>CM035112.1:22699386-23368985 GCA_020205505.1 Panax japonicus | reverse complement strand
ATGGTATTTTGTTAGAATATACCGTAGGGTATACCTGAGCTATAACCACCTGTGGGGGTACCACAGGCATGTCGTCTTGGCACGAGAGGCATGACACTTTCCGTGGCGGTGTGATTAGTCCACGGCGTCTCCGTTTTGGGCTCCAGAGGAAGTGGGTCGTTTGGTGTTTTGTTGTGGGAGGCGTATGGGTTAACCCTAGTTTTCTGTTCTGCGGATTGGTGATGTTGTGCCAAACACACCTATCCGATTTGCATACATTTGGATTCGCGGTCCAATGTGTGATTGCCTGTGTGGCATTATATATTTTGACTTGCCTGTGTGGCATTGTTTTGATGTGCCTGTGTGGCATTATTTTGGTTGCCTATGTGGCATCATTTGACTTGCCTATGTGGCATTAGTTTGACTTGCCTGTGTGGCAAGGTATATTTCTGAGCTCATTCGGTATGAAATAACTCCAGCCGTTTGTTTCAGCCTATTATTTTATTGGATTAGTTTTGTTGGTTTTTGTTCAGTTCAAGTCATTGAGTTAGTTACTTCAGTTCGCTATTTCTTTATTCTATTATTGGTTTCATCGATTATGTTGATTCATATATATTCCATTCAGATCCTTGGATATTATATTTTCGTTCGTATTTGCACTTGAGGCTTTTTCAGTAATTTGTCTCAACTGTTTTCGTATATCAGTTGTATATCTTTTGTATATCTGTATCCGTACTGGGCAATTGGCTCATGCTGTGTTTTTCTTCCGGCAGGTTTGCAGGGGTGATTCAGGACTAGTGTGATGAGAGAGTTGTCTTTGATCGTCTAGGTTGTTTCGAATTTTAAGTTTTGAATATTTTGATTCTAGTTGGAGAATTATATTTAGTACTTCATTTATGGATATCAGTATTAATATTTTGAAGTTATTAGTGCTCTGTTTTCTTATTTTGAGGTTTGTTGTGCTTTGCACGTGACCTCCCTTTCCTTTTTCGGGAAGGGGGTGTGACAATTATAACGATCCGAAATTTTGAATTGTAATATTAAATATTTTTTGAATAATATAAATATGTATTTGATGTGTCTATTGTTGAATTGATGAAATAAATATTTTATTGATGTGATGGTTGTTAGTAAATATTTATGAATCGAAATTTATTAGATAATATTCTAAATTAAGTTAATTTATAATTTAGAGAATGTAGTATAACATGAGATGTTATATTGTTGTTTTGATTTAATAATTTAGATGGTATATTAGATTATTAAATAAAGTTATAATAAAAATTATAATTTTGTGATATTTGCTAAAATGCTATATTTAATTAAAATATAGTATGTGAGTAATTTAATGGGTCAATGTTGGATATGGAAATCCAAATAAATAATATGTGATTATAAATTATAAACTAAAGTGTTTATTAAAATAAATTAAAAAGGGTTTAATTTAGTTTTTGTCATACAAGGCTTAATGTATTAATTCTTTAAAAAATTA
The DNA here is from genome assembly GCA_020205505.1 of Panax japonicus. Lineage (NCBI taxonomy): Eukaryota > Viridiplantae > Streptophyta > Magnoliopsida > Apiales > Araliaceae > Panax > Panax japonicus. Next base: position 23,367,514 of record CM035112.1, on the reverse strand, counting down.
AAGGGCTTTGCCAAACAAAGCCTTATGGCTTTTGAATTTCTAAATTTTGAATTTAAATAAAATAAATAATATAAATAATATAAATAAAATTAATAAAATAATAAATATAATATATTTATATTATATACGTTTATGTTGTAACTGTTAATATAATTAGTATGCGAATTAAGGTGTCAGTTTTTCTGTTACGCATTATGTGTGTATATTGGCTAAGTCTGAGAGAGAAGAGAAGAATTGAGAGTTCAGAGAATTGAGAATTGGGAGAGTTTGAGAGTGAAACTTGAGGAAATAACCTGCAATTTCAAGGTTGTGCAAGCTAACTTGAAGATATGTTCACAACTTTGATAATATATATGCATATGTGTTGGAAGATAAGAATTTTCTCATGTTCTGTAAAAATCAATTGATGAATTGTGGATATATACTTGGTAAATTCTGATGATACATGCTTATGATGCTAGAGTTATGTTTAAAACAAGAAATTTGTATGCTAAATTCTTTGACAGTAGGAGGAAAATAATGTCAGTATATATATTTTCATATGGTTCATGAAAAGTATCAATTGTAGGGGCCAATTAGTATGTGAAATTATAAATTGAAACTTGATTATGTTAGTTCATTAAGAAACGAGTATATCGTAATTTGAATGGAGTGATTTGGCCAAGTATTGAATTCACAGTGATGATTTTTGGGGATGAATATCAAAAAATTGAGTTTTATATGAAAATCATGAAATTTGAGAAATTAACCTAGCTTAAATTGTTGTTAAATTGTTTTAATTGGTGGAATATGTTCACAAATATGTTTGTGATAGTTCTATACCATTTTTACATGTTATTATCACTGTTTGGTGGGTGAAATTCGTGTTAGTTGGCTTAAGAAAAGTGTCGTAGCTCTGTTCTGCAACTGGAATCTGTGTGTAGCGCCGCGTAGCCCCTTGGCACGGGCGCGCCGCAACCCAGTATAAAACTGGCTCGGCCGCGCCAGTGCCCCGTTTCAGACAATGAAGTCTGCTAATTCTCCAGACTTTGGTTGTTCAACGTAGCTTAGCTTAAGGTTGTGGTAATGTGTCCAACATGTAACAACAAGGCTAAAACAGAGTTGTGTTATGTGGTTAGTGAATTTCAAGTGGTAAAAATGATTAGTAAATTTCAACCACATTATGTGATAACTTAGTATACACAATGAATGTTAGGCAAGTGTTGCAAAGTAAACACTTAGAATTTCTGAAATGTAAATGGTAAAGAAAGACTTGTGCTAAAATGGTAAGTTTAGCTAGAAATGTAGATGTTATGATATGTTAGCATATCTAATAGGTATTGTGGTTCTAAACCTATGTGTAGGTGAACGTGAGTTTAATTTTATAGCTTAGCTCGAGGCAAGCTTTCTAAACCTTATCTTTTTACATTAAGCAAGTTTCTTATTTTAAGCTTTCATTTAAGCGTACTTTTGTATTCCTAATCATTATTTAAGCAAGCTAGCTATACTTTAACTTCTTCATTCATACAAGCTTTGAATTCCAATATTTATTGGTGTATTCTAACTTGTTTACTGTTAGACAAGTTTCGTTATTATCATTCGTGAATTATGAATGAGATTTTATTGAATTCTAATTCAAATGTTGAATTATTTTATTTCGTTTACTTGACATAGGTTATTCTCATATTGAGCAAGCTTTATTTTCAGTTTGCTATTACTTAATGTATATTCAAAAATTCATAGTCCTAGCTTAATATTGTTCAAGGAATGTTTATTGTCATTCAATACTTACGCATTGTAGTTGTTTCTAAGCATGAGTTTGGACTATAGTTAGTTCGCTTACACTTACTCATTGTTCTACATTATGTTACTATTGATCAACTGTTGTGTTATCAAACTCTATTGATTCAACTAGTCCTCTAGTTGATGTTCGTTAAACTTCAAATTACCATTGAAAGCTTATCCAAACCAAACTTTCTTTGGTGTGGACTTGTACTCTAAATAGAGATGACCAACCCTATTATTATTAGAGGATAATTTACGCTTAGCGTTGAAATGTTTGTGCACAATACATTGTACAAAGAGCTGATCCCCCCAAGTACGAGGAGTCCTTATAGTCTTATGGTTGTTAAAGTTGGAGTTGAAAGATTACTCGCAACTGTGGGCATAGTTCATGGTCTTATGACCCTCAGTTAGATATATTCCATATTTTGGATTTCAATTTCTGATTATCATCATTAAAGTACTACTCAGTTTTGATGAGCCTATTGTTGGCAATTATTATTATTATTATTCTATTGATTCATTGTTATATCCAGTGAGCAATTGTTTTGCTCATTCTTGCATATTTATATACTCACTGCAGCCAAAGTTGAGAAAGTTGATGAGCGTTCAACTAGCAAAGGAAAGGGATAAATGTACAAGTGATGCAGACTTGTAATTTTGTTTATTGTGATGGTCATAAACTATTTAATAATAATGTAATGTAATAATTTTATTTCCGCACTTGAATGATGTTTAAAGGTTAGATAACTTGGGATGTTTTTGAATTTAATGGTGTAACCCTATTTAAAGGGAGGATTAAGGTTTAAATATTATTTTATTTGGGTAGATAGTATGAATGTATGGATAGTGAACACCAAATCTTGTGGGAATGAAGTACCTAGATTTGGGGGTGTCACAAATATTCACCCAGAGTGCTATTCATGACAAAAATTGATACGTTTTGGTCCAAATTATTTTTGGTACAATATTATTCTTGAATTTTACTCTACAAAGCAGTATCATGTTGACAATTTGGACGTTATTGAATTTTGGATAAATTAAATTATAAATCTTTAAAATTTATCCTTGAACTTGTTTTATTGAATTCTTATATCATTGTCATCATCCACATGTTTATATTATGATTAAAGTCATCTGTGGCCGTAGTGCATAGATGGACTTGGTATGATTATGATCAGAGATTATTCGGTATAATCACGACCGTAATGTTATAAAAGATGTGGTAAAAATCCTCATTGGCCCATAGTACATTGATGGACAGTTGTTGACATGATCATGACCATTGATGAAAACACGAATATCCTTGGCCCGTAGTGCATGGATAATTTGTGGTCGTGATACTAATGAATATCCTTGGCCGTAGTACAGGGATGATGTTGATTATTTATTAAGCTGAGTCTTAGCGATAGAAGTGATGAAAAACCTTTTAAATCATAGAAGATAGTAGATATCACCCTCTACTTGACTCTTCTAATGGATTGCTTGTTCCACTGCAATTAAACTTAATGTTTGTTATATTTTATCAGTTTAACACTATTGAAAAATAATGATAATTTATTCTGCATTATCTTAGTCATAATATTTCTTACTGGGCTAGTTGAGCACACCCTTTACTTTCATTGTTCTCTTCAGGAAATGAGAATATAGCTAGGACTAGTGGGGGAACGGAGTAACGGTCCAGATGATAGCATTAATAGTCATCACTATTCTATTAAATAGTGTGATAATAAATGTAATGAGTTCTCCATTGAGTGTGGATATTGTCTAGATGACAATATTCATTTTAAAACTCTCAGTTTATATTTTGTCGTATATTACACGACAGTTGTATTATTAAGTTGTATTTGAATTTTGTACCATGTTTTTGGCGACTCAAGATGGGTGATGTATACCTATTTTTGGGGCGTCACACTTAAGGACATAGATTGTAGAGTGTCAACATCTGATCTTGAACTCGTAGTGTCTGCACAACCAAAGCTAAATCATAGAGTGTGGAACTAAGGCTTCAATAGAAGTGTTCACAACGCCAAGGCAGAATCGTAGAGTAAACTCGATTCTCAATAAATGAGCACTCCCAGAAAATCCAAAGAATGAAGCTTTTGGTCTGAGCTGCAAAGAAACATTCCACCTAAAAAAACCAGAGAGCACTCAACGAATGGCTTGCAAGCTAACTGAAGATCTAAGCACCAACCCAATCAGCATCCAGATTAAGTTGTAAAGCCATTCAAGATGAAGTCTTCCACAAGTTGATCAGAAGAAGACTTCAGTAAAACTGACTGACTAAGGAAAGTCAGAAAGTGCAGTAGCTGTCAAGTGAACAGAAGACAATGATCTTGGGGTCAACTAGGATCATAGTGTTTGCCAAACAAACTAGGAACTGATGAAGTGTATACAGAGATACTGGTCAGCTTATGAAGAACAAGGCTAAAGTGATTAAGCATGGGTCAGTCCATTGATGATAAGTGAACGGGAGATCATGTGACACCCCCAAATCCGGGTACTTCAGTTCCACGGGATTTGGTGTTCACTGTCTAAATATCATATATCTATCTACCCACAATAAATGCAACCCATGCAATAGATAGAAATAGATCCTCCCTATATGGGGTTATAACATCTGAATAATAAATACAATCTCAGGTCAAACTAACCTTAAACAACATCAAGTCTTGACAATAAAAATTCTTAAAATTAAATAACAAGTCTTCATCACTTATTAGCTTAGCCCTTGCCGTTGCTAGTAGAAGGCTCGTCGGACCTTTCGTTCTTAACTATAATATTATTATTACGCAAGAGTGAGCACGATTGCCCACACGTATAATAATACAACAATAAAATAATAACATGCGAGTGAATTAAAAACTTCTGTAACAAGAAAAACTCAATTTTTGAATCAAGAATGAATAACAAGAATCAAAAGAACTTCTAAGGGTCATAAGACCTTGAACTATGTCCTAGGTTGTCAAGTGTTTATACTTGAAACCTTTAACAATCATAAGACTATGGACTCTTCTTCTCGTACTTAGGGGGATCAGCCCTTAGTAGCATACTATGCACAATATTTTAATGCTAAAGCATAATTAATCCCCTATAATAGGGATGTTCATTTCAGTTTGACATTAGAGTCCGCACCAAAGGAAATTTGGTTTGGATCAGCTCAACAATGGTTCTGAAATTTAGAACGTTCATCAACTATGGACTAGTCGAATTAATAAGGGTTCGCTAGTCTTACAAGGTTCAACAATAATTGATATTCAATTTGAATAATAAAGTTCAAGATGTATACAATCAAATAAGTATTATATAACAGGAATTATGCTTTTAAAGAATGATAACATCTAAAATGAAATCTTGACTTGAACAATAATAAACAAGATAGAATAAGGAACTTGCTTTATGTAAAGAAACAAGGTTTAGGAACTTGCCTCGTGCGTATGCTAAACAATTACTACTTCCGTTCACCACAAATCCTACACACATATCATATATATTCACAACATTCATTAGTTATATTTTTACTTAATTATTAAATATAACTCCACTTTATTTAACAAATCATTACCCTTCTAATTTAATTACTTAATTAAATTAGAATATTTTCATTCTCTTACTATTATTACACTAGAATAAATTATTTCATAATAATTTTCATCGAATATTTATTTTATTCCATACATATTTCAATTAAAATATTCATTTTATTTTATAAATATTTTTAATAATAATCTCCATCGAATATTTATTTTATTCCATAAATATTTTAACTAAAATATTTATTTTATTTAATAAATATTATAATAATAATTTTCATCAAATATTTATTTTATTCCATAAATATTTCAACTAAAATATTTATTTTATTTGATAAATATTTTAATAATAATTTCTATCAAATATTTATTTTATTCCATAAATATCTCAATTAAAATATTCATTTTATTTTATAAATATTTTAATAATAATTTCCATCGAATATTTATTTTATTCCATAAATATCTCAATTAAAATATTTATTTTATTTTATAAATATTTTAATTAATTATTATTTTATTTTAATTTAATTTAATTATATTTTTTTAATTTTTTAATTTTTTTTTGCCCGCCGGGGCGGGGTAATTTAGTTGGTAACGCCCGCCGGGGGCGGGGTTACCCAGACTCAGTTTATGCAGTTCACAAACACATAACAAGGCCAATTTAAGCCAAAAAAATCTCACACAAGTTCAACCGTGTGTTCTTGTGAAGAACACATAACAGAGCCATAACTTCCAATTTTCTTATCCATACATTAATTTAAGCACACCCATATACTATAATTCATATATGATCATTACCCAACCTTTCTAACATGAATTCAATAACTTAATTCATACAATCACTTGAATCAAATCACATAATTTAACTGTTCTTATAAAAAACTCCATTTTTAACATTATTAACGAAATCAACTACTGCGAACTCATTTTTAGACCAAATCAGTCCGTTTAAGTTTCGTTCTTTTCGTTTTTACATGTATAAACGTAATCATTCATCAATTTACGGATTAATATGCAATTTAAACATAAAGTTTTGTACTTATAAGCCATATTCATATATTTTCTCTATAAAACTATAAAACTCCAATTTGAACATGATTTCATGGATTAATTATTCTAAAACACATATAGATCATATATAATGGAACTATACATGTTAATACACATATATAACATAATAAATTTAACAATTGGCTATGAAAATTTAATTACAGAGAGTTACAAGCCAGTTTTTCATGAAAATTTATCTGCTTCAGTACTCAAGGATGACAAGACTCTTCTTTAAATTTTCCAACTCTTTCTTCTTCAATCTCACAATTCTCTCAAATCTCTCTCTGTGATTGAGTTTTTCAGACTTAAACAATGAACCGAAGAATGCATATTAATTATAAATAAACTGACGTAGTTGTGGTCAGTTAATCCCTTAGTGGGTTAACTGGCCAACTCCTCTTAGGGCCATGTTTGGCTAGCCTGAAAAGGCTCATTTTCATTTATTTTAATTAATCAATTATAATATTATTTAATAATGTAATACCTAATTAAGTAATTAATTAAACATATTATTTAAATTAATTTAAATAAAATATAATAATTTCTCACTAATTCACATAGTCACATAATTAAATTCTCATTTATTAATTATGTCAAATCATTAAATCTCTAATTGATTATTAAATTAATTAGAATAATATTATGTTTATTAATTAATTTATTTAATCAAATAATCTCAATTAAATACATACTTTGAATATAAAAATTCTCCACATTAATTTAATCAATGTAACACATATAATAAATTAATCTACCACAAACTCATCAATTAATTATTTAACCCAATAATTAAACCATCAAAAAATATTTATTTAATTTAATAAATATTCAAATTAAATTACACAAATCTCGTTTGTCACAGATCACAAGGAGAAAGCGAGCTGGACATGCCACAAATCTGAGGTGTCTTGCTATTATGAATAGACCAGAACAAGGAGTCAAATTATCAGCTCCTGAGATCAGTCAAAGGCAAACAGAAGTGTTGAAGCACTGCACAAATGGAGAAAGAAGGGTTCTACATTGAAGATCCAATGAACACTCTTCAGGATCGTAGTGTTATCTCAACCAGTCAATGTGCAACATTTAACAAGACACTACGATCAGGTCCAAGAATATATGCATCAGAATTGTAGAGTTCGGTCATCTTAAAATTGAAGCATTGACAACGGTTCAATCTGAGGACTGATATTTGAACATTGTTAGTTGAGAGCATTGATGCAAAAAGACAATATCTGATGTTTTAATCGAGAAGTTGGAAAGAATAAATAAAGAAGACTACTTGTTCGAGGCACCAAAGTGACATCTCTGATGGGGTAGGTGAAACAGTAGACTACAGTGTCAGAAAGTTAAAAAAGGGGATGTCATGTCACATCTGCAGTCTGTATCAAATAACTCGAGATCTGCGAAGCAATTCAAATAACTTTCAATGGCTATATTCCAACAGGAAGATTGGGAAGGAGTATATATTAGCCAGGGCTTCAAGGATCAAGAGTTGTTACGTTGCTGAAGTTGCAGAATCATTGAGTTATTGGAGTGCTATATTGTTGACTCTACGAGTTCCACCAAAGCTAAACAGAACAAGTCTTAGTGACAGTGAGACTACAAAGGTGGAAGTGAAGCAGATTTGAAGAAGGAATCGAATAGACTAAAAGCTTCACTCAACAAAGATGAGAATGCCACTGAAGATGGTAGCTAAGCTGAGAGCCGAGAAGGCCAAGAAGATAGCATTCAGAAAAAGGGCAGAGCACAAAGAAGATCCAGAAAGCCACTCTACAAATCGCCATGAACCAAAAGCTGAAGTAGAACAGATGCATAACAATGTCTGCAAAACATTTAAGAAGGGTTCAGGGAATGCTAAATGCCAGACGAAGTCTACCAAAAGCTCAAACACTTAGCAAACCCAAATGGTGATGGTGCATAGCTGACATCAGATGAAGATGAGCAGAAAAGAGTGAAGATCAGTTGCACCAGAGAAGATGTGATCCAGACTTGAAGCAGAATGCAAAGATGACCACGCCAAGCTGCTAAGTATAGAAGATGTTCAAACTTAAAGACATCTTAGCAGCAAGGCACCAACAACAACAACATCAACAACAACAAGAAGCCAAGGCCTGAAGGATCCTTGTCCGGAGGGACTAAATAAAGTTCTAAGCCTGCTGGGCTTAAAGAGTTCCTAGGGAACTAGAGGAGTTCCAAGCCTGCTGGGCTTGAAGAGTTCTTAGTGAACTGAAGTTCCAAGGCTGCTGGCCTTGAAGGAATCTTAGTGATTCAGGGTGCTGCCCTTCCTTAGTAGAAATCCTGTTAGTTAAAGCAGAATAGTGGATTAGGTGCTTGAGTCTCGGAATCACTTTAAATCTCTTGTGTCTTTTACATTTCAGTCATTTACTTTCTATCATTTACTTTATGTACCTAAATACTATAAATTCTATGTATGTATTAACTGCTTACAACTTCACTAACTCTACGAACAATGTATGTACGTTCATGAATATATCAATGAAGGGGATCTTTTACTTATTCTACTGTGCGTGAAAAGATTCTTATGTTTGTCATATGTTAATTCATTAGCAATACAAAATAAATAGGAAAAGTATTTGAAAATAAAAAGGATCTATTCAACCCCCCTTCTAGATCTATTGTGTGCCTATTGGGAACTAACAATTGTATCAGAGTAGGTTCTCAGGCTATATTCAAAAGCTAATCTCTTTGAGTCTGATCCTAGGCACAAACATTGTTCTAAACTTAGTTTACTAGTAAGTCACTTGTAAGTGTAAATGAGTTCACAAGTTGGAAATATTGTGTACAAGTAAATGTGTATATACACCTGAAGCTGCTCAGATTGGTCCATGTTCTTAAATGCCATAACAACAAGACCAATCTTTGTCTATAGTTAATCTTGTAGTCTGAAGAGCAGATATGGGAGCTCAAGAGGCATCAACAGCAAAGAGTCAAGCTTCCACCAGACTGAAAGATGAGAAGGCCATATGTGCTTAGAAGTACTCATTCAGATAAGAAAGAAGAATCTCTCAAATCTATATTTGGCCAACCAATAGTTGGATGTGAACCTTGAGGACTCAAGGTTGTCAAAGAACTAAAGATGTGAAGATTCTCTGAGCCTACATCTTCAAGACTATGACTAATTGATCAAAGGATAACTGGAGCAACAAGCTATCAGAAGTGAAGGAAAAAGTATGCACATCAATGCCTAACCTCAGTATATCAAGATAAATTACTATCAAGAAACTGACTATGTAAAGGTACGGTTCCTCATCAGTATAAATGTATACATCATGTTGTACCACCTTATGCACTATAACAATATTCTATCAAGAGACCATACTCTAGCTAAAAGGGAGAAGAGAGAAAGTACACTGAAGTTGGAAACTCAAATGCTAACAAACTTTCTCTCCATCTAAGTTTTAGGATTGAAGATAAAACCTTGAAAGAAGTTTGAAATAGGTCATAAGCAACCAATGTTTAATTAATCTTAAGTGGAGTAATCTTTGCTGATAGGTTAGTATGTATATACAAACCTATTTTCTAAGTTTTTGATAACACATAGAGTATGATCAGTTCTACAAGAGTATCTTGAAGATTCGTAGAAACTGATCACCACCATGAATCAAACAAATACAAATAAGTGATAGAGTTGATTCCCACTCTTTGAACATTTAAACTCTGTGAACATAACTAAGGAAATGATAAAACCATCAAAGAAAAAGAGTGCTTTGTTAAAATTGTTAATCTTATACACATTCATCATCATGCATCTTAAAATGTCATATCTAAATTGGATACATGCATGAATATGATTATTGGTGATAAATATGATGAAAATTCAAATATACGAGGAATATAGATTTTTGGAAACTAAACTAGCAAGACCCATTTAACCATGGGTGTGAGACCCTAAATTTTACGAATAAAGATTTAATTTTCTTAAAATATTTTTTTAATATTATGGTGTGGATTTGATATAAATATTATAGTTGTGGGTAGTATTTATAAATTTTGCAAAGTATGCAAGTTGTTATAAAATATTCGTTTGGTCGGAGAATATTCTTTTTGTCGGGAATATCTATACGACGACACAATCATTGGTGAACCCACAACGAAAGTATTGTCGTATTTAGAAAGCGACAAAATTATCTTTTTATAAAAATAACGGCGAAAGTGTTACCGTTAAAACTGTTGAACTACTCGGTAATAAAAGTACAGTAATACGTGTGGTTGCTTAGTAGCACACAGTATTGGTTATTGATGCTTACGTGAGAAGTCACTCAGTTATACTCAATTATTGCTACAGTAATTGTTGCATCATATCTCTCATATTATTGATTCGATTATTATCACAGTATCATCTGCATAATATGATATGTTATTATATCAATAATTGAGACAATAAAGTTATTCATATTATTAAATTGTAATATTTACAATGTCTAGAAGTTCTGTCAAGGAGAGGTTTGGTCACCTAATTGTGTGTCAATAGGGAGAAATCCTTATTGGAAAGCCCCTCTTTCCTGAGAATGACCTGGTTCCATTATTTATTATTCTGTTGGAATAACCTGTATGTGCGGTCTATCGCATACATGGTGAAATTCTTCTATTATTCTATTCTTTATTATTCTATCGGAATATCCTGTCTATGTGTTTACACATGACCTGGTTCCATTATTTATTATTCTGTTAGAATAACCTGTTTGTGCGGTCTATCGCTTGCATGGTGAATTTTTTTGTTATTCCATTATTTATTATTCTGTTGGAATATCATGTCGGTGCGAATTACGCCTGACCTGGTTCCGTTCTTTATTATTCTGTCGAGAATAACCTGTCTGTGCGGTCTATCGCATGCATGGTGAATTCTTCTGTTATTCGATTCTTCATTATTCAATTGGAATAACCTGTCTATGTGGACTACCACATGCATGGTGAATGATCCTTTATATTCATTCCTTATTAAATTATGGAAATGATCTGTTTACGTGGATTATGATGAAAGTCATAATATAAGCATTGGACTGTTGATTATGATGAAAGTCATAATAAAAGCATTGGACTGAAGAAAATCATGGGTATATTTAGTATTAGTAAGTATTATGATGAGTTATGTTGGTTATTATGTGAAAACATGAAAGTTTCTTAGAAATCACAAAGGGTTGAAAATCATATTTTGGTGAAAATGGAACATGAAATTCAATTGACCATATCTCCTATTATATTTTGAATTTTTGAGTGTAGTCAAATTCTATAGTTAGATCTATGAGTTTTCTAACTTATCCAAGTGGAATCACTAGAAAAGGTATTGTAGATTTTCGTATGGACTAATTTTAGCAAAGGAGTCAAAAACTACAAAGTACCAAAAAGCTAGTTCCCTAAAATTTAAAAGAACATTTTCGGCCACTTAATTTGTGATAAAAATTTCTGCCTTCTGGGACATGGAAATATAGGGTATAAAGTACCTCGTGTCCAAAAATGAGCTCATTCCGACTTAAAATGAGCAGGTTATGACTATTTTAATATTTAGGTTTTCCTGACGAAAAACGCTATAACCGGAGTACTATAACTCTGATGACCATGAAATTTAAACTGGGAGCTCCGTTAACATGTGTAAGATCCTGCCAAGATTTGGGAATTTCTGAAGTTAAACTTGAGGTAGCTAATTTCTTAAGGAATTAATTAGAAATTGATTTTTGAAAAATACTTAAAGGAGTTGAAAAATTATAAAAAATTACTTGTTGTGTATAAAATATATGTATATATGTTTGGATAAAGGATATAAAAATAATAAGTTGATTTGGTAATTTTTCATGAAAATGGTTTAGTTACAAACATATGAGTTAAATATGTTATGTGAAGTTGAAGAATTGGTAAATAGGATTTTAGGGCTTGAAAATCCTATATAAGGTATATGCAGATTTTTGATGAGTGATTTGATCATTGGTGATGAAATCTTATGAGTATGGTATTTTTGAATGATTAAATGCATTATTTGGTAAAGTGTAAATAATTAAATTAAATTATTTATAAGTTTAAGAAGTGATTAAAATATTGTTATTATATTAACAATATTAGATTATGAGTTATTTAAGTGATGGATAATATTTGGATAAATTTAAAGGCTTTAATATTTATCCTTGTTTTCGTTTGATTACTGCTTATATTATTGTCATCATCCTCATGCTTATATTGTGATGAAAGTCATCTTTGACTTACATGCAGAGATGGACTATGTATGATTATGGCCAGGGATTATTCGGTATAATCAAGACCATTGATGATTACATAAATATCCTTGGTCGCGGTGCAGCGATGATGTGATTTATTTATTAAGCTGAGTCTCAGCGATAAAAATTGATGAAAATATTTTAAATCATAGAAGATAGTAGATATCATGCTCTACTTGACTTTTCTAATGGATTGCTTCTTCTGCCACAGTTAAACTTGATGTCTATTGTATTTTATCAGTTTAACATTGTTGAAGACTAATGATAATTTATTCTGCATTATCTTAGTCATAATATTTCTTATTGGGCTAGTTGAGCTCACCCTTTTGCTTTCATTGTTCTCTTCAGGAAATGAGAACGTAGCCAGAACTAGTCGGGGAACGGAGTTATGGTCCAAGATGGTGTATTAGTAGTCCTCACAATTCTGTTAAATAGTGTGACAATAAATGTAATGAGGACTCCATTGAGTGTGGATATTGTCTAGATGACAATATTCTTATTAAAACTCTCAGTTTATGTTTTGTTGTATTTTACACGACGGTTGTATTATTAAGTTGTATTTGTATTTTTGTACCATGTATTTAACGACTCAAGATGGGTGATGTATACCTATTTTGGAGGCGTCACAATGGGTACCAAAAATAAAATTTATTTAACCTGCAGGTGCATGATCTATCTGACCACACCTACACTGAAGCAAATGACTTTAGCAAAGAAGATTCAACTTGCTGGAGGCTAAAGACAGTTCAGAATTGTTTAAAAAAAATCATTCTCTGTCGAAGCCTGCTCTTGAAGACTTGCTGAGCTTACATGAATGAAGCTCACATGGTTGCTAATCTTCACAATGGAAGCAGGACCATTCACCCTAAGAGAAAAAGGGTCTTATATGCTCAATCATCTAAAGCAGATCATCTGAGAAGAACCCTCGAGACACTCATTATAGGAGCAGAACTCCACAAATACAAACTGTCAAGACTACGTTCGTAGTTCTGTCAAATTATCGTAGAATGATCAGTCCTGATGATATCTATTTCTATGATTCAATGAGGTTTAAATGACTTTAATGACTTCAGTTAGAAGGAGATATGCAAGGCTGCCTGCTGATGCACATAAAGAAGAAGATCTCACTCTTCTCTGAAAAGTTAGTATCAACTTTGAGGGAGTAATGATCTGTTAAAGAATAGCAGCACTAAAAGTATCAAAAGTACCAAAGTCCCAAAACTTTGTGGTTGACAAACCAAATGAAGATCCATAGTCAGTGAGAACGTCTCAAAACGTACTACTGATAACCATGTCAACCACCCAACTCAAATCGTGGAATGCCTATAATCAAACATTTGATTGTAGTATAAGAGTAGGAGGACACCACGATTACTGCCAATGTAAATGTCTAAAGTTGGTAGATGAACTCCTCAGCAGAAAAGGTCAAATGAGATATCGGTGCTAATCACTTCTAAATTTTTTCATTTAGAAAGAGCCTCAGGGACAAACCTGACCCTTAGTTCAATCTAAGAGGTTGGCCCTTCTTGAGCTACCTTAACCAAGAAGGAATGCTTAGTCAAGTTCATCACAAGGACCAGGACAGACATTAATCGTGGAGTAAATTCTGAAGCAACCTTGACGATCATAGTTTAACCTCAATTATCGTATAGTAGGCTCAACGATTGCAGTCTTCCCAGAGGATACACTAGCTTATGGGGAGCTCGGGAGAATAGGTCATATGCTCAACTATTCGGATCGTGCGGAGATAAGGTCGAAAGCGGTTTGGAAAAATGTCCTGCAAACTCACCTCAGACGTTCAGCATGTAACAACCCGATATTTTCTATACAAATAAATTAGAAATTTTGCGTATAATTTTTTTATTATTATTATAAATATGGGGAATATGTGTCAAGATAATGTGTATATGTATTTATGTGATATATTTATTACATGAATGATTTTAAATAATTTTATTTTAGAATTATTGATTGTTATAAACTATATTATTATAATAATTAATTTTATAGTAGAAATGTTTTTATTAATTACTTTCCATGAAAATATAATTATATATTATTTATATAATATATGAAATGATTTTTTTTTTGAATTATTATAATAATTATTTTATTATATGAATTTTGTTTAGATTATTATGTTAATTATTTTTTTAACTTAATTAATAATGTTAAGTATGATAGATAAATCCGATACGGAATCCAAACCCTAATTTTTGGATTTTGATCAAGGCATGAGAATAATAATATAATATTAATTATATTTTGATTTTCAGTGCTATTAATATGTACTGTATATGTGGACCGATAAGGGTTGGTCAATTATGGTGTTATGTGATAAACCCTTATATTACTGTGTGAAACCCTAATTACAAATTTTAGAAACTAATTTTATTTTATTTTAAACCCTAAATGAAAGCTTCGTATCCTAATTATACATTAGGTGAGATAATTAAATAACCTAAGGGTATGGTAATAAAGAAATGTTAGTATTTAATATGTATACTAACTTGAATGGATAATCTTGTTATTTCAAGTGACTAATAATTCTAAACTTATTTCTAGTAAACCTAATTAGGCTATGAGCTAAAGTCACATGTATAAGTAATTAAATTTCATAAGATTGGGAATGGAAACCCTAAATAAACAATTTGGATAACATATATTAAAATTGTTAGACTATGTTCATTATATGGCCCAAAATAATTAAAGGAGAAGCTCAAAAGAAATAAAATGCAAACCAATACTTAGCCCACTTGATTAAGGGTATTTTAGACTTTTGATTAATTAAATTTGTGCATTAAAATAAAATCAAAATGGAGGAGATAATGGGGGCAAGGGGACCGGCCATATTAGGCCTTTTAAGGCAACAAAGTTAAGCTAATCAAGTTCCTTAATTAGTAACTCTTACATCAAGTACAAGTGTGTCAATCTCCCATTGGTAGAAAATCTACTTAGCACCCTTAATCACATGATTAGGCTCAATTGAAAGAGATAAGGTGAAGCATTTTATCCAAGGGACAACAAAAGTATGGGGGATATTTGTTAAATCACACATTTCAATTGCTAGACATTTTCATTTCTATTATTATTCTTCTTCTATTTTTTTCTCCCAAGCTAGCAAGATACAAAGAGAAAAAAGAGAGAGAGGGGTTCGGTTTTGAAGAGAGAGAGAGAGAGAGAGAGAGAGAGAGAGAGAGAGAGAGAGAGAGAGAGAGGAGTGTGCTAGCTTGATTAATGCAGCCTAAGGTTATATATTACTTTGGTAAATCAAGGAAGGTTGCTACTAGATCAAGGTATAACCTAAATCTTCATCTTCTTCTTCTATTTTGTGTTATAGCAAGATTTGTTGGGGTTATGAACTAATACTCAAGATACCCTAGTTCTACATATCATCATGTATGGAACTAAATATCTTAAGTGTTAGATCAAAGGTTTAGAGGAAGAAAATGAGCATATGTTCTCCTGGGATTAAACCCTTGTTTTTCTTCCACTAAATCTTGTATAACTCAACTTTTACAACTTGGATTTGTGATCCGTCGAAGGGGGTGCTAGATACATGAGTTATCTAGTAAACCCAAGTGGTAGAACACAAATCTAGCGAGTATTGAAGCCATGGGGGCTGTTTTCCCCAAAATAGTCTACATAGGGTATTAAAGTTTTAAAACCATAAAAAGCTACTGTCCCTATTTTTCTTAAGGTTGTTTTGGACAGTTTCAAGTCTTTTAAAAACCTGGGAATAATCACAGAGGTACCTTAAGAAGTTATCTACGTGTAGGAAAAAGAACGGACACGTTTCGATTTATAGGTTGTGCGTAATGGCTATTTCCGTAAAGGACTCCTAAATATTAACACCCATATTTCTCACAGTGTATACATGGGAAAAATCTGAAATTTTTACAGTATGTTCATATATGCTATGGGCATATACCCCGAAAAGTTTAGAATTTTCTGAGCAAAACTCGATTTATGAAAAATGAAGCAAGATCCGAGTATTTTGGGCACTTTAAAATTAGTAAATCACTTTCTAAAATTCCAGAAAATTTTGGGGATCATTGTTAGGTCATATACTGTCGAAACCCAAAAAAGAAGATTTTTTGGAATCAGTTTGGTATTTTTCCTAAAAATGATGAAGTTATGAATAAAAGAAAATAAATAGTTAAATGATGTCTTAAATAAGAAAAATATGATTTTAATGCTTTAATACTCCTAATATATAATATTATGATTATTTTAGGGCATTTTGATATTTTATAATAAGAAATATTATTTATTACCTTTTATGGATATTAAATAAGTGATTTTGTAAAGGGTGAACAATTAGAATAAATTGTTTAATTGATCAAACAAATTATTAAAATGTTATTATGATATTAATAATATTAGAATATTATATTGTTAAGTAAATAAAAATATTAAGATTAAAGCTTCATTAAAATATTATGAAATAATTAATCTTAGATAAAAATATTATTAAAAGATTAATAATATTAAATTAAAGTATTATTGGATGATTAAAATATTATTAAGTAAATAATAATATTCGAGATTTAATAAAATGCTATTAAAAATGTAATAACATTAGTAAAGGAATAAAATATTATTAAATGATTAACAATATTAGTAAATGAATAAAATATTAATACGATTGGTAAATGAATAAAAGTATTAATAATTGATTAATGATACTAAAGCATAAGTAAGATATTATTAAAGTTATAATATTAATGCATGATTAAAATATTATTAAGAGGATTAATAATATTAGTAAAGTATTAAAATATTATTAAGATGTTAATAATATTAGTAAGCGAATAAAAGTATTATTAGTGAACTAATAATACTAAGAGGTGAATTAAATATTATCAAGATTAATAATATTAAGTGAATTAAAAATACTTGAAGTTATACTTAATGACTTTTAATATTTTAAGAAATAGTACATTAATATTTTAATTTTAATGGTAATTATTTAAAATGATTTTAAATATTTTAAAAATCATTTAAGGGTAATATAAATCTTTTAAAAATATTTTGAGTTATTATAAATAACTTTAATATTTTGGCAATGGTTTCATTAATAGTTAAATAATAATTAAATGATAATAGAATTATTTGATATTTGAATCATTTAATAATGATTTCAGTGTTTAAAAATTCATGATAAATTAATAAATGTTATTGAGTCATTTAAAATAACATGACTGATATTTACATATATTGAGTTACAGAATAGAGTCTTAGACTCGATAATTACCCGATAAAGCTGCGGTATACCGACATATTTCATAAATTGATCTGGACTTAGATATTTTGACTGTATTAATGTTTGTTTGTGATGCAATAACGATTGAACATGTGTGATAATGTGATTAGATTATAGCAGACTGCGAAATACAGTACTATATGTTATAGTATATTGTTCTAATAGAACGAATGATCTGATTAATGATAGGTCGTGATATAAAAGATAAAACTAAGTTGCGTATTGTAAGCAGCGCATCAGGCAAGTATCCTACCTTTGCATTTTTTTATGCAATGGACATGAGTAAGAATGTTTCAGAATTATACTATTACTGTACATATTATTAACCTTATATTATATACGTTGATTGATTATCAACATGTTAGTATATGATAATTCCGATATATATTATGTTCGATAATTTCTATAAATGGTTATACAAGTGTCCCCACTTGGATTATTGTCGACGTCAGGGTTTTTGAATGTCCCTTTTCGTTACTTGTTCTTTGGTGTTCTCATATTAATGTGAGATTTGTTTGAAAAAATAAGTGGAAAAGGTCTGACATGTATAATGTCGACGATTTGACTTTAAGAGTCGCCAGTTGGTGTATTTAACTGGTTGCACCAACGCAACTGAAAAAGGTTTGCACATTGACCCAGTAATTTGACACTGCTAGAGGGGTTTGTGAAATCGAGATTCATTTTGGGTCCGAGGGCTTGATTATGCGGAGGGAAGGTGTTAGGCACCCCCCGACATCCGTGTTACCACGGTGATCGCCACTCTTTAAAGAAATTTTTATATGAATGTGTGTGTTTATGTGTGTGTGTGGATCAATGTGCAGTTATTTGAAAGTAGTGCGAGGCCTCGTTCGTACTTATATACAAAGGGTTTGAATTTATAGAAAAATTCAGTTTTAACCACGATATAGCAATGGCGTTTTATAAAAGAGGTTTTTCAAATCCTGTGCTCAAAAGGAATTGAGACCTTTTCATACTTTCATTTTATTATTAAATGTTCAGCTTGTTTGCTTTTATTTTCGAGATGCGAAGCATTCTCGAGAAAATAAGATACAGCAGTGCCGAACTCCTCATGGGCATGACAGCCATCCAAGGAAATTCAGACACTGTAAAATAATGTACATGGTGCTTACAGCTAAAAAATGTCCATCATGGGAACCGAATCTAGATTCAGTAAACTGAACCTGTGATCACATGATTCCTAGGCTCACATGATACTGCAATTTATATGGAAAGTAGTAAGCAGTTATATATATATATATATATATATATATATATATATATATATATATATATATATATATATATATATATATATAAAAGCTGTAAATATATATATAAACATGGTCAACCGCTACAAAGTAAACTCTAGGCGGGACAAAATGTAAATAAAGCTGTAAAAGCGATCAACTGCCACGAAGTAAACTCCAGGCAGGACAAAATATAAATAAAGCTGTAAAAGGCCACAAAGTGAACTCCAGGCCTGATAGAAATGTAAATATATATATATATATATATATATATATATATATATATATATATATATATATATATATATATATATATATAACAGCAGTAAACGCACTGGATGTGAATCCAGGCTCATCGGATATGTCCGACAGCAACTATATATATGTATATATATAAAAGCGATTAAACGTACTGGATGTAAATCTAGGCTCATTAGCTATGTCTGATAACAGTTATATATATATATATATATATATATATATATATATATATATATATATCTTTTATAATGAATGATAAATCAAAATTGTGATTATAGGAATTAACTAATTTAAATTGTGGGTTTCAGTCTCAATAAAACTCTTGAAAATTTAATGTCCTGGTAAAAGAAATTACCCTCCCTGAGTTAAATCAAGAAGTTAATAAACTTAAGAAAGAAATTTCTAACTTAAAATTAGATATTTCCAACTTAAGAAAAGAAATTGATGATAAAAAATCAGATCTCCAAGTTCATGATTCCTCTTCTAGTGATGAAAGTCACGATGAACCAGAATCATCAGGTGCTAAAGATTCTGATCTCTTTTAGCTTAATTAAATATTTCAACAGAAGATACGGAACATTTATTAGAATTAATGAGAATTGATAATAACGGTAGTAGCAGTAATGAAGAAGCCTCTGAAATCCCAGAATCTTCTAGAAATTGATTCTTCTTGAATGAATTTTAAATCACTTTCTTTTGGCTTAATAAGAAATTTAAAGGTAATTTTCTTTCCTAAATGTTCACAACTTAGACCTTTATTACTAGTGGTAAATGGATATAATAAATATATAAATGGTAATCCTAGAATGATTTTGTCAGTAAGATTGCGAACTAAGACAAACGAGGTCTTAAAACACATATTGTCTTGACAAATATGTACATTAGGTAATTTATATTTTATTTCCATTTGACTACCGTTAGCTGAATTTAGTTTTTCACTAGTTTTCTTATAATATCTGGTGGGGATAATACCTTCTTGAATACAATTCAAGTCTGCACCAGTATCAACCAAAGCAGGGAGCTGTATTGAGAAAGTTTTATCAATAACTAAATTAATAGAGATATACAATTTTTGAATAGTAATATCTTTAATTCTTTTAAGGGAGAGACCCATTCATAAATTTTATTAGAAGACACAGAAAACTGTTTATCTAGGTTTCTCTCTTCGAATTACAGATACGGAGGAGTTGGTCTAGAGTACCAATTTCTGGTAATACTTGTGTTACTGACAGTTAATTTATTTAGCTGTTCATTAAGGTTTGAAATAGATGAATGATTAGAGTGATCAGAAGAACTTTTGTTATTATCATCAGATTCTATATGATCGATAACAACAATAGTTCCACTTGGACCTGGTTCTATTTTAAGTTTTTTAAAATAATTTTTCAGTAGATTGGACTAATTCACTTTCTTTATTAGGTAAACTTAAATTATATCTATTTTTAGGTAATTTGATTAAAGGTTGTTCAATCTGTGAATCAGGTTTTTTAATAATACTCTCTTCAAATTTTTCTTCAATCCTATCTAGCTGTTTTCCTACTGTTGCTAGATACTGATTATTAAAGTTTAATTGTTCAATTATTTTTTTATTATCATTTGTTCCATCAGGTATGTTGAAGGGACTAGCAATAATTGAAGTATATTGCAAGGATGGGGTAGTTTCTCTCTCTAGAAATGTGCTCTCCCTTCTCACTAGGATCCTAGTTTTCTCGTTTTGAATCAGCTCCTTTTTACCCCCCTATCCCTTTACTCCATCCCTTTTACCGTTACCTCCTAATTCCCTTTTTCAGCCTCCCGCCCACTCCCACCTACTATTTCCATCTCCACCAACTTTTCTGTTTACCCATTTAGCTTCTCTCTTCTCCATTCCCCAGCTTCCGTTCCTCATTCTTTCCCGGCGTCCTTCTCCGGCTTCCACCAAAATTTCACGTTCCTCCCCTTCCCCCCCCCCCTCTCTCCCTCCTCTTTTTTCTTCTTTGTCCTCTTCTCGGTTTTCTTGGGTTCCTACCGTCCTTGTTCCTGGAGCCATGGTTGACCATTCTCATTTGTCTGCGGGTAACTCTTTGAGAAGTCAATCCCGTGACCTATCTGCTGAATATGGGGTCTCAAACCCAAAATCTCCCCTAAATTCTGTTGAAATGGTGGAATCTGAGGCTATCCCCTCAAACATATCTGTGAGCTCTGGCGACTCTACAGCATTCGACGTCCTGTTGGGTGAGGGTCCGGCATCCCCCTCAGCTGTTCAAGAGATTTTTATAGCCGCCCATCTCTTCTCTAGGAATGATCGAGAAGAAGCCCTTGCTGAAAGGAGGAAGAATGCTAAGCTTATGGATTACATCTCTGCTTTGGGTCTTCCTCTTGATGATGTAAATAACCTGTCTACCATAGGGACCTTTGCTGCTTTAGTCAATGCACGCAAGATACTTGATGAATGTACTGTGTTTGGACAAAGCTCTTCAAAGATATGCTCCGCTGCATCCCCTGTTGCTCCAGTGGCTGGCTTTCGCCCTTTAATTCAAACCTTTTGTGTTGGTGAGACTTCTACTCCACAGCTCGGTCTCGGCCCTTATGGAAATTCCTTGCCTACCCCTTCACGGTCTAGCCCACTTTCGGCATCTGGTTTTGTCAAGCCCAACCCTCCTGCTCCCTCGGAGGAGGGAGAGGTCCCCTGTCAAGGCATTTCAAAAAAGTGGTGCGACATTGTTAGTTCAAATCCTCCAAAGTCCTCACTGGACTTATCCTTTTTCAACCCATCGCCCATCACCGATGATGGCAGCATCCTGGTCAAACCACCGGTTGACGTTCTTCTTCGAGGCAACAAAATGTGGTCATCCAGTTTAGTGGGGTATTTCCTACACTCAAAGCTCCCTTACAAGGTTGTGGAGCCTATAGCTAATCGTCTCTGGGGTAATCTTGGGCTTCTTAAAGTCTTCCTTCATGATAAAGGATACTACATCTTCAAGTTCAAATCGGTCTCAGATAGGGATAATGTTTTGGCCTCTGGCCCTTGGCATTTTGCTTCTAAGGTGCTTATTCTCCAACCTTGGAAGGCTGGAGTTGAAGTTTCAAAAGCTGAGTGCTCTAAAATTCCCATCTGGGTAAAGTTAAGTCAGGTCCCTTATCCATACTGGTCTGCTGAAGGTATCAGCTACATTGCCAGCAATATTGGAAAGCCTCTTTTTGCCGATGAGATGACTGCAAAGTTAGATCCTATGAGCTTTGCCAGAATCTGCATTGAGGTGGACGCTAGCTTCTCCTTCCCAAGCTCCATCAAAGTTGTTGTCATTAATGAGGAGTTAAATGAGGAAGTGGTACTTCCGGTTGTTGTTGAATACCAGAGCAGACCCCCTGCATGCCAAGCTTGCAAGGTTTTTGGTCACTCCTCCGTGAAATGCCCAAAATCTAACTTCCAATGGATCCCCAAAGCTGCCCCTGCTGATCACAGGCCTTCGGGCGTGCCGGTACCTGATGATCAGAAGTGGGTTACAGTCTCTAAAGGGGGCAAGCCCTCTGCCTTGGCCGTAAACTCTTCCCCTCTTGGATCTAAGGCAACTGTTAACCCCTTCTCCCCTCTCGCAGGCCAGGCATGCAGTGCCCAAGCCCAATCTGACATTGAATCCCCTATTGCCCACAACCCTCTTGTTGACAAGCTTAAATTGGTGGATGAGAAGGATTGTAAGGATTTGCGACAAAAAGCTAGAGCTGGTAAAGAACTCTCAAAGTCGGCCAAAAAGAAAATCAAAGGCCTGGGAGTATCTCCAGCTCTAACCTAAATTATGTTAACTACATATAATGTCAGAGGTCTAAATAAAAAGCCAAAGCAGGCTTATGTTCGTCAAATGATATCTGACTATGACATTTCTTTTGTTGGGTTGCTTGAAACTAGAGTCAAGAAGAAGAACTACTCCAGAATTTCAAATTATATCTGTAGGAACTGGACTTGGGTTAGCAATTATGACCACCATGCTAATGGTCGCATTTGGGTAGGATGGAATCCCAACATTTGGAATGTGGATATCCTTTTTGTTTCCTCCCAATTAATTCATTGTAAAATCAAGCAACTCAATTGTAATTCCAATAGTTTTTTTATTTCTATTGTGTATGGGTTGAACTCTATTGTTGAGAGGAGAGACCTATGGCATTCCTTATCTTCTTTTAATAGTAATCATTGTTGGTGTATTTTGGGCGACTATAATGCCATTAGAGATCTTTCCGAATCTGACAAGGTGGATGATTCTTGGAACTGTGGGATGGAGGACCTAAGAGATTGTATGGAACAAATTGGGGCTGAGGACATTAGAGGGGTTGGCCCTCTTTTCACTTGGTGGAATAATCAAGTCGAACACCCTATCCATAAGAAATTAGATAGGGCCATCGGTAATGAAGACTGGTTCACATCCTTCCCAAATGCTCTGGTTACGTTTAGGCCTAGAGGTATCTCTGACCACTCTCCTGTTATTCTCAATACCGGATCCCCTATTGTCAAACCCAGGAAGCCCTTCCAATTCTTTAATCACCTCGCCAAACTTGATGGGTTTCTGGAATGTGTTGCTGCTGTCTGGAACCGTCCCCTGCATGGTAACCCCTTCTTCATTTTTTCTGAGAAATTAAAATTGACAAAGAAAGCCTTGATCTCTCTGAACCGACTCTCAGGAAATGTTACTTCTTCTGTCAAAATTGCTACGGATGCCCTCCATCATTCTCAAATTCTTCTTCATGGTAATCCTCAGGATGTGGCTCTTATAGAATCGGAAAAAATCTGTCTCCAAACTCTCTGGCAGGCCCTTGAAATGGAGGAGGCGTTGATGCACCAAAAGTCTAGAGTTACTTGGCTCGCTACTGGAGACCGCAATACAAAATTCTTCTCCAATATGGTAAAGAGTAGATGGAATTCTAATAAGATTCTCTCGATCAAAAATGAAGATGGGGTGCTTGTCCATGGCCAACGTGATGTGGAATTGGTTGCCACTAAGTATTTCCAGGAACTTTTCAATCCTGATCCTGGCCCATCTGCTCTACCGACTATGGAATTCTCTCCTTCCAAATTCCTTAGTCCTGGGCAAGCTGCTCTCCTCATTGCCCCCATCACAGATGAGGAAATATTCTCCACCCTTAAATCTATGAAGAAGAATAAGTCCCCGGGTCCGGATGGGTTTAATGTAAACTTCTTTTCTCATTGCTGGGATTTTGTTGGGAAAGACTTCTCAAATCTTGTCAAGCATTTTTTCAATACAGGGTACATGCCTAAGGGTATTAACTCTACGGCCATTGCTCTCATCCCCAAGTGTGGAAATCCATCCGAAATGTCTGAGTTCCGACCCATTTCATGCTGCAACACTATCTATAAATGCATCTCCAAGATCCTCGCCTGCCGTCTAAAGGTCGTCCTGCCCACAATCATTAGCAAGTCTTAATCTGCTTTTATTAAGGGTAGGAATATCAGTGACAATATTCTGCTCGCTCAAGATTTGTTAAGGAACTATCATAGATCGTCTGGCCCGCCTCGTTGTGCTCTTAAAATTGACCTTCGAAAGGCATTTGATACTGTTAATTGGGATTTCCTCCTATCCTCCTTGCAACTTTTTCGGTTTCCCCCAATTTTCATTAGGTGGATTCGCGCTTGCATTTCTACAGCTATGTTCTCCATCAAGGTCAACGGTTCCCTTGCGGGTTATTTTGGGAGTTCCAGGGGTCTTAGGCAAGGTGATCCCCTTTCCCCTTACTTATTTGTAATTGTCATGGAAATGTTGTCTTCTAAGCTCTCTGAGGGTGCCATGCTCCCGGATTTCAAGTTTCACTGGCGAACTAAAGAGTGCAATCTCACTCACCTCTTCTTTGCGGATGATATCCTTGTCTTTTGTCATGCTAGCATCAAATCTGTGAGCATTATTATCTCATGCATTCAATCATTCTCTCTTTTCTTTGGCCTCATCCCTAATGTCCACAAAAGCCAATGCTTTCTGGCTAACTCGGATCAGATGACATCCACTACTATCCTATCTCTGCTTGGATTTCAAGTGGGTACCCTTCCTATCAAATTCCTCGGGGTCCCTCTTATTTCATCTAAGCTCTCTTACATGGACTGTATTCCTCTTATCCACCGTATCACTTCTAGAGTTACATCTTGGACTTCCATTGCCTTGGCTTATTCTGGTCGTCTTCAACTCATAAAATCTGTCTTATTCTCCATTCAATCCTTCTGGAGTGCCCACTTTATTTTTCCCAAAGCGGTATCCAGAGCTATTCAATCCATTTTATGCAGGTTCCTTTGGAAAGGCCCCTCTTTGGGGAAATTTGGTGCGCGTGTTGCATGGCATAAGCTATGTCTCCCCGTCTCTGAGGAGGGATTAGGGTTAAAAAACATCATTGAATGGAATAAATCTCTGGTTATGATGCACTTGCTTAACATCTTCCGAGTGGATTCGTCCTCATTATGGGCCAATTGGATTCGAACCACTGTCTTGAAAGGGAGAAACATATGGAATTATCAGGCCCCCTCAGATTGCTCTTGGATCTGGAAACAAGTCCTCAAGCTCAGACAAACGGCTAGAAACCATGTTTCCTACATTGTTGGTAATGGCTCTAACACAAGTTTATGGTTTGACCCCTGGATAAACGGTAACCCCATTAATCCTAGTCAGACTCTGCTGGCCAACTCTGGGCTTTCAGGCAAGGCAACTGTAGCTGATATCATTTTTAATTCTTCTTGGTTCCTTCCTCCGAGTTATCACCATGAGATGATTGAACTTAGACGTCTTATTGAGACTCAACCTATCCATCCTCTATCAAATGACCGCATTGAATGGAATGGTCTCCCTATTTCGAATCTCAAAGCTAGACACGTCTGGGATTGCATTAGAACTAAAAAGTCTATTCCTAATTGGCATAAAGTTGTCTGGAACAAGCTATATGTCCCTCGATTCTCCTTTATCTTGTGGTTGGGATTTCTTAGAAAACTTCCTACTAATGATATCACTAGGCACTACCTTTCTGGCAGAACTTCCCCTTGCCCCCTCTGTCAGCGCCATGATGAAAGTTTTGACCATCTATTTTTCGAATGCACATACTCCTCCTCCATTCTGCAAAAAACTCTTGCATTGGGTGATTGGTCCAACGTCCCCATGGACTGGACTGGTGTCTCTTCGTTCATCATCTCCTTCCAAGGTAGGAAACTCTCAAAGCTTATCCTTTATCTTACCTTTGCTGCTACCTTTTACAAGATTTGGGAAGCGAGAAACAAAAAGACACATTCTGATCAGCTCACCCCCTCATCGATTGTTGCAAAGGACATTACCCATATCATTAAATCAAGGCTGTCCTCTTACTCTCTCTTTATCAAAGCAACTCATTCCTCTCCTTATTACTGCAACTGGTTACTATGACTTGGCTTTGATGATACTTCTTGCTAGCCTGGGTTTGACTGCTTGAGTCTTACTTCTAGTGCTTGAGTCTAGTAGTGAATGGGCTTATGGGCGAAGTGCTCGGCTTGGGAGAGAGTTGGTGCCAGTGGGCCATATAGCTTTGGACTTGATTGCTTCCTCATCATCTTCGGTGTATGCTGTGGAGTGGACGGGCGAGCACTATGAAATGAAATGAAAAGGTGTTTGGGCGAGCAAGTGTTCTGTGATGAGCAGGTTGCTGAGGAGATGGGTCTGCTAGCCCTTTGAGTGCAGACGGGTTGCATATTGGGTCTGCTAGGGTGCCTCGGGTGGGACTTTATGGGTCTTCTTGCATTTTGGGCGAGGTGGACCAGGCGAGGCTGAGATGGGCGAGGCGTTACACTGCACCTCATGAGATCAGGAGCTTCGGTGCTGGGCTACTGTGCTTCGGTGCTGGGCTACGGTGCTGGGCTCACCTTAACAGCAGTCATGACCTCCTCTTTCGGTCTCGGGCGAGCAAATATGCTTGATGTGCTTGATATGCGTGCCTTGGCTGCATCTATGCAACTGGGGGTGGTATCCGGCTTCGGCCTTCCAACTTCGGGTAAGATGGCTATTGGTCTGGTGGTTCTGAACTTCAGCTTTTTGCTCCCTTTCGCTTTGGGTGGTATGTCGTCACACCTCTGCAGGTAGGATGGCTTCGGTTCCTGGCTTCTGGCTATTATCTCTTCTCTCTTCGGCAAGCTGTGTTAGTTGCTTCGAGTAGGATGGCTTCGGGAAGGATGGATGTTGGTTAACTAGGTTAGGCTTCGGCTTCGGTTTTGGGTGGGTTTTTGATGCGTGCCTTGGCTGCATCTATGCAACTGGGGGTGGTATCCGGCTTCGGCTTTCCAACTTCGGGTAAGATGGCTATTGGTCTGGTGGATCTGGACTTCAGCTTTTTGCTCCCTTTCGCTTCGGGTGGCATGTCGTCAAACCTCTGCAGGTAGGATGGCTTCGGTTCCTGGCTTCTGGCTATTTTCTCTTCTCTCTTCGGCAAGCTGTGTTAGTTGCTTCGAGTAGGACGGCTTCGGGAAGGATGGATGTTGGTTAACTAGGTTAGGCTTCGGACTATTTCTGTTTCAGCTTCTTGATTGGTTGGGCCCTCATGGTTGGGTCCACTTTCTCAGATTGGATCACCTAAGGAAGGGGTTCGGTCTCTGGGTCTGGTCGGATGCTTTGGTTCCGGTTCGGATAGTTTGTTTTGTTCTAGTGGCTTTTGTCGTTTGGTCTTAGTGTTTCTGTGTTTAGGGTTGTTGTTCCCTTGTGGTTTTGTTCCTTCGTGTTGGCTTTGTACCAGACATAAAAAGTAATATTAATTTCTTCATTTTTAATAAATCTTTTTTATCTATTAATTATCTTATCTCTCTTTTTTTTCAATGGGATGATTAAATCTGAATAGATGTCTTTTTTCTTTGTTAAATTTTGAATTAAAATCTTTTACTAAGTTATCCCAATCTAAAACGAATTTTTTTTAATGACTCTTAATTGATTATGAATTGGAACATTAATATCAGACTGTGTGGGATATACTGAGGATGTCAGAGAAGAAGAACCTTCATCTTCTACGGTATCAGCCTGAGTATAGCAAGGATGACTAACTTGTCCTTGATTAAGGATACCTTTAAGTTTGATATCTCTAACCAAAGGATTACTAAGAATTTCAGTATCTCTTCTAGTGTGGATAACTGAAGGGGCCGAAGAACTGGAAATGTCTTCTATGATAACTGGTGTTTTAGTACGTTCAAAACAAATTTTAACAGTTCCATCAGAAATAAGAACAGTTCATATTTCTAAATGTTAACAGTTCGTCTTAAATTTCTTTATCTTTACCTAATAAAGAAAGTGAATTAGTCCAATCTATTGAAAAATTATTTAAAAAACTTAAAACAGAACCAGGTCCAAGTGGAACTATTACTGTTATCGATCATGTAGAATTTGATGATAATAACGAAAGTTCTTCTGATCAATCTAATCATTCATCTATTTCAAACCTTAATGAACAGCTAAATAAATTAACTGTCAATAACACAAGTATTACCAGAAATTGGTACTCTAAACCAACTCCTCCGGATCTACAATTCGAAGAGAGAAACCTAGATAAACAGTTTTCTTTGTCTTCTAATAAAATTTATGAATGGAATATAGATGGATTTAGTGAACAAGAAATTCTTAATAAACTTAATCATATGTCTATGGTAGCCAACAACTATATTACCAAATTCAACACTTTATCTCAACCAGATATAGTTGAATTATTAGCTAGTGGATTTACTTGTATTCTCAGGTCTTGGTGGGAAAAACATCTCACAAAAGACATTAGAATATCCATAGTTCATGCTATCCAAAGAGATAATGAAGGCAATCCCATCTTTGATGAAGATGCTGGTATTGGTCTTCCTGATGGAGTCAATACTTTAATATTTAGTATAATTAAACATTTTGTTGGAACCTCTAGTAACATTACTGAAAGGATTCATGACCAATTAAGTAATCTTACGTGTCCCACTCTGAGTGATTTCAGATGGTAAAAAGATATATTTACCTCTAGAGTTATGATGAGAAATGACAGTAATAAACCATTTTGGAAAGAGAAATTCGTTAATGGTTTACCATCCTTATTTGTTCACAAAGTTAGAGAAGAATTAAGTAAAAATTTAGGATATATTGACTATGATAATTTAACCTATGGTGATATTATTAGTTATATTCAAAAAATTGGATTGAAAATGTGTATTGATTTTAAATTAGCCAAACAAGCTAGTAGAAATAAAGCCAAATACGAGTTTGGAACGTTTTGTGAACAGTATGGTTTATCGCCGGTTGCTCC
The DNA here is from genome assembly GCA_020205505.1 of Panax japonicus. Classification (NCBI taxonomy): domain Eukaryota; kingdom Viridiplantae; phylum Streptophyta; class Magnoliopsida; order Apiales; family Araliaceae; genus Panax; species Panax japonicus. The sequence goes on along the minus strand of CM035112.1, from coordinate 23,337,918 downwards.
CTCTAGAAGGAAGCACAAGCATAATAATCAGCTCTTCAGTTAGTAACAAGTCAGCTTTGCCTCCAGTCCCTGACATAGTTAACCAAGAAGAACATAATTATGAAAATATTAACCAAGTTTTACACAATTGGAATATACCTCGTGTATCTCCAAAAGATATTTATCAATCAACCTTTTCAAATAAATTTAAAACTGACTATAATGTTAAAACAGTTGAAAGAGTTTATGTAATTAACAAAGAATACGAAAATTGTAGTCTTTTATCACCTGAAGTTATTAAAAAACACAGGAAAAAGGGTTACAATTTTATTCATATAGGTCTTGTTCAAGTTGCAGTTAAGCCACTCAACCGAAAAGGAATTAATTCATCTATCTACCTCTGTCTTAGAGACGCTAGATTTTTGAATTATTATCCAAGTATTCTTGGAGCCATGGAAGCAAGTTTGCATAATGGACCTATCCATTTCAATTGTTTTCCTGATTTCACCTTGAGTCTAAGTGATTAGAACTTATTTAAAGCTTTATCATTAAATATTAAAACTGATGGAGAGATTACTCAAATGATTGAGGGATCTCAACCCATTTCTTTGATTTACAGGATTTATTATAAGACAATGAAATCAAACTTAAACGTTCATGCTCTTAATAACTGAAATTCTTAGTAATCCTTCGGTTAGAGATATCAAACTTAAAGGTATCCTTAATCAAGGACAAGTTAGTCATCCTTGCTATACTCAGGCTGATACCATAGAAGATGAAGGTTCTTTTTCTCTGACATCCTTAGTATATCCCACACAGTCTGATATTAATGTTCCAATTCATAATCAATTAAGAGTCATTAAAAAAAATTCGTTTTAGATTGGGATAACTTAGTAAAAGATTTTAATTCAAAATTTAACAAAGAAAAAAGACATCTATTTAGATCTAATCATCCCATTGAAAAAGAAAGAGATAAGATAGTTAAATTGTGATGGAACTAATAATAACATTAATTGTGATGATAACATTAATTCCTAGATCTAAATATTTAAGAGGGAAATCGTCTCAGATGAGTCACCATCCCCATACATGAGATGATGGATGGGCCATCACCTGTCGGTTGACTGAAGATGCCTCTGGCGTCTTCTTTGTTTACTGGTTCGTCTCCTGTAGGTGCCGGAAGGTGCTGTTGATCATCTTCTCAGATGAGTCACCATCCCCATACAAGCTCTTCCGAGGTCCTCTCCCTTCTCTCTGAGTTAGCCGGAGACGAAGCTTTCAGCTTCGATCTTCTTAGTTAAAGATGAAGACGAAGTCCTTAATACTTCGATCTCCCCCCTTAAACATTTAGATCTAGGAATTAATGTAATCCCTTCCTCAAATGTTTATAAATAAAAGAAAGAGATTACTTTACAGATTCACCGGTCATCTTCTTAATCTTTTCTTTCTTCTGTTAAAGTTTTTCTTTTAAAAACTTATCCCCGCTGTTATATGGTATCAGAGCCACACGGTTGGTTCTTGATGGTATCGGTGGTTTCGATTAAAACAGTTTGACTTGTTTACATAAATGTTTTTTCAAACTTTTATTTTTCTTGCTCCGTTTTTAATCGCCCGACCTTCGTCGTAAACCACCCAAGATCGCCTTAAGTCCCGAATAATGTCGTTTGTAAGTCTCAATTGGGAGCAGTGTAAGGCTAAAGGGAATCTTTAGATCTACGGGTATGTGTCCAAGGCAAGTAAGGCTAGAGTCTAAGTCTTCAAGAAAAAGAATTTTTGTTTAAACAGTTAACAAAGAAGTCTTCTGTTTAGATCGATTTCAATGATAGATCAGGAAAAATCGAGTGATCCTTTGTTTCAAATTTCAGTCTGATTTGTTTTTAAACAAATTTTTTTTACAAAATCTTAGAAATTTTGAAGATCTGGCCAATTTTTCGGTGAAATTTTTTTTCCTCGATAAACCAAATTTTTGGGGGTGAAAGGGTTATTTCCTGGACCATATAACAGCGGGATAATTTTTTAAAAGAAAAACTTTAATAGAAGAAAGAAAAGATTAAGAAGATGACCAGTGAATCGGAAAAGTAATCTCTTTCTTTTATTTATAAACATTTAGGGAAGAGATTACATTAATTTCTAGACTAAATGTTTTAGAGGGAAGATCGAAGTATTAAGGATTTCGTCTTCATCTTCTAACTAAGAAGATCAAAGCTAAAAGCTTCGTCTCTGGCTAACTCTAGAGAGAAGGGCGAGGACCTCGAAAGAGCTTTCTAGAGAGAGAAGCTCTGAGGCTACATTGAATTAAGCCTAAACCAAATGAATTTGATTTCCTTTTATAGAACAAGGAAATGAACTGTTACAAGATTACTATTACAATAACTGGGGTAAAGTAAAAGTAAAAAACATATTACTAAAGTAAAAGTACAAGTAAAAACATTTTACTAAAGTAAAAGGAAAAGAAACTGCTTTCGGTGGAAAAGCAGACGTCTCTTTTGACTAATGCGGCTGTGGGGCCAGATGCTTGACTGATTGCTACTTTTAGTAAAAAAGCAGAAGATGCTGCTGACTATGCTGCCGGAGCAGGTGCTGGCTGACTGAGGCTGCCGTAGCAGGTGACTGGTTGAATGCTGCTGACTATGCTGTCGGAGCAGGTGCTGGCTGACTGAGGCTGCCGGAGCAGGTGACTGTTTGAATGTCATCACACCCACTTTGATTGATTACTATAGGACTCAGGCAAAGGGATCCTGAGCATCCTGGAGATGAATTGTGCCATAGGGATCACAATCACCTACCTCTTCAAGGTCTTGACTAGAATTTTCTCCTATGGATTGAGAAGAAGCCTTATCTGAATCTTCGTGTAACTGGTCAAGTCTCATATGAATAGCATCTGCAAGACACCTTAACTGAGAAATGGAGTAACTAGAAACATTAGTAACTTTATCAGAATCAGGAGGATCAACTGATTTTTCTTTTGACTTATCAACCGTCTTAGTGGTTGATTTACTGGAAGATGCTACTGCAGGGGCCGTAGTGACTGACGGAATGGTTACTGGAGGAGTTAATAAAGGGAAAGCTGGAAATTCTTTCTGAACTTGGCCAACAATTCTATCAACACCGAATTTATCCCACCATTTAATGAAAAAACGGCGAGAGACATGAGAAATAGGGGAGAGGTACGTCTGAGCAGTCCTAATACATATGGACGAAAGAAGCTTAGATTTATCATCATTGGCATAAATTGGTTTAATAAAGACTGACTCTGTTTCAATAAGGATGTCCCTATAATACACAAGTGATTTATAAGGAGCTAATGGAAGAAAATGCCATCCAGTAGGAAAATACTGGGCATCCAATTGAATTGGGACATTCTTAGGTTTCATAGATAACTCAATATGAAATAAGTGCTGATCAAAATTCTGACGATAATTAGACACTGGATGACTAGGTTTTGATGAGGTAGCTTGGGTTTGACTAGCAAAAATATTAAACAGCTTGGGCTGACTAGAGAGAACTGAGGAGTAGGGCTTGGGAACTGTACCAAGCACCTGGAATTTATTATGGGTTTGGGTAACTGGATGAGGAACAACAGTTCCTTTTGACTGATTAACTGGACCGGCAGAGCGGCCATGACCACGAGAAGATGAACCTCCTCGTACGCTCATGTTGTTGCAATAGTACCTGTGTTAATAAACTCAAGAGTAAGTAAATCTGGAACTGAGTTGTTACTACCTTTAATATATTCAATATCAAAATCAAAAATACTTAAAATTGCTTGCCATCTAGCGAATGAATGCTTAGAGGCGATATTCTCAACATCTTTTTCAAGAATAAATTTTGCTGACTTGCAATCTATTCTAACTAGGAATTTATGGTTCAATAAATCTCTCTGAATTTTTTTATACATAAAACTAATGATAAAATTTCTTTTTTAATAGTACTATATTTTAACTGTGTAGGATTCCATGCGCCAGAATGGAAACGAACAATTTGTTCATCAGAAGTAGGAGTTAATTTTTGTTTGAGTATGCCACCGAATCCAATGTCAGAGGCATCTGTTTCAACTATTTTGAAAGCTGAATCTTTTGAGATGCCAAGGCAGGGCAAAACCTTAACATATTTTTTTAACTTGTTGGACGACAGAAGTATGAATGTCAGTCCATAGAGGTGGATTACTCTGTAAGCGCTGAAAGAGAGGCTTACAAATCTTCCTAAGGTCCTTGTAAAACTTGCCAATATAATTAAGCGAGCCAAGAAACCTCTGTAGCTGAGTCTTGTCGGTAATCTTATCCGGGAACCGGTTAGCGAATTGAATAGCTCTGTCAATTGGCCGCTTGAGTCCATGATAGAGGATTAATCCGAGAAACCTGACTTTAGTCAGAAACAGACTACACTTGGAAGGAGAAAGGACAAGACCATTGGTTTTAACTGTTTTGAAGAATGAATTCAAATGTTTAATATGTTCTTCATTAGTCTTGGAGAATACAAGGATATCGTCGATGTATACAATGATAAAATGACTGAAAGGGTTCAAATAATTATTAAGAATATTTTGAAATTCACTAGGTGCATTTTTAAGTCTAAATGACTGAACATTCCATTCGTAGTGTCCGAACGGAGTGGTAAATGCAGTTTTATACCTATCATCGGGATGAATAGCGACTTGCCAGAATCCAGACTTAAGGTCAAATTTACTAAAGATGGTGGAGACACTTAACCTACTAAGGAGATCATCCTTGTTGGGCAAAGGGTATCTAATCCACTCTAGAACTTTGTTTAATGGCTTGTAATTAATGACTAACCGAGGGACTCCTCGCTCTTTCTCAGCTTAATTATTAACATAGAAGGCTGGGCAAGACCATGGTGACTTACTATGTCTAATTAGACATTTACTAAGAAGATCATTAATTTCACTTTTACATAATCCCATCTGTTCATGACTCATTTGAATAGGCCTAGCTTTGGTGGGAATTAAATGTTCTTTAAATTCCTTAGCATAGGGTAATCTAACTGTGTGCTTTTTCCTATGCCAAAAAGCATTGGGAGAATCAGAACATAAATATTTTATTAAATAATCCTTTAATTCTTTTATTTTTTCTTGAACTATGTTACTCTTAAGTTGTTCTTCAATTTGTTGATACCTAACTTCTTCTTTAAGGAAATTTAGGTGGGTAACTTTACACTTTAACAGATTCAATGATTTAGAAATTGATTCTTCTTGAATGAATTTTAAATCTCTTTCTTTTGGTTTAATAAGAAATTTAAAGGTAATTTTCTTTCCTAAATGTTCACAACTTAGACCTTTATTACTAGTGGTAAATGGATATAATAAATATATAAATGGTAATCCTAGAATGATTTTGTCAGTAAGATTGCGAACTAAGACAAACGAGGTCTTAAAACACATACTGTCTTGACAAATATGTACATTAGGTAATTTATATTTTATTTTCATTTGACTATCGTTAGCTGAATTTAGTTTTTCACTAGTTTTCTTATAATATCTGGTGGGGATAATACCTTCTTGAATACAGTTCAAGTCTGCACCAGTATCAACCAAAGCAGGGAGCTGTACTGAGAAAATTTTATCAATAACTAAATTAATAGAGATATACCATTTTTGAATAGTAATATCTTTAATTCTTTACTTCTGTCGTCCAACAAGTAAAAAAATATGTTAAGGTTTTGCCCTGCCTTGGCATCTCAAACTATTCAGCTTTCAAAATAGTTGAAACAGATGCCTCTGACATTGGATTCGGTGGCATAATCAAACAAAAATTAACTCCTACTTCTGATGAACAAATTGTTCATTTCCATTCTGGCGCATGGAATCCTACATAGTTAAAATTCAGTACTATTAAAAAAAAAATTTATCATTAGTTTTATGTATAAAAAAATTTCAGAGAGATTTATTGAACCAAAAATTCCTAGTTAAAATAGATTGCAAGTCAGCAAAATTTATTCTATCCTTTGGTGGACAAGGTATGGTTTGTGCCATGATATTTTCCCCAAACCTCTCCTTGCCCAGTTAGAACATTTTTGTCATCATAGTAATTATCATTCCAAATATGAGGAAATTTCAGTCTTCCTTATATTTTGTAGTAAATATAAAATCCCTTGGATTCTTAAATGGTAATATGTCATTTTAGATACCCAAGAAGTCACAGTATTTCAGCTATGTTATTAATCACAATTATTAGTTCCATTAAAATTTCTTTTACTGGGGCCTTAAATCTTTCAATAGTTTTCTAGGATGATTAATCAGCTTCTTAATCTTTTCTTTTTCTGTCTAAGTTTTCTAAATAAAAACTTATCCCGCTGTTATATGGTATCAGAGCCACACGGTTGGTTCTTAATGCTATCGGTGGTTTCGATTAAAAACAGTTTAATTTGTTTACTTAAATGTTTTTTCAAACTTTTATTTTTCTTGCTCCGCTTTTAATCGCCCGACCTTTGCCGTAAACCACCCAAGATCGCCTTAAGTCCCGACTAATGCCATTTGTAAGTCTCAATTGGGAGCAGTGTAAGGCTAAAGTGAATCTTTTAGATCTACGGGTATGTGTTCAAGGCAAGTAAGGTTAGAGTCTAAGTGAACCTTCAAGAAAAAGAATTTTTGTTTAAACAGTTAACAAATTAGTCTTCTGTTTAGATCGATTTCACTTATAGATCAGGCACAATCGAGTGATCCTTTGTTTCAAATTTCAGTGTTATTTGTTTTTAAACAAATTTTTTTTTTCAAAAATTAAAGAAAATTCGAAGGTCTTACCAATTTTTCGGTGAATTTTTTTTCTCTTCCTTCTTTTTGTAAACCAAATTTTTGGGGGTGAAAGGGTTATTTCCTGGATAAAAATTTTGAGGTGGAAATGTATGGGGATGGTGACTCATCTGAGAAGATGATCAACAGCACCTTCCGGCATCCACAGGAGACGGACCAGTCAACCAAGAAGACGCCAGAGGAGTCTTCAGTCACCGACAGGTGATGGCCCACGCCATCATCTCTTTTACTTTAGTAAATGTAAAAGTAAAAGTAAAAGAATAACTTTTTCTTTTACTTAAGTTAAATGTTTCTTACATTTACCCATGTAAAAGTAAATGTAAAATGTTTCTTACGTTTTACTTTTACTTTAGTAAATTACTTTTACTTCAGTTAATGTAATATTGATTACTGCATGAATCAAATAGTAATTTACTTTTCAGTTTTCTATTTAAACAACTCGAATTGTTTAGAGTTGTTTAGGCTTAATTCAATGTAGCCTCAGAGCTTCTCTCTCTAGAAAGCTCTTCCGAGGTCCTCTCCCTTCTCTCTTAGAGTTAGCCGAAGACGAAGCTTTCAGCTTCGATCTTCTTAGTTAAAGATGAAGACGAAGTCCTTAATACTTCGATCTTCCCTCTTAAACATTTAGTCTAGGAATTAATGTAATCCCTTCCCAAATGTTTATAAATAAAAGAAAGAGATTACTTTACCGATTCACCGGTCATCTTCTTAATCTTTTCTTTTTCTGTCTAAGTTTTCTGAATAAAAACTTATCCCGCTGTTATATGGTATCAGAGCCACACGGTTGGTTCTTGATGCTATCGGTGGTTTCGATTAAAAACAGTTTGATTTGTTTACTTAAATGTTTTTCAAACTTTTATTTTCCTTGCTCCTCTTTTAATCGCCCGACCTTTGCCGTAAACCACCCAAGATCGCCTTAAGTCCCGACTAATGCCATTTGTAAGTCTCAATTGGGAGCAGTGTAAGGCTAAAGGGAATCTTTTAGATCTACGGGTATGTGTTCAAGGCAAGTAAGGTTAGAGTCTAAGTGGACCTTCAAGAAAAAGAATTTTTGTTTAAACAGTTAACAAATTAGTCTTCTGTTTAGATCGATTACACTTATAGATCAGGACCAATCGAGTGATCCTTTGTTTCAGATTTCAGTGTTATTTATTTTTAAACAAAATTTTTTTTCAAAAATTAAAGAAAATTCGAAGATCTGACCAATTTTTCGGTGAATTTTTTTTCTCTTCCTTATTTTTGTAAACCAAATTTTTGGGGGTGAAAGGGTTATTTCCTGGATAAAAATTTTGAGGTGGAAATGTATGGGGATGGTGACTCATCTGAGAAGATGATCAACAGCACCTTCTGGCATCCACAGGAGACGGACCAGTCAACCAAGAAGACACCAGAGGAGTCTTCAGTCACCGACAGGTGATCGCCCACGCCATCATCTCTTTTCCTTTAGTAAATGTAAAAGTAAAAGTAAAAGAATAACTTTTTCTTTTACTTAAGTTAAATGTTTTTAACTTAAGTTAAATGTTTCTTACATTTACCCATGTAAAAGTAAATGTAAAATGTTTCTTACGTTTTACTTTTACTTTAGTAAATTACTTTTACTTCAGTTAATGTAATAGTGATTACTGCATGAATCAAATAGTAATTTACTTTTCAGTTTTCTATTTAAACAACTCGAATTGTTTAGAGTTTTTCAGGCTTAATTCAATGTAGCCTCAAAGCTTCTCTCTCTAAAAAGCTCTTCCGAGGTTCTCTCCCTTCTCTCTTAGAGTTAACCGAAGACGAAGCTTTCAGCTTCGATCTTCTTAGTTAAAGATGAAGACAGAAGTCCTTAGTACTTTGATCTTTCCTCTTAAACATTTAGTCTAGGAATTAATGTAATCCCTTCCCAAATGTCTATAAATAAAATAAAGAGATTACTTTACCGATTCACCGGTCATCTTCTTAATCTTTTCTTTTTCTGTCTAAGTTTTCTGAATAAAAACTTATCCCGCTGTTATATGGTATCAAAGCCTCAGAAACATTTAGTTTTCTGGGATGATTAGTAAAATGTCGCCTCTAAGCATTCATTCGCTAGATGGCAAGCAATTTTAAGTATTTTTGATTTTGATATTTAATATATTAAAGGTAGTAACAACTCAGTTCCAGATTTTCTCACTCGTGAGTTTATTAACACAGGTACTATTGCAACAATATGAGTGTACGAGGAGGTTCATCTTCTCGTGGTCATGGCCGCTCTGTCGGTCCAATTAATCAGTCAAATACATATAACAGTGGGATAAGTTTTTATTCAGAAAATTTAGATAGAAAAAGAAAAGATTAAGAAGATGACCGGTAAATCGGTAAAGTAATCTCTTTCTTTTATTTATAAACATTTGGGAAGGGATTATATTAATTCCTAGACTAAATGTTTAAGAGGGAAGATCGAAGTATTAAGAACTTCGTCTTCATCTTTACCTAAGAAGATCGAAGCTGAAAGCTTCGTCTTCGGCTAACTCTAAGAGAGAAGGGAGAGGACCTCGGAAGAGCTTTCTAAAGAGAGAAGCTCCGAGGCTACATTGAATTAAGCTTGAACAACTCTAAACACTTTGAGTTGTTTAAATAGAAAACTGAAAAGTAAATTACTATTTTATTCACGCAGGAATCACTATTACATTAACTGAAGTAAAAGTAATTTATTAAAGTAAAAGTAAAACGTAAGAAACATTTTACATTTACTTTTACATGGGTAAATGTATGAAACATTTAACTAAGTTAAAACATTTAACTTAAGTAAAAGCAAAAGTTATTCTTTTACTTTTACTTTTACATTTACTAAAGTAAAAGAGATGATGGCGTGGGCCATTACCTGTCGGTGACTAAAGACTCCTCTGGTGTCTTCTTGGTTGACTGGTCGTCCTGTGGATGCTGGAAGGTGCTGTTGATCATCTGTCCGTCTCCTGTGGTTGCCAGAAGGTGCTGTTGAGCATCTTCTCAGATGAGTCACCATCCCCATACATTTCCACCTCAAAATTTTTATCCAGGAAATAACCTCTTTAGTAAATTTGACCTTAAGTCTGGATTCTGGCAAGTTGCTATTCTTCCCGATGATAGGTATGAAACTGCATTTACCACTCAGTTCGGACACTACGAATGGAATGTTCAGTCATTTGGACTTAAAAATGCACCTAGTGAATTTCAGAATATCCTGGGGATGGTGACTCATCTGAGAAGATAATCAACCAACAGCACCTTCCGACACCTACTGGAGACGGACCAGTAAACGAAGAAGACGCCAGAGGCATCTTCAGTCAATTTAACTAAAGTTAAAAACATATTTGGGGGCGGAAGAACAATAAAGAACAAGAAGAACACGTGCGCATACAAACACAATTAAATTACTAAATAAAGATAAAAGTTTTATTAACTTAAACTGATTACAAGATAACTTACAAAATAACTTACAATTTTACTGAAATAAGAACTTTAGATGAAATGGGGTTAAGTAGGCTTAACAGCGGTTGAGGCTAAAGATTAATCAGAGAAGGAACTCCGAGTCTTTCTAAGTCTGCCTAAACCAAATGAATTCGATTTCCTTTTATAGAACAAGGAAACGAACTGTTACAAGATTACTATTATAATAACTGGGGTAAAGTAAAAGTAAGAAACATATTACTAAAGTAAAAGTACAAGTAAAAACATTTTACTAAAGTAAAAGGAAAAGAAACTGCTTTCGGTGAAAAAGCAGACGTCTCTTTTGACTAATGCGGCTGTGGGGCTAGATGCTTGACTGATTGCTGCTTTTAGTGGAAAAGCAGAAGATGCTGCTGACTATGCTGCCGTAGCAGGTGCTAGCTGACTGAGGCTGCCGGAGCAGGTGACTGGTTGAATGCTGCTAACTATGCTGTCGGAACAGGTGCTGGCTGACTGAGGCTGCCGGAGCAGGTGACTGTTTGAATGTCATCACACCAACTTTGATTGATTACTATAAGACTCAGGCAAAGGGATCCTGAGCATCCTGGAGATGAATTGTGCCATTGGGATCACAATCACCTACCTCTTCAAGGTCTTGACTAGAATTTTCTCCTATAGATTGAGAAGAAGCCTTATCTGAATCTTCGTGTAACTGGTCAAGTCTCATATGAATAGCATTTGCAAGACGCCTTAACTGAGAAGTGGAGTAACTAGAAACATTAGTAACTTTATCAGAATCAGGAGGATCAACTGATTTTTCTTTTGACTTATTAACCGTCTTAGTGGTTGATTTACTGAAAGATGCTACTGCAGGGGCCGTAGTGACTGAAGGAATGGTTACTGGAGGACTTAATAAAGGAGAAGGCGGAAATTCTTTCTGAACTTGGCCAACTATTCTATCAACACCGAATTTATCCCACCATTTAATGAAAAAACGGCGAGAGACATGAGAAATAGGGGAGAGGGAGAAATAGGGGAGAGGTACGTCTGAGCAGTCCTAATACCTATGGACGACGGAGACTGAAATACTGTGACTTCTTGGGTAGCTAAAATGACATATTGCCATTTAAGAATCCAAGGAATTTTATATTTACTACAAAAAATAAGGAAGACTATAATTTCCTCATATTTGGAATGATAATTACTATGATGACAAAAATGTTCTAACTGGGCAAGGAGAGATTTGGGGAAAATATCATGGCACAAACCATATCTTGTCCACCAAAGGATAAACCATTTGGGGAATTGACTTTTAAACTTGTGGTCGAACTGGAAAAACCACGAATGACTATGATCTTCATTTTGATGAAGCATGATTTTATGCCAAGCCTCAATATAATCATAATAGCAATAAGAGCTAGTGTGATTAGAAAGTGACTTGAGATCAGAAGGATGACTACCCCAATCGGATAGATTGAGAACTTGTTTAATATATAACGAATGATAAAGAATCTTAGATTTATCATGGTTGGCATAAATTGGTTTAATAAAGACTGACTCTGTTTCAATAAGGATGTCCCTATAATACACAAGTGATTTATAAGGAGCTAATGGAAGAAAATGCCATCCAGTAGGAAAATACTGGGCAGCCAATTGAATTGGGTCATTCTTAGGTTTCATAGATAACTCAATATGAAATAAGTGCTGATCAAAAATCTGACGATAATCAGACACTGGATGACTAGGTTTTGATTAGGTAGCTTGGGTTTGACTAGCAAAAATATCAAACGGCTTGGGCTGACTAGAGAGAACTGAGGAGTAGGGCTTGGGAACTGTACCAAGCACCTGGAATTTATTATGGGTTTGGGTAACTGGATGAGGAACAACAGTTCCTTTTGACTGATTAACTGGACCGGCAGAGCGGCCATGACCACGAGAAGATGAACCTCCTCGTTCAATCATGTTGTTGCAATAGTACCTGTGTTAATAAACTCACAAGTGAGAAAATCTGGAACTGATTTGTTACTACCTTTAATATATTTAATATCAAAATCAAAAATACTTAAAATTGCTTGCCATCTAGCGAATGAATGCTTAGAGGCGACATTCTCAACATCTTTTTCAAGAATAAATTTTGCTGACTTGCAATCTATTCTAACTAGGAATTTATGGTTCAATAAATATCTCTGAATTTTTTTTATACATAAAACTAATGATAAAATTTCTTTTTTAATAGTAATGTATTTTAACTGTGTAGGATTCCATGCGCCAGAATGGAAACGAACAATTTGTTCATCAGAAGTAGGAGTTAATTTTTGTTTGAGTATGCCACCGAATTCAATGTCAGAGGCATCTGTTTCAACTATTTTGAAAGCTGAATCATTTGAGATGCCAAGGCAGGGCAAAACCTTAACATATTTTTTAACTTGTTGGACGACAGAAGTATGAATGTCAGTCCATGGAGATGGATTACTCTGTAAGCGCTGCAAGAGAGGCTTACAAATCTTCCTAAGGTCCTTTTAAAACTTGCCAATATAATTAAGCGAGCCAAGAAACCTCTGTAGTTGAGTCTTGTCGGTAATCTTATTTGGGAACCGGTCGGCGATTTGAATAGCTCTGTCAATTGGCCGTGTGAGTCCATGATAGAGGATTAATCCGAGAAACCTGACTTTATTCAGAAACAAACTACACTTGGAAGGAGAAAGGACAAGACCATTGGTTTTAACTGTTTTGAAGAATGAATTCAAATGTTTAATATGTTCTTCAATAGTCTTGGAGAATACAAGGATATCGTCGATGTATACAATGATAAAATGACTGAAAGGGTTCAAAATATTATTAAGAATATTCTGAAATTCATTAGGTGCATTTTAAAGTCCAAATGACTGAGCACCCCATTCGTAGTGTCCTAACGGAGTGGTAAATGCAGTTTTATACCTATCATCGGGATGAATAGCGACTTGCCAGAATCTATACTTAAGGTCAAATTTACTAAAGATGGTGGAGACACTTAACCTACTAGGGAGATCATCCTTGTTGGGCAAAGGGTATCTAATCCACTCTAGAACTTTGTTTAATGGCTTGTAATTAATGACTAACCGAGGGACTCTTCGCTCTTTCTCAGCTTCATTATTAACATAGAAGGCTGGGCAAGACCATGGTGACTTACTATGTCTAATTAAACCTTTACTAAGAAGATCATTAATTTCACTTTTACATAATTCCATCAGTTCATGACTCATTTGAATAGGCCTAGCTTTGGTGAGAATTAAATGTTCTTTAAATTCCTTAGCATAGGGTAATCTAACTGTGTGCTTCTTCCTATGCCAAAAAGCATTGGGAGAATCAGAACATAAATATTTTATTAAATAATCCTTTAATTCTTTTATTTTTTCTTGAACTCTGTTACTCTTAAGTTGTTCTTCAATTTGTTGATACCTTACTTCTTCTTTAAGGAAATTTAGGTGGGTAACTTTACAATTTAACAGATTCAATGATTTAGAAATTGATTCTTCTTGAATGAATTTTAAATCTCTTAATTTTGGTTTAATAAGAAATTTAAAGGTAATTTTCTTTCTTAAATGTTTACAACTTAGACCTTTATTACTAGTGATAAATGTATATAATAAATATATAAAATGTAATCCTATAATGATTTTGTCAGTAAGATTACGAACTAAGACAAACGAGGTCTTAAAACACATACTGTCTTGACAAATATGTACATTAGGTAATTTATATTTTATTTCCATTTGACTACCGTTAGCTAAATTTAGTTTTTCACTAGTTTTCTTATAATATCTGGCGGGGATAATACCTTCTTGAATACAGTTCAAGTCTGCACCAGTATCAACCAAAGTAGGGAGCTGTACTGAGAAAGTTTTATCAATAACTAAATTAATAGAGATAAACCATTTTTGAATAGTAATATCTTTCATTCTTTTAGGGAGAGACCTTGAATAAAGATATCAGAATCTTTAGCACCTGATGATTCTGGTTCATCGTGACTTTAATCACTAGAAGAGGAATCATGAACTTGGAGATCTGATTTTTTATCATCAATTTCTTTTCTTAAGTTGGAAATATCTACTTTGAAGTTATAAATTTCTTTCTTAAGTTTATTAACTTCTTGATTTAACTCAGGGAGCGTAATTTCTTTTACCGGGGCCTTAAATCTTTCAAGAGTTTTATTGAGACTGAAAATGGGATTTTCTTTGGCTCTAAGAACCCTATCAGTAACTTTCTTATCTTTAGTTAATAAATCTTTGAATTGTTTTAAATACTGAGTTTTTAATTCAGGGTCTGTGATTTTACTGATTAAATCTACTAATAGAGAACTCTCTTCTTCTTCTTTTGTAATTACATTAATTCTTTTACAACAGTTATTACTGCAATTTTCTGTACATATAGTGACTTCATTTTCACTATCAGTTTCACTATTAGATTCGTTATTACTAGAAGATTCTGGGATTTCAGAAGCTTCTTCATTACTGATACTACCGTTATTATAAATTCTCATTAATTCTAATAACAGTTCCGTATCTTCTGTTGAAATATTTAATTAAGCTAATTTTTGTTTAACTCTACATTCACTTTTATAATGTCCTTTCTGCCCACAATTGTGACAGACAATTTTACTTTTATCATATTTCTTTGCTTTTTTATATGATTTTCTCTTCGATGACTTAGGTTTATTGTAATAAGTATCTTGATTATTACCTTTATCTTGATTATATCTTTTTTTACGACGTCTATGACTTTTATGTGACTCAATATGTTTATTCTTATGCTTGTGCTTCCTTCTAGAGGGAGCAACCGGCGGTAAATCACACTGTTAACAAAACGTTCCTAACTCGTATTTGGCTTTATTCCTATCTTTACTAGCTTGTTTGGCTAATTTAAAATCAATACACATTTTCAATTCAATTTCTTGAATATAACTAATAATATCACCATATGTTAAATTATCATAGTCAATATATCCTAAACTTTTACTTAATTCTTTTTTTTTTTCCGCTAAGTTTGTTTGTATATAAGAAAGGCAAAGAGATAACACAATTGCTAAGGGCATACCCCAGAAGCTTTGGAAAAACCACACGGGACAACCCCCATCGTGGACAACAAAGGCAAGGGCAAACAGCCAAGCCAAGGAGCAGAACTAAGCAAGACAATAGAAAAAAGAAAAAACAAGCATGGGAACATAAGCAACATTAGAACCAGGCAGCCAAAAGAATGTGGCCGAGGACCGAGCTGAACTGGAGCAGTAGCAGAAGAGGAAGATGAGGCATAGGAGACCCAGCCCCGAAGCCGGAAACAGCATCCCCAGCTTCCCGAAGACAAGAAGCTGAACCCCGAAGGGCCGAACCATAATAACCGTCCCCCGAAGCCGAAACCAGTATCCTCAGCGTCCCGAAGAAACAGAAGCAATAACTGAACCCAACCGCTAAGGAAGCCGAACTGCCGAACTGCCATGAGAGCCGAACTGCCGAACTGCCATGGAGACTAAGATCAACCCAACCCCGAAGCCGAAACCATCGACCCCCAGCATCCGAAGACAGGAGGCTGAACCCCGAAAGGCCGACCCATATAAACCGAACCCCGAAGCCAAAACCAACATTCCCAGCGTCCCGAGGACAAGGTGCCGAGCCCCGAACCGAACCAGGATGCTAAGCCCAGGTGTCATCCTAGACCTTTATTTGCAAACAGCCGAACCCGATGGCGGACTGAAAAACAAGGCAGCAACTCAGCAACAGCCAACACAGCATACCCGAGTCCGTTGAGCCAAACCAGTCATAACATCTGATGCGCATTAGATCGTTGTCCTAAGCCAATTACAGTAGTATTGGCAATAGTTGGTAGCTTTGAGGAAGGATGAATTAGTAGATAATCTAGATTTAATGATACTAATTACATCAGTAGCAAGACATCTTAGAGGAATGAGTGTCCCATTGTGAAGCTTTTTGTTTCTTGCTTCCCATATTTTATAGAAAGAAACAGCCAGAGAGAGGCTGAGGATATGTTTTGATAATTTCCTTCCTTGGAAAGATGAGATAAAGTCAGTGAGTCCAGTCCAGTCCAGGGGTAATGAGAGCCATCCACCCAGTTGGAGTGTCGCCTTTATAATGACAGTGGAGTATTCACAGATGAAGAAAAGATGTGAAAAGGTTTCAGGGTGCTTGTTGCAAAGCTGACAGTTGAAGGTCCTTCCTGTATAGGCTCGAGTGATGTCATTAGTTTGGAGCTTTCCATGAAATCCAAGCCAGAGCATGAAAGAGTATCTCGGCACATGCAGTTTATGCCAAAGAATTGTGTGCCACTGAACAGCCTGTTTCCTGTTCCTGATGCTTCCCCAAATATGTCTTGCATTAATGCAGTTGATATCCATTGAGTCCCAAAGGATACAGTCCATGGATGCAGAGGGGAAGGGAACAGATTGTACTAGATGCCGGAGGAGAATTACCTCATGATGGTTGGATAAGGGAAGGTGCCAGGAGGAGGAATTCATAATGTCCCTGATTGTGGCAGAGACGGTTAGGCCTGAATTTGAGAGCAAGGCACTGCTCGGGTTGATGGCAGAACCATTGAGCCAGGGATCGTACCATAGATTGAAGGTTTCTCCAGAGCCAACAACGTATTCAAGATGCGGAAGAGCAACGGGCCGGAGCTTGAGTAGTTGTCTCCAAATCCATGAACAATCAGTGGGGATTTCTATCTGCCAAACAGATTTCCCAGAAAGAACAGTGGTCTGCACCCACTTAGCCCATAGGGATTTAGTGTTAATCTGCAATACATGGGTGAGATGTAGTAGAAGAATGGCTTTATTCCAATCTAGGAGACTTTTAATGCCCAGACCCCCTTCCTCAGTAGGGAGTGAGATGTTATGCCATGCAACCTTAGCACCATAGGGAGTAAGGGAGGTTCCCTTCCAGAGGATGGTGAGCAAATAAGGATGGTAAACCATTAACGAATTTCTCTTTCTAAAATGGTTTATTACTGTCATTTCTCATCATAACTCTAGAGGTAAATACATCTTTGTACCATCTGAAATCACTCAGAGTGGGACACGTAAGATTACTTAACTGGTCATGAATCCTTTCAGTAATGTTACTAGGGGTTCCAACAAAATGTTTAATTATAGTAAATATTAAAGTATTGACTCCATCAGGAAGACCAATACCAGCATCTTCATCAAAGATGGGATTGCCTTCATTATCTCTTTGGATAGCATGAACTATGGATATTCTAATGTCTTCTGTAAGATGTTTTTCCCACAAAGACCTGAGAATACCAGTAAATCCACTAGCTAATAATTCAACTATATCTGGTTGAGATAAAGTGTTGAATTTGGTAATATCGTTGTTGGCTACCATAGACATATGATTAAGTTTATTAAGAAATTCTTGTTCACTAAATCCATCTATATTCCATTTATAAATTTTATTAGAAGACACAGAAAACTGTTTATCTAGGTTTCTCTCTTAGTATTGCAGATCCGGAGGAGTTGGTCTAGAGTACCAATTTCTGGTAATACTTGTGTTACTGACAGTTAATTTATTTAGCTGTTCATTAAGGTTTGAAATAGATGAATGATTAGAGTGATCAAAAGAACTTTGGTTATTATCATCAGATTCTACATGATCGATAACAGCAATAGTTCCACTTGGACCTGGTTCTGTTTTAAGTTTTTTAAATAATTTTTCAATAGATTGGACTAATTCACTTTCTTTATTAGGTAAACTTAAATTATATCTGTTTTCAGGTAATTTGATTAAAGGTTGTTCAATCTATGAATCAGGTTTTTTAATAATACTCTCTTAAAATTTTTCTTCAATCCTATCTAGCTGTTTTCCTACTGTTGCTAGATACTGATTATTACAGTTTAATTGTTCAATTATTTTTTTATTATCATTAATTCCATCAGGTATTTTGAAGGGACTAGCGATAACTGAAGTGTTTTTAACTGGAATTAGAACTGTTTCAAAAGGTGGATGACTAGACGATACTTTAGATTTGTCTTCTTTAATCCATTGAGTTTTACTTATAACATTACATTTACTTTGATATTGTTCATACCAGTCATAAAAAGTAATATTAATTTCTTCATTTTTAATAATTCTTTTCCATCTATTAACTATCTTATCTATTTCTTTTTCAATGGGATGATTAGATCTGAATAGATGATTCTTTGTTAAATTTTGAATTAAAATCTTTTACTAAGTTATCCCAATCTAAAACAAAATTCTTTTTAATGACTCTTAATTGATTATGAATTGGAACATTAATATCAGACTGTGTGGGATATACTGAGGATGTCGAAGAAGAAGAACCTTCATCTTCTACGGTATCAGCCTGAGTATAGCAAGGATAACTAACTTGTCCTTGATTAAGAATACCTTTAAGTTTGATATCTCTAACCAAAGGATTACTAAGAATTTCAGTATCTCTTCTAGTGTGGATAACTGAAGGGGCCGAAGAACTGGAAATGTCTTCTATGATAACTGGTGTTTTAGTACGTTCAAAACTAATTTTAACTGTTCCATCAGAAAATTGTTGGATATTTTCAATATTTAACAAATTGTTAACTATGGGCTATTCTGGTAATTCATTCGGTAAAGTCCATTGATTAGGTAAGGTAATATCCTTCCAAAGAATTGTTCTTGGGATCTGGATATTAGCATCACTAGTTGAACTTTGAATTAAAACTGTTTGATCTTTTGGACTTTTATTAAAAGCATGAACGTTTAAGTTTGATTTCATTGTCTTATAATAAATCCTGTAAATCAAAGAAATGGGTTGAGATCCCTCAATCATTTGAGTAATCTCTCCATCAGTTTTAATATTTAATGATAAAGCTTTTAATAAGTTCTGATCACTTAGACTCAAGGTGAAATCAGGAAAGCAATTGAAATGGATAGGTCCATTATGCAAACTTGCTTCCATGGCTCCAATAATACTTGGATAATAATTCAAAAATCTAGCATCTCTAAGGCAGAGGTAGATAGATGAATTAATTCCTTTTCGGTTGAGTGGCTTAACTGCAACTTGAACAAGACCTATATGAATAAAATTGTAACCCTTTTTCCTGTGTTTTTTAATAACTTCAGGTGATAAAAGACTACAATTTTTGTATTCTTTGTTAATTGCATAAACTCTTTCAACTGTTTTGACATTATAGTCAGTTTTAAATTTATCTGAAAAGGTTGATTGATAAATATCTTTTGGAGATACACGAGGTATATTCCAATTGTGTAAAACTTGGTTAATATTTTCATAATTATGTTCTTCTTGGTTAACTTGTCAGGGACTGGAGGCAAAGCTGACCTGTTACTAACTGAAGAGCTGGATCTGAATAATCTACTCATCTTGATTGTTTCAAAATAAAATCTTGCTCAAAGTTCATTCATACATACCCTATTTACCAAAAGTAGACTCATACCTATGTTCTATAACCTGACACTGCTAACACCCTGGAGACTTACAAAGGTTAGACACGAACTAGGTGGACTACAGGTAAGTAAGGTGACTTCAGAACGCTGAGAAAAGAGACGAGAAGTTTGATTAAAAAGATCTGTCTAAACAGTTACTAACAACAAACAACTTGGCTCTGATACTATTTGGGGGCGGAAGAAACAATACAGAACAAGAAGATCAAGTGCATATACAAACACAATTAAATTACTAAATAAAAATAAAAGTTTTATTAACTTAAACTGATTACAAGATAACTTACAAAATAACTTACAATTTTACTGAAATAAGAACATTAGATGAAATGGGGTTAAGTAGGCTTCACAGCGGTTGAGGCCAAAGATTAATCAGAGAAGGAACTCCGAGTCTTTGTAAGTCTGCCTAAACATTAACTGAAGTAAAAGTAATTTACTTAAGTAAAAGTAAAACGTAAGAAACATTTTACATTTGCTTTTACATGGGTAAATGTAAGAAACATTTAACTAAGTTAAAAACATTTAACTTAAGTAAAAGCAAAAGTTTTATTCTTTTACTTTTACTTTTACATTTACTAAAGTAAAAGAGATGATGGCGTGGGCCATTACCTGTCGGTGACTGAAGACTCCTCTGGCGTCTTCTTGGTTGACTGGTCCATCTCCTGTGGATGCCAGAAGGTGCTGTTGATCATCTTCTCAGATGAGTCACCATCCGTATACATTTCCACCTTAAAATTTTTATCCTGGAAATAACCCTTTCACCCCCAAAAGGTATCAGAGCCAAGTTGTTTGTTGTTAGTAACTGTTTATCCAGATCTTTTTAATCAAACTTCTCTTCTCTTTTCAAAATTTTCTCTTTTCTCAGCGTTCTAAAGTCACCTTACATACCTGTAGTCCACCTAGTTCGTGTTTAACCTTTGTAAGTCTCCAGGGTGTGAGCAGTGTCAAGTTATAGAACATAGGTATGAGTCTACTTTGGGTAAACGGGGTATGTATGAATGAACCTTGAGCAAGATTTTATTTTGAAACAGTCAAGATGAGTAGATTATTCAGATCCAGCTCTTCAGTTAGTAACATGTCAGCTTTGCCTCCAGTCCCTGGCATAGTTAACAAAGAAGAACATAATTATGAAAATATTAACCAAGTTTTACACAATTGGAATATACCTCGTGTATCTCCAAAAGATATTTATCAATCAACCTTTTCAGATAAATTTAAAACTGACTATAATGTCAAAACAGTTGAAAGAGTTTATACAATTAACAAAGAATACGAAAATTGTAGTCTTTTATCACCTGAAGTTATTAAAAACACGGGAAAAAGGGTTACAATTTTATTCATATAGGTCTTGTTCAAGTTGCAGTTAAGCCACTCAACCGAAAAGGAATTAATTCATCTATCTACCTCTGCCTTAGAGATGCTAGGTTTTTTGAATTATTATCCAAGTATTATTGGAGCCGTGGAAGCAAGTTTGCATAATGGACCTATCCATTTCAATTGCTTTCCTGATTTCATCTTGAGTCTAAGTGATCAGAACAAATTTAAAGCTTTATCATTAAATATTAAAACTGATGGAAAGATTACTCAAATGATTGAGGGATCTCAACCCATTGCTTTGATTTACAGGATTTATTATAAGACAATGAAATCAAACTTAAACGTTCATGCTCTTAATAAAAGTCCAAAAGATCAAACAGTTTTAATTCAAAGTTCAACTAGTGATGCTAATATCCAGATCCCAAGAACAATTCTTTGGAAGGATATTACCTTACCTAATCAATGGACTTTACCGAATGAATTACCAGAACAACCCATAGTTAACAATTTGTTAAATATTGAAAACATCCAACAATTTTCTGATGGAACTGTTAAAATTAGTTTTGAACGTACTAAAACCCCAGTTATCATAGAAGACATTTCCAGTTCTTCGACCCCTTCAGTTATCCACACTAGAAGAGATACTGAAATTCTTAGTAATCCTTCGATTAGAGATATCAAACTTAAAGGTATCCTTAATCAAGGACAAGTTAGTCATCCTTACTATACTCAGGCTGATACCGTAGAAGATGAAGGTTCTTCTTCTCCGACATCCTCAGTATATCCCACACAGTCTGATATTAATGTTCCAATTCATAATCAATTAAGAGTCATTAAAAAGAAATTCGTTTTAGATTGGGAAAACTTAGTAAAAGATTTTAATTCAAAATTTAACAAAGAAAAAAGACATCTATTTAGATCTAATCATCCCATTGAAAAAGAAAGAGATAAGATAGTTAATAGATGGAAAAGATTTATTAAAAATGAAGAAATTAATATTACTTTTTATGACTGGTATGAACAATATCAAAGTAAATGTGATGTTATAAGTAAAACTCAATGGATTAAAGAAGACAAATCTAAAGTATCGTCTAGTCATCCACCTTTAGAAACAGTTCTAATTCCAGTTAAAAATACTTCAGTTATCGCTAGTCCCTTCAAAATACCTAGTGGAACTAATGATAATAAAAAAAATAATTGAACAATTAAACTTTAATAATCAGTATCTAGCAACAGTAGGAAAACAGCTAGATAGGATTGAAGAAAAATTTGAAGAGAGTATTATTAAAAAACCTGATTCAGAGATTGAACAACCTTTAATCAAATTACCTGAAAACAGATATAATTTAATTTTACCTAATAAAGAAAGTGAATTAATCCAATCTATTGAAAAATTATTTAAAAAACTTAAAACAGAACCAGGTCCAAGTGGAACTATTGCTGTTATCGATCATGTAGAATCTGATGATAATAACGAAAGTTCTTCTGATCACTCTAATCATTCATATATTTCAAACCTTAATGAACAACTAAATAAATTAACTGTCAGTAACACAAGTATTACCAAAAATTGGTACTCTAGACCAACTCCTCCGGATCTGCAATTCGAAGAAAGAAACCTAGATAAACAGTTTTCTATGTCTTCTAATAAAATTTATGAATGGAATATAGATGGATTTAGTGAACAAGAAATTCTTAATAAACTTAATCATATGTCTATGGTAGCCAACAGCTATATTACCAAATTCAACACTTTATCTCAACCAGATATAGTTGAATTGTTAGCTAGTAGATTTACTGGTATTCTCAGTTCTTGGTGAGAAAAACATCTCACAGAAGACATTAGAATATCCATAGTTCATGCTATCCAAAGAGATAATGAAGGCAATCCCATCTTTGATGAAGATACTGGTATTGGTCTTCCTGATGGAAACAACACTTTAATATTTACTATAATTAAACATTTTTTTGGAACCCCTAGTAACATTACTGAAAGGATTCATTACCAATTAAGTAATCTTATGTGTCCCACTCTGAGTGATTTCAGATGGTACAAAGATGTATTTACCTCTAGAGTTATGATGAGAAATGACAGTAATAAACCATTTTGGAAAGAGAAATTCGTTAATGGTTTACCATCCTTATTTGCTCACAAAGTTAGAGAAGAATTAAGTAAAAATTTAGGATATATTGACTATGATAATTTAACCTATGGTGATATTATTAGTTATATTCAAAAGATTGGATTGAAAATGTGTATTGATTTTAAATTAGCGAAACAAGCTAGTAAAGATAGTAATAAAGCCAAATACGAGTTAGGAACGTTTTGTGAACAGTATGGTTTACCACCGGTTGCTCCCTTTAGAAGGAAGCACAAGCATAAGAATAAACATATTGAGTCACATAAAAGTCATAGACGTCGTAAGAAAAGATATAATCAAGATAAAGGTAATTAAGATAAAGGTAATAATCAAGATACTTATTACAATAAACCTAAGTCATCGAAGAGAAAATCATATAAAAAATCAAAGAAATATGATAAAAGTAAAATTGTCTGTCACAATTGTGGGCATAAAGGACATTATAAAAGTGAATGTAGAGTTAAACAAAAATTAGCTCAATTAAATATTTTAACAGAAGATACGGAACAGTTATTAGAATTAATGAGAATTGATAATAACAGTAGTAGCAGTAATGAAGAAGCTTCTGAAATCCCAGAATCTTCTAGTAATAACGAATCTAACAGTGAAACTGATAGTGAAAATGAACTCACTATATGTACAGAAAATTGCAGTAAAAACTGTTGTAAAAGAATAATGTAATTATAAAAGAAGAAGAAGAGAGTTCTCTATTAGTAGATTTAATCGGTAAAATCACAGACCCTGAATTAAAAACTCAGTATTTAAAACAATTAAAAGATTTATTAACTAAAGACAAGAAAGTTACTGATAGGGTTCTTAGAGCCAAAGAAAAACCCATTTTTAGTCTCAATAAAACTCTTAAAAGATTTAAGGCCCCGGTAAAAGAAATTACCCTCCCTGAGTTAAATCAAGAAGTTAATAAACTTAAGAAAGAAATTTCTAACTTAAAATTAGATATTTCCAACTTAAGAAAAGAAATTGATGATAAAAAATCAGATCTTCAAGTTCATGATTCCTCTTCTAGTGATGAAAGTCACGATGAACCAGAATCATTAGGTGCTAAAGATTCTGATCTCTTTATTCAAGGTCTCTCCCTTAAAAGAATTAAAGATATTACTATTCAAAAATGGTATATCTTTATTAATTTAGTTATTGATAAAACTTTCTCAGTACAGCTCCCTACTTTGGTTGATATTGGTGCAGACTTGAACTGTATTCAAGAAGGTATTATCCCCACCAGATTTTATAAGAAAACTAGTGAAAAACAAAATTCAACTAAGGTAGTCAAATGGAAATAAAATATAAATTACCTAATGTACATATTTGTCAAGACAGTATGTGTTTTAAGACCTCGTTTGTCTTAGTTCGCAATCTTACTGACAAAATTATTCTAGGATTACCATTTATATATTTATTATATCCATTTACCACTAGTAATAAAGGTCTAAGTTGTGAACATTTAGGAAAGAAAATTACCTTTAAATTTCTTATTAAACCAAAAGAAAGAGATTTAAAATTCATTCAAGAAGAATCAATTTCTAAATCATTGAATCTGTTAAATTGTAAAGTTACCCACCTAAATTTCCTTAAAGATGAAGTTAGGTATCAATAAATTGAAGAACAACTTAAGAGTAACAGAGTTCAAGAAAAAATAAAAGAATTAAAGGACTATTTAATAAAATATTTATGTTCTGATTCTCCTAATGCTTTTTGGCATAGGAAGAAGCACACAGTTAGATTACCCTATGCTAAGGAATTTAAAGAACATTTAATTCCCACCAAAGCTAGGCCTATTCAAATGAGTCATGAACAGATGGAATTATGTAAAAGTGAAATTAATTATCTTCTTAGTAAAGGTTTAATTAGACATAGTAAGTCACCATGGTCTTGCCCAGCCTTCTATGTTAATAATGAAGCTGAGAAAGAGCGAGGAGTCCCTCGGTTAGTCATTAATTACAAGCCATTAAACAAAGTTCTAGAGTGGATTAGATACCCTTTGCCCAACAAGGATGATCTCCTTAGTAGGTTGAGTGTCTCCACCATCTTTAGTAAATTTGACCTTAAGTCTGGATTCTGGCAAGTCGCTATTCATCCTGATGATAGGTATAAAACTACATTTACCACTTCGTTCGGACACTACGAATGGAATGTTCAGTCATTTGGACTTAAAAATGCACCTAGTGAATTTCAGAATATTCTTAATAATTATTTGAACCCTTTCAGTCATTTTATCATTGTATACATCGACGATATCCTTGTATTTTCCAAGACTATTGAAGAACATATTAAACATTTGAATTTATTCTTCAAAACAGTTAAAACCAATGGTCTTGTCCTTTCTCCTTCCAAGTGTAGTCTGTTTTTGACTAAAGTCAGGTTTCTCGGATTAATCCTCTATCATGGACTCACGCGGCCAATTGACAGAGCTATTCAATTCGCCGACTGGTTCCCAGATAAGATTACCAACAAGACTCAGCTACAGAGGTTTCTTGTCTCGCTTAATTATATTGGCAAGTTTTACAAAGACCTTAGGAAGATTTGTAAGCCTCTCTTTCAGCGCTTACAGAGTAATCCACCTCCATGGACTGATATTCATACTTTTGTCGTCCAACAAGTTAAAAAATATGTTAAGGTTTTGCCCTGCCTTGGCATCTCAAACGATTCAGCTTTCAAAATAGTTGAAATAGATGCCTCTGACATTGGATTCAGTGGCATACTCAAACAAAAATTAACTCCTACTTCTGATGAACAAATTGTTTGTTTCCATTCTGGCGCATGATATCCTACACAGTTAAAATACAGTACTATTAAAAAAGAAATTTTATCATTAGTTTTATGTATAAAATTTTTTTAGAGAGATTTATTGATCAAAAAATTCCTAGTTAAAATAGATTGCAAGTCAGCAAAATTTATTCTTGAAAAAGATGTTGAGAATGTCGCCTCTAAGCATTCATTCGCTAGATGGCAAAAAATTTTAAGTATTTTTGATTTTGATATTGAATATATTAAAGGTAGTAACAACTCAGTTCCAGATTTTCTCACTCGTGAGTTTATTAACACAGGTACTATTGAAACAACATGAGTGTACGAGGAGGTTCATCTTCTCGTGGTCATGGCTGCTCTACCGGTCCAATTAATCAGTCAAAAAGAACTGTTGTTCCTCATCCAGTTACCCAAACCCAAAATAAATTCCAGGTGCTTGGTACAGTTCCCAAGCCCTACTCCTCAGTTCTCTCTAGTCAGCCCAAGCCGTTTGATATTTTTACTAGTCAAACCCAAGCTACCTCATCAAAACCTAGTCCTCCAGTGTTTGAATATCGTCAGATTTTTGATCAGCACTTATTTCATATTGAGTTATCTATGAAACCTAAGAATGACCCAATTCAATTGGCTGCCCAGTATTTTCCTACTGGATGGCATTTTCTTCCATTAGCTCCTTATAAATCACTTGTGTATTATAGGGACATCCTTATTGAAACAGAGTCAGTCTTTATTAAACCAATTTATGCCAATGATGATAAATCTAAGCTTCTTTATCATTCATTGTATATTAAACAAGTTCTCAATCTGTCCGATTGGGGTAGTCATCCTTCTGATCTCAAGTCACTTTCTAATCACACTAGCTCTTATTGCTATTATGATTATATTGAGGCTTTGCATAAAATCATGCTTCATCAAAATGAAGATCAGTCATTCGTGGTTTTTCCAGTTCGACCACAAGTTAAAAAGTCAATTCCCCAAATGGTTTATCCTTTGGTGGACAAGGTATGGTTTGTGCCATGATATTTTCCCCAAACCTCTCTTTGCCCAGTTAGAACATTTTTGTCATCATAGTAATTATCATTCCAAATATGAGGAAATTCTAGTCTTCCTTATTTTTGCAGTAAATATAAAATCCCTTGGATTCTTAAATGGCAATATGTCATTTTAGCTACCCAAGAAGTCACAGTATTTCAGTCTCCGTCGTCCATATGTATTAGGACTGCTCAGATGTACCTCTCCCCTATTTCTCATGTCTCTCGCCGTTTTTTCATTAAATGGTGGGATAAATTCGGTGTTGATAGAATTGTTGGCCAAGTTTAGAAAGAATTTCCAGCTTTTCTTTTATTAACTCCTTCAGTAACCATTCCGTCAGTCACTACGGCCCCTGCAGTAGCATCTTCCAGTAAATCAACCACTAAGACGATTGATAAGTCAAAAGAAAAATCAGTTGATCCTCCTGATTCTGATAAAGTTACTGATGTTTCTAGTTACTCCACTTCTCAGTTAAGGCATCATCTAGATGCTATTCTTATGAGACTTGACCAGTTACACGAAGATTCAGATAAGGCTTCTTCTCAATCCAGAGGAGAAAATTCTAGTCAAGACCTTGAAGAGGTAGGTGATTGTGATCCATATGGCACAATTCATCTCCAGGATGCTCAGGATCCCTTTGCCTGAGTCCTATAGTAATCAATCAAAGTGGGTGTGATGACATTCAACCAGTCACCTGCTCCGGCAGCCTCAGTCAGCCAGCACCTACTATGACAGCATAGTCAGCAGCATTCAACCAGTCACCTGCTCCCGCAGCATCAGTCAGCCAGCACCTGCTCTGGCAGCATAGTCAGCAGCATCTTCTGCTTTTCCACTAAAAGCAGCAATCAGTCAAGCATCTGCCCCCACAGCCGTATTAGTCAAAAGAGACGTCTGCTTTTCCACCGAAAGTAGTTTCTTTTCCTTTTACTTTAGTAAAATGTTTTTACTTGTACTTTTTCTTTAGTAATATGTTTCTTACTTTTACTTTACCCTAGTTATTATAATAGTAATCTTGTAACAGTTCGTTTCCTTGTTCTATAAAAGGAAATCGAATTCATTTGGTTTAGGCAGACTTAGAAAGACTCAGAGTTCCTTCTCTGATTAATCTTTGGCCTCAACCGCTGTTAAGCCTACTTAACCCCATTTCATCTAATGTTCTTATTTCAGTAAAATTGTAATTTATTTTGTAAGTTATCTTGTAATCAGTTTAAGTTAATAAAACTTTTATCTTTATTTAATAATTTAATTGTGTTTGTATGCACACTTGTTCTTCTTGTTCTTTATTGTTCTTCCACCCCAAATGGTATCAGATGGTAATCCTACAATGATTTTGTCAGTAAGATTGCGAACTAAGACAAACGAGATCTTAAAACACATACTGTCTTGAAATATATATATATATATATATATATAAGCAATTAAACGCTCCAGACTGAAGTCTAGGCTCAATCGAGGCATAACTCGATAATGTTAGTCCATATATAAAATATATACATATATAAGTATATATATACAGACATAAATGAAAACCACGGACCGAAGTCCAGGCAAACACACACAACACGACTCTCAATGTGTATAACAGTGTGTGCTAATATGAGAAGAAGGCTTTATAGAATATAAGAAGGCTTATAGTGGGCTACCCAAGTAGACTTCTATGACTTTAAATGGATAAACACTCAGCTCCCGCCGTATAAAAGATAGTTATATGTGAGTTAACTAGTGTTTAAAGATGAGGAAACACTCAAAAGATGTGTATGCAGAGTAAAATAGACAGGGCTTCCTCGCCTTTTTCCCTCCCTCTTCTTCTCAAATGGCCGACCCCAAGGCTTGTATATATAGATGGATGGCCGCAGGTACACCTGCGTCAGTCGCAGTTGTAGGGCTGGTCGTGATGCATCCGAGCCTTGCGAGTCCCGTCGTCTCGTAGTACGTGCACTCATGCATTGTAATGTTTTCTCGAACTTGCAGAACTTCAATCCGAGCATCTGAACGAGGTATATCTTACCTTCTTCAGACTGCTTGTGCCGAGAGTTACGTAATGACATGGATTAGAGGTTGTATGAGGTCACGAAGAGGGGTCTATGCCCATGGTCTTCAAGCTTCAAATTCTATCCAAAGTACTGTCACACGTAATAGTCACTCATGATTGTCAATCCTCTGTTCTTGTGGGACATTGTTGGATGTATGTATGTATGAAGTGTTGAGACGACGTGTCATTGTCGAAGGAACAAGTTGATGTTTGACTCCTCGTCGGGGTTATCGCCAATTTGAGTTGAAAGTAGATGTTGCTCAGGGTTACAACTGAGATTGGACTACATGTTGGTATGCCACGATATAATCTTATTGAGATGGTAAGATGACGTTGTAACTCCTCAACGGGGTTATCGTCGGTTTAAGCGGAAAGTAGACGTTGCTCAGGGTTACATCTGAGATTGGACTACTGCTTGTTTGTATATCTCACTGTCATATGTGGGTGTTCCTATCTGCCCGTTCGTTAACTCCGAGTCTGAGGTGTGTGTGCCTTGACAGGATGTTTGAAGCTGATTGCATGTTTAAAACAAGCATTTTCAGTGTTATCGCCGGAACTTCAATGACATCTCTTAGGGCTATCACCAAGGATGGGGTTGCTACTCCCAGTGTTGTCTCTGGGACTGGAACTGAGCGTCGCGGTGTTATTGCCGAGACAGAACTGTCCTCTTCGGTGTTGTTGCCAGTCTTTTGATATGCATATCTCGGGGTTATCTCCGAGATTGAAAATGATATTCCTGGTGTGTGTTCCGGGGTTTGAACTGATGTTCCCGATTTGCGTTCCAGGTTAGAATTGATGTTCCTGGTTTGTGTTCTGGGTTGGAACTGAATTTCCGGTAGTTTTCGGAATGGATGTAAGCTGTCTTCCAGGGTTATCTCCAAAAGACGAATCTACCCTCTTGCAATGTTAGTAATAGGAGCGTAGAAAATTTTGAGTGTCTACAGATCCCTACTCTCTCTAGATTTTTTTCTCCCCCTTCTCTCTACAATTTTTTCAACCTGTTACTCTCACCCTTTTACCGTTAACTCCTCCTACAACCCCTTCTTTCCCCTTTGAGTCTCCCGCCCATCCCCACCTACATTTTCAGTTACACCTACTTTTTCTGTTTACCCCTTTGGTCTCTCTCCACCAAACCTCCACCGTCTCCCCTCCTCCCTTGGCCTCTTCCTCCCTTGTCTCCTATTTTTCCTCTATCTTCTTTCCTTCATTATGGTAGACCACTCTCACCTATCTGCTGGGAACTCTTCTAGTTCAGTTTCTAGGGATCTCTTTGCGGAGATGGGGGTGTCAAACCCAAACTCTCCTCCCCTGTCCACCTCATCTATCCCTTCTAGGGATACTCTGGTCCGAAGTGTTAGCATGGGCGAATCTGAAATCAACCCTATCCCCATGGCTCTCAACAGTAGCTCGGAAGACTCCGTTGCAAGGACTCAGCTTGACCCTTCGTTGGAGGTTAATATTGGCCCAGCCCTTGGCGTGCACGCAAGAGAAATTTTTGTAGCTGCTCAACATTTCTCCCAAAAGGACAGGGATGAAGCCTTGTTCGAGAGGAGGAAAAACAGTCACCTAATGGACTTCCTCTCGGCTCATGGTATATCATCCTCGGATGTACAGGCTTATCTTTCTGAAGGCAAGATTCAAAATCTTGGACATGCTCGCCAAGTAATTGGTAATTCTCCACCCTTAATTCTTCCTCCTGGATCCTCTGAAACTCCTTCCACTTCCTTGAGGAACACAGTTCATGATCTGGCTGGAAAAGCCCCTATTTCTTCATCCCCTTTATCTGGCTCTGCAGTGAACCTCTCTATCTTAGGGAAAGGTTCTGATGCTATTATTTCGAACCTACGTTCTATATCCCATGTAGAGGAAGGCGAAATCTCCCCAACAGTCTCGGTTGATGTCCCTAAAAGTTGGAGTGCTGTAGTTACAACAAACTTGGGGAAAGCTAGCAGATCCCTCTCTTTCCATCCTCCTGTTATGGAGAATGGTGACATTCTGGTAAAGCCTCCTGATGACATTCTAGCGAGGGGAAACCTTATCTGGTCGACCAGTTTGGTTGGCTATTTCCTACACTCTAACCTTCCCTTTAAGGTCATTGAACCTATTGCTAAACGGTTGTGGGGGAACCTGGGTCTTACCAAAGTTTTTCTGCACAACAAGGGTTACTATATATTCAAGTTCAAATCCTCCACTGATCGTGACAATATCCTTGCATCTGGTCCATGGCATTTTGCCTCCAAAGTGATTGTTCTGCAGAAATGGCAAGAAGGTGTGGAGTTCACTAAGTCTGACTGTGACAAAATCCCCATCTGGGTTAAGCTTAGCCAAATCCCTCTCTCATATTGGTCTGATGAGGGGATCAGCTATATAGCTAGTGCCCTTGGTAAGCCTCTCTTCACAGATGAGATGACAACTAATAATAACTTCCTAAATTTTGCACGAGTGTGCATTGAAGTATCTGCCACATCCTCTTTTCCTTCCTCCATCAAAGTTGCTGTTATGCACTCTGAGAAATCCGAAAAGACCTTTGTTCCGGTTGATGTTGAGTATCAAAGTAGACCACCTGTCTGCCCCTTCTGCAAAGTATTTGGCCACTCCCAAGTCAAATGCCTTAAAGCCAACTTCAAATGGGTACCTAAAAGTACACCGGTACCCCCTTCTGGAGCCACAGATACTGTAATGGTTAGCCATACGAAGTTGGTTGTCCCTTCACCAAAGATTACATCTTTCTCAATAGGAAATGAGAACCCCCCCCCCCCTCTCATGAGTGGGTGACAGTGGCTAGGGGGGCCAAATTTAATTCGGATAACGCCACCCCAAATGCTTTCACACTAGTGTCCAATACTTTTGATCTAGTGTCCAATACTTTTGATCCAATTGACCAACCTGATCCCATCCTTGGGTCTGACTCGGAATCCCCAGCTGCCACAAATCCCCTAGTTAATAGACTAAAGGTTGTTGATGAAAAGGAAGGCAAAGACTTGAAAAAAAAACAGATTGGTGGTATGTAGAACCCCAAAGCTTCAAAAAAGAGGAAAGGCAAGGGTAAAACAGGCAACACCCCCCCCCCCCACCATCAGTTTAATTTATGCTGGCAACCTACAACATTCGTGGTCTCAATAAACAGCCTAAACAGGCCTATGTAAAGCAAATTATTGCTGATTATAATTTATCCATTGTTGGATTGATGGAAACGAGAGTCAAGCATACTAATGCCAAGAAAATTTCCCGAAAGCTGTGTCCCATCTGGGAATGGGCTTTCAACTATGATTTTCATGGCAACGGTAGAATTTGGGTGGGTTGGAATCCTAATATCTAGAATTTGGATGTTTTGTTTACCTCCTCCCAAGTCATACATTGCAAGGTGCAATCTTTAGATTTTACTAGTACTTCTTTTTTT
The DNA here is from genome assembly GCA_020205505.1 of Panax japonicus. Taxonomy (NCBI): domain Eukaryota; kingdom Viridiplantae; phylum Streptophyta; class Magnoliopsida; order Apiales; family Araliaceae; genus Panax; species Panax japonicus. The sequence continues at coordinate 23,305,655 of CM035112.1, read as the reverse complement.
ATCTCCTTTGTTTATGGGCTGAACTCCTATATCGAAAGAAGAGACTTATGGAACGAGCTGGGTGCAGTGTCTCCCTCTGGAAGTTGGTGCTTAATGGGTGATTTCAATATTATCAAAGATCTTTCTGAGACTAACCAACCTAATGATATCTGGGACATCGGGAAAAATGATTTCAAAGAATGCACCTCCTCTATTGGCATTGATGATCTCAGAGGCGTTGGCCCTTTATTTACTTGGTGGAATAACCAATTATCTAGGCCTATACATAAAAAGCTTGACCGAGTAATGGGTAATTCGGCTTGGTTCTCCAACTTTGATCTCTCTCTTGCCACCTTTGCCCATCGTGGCCTCTCGGATCACTCACTTGTTCTTCTTAATACTGGCATTAAGTTCTCCAAACCAAGAAGGCATTTTCAATTCTTTAATCACATGGCTCTCCTTGAGGGCTTTAAGGGGGCTGTGGGTTCTGCATGGAACACCCCCATACATGGGAACCCCTTTTATGTCTTCTCTGAAAAGTTGAAACGCACCAAACATGCTTTATCCTCTCTTAATCTCACTACTGGCAATCTCACTTCTTTAGTAAAGTTGGCTAGAGACGATCTGCATTCGGTACAATCTCTCCTACATGACCACCCCTCGGACCCGGCTAACCTATCCTTGGAGAAATACTGCACCCAAAGGCTTTTCCAGGCCATTGATAGGGAGGAAGTCCTAATGCAACAGAAATCGAGAGCAAACTGGTTAACTTTGGGTGACCGGAACACCGCCTATTTTGCTAATATGATGAAGAGCAGATGGAACTCCAATAAAATATTTTCTATCCTTAATGATGATGGAGTTATGGTGCATGGCAAGGACAATGTTGAAGCTGTAGTTGTTTTTTTTTTTTTTTTTTTTTTTTTTTTTTTTTTTTTTTTGATAATGTGGAGTTTCCCAACCGCAGTCGGACTAAGTCTCCCCACCCCGGACCAGGCTTTGCGCACAGGCTCGGCCTAAGACATGGCTCCGCCCAGAAATGTGCGATCCGTGGCCACACGGACCAGTTTTAATTGGCCCTCACACTTGTTGCAGGCGGGGATTTCAAATCATTATTTAATGCCTCGGACACTCCTTATGCTGGGTTTGACACCTTTGGTGTATTCCCCACAAATCTGGTGAGCCCTCTCCAAGCTTTGCAACTCATTGCTCCTGTTTCTGACTCTGAGATCTTTAAGGTTCTAAACTCCATGAAACGCAACAAGAGTCCTGGACCGGATGGTTTTAATGTCAATTTTTTCCTTAGCTGCTGGGATATTGTTGGACCTGATTTCTTAAAAGCTGTCCATTTCTTCTTCTCGGCTAGCCGGCTCACCAAAGGGATTAACTCCACAGCTCTAGCCTTGATCCCCAAATGCCTCAACCCTTCATCAATGGCAGACTTTCGGCATATTTCCTGCAGCAACACACCATTTACAAATGTATTGCAAAGATCATCTCTAACAGACTCAAGGAAGTGCTACCCCATATTTTTGATACAGCACAATCAACCTTTGTAAAAGGTAGGAGTATTAGTGACAATATTCTAATTGCTCAAGAACTGTTCCAAGGGTACACCAGGACGACAGGACCTTCTAGATGTGCACTCAAGATTGATCTTAGAAAAGCTTTTGATACGGTTCGTTGGGATTTTCTGTTTGATACCCTCAAAGCATTTCAGTTCCCAGCCATCTTCATAGAATGGATCAAAGCTTGTACTACCTCAGCCATGTTCTCTATTAAATTGAATGGAACTCTTGCAGGATTCTTTAGTAGCTCTCGTGGGCTTCGCCAATGAGTCCCTTTGTCCCCTTTCTTGTTTGTCATAGTTATGGAGATGCTTTCCCTTCATCTTAACAAAGCTACCTCTGCCACTGATTTCACCTATCATTGGAAGACAGAGGCTTGCAAACTTACTCACCTCCTTTTTGCCGATGATATCATTATTTTCAGCCATGCAAGCCTACCCTCCATTGCTATTGTCAATTCTTGCATCCTATCTTTCTCTCTGGTCTCTGGTCTTATTCCAAATACCCACAAGAGTCACTGTTACCTAGCCAACACTGATGCAACCTCTACTCGCAACATTCTCTCCCTTCTTGGGTTTCAATTAGGATCTTTACATGCTAAATTCCTAGGAGTACCTTATTATCCAAAAAGCTCTCTTACACGGACTGCGTACCTCTTATTCAACGGATTACCAACCGGGCCACTTCTTGGACATCTAAGGTCCTTGCCTTCTCTGGGAGGTTACAATTGATCCATTCCATTCTCTTCTCCTTACAAGTCTACTGGTGCACTCATTTCATGCTTCCGAAAGCAGTCTTAAGAGAATTTCAAGCATTACTAGGCAGATTCTTGTGGAGGGGCCCAACTTTGTGTAAGTATGGTGCAAAGGTTGCCTGGGCTAATCTCACATTACCCAAAGATGAGGGAGGGTTGGGACTAAAAAATCTGTTAGATTGGAATAAAGCTCTGCTGTTGCAACATTTCCTCCACCTTATCAGCTATCAATCCCACTCTCTCTGGGCAAACTGGATGAAAGCCACTATCTTAAAATTTAAGACTATTTGGCAAGTTACTTTATCCCCCGGTTGCTCCTGGATATGGAAGCAATTCCTCAAATTACGCCCCCTCGCTCTTCAACATCTAAAGTACATTGTGGGGGATGGACAACACATAAGCTTATGGTATGATCCTTGGTTGAATGGGGCAACTATTAACCCTTCTCATTCTCTCCTTTCCAATACTGGACTTCCCCCACTTGCCACGGTTAGCTTTCTCCTCTCCGGCAACTCCTGGGCCCTCCCAGTCAGCAACCACCATGAAGTCATTCTCCTCCGGCAGCAAATCTGCCACCTCCCCATCCCATCTTCTAGGCCTGACCAAGTTTTTTGGGGAACTTGTGATATTAAGACTGTTAAGGCCAAACAGATTTGGGAATCAATCCGAGCAAGATCTCCCAAGGTTCCTTGGAGCTCTATCCTTTGGAATAAGTTTCATATTCCTCGCTTTTCCTTCATTCTCTGGCTTGGGCTCCTTCAAAAACTCTCCACAAACGACCGGACCAAACACTACACTGGCAGAACATGGAACTGTCCTCTCTGCAATCAACAGTTAGAATCCTTTAACCATTTGTTTTTTGAATGTGATTACTCTTCAACCATTCTCCAATGTGCCGTGACTTTAGGAAATTGGACCACTTTTCCATTCTCTTGGGATGCTATTATTGCTTACCTGATTTCATACCAAGGCTCACACCTGTCCAAGAATATCCTATGCTTAACTGTGGCCACTTGCTTCTATAAAGTCTGGGAGGTTCGGAATAACAAGATCCATAATGGCTCCATCATTCCTCCTAGGATCCTAGCCAAAGATGTTATCCATCCCATTAAGTCTAGACTTTCTAAATGTAACTCTTTTATCAAGGCCACAAATTGTAATCATTTCTGTAATTTTTTTTTTTTTACTAAATTTAAACTATATAACAAAAATAAACGTGTTACAAGGGACATTGGAGGACACCAATAGGATATAGTATAGACATCATAGGACATGCCCTATGATGTCATGACTATAAAAAGTAGGCCCGAAAACAAAGCCAACACGAAGGAACAAAACCACAAGGGAACAACAACCCTAAACACAGAAACACTAAGACCGAACGACAAAAGCAACTAGATCAAAACAAACTATCCGAACCGGAAACAAAGCATCCGACCAGACCCAGAGACCGAACCCCTTCCTTAGGTGATCCAATCTGAGAAAGTGGACCCAACCATGAGGGCCCAACCAATTAAGAAGCTGAAACAGAAATAGCCCGAAGCCTAACCTAGTTAACCAACATCCATCCTTCCCGAAGCCGTCCTACTCGAAGCAACTAACACAGCTTGCCGAAGAGAGAAGAGAAAATAGCCAGAAGCCAGGAACCGAAGCCATCCTACCTGCAGAGGTTTGACGACATACCACCCGAAACGAAATGGAGCAAAAAGCTGAAGTCCAGATCCACCAGACCAATAGCCATCTTACCCGAAGTTGGAAAGCCGAAGCCGGATACCACCCCCAGTTGCATAGATGCAGCCAAGGCACGCATCAAAAACCCACCCAAAACCGAAGCCGAAGCCTAACCTAGTTAACCAACATCCATCCTTCCCGAAGCCGTCCTACTCGAAGCAACTAACACAATCATTCATTTCTGTAATTGGTTGTTAGTTTAGCTATTTTAGCTAGTGGGTAGCTAGATATGTGCAATCTCCAACCCTCCTACAGTTGCAATGATTTAGGTTGGATGGGTGCTTCGGACGAGCTGGCTTCGGGCGAGCATGGCTTCGGGCGAGCAAGGCTTGGAGCAACGCTTCGGGCGAGCTTGGCTTCGGGCGAGCATGGCTTCGGACGAGCAAGGCTTGGAGCGAGCTAGGCTTCAGGCGAGCTTAGCTTCGGGCAAGCATGTGGTGGTCGATGGTAAGCCTAAGGTATGGCTTCGGTCCAGCATATAGTTTCGGGAGAGCATGTGGTGGTCTATGGTAAGCCCAAATTATGGTTTCGGGCGAGCATGTGGTTTCGAGCGAGCTTGGTAAGCTTGAGGCTTCGGGCGAGTAGCTGCTGCGTTTCGAGTGGTGGACGAGCTGGGACGACTAGTTTTCGGCTGCTCTTAATTTGTTCAAATTACTGTAATTGGTTGTTACTTTAACTTTTTTTTTTGGGATCTCTTCCGTGTTTAATATCATCATCTATACTTCTTAGATGATGATATTATATTCTGGGGTATGCCCCTTAGCCATTGTTTTTGGTCCTTTTATACAAACAAACAAACTTAGCAAACAAAAAGATAAACATGATGCTATATGCAGAAACATGATGCAAATGCATGTAGAATGCATGAATGATTGTTAAGTAATCCTGTTGGGATGGCAATCAGTGATGGCTTGGACATGCGATCCAAGTCTCCAAGGATGTTGACATTGGGGCTATCACCAAAGTCTTGAATCCTAGACATTGGCTTATATTCCATAGAGTTACCTCTTTTGTGTAAGAGATTTATGGGGATAAAGCTTTGTCTGTTTGAGGATGTGTATAACATATTCCCTCATTTTGTCGGAGTTACTGCCAACAGTTTGTCGTCTTCAGGGTTGCCCGACCTTCGTTGATGTGTGTATCACCGGATTGATCCCTGCTGGGTGCATTGTCAAGGTTGCTTGACCTTCATTGATGTATGTGTCAATGGTAGCATTGCGTTGTGACCCCTGCTAGGGATATGTGGATGAATGGCTTCGATGGGTTTACTTGCCATCGACTGATATGACGTCAAGGCTGCTTGACCTTCATTGATGTGTGTATTAATGGTTGCATTGCGTTGTAACCCCCGCCAGGGATACGAGGATGAATGGCTTCGATGGGTTTACTTACCATCGGCTGATATAACGTCAAGGCTGCTTGACCTTCATTGATGTGTGTATCAATGGTTGCATTACGTTGTAACCTCCGCCGGGATACGTAGATGCTTGAAAGATGTGCGTTGTGACCCCCGCCGAGGATACGTAGATGTTAATAACTTCGGCGTTGTAACCCCCACCGGGGAGGTTTGATATATCATGGTTTTGCGTTGTAACCCCCGCCGAGGAGGTTTAATATATCGTGGTTTTTGCGTTGTAACCCCCGCTGGGGAGGTTTAGGGTTGTAACCCTGCAAATGATGGCATCAGACCTTTGTGGGGTATTGCCGAGTATGATCTATGAAAGCTGAGCTCATTGGTATAGTATACCCTGCATTTAGGCGAATAACTTTGAGACGACGGGAGGTTAACTCTGACCGACGAGAAACTAGGATTTCAGGCTATTCCGCTCAATTGCTTAGCATTTTTATTCCTGATTTGGCCTTTTCAGCTTGTGAGACCTCCTTTGCAACTCTAACTAGAGCGAGCCGGAGGTGTGGGACCCATGGAGGGGTGCCGTAGGTGTACCTGCAGGAGCCGCAGGTTAGCCTGCGGCCAACCATGCCTATGTATAGGCGGTTGGTTGCTTTCATAAGTCATTTTCAAGTTGCACAGCGAAGGAAATCCGAGAGCTCTTCTTCAGATCTGCTGAGTTCGGGCAACTTTCTGCATATTCTGCCACCGTACAAGCGTTCTTCACTATCCTGGTAACACATGCATGTATTTTTTTTCCAATTTCTATCCGTTGGAAAATGACTTATCGCATGAAATGCAGTTATACACATAATAGTGAATATGCATGCTGATATGACTTGATAAAAAATATTCAACATAGCAAATGTTAGTATTAAACCATGTTGAACATAATGATGTGAAAAAATTTAACTTTTGAAGCAGTCAAATTGGCACCTTTTATGTCATTTCTTATCCTATCTGAGGACAAATGAGTAAAGGTAGAAAAGTAAAATAATCCTGGAAATTACACTACACTTATGGATTTTTACTGTGATGTATTAATGCATATAGGATGTATATGACTGTGTACAGGTGTGCTACTAAATGGCCACCTAGTCATGCCTATGTGTATGTGGATAGTCCCATTTACAAAGGGGCTATGGCAAAATTTTCCCAAAATATAGGTATTGGATAGTCGTGGATTTTTAACTCTACTGTAGATGTATGTTAAAACAATGCATGCATGCATGTAATGCATTTTGAAAAGACTCCAGGTAAGAAATTACCACACCCTTTTTGAGGTGATTTGGAGACTTGTTTTCCAGATATCATGGATCTGGATCAGCCGAGTAGTTCCCGCAAGACCACTTCTGGTGTACGAAGGAGGGCTTTTGAAGAGCCTCAGCGCCGTTCTGTTAGACAGCCTCGTCGTTTGGCAGAGGCGGTGATATGTCCTATTCAGGTTGAAGTGCCGAATATTGAGGACGAGGAGGAGGATGCACTGATCGAGGTTCCTGCTCCTGCTGTACGTGTTCCCCGTAGGGAATTGCTAGGTATTCAAGTGGCGAACCCAGATCTTCTGGGTGACTTGAGTAGGCATCCTTCAGTATACCTACACGCAAATGAGGTATGAAGTTAGATCTTTAATCTTCCGTATTTCCTATTGATGAGGAGTCAAGGAGTCTGATGTTGATCTGCATTTGATGTAGGTTCCCGACTTCACACAGCCTTAAGGGAACTGGTTTAACATCCACTATATGTATCACGCCTTGCATGATGACTATAGAGCAATCGTCCATGGCTGGGGATTCGGGAGGTTCTTCTCTATTCTACCCCGTCGCTATCCCTGGGGTTACCTCAGGGCATTGTCTGAGCGGTGGTTCCACCAGACTCAGTCACTCCATTTGCTAAACTGTGATGTAATGATGACGCCGATGGATTGGCGGTTTATCACAGGTATGGGGTTTGGAGGGGAGCCAGTGCCTTACACGACGAATATCACGCCTACTGTCGTCACATCCTTGTTGGGAGTTCCGGTGGAAGCGCTTAAGGGCAGGACTGTTCGTACGGGTCCTTTGAGCGTAGATGTTATGAGTGGGTTGTTAAGTGAGCCTATACCCGATGATGTGAGAGTCAGGGATCACATTCTCTGGTGATTGTTCCTGATGATCATTAGGGGCTGCTTCATAGTAGATAATTCCTCTACGGTGTCCTTCACTTTGATCAGCGCCACTTGACACATGGACCATATAGCAGAGTATGATTGGGCTTCCTACACCTTTGCCTACTTCCTCAGGGGAATGCGCATGCGATCGCAAGGCTTGACCGAGGCATGGTTAGGTTTCTGCCCATTTTTGCTGGTGAGTATTTCTCTTGTCTTTTCCCATGTACAGGTTAAGAGTGTTGACTGATAGCAGATGTTTACCTTTGTGTTAGTAGTTTTGGGCCTATGAGAGGCTTCCTTATTTGCGTCGTGTGAGTGTGTTAGGTTTAGACACCTATCCACGAGGAGGGCGATGGCATCATTCCATACTGGCGGAGGTCCCTGTTGCTGAGGGTTTCACTCATTGTCGCCTACAGCTGGAGCTATTGATAGCCAATGTCATTTCATGGATTCCCTACTCTGAATATATATATATATAGCCACATAAATGTCACACTGCACCATATAGTGTGGTTGTATATGCTCATATGCACATAACTGTTATTATAATATTATTATCTCAATGACTTACTCATTTATGTGAAGTAATTAAATCATGCACCTCCTTAATTAATTATCATCAATATCAAATAAATCATTGGTCAACATATTTGTGGATTTCCATAACCATTACTTATCTATATAATAATCACTTATTATTAATTAATTACCAACAAATCAATATTCCATCATAACCATTATCAATTAAATAATATGACAATTAATAATCATTAATTAATCCTCATTATCAAATAATTAATATACCACACATCAATTAACAACTGATAGTATATTATAACAACAATTGATAATTAATATTACTTAATTGCTCAATTTATAATCGCATCACCGATTATCATTATTATTAGTATTTCCCATCACTATGGCACACAAGGCTTTTTCAACGAGTTTACCACAACTTTGCATATTCTCAATTATTCATTTATTTAATATAATTGAGTTATCTCATTTCATAACACGAAATCGTTCATATTCAATTAAATATTTATTTCCATTAATGTATTTATTTAATAATACGTGGAAATTCTCGGGTATTACATCCTCCCCCCCCCCCCCCTTATAAAAATTTCGTCCGGGAATTTTTTTTTTTTTTTGCTAAATTTAGACTGAATTAAAAGAAAGAATAAATACAAAGTACATGGGGTCAAAGGCACCATAAGAATACCATAGCCATCATAGGACAGGCCCTATGATGGCAGTAGTAAACCCAAGCTAGTCACTAGCATACAAGGAATCAACATGGAACAAAGCAACAACAATATACAACCAAACAATGACTTGATATCAGACAGTATAACCTGCAACAATCCAAACCTATAGCAAAATAATAATCATAGCAGACCAAACCCCAAAGGGAATTTGCAGAAGAACAAGCCAACATAGCACAAAACTGCCTAAATTAAAGGTGTATAAGCTACTCATGACCACATCAGCAGAGAACAGCCAGCAGAGAGCAGCCAGTCGAAAACCACAGCAAGCAACAAACCCAGCAGACGAACATAGCAAGCTCTAGACCATAGCAACCTCAGCCCTCCCAGCACATCAGAAACCCCATGAACCTGAACCGACCCTCAAAATACTCTCGAAACCCAGACCTCAGATGCCTGATAGTAGACTGCAGCCAGCATACAAAGCCAACTGCAGACCCCGAACCCCTAACGACAACAGCTGACCAAAACCAGACCCCACGCAAGCTAGCAGCTATTAGCCATGAGTAGCAAAACAACCCCATTGAAAAAATCTTCTAGACAGATCCCAACATAGAGCAACCAGACAAATCCCTAAACCAGATAGCTTGAGATAACAGTCCTAAACAATATGCACTAAACCATTTGCAGCAGCAGCAGCATCAGCTACATAGTGCAGCTGCCAAGAAACCAACAGACCGCAGTTCTAACAAGCATAAATCATAGTAAAAGCAGCACATCCAACACAGTGCACAACCAGTGCTGCTGCCGAGAAACAGAGCAAACACAGTGCAGCTGCCGAGAAATTCAGCATGAGCAGCAGCGAGGCGAGGAACCACAAAGCACTAACTCCAGCCTCTGCAGCAGCCCAGCAAGAACCCAGGTGCAGAATATGCAGAACCATTGCAACTCAGCAGCAGCAGATAGCAGGAACCACAAAGCAGCAGAGACGCTGCAACAAATTAGCTAGACTCACCTATAACAAGAAGCCCAATAACCCAGCTTGAGCAGCAGCCCATGGCCACTACATCACAGCTACGCACATAGCCCTCACCAACAGACTGCATTTAAAAGACAGTAAGCAAACCACCAGCAGACCAGGAACACGAACTTGAACAAACTGTCAGCTGCCAAAATCAGAATCCCAGACCATGTCATCAGTCCAAAACTACAACAGTCCTCCCTAGCCCAAATAGAACACAGCAATAGTCATAGCAACACCCACTACATATAGCAGTAACCAAGCCACATCGCCTGATGTAGAACCCGACAGCAGATTGTACACAGCAATTCAAACAGATTCCAACCAGACTCCAAAACAGCAGTGTAGACACGGCATCCAAGCACAGCAAAGGCTAACAACAGCAAACATCTCCAGCATATAACAACATCAGTGAAGTCACTGCACACAGCAGTCCATAGCAACAGCAGCCAATAAATCATGACACAAAGCATACCTACCCCACAGCCTTGACATCAGACCAGCACAAGGCATCAGGTTGAAAGCTCAGCTGTTGCCGAGATAGAGCAGGATAACCAGTCACAGGATAGCAACAACAGAACCTGTCAAGAATTATTTAAAGAGAGATGCCTAAGACCATGTCTAGTCTTAATTTTTTGGAATCTTGCATTTGTATGAAGTTTACATTTGAGCAAGTGAAGGATGTCAGTGACTAGGTTTCGAACAGAGCAAGACTTATGACTGAAAATCCGCGCATTTCGCTCATTCCAAATACGGTATACCACCGCTGCGAACCCAAAATGAAGCAAACTGTGATGGAAAGATGGATTTGAATAATGAATGAGGTAGCCCGTTATAGAGCTCCAAGATAGACTAGAACCCCTCCACCCACAGTGCCGAAGAACAGAAAGTAGGACCCTAAAAGAGTAGTCACAGTGGAAGAATAAGTGATCAAAAGTTTCCGATTGGGAAGAGCAAAGAACACATGAGGGATTGACAGACATCCCAAAACTGATCAATTTGTCCATTGTACGTAACCCATGATGGAAAGCCAACCAGAGGGTAAAAGAGTACCGAGGAATCAGAATCTTAGGCCACACTAATTTGTCCCAAAGAACAACAACTCCCACCTGTCTGATAGAACGCCATAGAGTAGATGCTTTTACCTCATTAGAATTCACAGAATCCCATAGAATCTCATCTGGTTTAGAAGAGTCACAAACCCTATTTTGATCAAAAGAATACCGAAAGACAATAAAATCATTATGATTTGAGGAAGGGAGGTGCCAGGAGGAATCTCGAATAATATCACTTACAGTTGCATTTGGACCCAAATCAGAATTTATGATCAAAGAGGAATGAGAGCTTGTAGCTAGAGGGTTCGCATTTAGCCAAGGATCGAACCACAGACTAGTACTTTTCCCATTACCAATACGGAACTGAATATAGTTCATAGCAAGAGGTCTCAGCTGCAGAATCTTTCTCCATATCCATGAACAGTCATTTGGGGTCTTCAGAACCCAAAAGTGTTTAGAGTTTAAATGATATACTCTAACCTAAGAAGCCCAAAGAGACTGAGAATTAGAATTAACTACTCTCCAAAGCTGAAGCAAGATTAGAGCTTTATTTCAGTCCTCCAATTGCTTTATAGCTAAACCTCCTTCAGAATAAGGAAGCGCAATTTTACTCCAGGCAATTTTGGCTCCAAACTTCAACATAGAGGGACCTTTCCATAAGAATATGCTCATAGTGGACTTAAGATCTTTAAGCACAGACGCTGGGAGAATGAAGTGAGCAGACCAATAAGATTGGATAGCAAAGACAACCGATTTAATAAGCTGAAGGCGTCCAGCATAGGAAAGGAATCTATTAGTCCATGAAGAAATCTTGGATTTAACCTTTTCTAACAGAGGATGGCAATCAGCAAGGCTAAGCTTCGAAAGTGATCAGAGGGACCCCAAGGAATTTAGCAGGGAACCGACCCACTTGAAACCCAAGAGAATCGTAAATTACCTCAGCATGAACAGGAGAGACATTGGAGAGAAAGCACATACTCTTCGAATCATTTACATGTAATCCCGAGAGAGACGAGAAGTGATCTAAACAAAGTTTGATGACCTTGACCGAGTTCACATCACCATGACAAAATATAAGCAAATCATCAGCAAAGCACAAATGGGATAAGGAGATAGACTTTGTTTTCCAATGATGCTTGAAAGAAGGGGCCCTGGTTTCCTTTAAGGGAATAAGCGAAAGGACTTCCATAGCAATAACAAATAGATATGGAGAGAGAGGATCTCCTTGACGCAAGCCCTTGGACCCTTTGAAATACCCACAAAGGGCACCATTCACTCTAACAGAGTAAAAAGTAGAACAAATACAAACCTTTATCCAGTAGATGAACTTGGGGGGAAATTTGAAAAGGCGCAGAGCGGCAAGCATGAAATTCCAAGACACCGAATCAAAGGCCTTACGCAGATCAATTTTCATGGCACACCGAGACTGGCCAGAGGGCCTATGATAGTTTCTGAATAACTCTTGAGCCAGAAGAATATTATCACCAATCCTCTTACCCGGAATAAAAGCAGACTGAGAGGGAGATATTAGGGAGGGAAGGATACCCTTAAGCCTAACAGCAATAATTTTGGCAATGCACTTATAAGTTGTGTTACAGCAGGAAATAGGCCTATAATCAGTCATGGAGGTAGGATTAAGAACCTTAAGGACCAAAGCGATAGCTGTAGAGTTAGTACCCCGGAGGAGACAACCCTGTTTGAAAAAGGATTGAACAGCCAAAATAAAGTCACGACCGACAATATCCCAGACAAGAAGGAAAAAATTCACATTGAAGCCATCAGGACCAGGGCTCTTATTTTTCTTCATCGACTTCAGAGTTGTCAAAATTTCGCTATCAGAAATGTCTCTCTCCATCCAAGAGGCTTGAGAATCAGTGACAATATTGGAAGCATACGGGGCAAGATCCATTAGATCGGGGTCCTCCCCTATAGGAAGAGAGCCCAGCAAGGAAGTAAAGTGGTCCACTGCAATATTTTGGATATCCTTTTTGACCAGTAAAGAGGACACCCGCCTCATTTTCAATAGCAAGAATTTTATTTTGATTCCATCTATTCTTAATTTGATTGAAGAAGTAGCCTGAGTTTTTGTCCCCATCCTTGAGCCATTGGATTCTAGATTTTTTCTTAAGAAATTTCTCTTCACATCTAAGGGCACACCACAAATTTCCAGAATGAAGCCTTTGAGCCTTAAGGAGAGAGGGATCATTCGGATTGGAAGCAATAGCATTCTGCGTAATATGGAGGATAGCTCTGGCCCTATCAACATTAGAGGTAATATTACCATTATCTTTGTTCAGAGTGGAGAGAGCCCGTTTGACCGATCTAAGCTTCCCAGCTAAAACCTGAAGAGGGTCCCCAGAGGTATGGATATTCCAAGCAGATTGGACAACCTCATGGAAGTTTTCAAGCTCACCAAGGAAATTGAAAAATTGGAAAGGCTTGGGAACTCTAGGCAAGGTCAGACCAGTTTGAACCACCGCTGGGCAATGATCCGAGAGGTCCCGAGGGGGTAAAATAACCTGAGAAGCATGGAAGTGATGTAACCAATCACAGTTGACCATAACCCTATCAAGCTTTTTGAACTGGGGCTTAGTGTCACTAGAATTCCACCAAGTGTGTAGAGGCCCAACCGCACGGAGATCAGACAAGAGAATATCAGTAGTGCAGTCCAGGAAGTTCTGCATACCCCCATTCCAAGATTCAACTCCACCCTTTATTTCAGTAACAGATAGAACCTCGTTAAAATCCCCAAGCAGACACCAAGGCAAATTGATCGAGTTACATAGGGAGCGAAGGTCAACCCAAAGAGATTTCCTCTCAGAGGGGGTATTAAAACCATAAACAAAGGTGACAAAAAACTGCATAGATGAGGCAACAGATAAAACTAAGCAATGCATAAATTGAGAAGATTTAGAAATAATATTTACAGTCCAAAGAGAAGGGTCCCATCCAACCCAGATTCTCCCATTCACATGATGCTCATAATTAAAATGTCAATTCCATTTGCTACATATAGCTTTGGAAATAATATTGGCTTTTGGGCTTTTGACTCTAGTCTCAACTAGGCCAACAAAAGAAATATTATGCTTACACAAAAGAGCAAGGACACTATCCTTCTTCGACTTCATATTTACACCTCTAATGTTCATAGAGCAAAAATTAACCATAAAAAACGGTTAAGTTTAAAGTGGAGCAGGACGCCCCCTCCTTTAATTTTTTTTCTTTGGAGACTGGCCCGGAACCAAACCAGCTCGAGCTTTCGCCTTTAGGTCACGACCAGCCTTTTCATCTACCATTTTTAACTTTCCCACAAGGGGGTTAGGAGAAGGAGATAAGTCAGTGTCCGAGAAACCCTCCATAGCTTCCCCAGCCCCAGCAATAGGCTTAAAGAAGTTGGAACTACTGACCAAGGGGGAACAACTGTTGGAAGCTTGTTGCTTAGGTCCTTTAGCCACCAAAGTCCAGTCAGCAGGAGATACAGACTGAGGGATAGCAAGTGGAGAACTGAGGCCAGCAGGAGCAGCAGGGGTAGTAGGAACAGCAGATGCAACCGGAGAAGAGTCTGTAAAAGCGTTGAGAACTTTTGGCAACCATTGGTAATTCGCTTTAGGACAACGAATAAGAGAGTGCCCAAAAGTTTTACAGTGGGAACAAATTTGAGGTTTGTTCTGGTATTCCACTCTGACAGTTACAAACTTTTCAGAATTAGTAACCTCATCAAGAACAGCCACTTCTAACGATCCAGGAAGAGCCGAAGAAGGTGTTACTTCAATACATATCCGAGCAAAATGCATAGGTTCTAATTTTTCTGTGATTTTATCCACAAACAACGGAACACCAACCCCACTCGCAAGATAACTGAACCCAGCAGAAGACCAGTAAGACATGGGGATGTTGTGGAATTTAACCCAGACCGGAGCTTTTGTACAAGTGTCAAAATGGAAGTCCATGCCTTCCTTCCATTGTTTAAGACATAGTAGTTTATTAGAAATATACCAAGGACCAAGAGCAAGCACATTCTCACGGTCCTCCGGCTTTGCAAATTTAAAGACAAAGAAACCCTCTTCTTGCAGAAATACACTTTTCAGGCCATATTTATCCCATAATTTATGAACATTGGCTTCCACAAGCTTAAACGGCATTTTGGAATGTAGAAACCCACCCACCAGACAAGAGGACCAAAGGGAATTACCTTGGAGCAGAATCTCAGGAGGTGGCCGAATAAAGGTTGAACCATTATCCGAGCTGGGAGGAGAAGGAGGGAAGAAATCTAGCTTCAGATATGGAGCTGCCGGAGCTGCCGGAGCTGCCTGGGCCACTACATTGCTCCAAGATTTCAATACAGGGAGGCAGTCCGTGGTTGCAGTAACAGGGGTTCCCCCTGCCCCCGAGAGGGTCCCAGCATAAGCCGACCCAGAGCATTCACCTTCTTCGAGAATAGACCCAACACCAGCCAAAACTGGTTTGAGGACAGCACCACACTGACCCAAGAGAGGAATCGTCGACGCTGTCATGAAAGGCTTCAGAGGACTTTTCACAAAAATGTCATGGTCATTTACAGAACGTACAGATTTTCCATTGGAAGCGAAATCATTGACATTATTCATAGTGAACCCATGTGCTTTGATAAAATCAAGCAGCACAGTAGACTTCCTTCATTCGTCAGCCGCATCAAGATGACCTTGCTGCGAAAGAGCTTGAGCAGCTCTGAAAATTTCCTTCATGGGAGAACCCTCTTGAAGCCCTAGGCTGGCTTCTGCAAGGCTATTTGATTCAGAAGAAGATTCAGTGCTAGCGGATAACATATCAGTAGCAACAGAGGGTATGGCAGAGGATTCGGCCATAACATTTTCGTCAATCACCAGAGAATTAGGGTTTGAGACTCGAAACTCGGCGAACAAGTCCCTAGAGGGGCTGCTAGTGGAATTTCCGGCTGACAGGTGGGAATGGTCCACCATATCGCAAAAATCTTACGCACAGAACTGTAGGAGACAGAAAAATTTGAGAGGGGATGAGAACGAGTTGAAGAGGAGAAGGAGAAAGGGGTAGAGCCGGAGAGGATCGAAGATAGAAGAGAGGAGAGGTGGTCGGGAGGCGGGGAGTTAGGTTGGAGTGAACAGTGGAGGGTGGCTGGGAAACCTAGAGAGAAGGAGGAGCGAAATCATCTTTCCTCGATGACCACATGTCCAAGGTCGTCCCGGAATTGCTACAAGGTTACACAAAAAAAAAAAAAAAAAGGTTACACAAACAAATGGGGATAACCCCTCATCATCCTATCTTCTAACTCCCATGTTGCCTCCTCGACATCGTGGTTACGCCAGAGCACTTTTACAGAAGAAATAACTTTATTCCTTAAGGTTTGTTCTTTCCTATCTAGAATTTGGACAGGAATTAATTTAGCAAAAAAAAAAAAAAATTGGACAGGAATTTCTTCGTACGCTAAGTTTTTCTCCACTTGAATGGGTTCGTAAGAAATCATGTGCTTGTAGTCGGGCTTGTATGGGTGCAAACAGATATGTGAAACATGTTATAGATGTGCTCCAATTCAGGTGGTAGTGCAACTTTGTACGCTACTTTGCCCACTCGCTTTAGTATCTCGAACGGTCCTATGAATATTGGACTCAGTTTTCCTTTCTTGCCAAAACGGATTTCTCCCTTCCACAGAGATACCTTAAAGAATACAAAACTGCCGACTTCAAAGTCTCGATCTTGCCGATGCAAATCTGCGTACTTTTTCTGGCGATCTTGACCTGCTACAAGTCTAACCCTTATCACTTTCACCACATCCGCAGTTTGTTGTATTAATTCTGGTCTGAGTATTCGTCGTTCTCCAACTTCGTCCCAACATAAAGGCATTCTGCACTTCCTTCCATAAAGAGCTTCATACGGTTGTATGCCGATACTTGCATGGTAACTATTATTATACGCAAATTTGACTAAGGGTAGGTGGTCGTCCCAATTTCCCTTGAAGTCCATCACGTAAGTCCTAAGCATGTCCTCTAGCGTTTGTATAGTTCGCTCACTTTTTCTGTCTGTCTGAGGATAATAAGCAGTACTCAATCTCAACTGTGTTCCCATCCTCTCTTGCAAGCTTTTCCAGAATTTTGACTTGAAACGTGGGTCTCCGTCAGAAACAATCGACACCGGCACTCCATACTGTGAAACGATTTCCTTTACGTACAGACTCACTAATGGATTTAAACTGTAGCGGATCTTGATAGGTAGAAAATGTACAGTCTTCGTAAGTCGATCCACGATGACCCAAATGGTATCCAAACCTTTCTGTGTGATTGGAAGTCCTACCACGAAATCCATCGTAATATGCTCCCATTTCCACTCTGGTATTTCCAATGGTAGTAGTAAACCACTCGGTCATTGATGCTCTGCTTTTACACATTGACACGTAAGACATCTACTAACGTACTCCACAATTTCCCATTTCAGATTTGGCCACCAAAAATGTTGCTTCAAGTCCCGGTACATCTTCGTGCCTCCCGGATGAATGGAATACGTCGTATTATGAGCCTCGTGCAAAATTTCCTCTCTTAACTCGGCCATTGCTGGTACCCACACTCTCCCTTCGAATCTTAAGATACCATCTTTATCTATTCAAAAATTTTCTTCCTCTTTTTCCATGATCCTTCTTCTGATTTTCTCACACTCTCCATCTTTCTCCTAGGCTTCCTTTACTCTATCCAACAATGTCGGACAAGCTTCTATTACAAATAACTTTTTTGCAGACCTCTCGGGTCCCCTCACTTCTATTTCCAATTTCTCCATATCTCTTATTAACTCCTCCTGCGTTGTCAGTCGAAACAATTTCTACTTTCCTTTCCTGCTCAGAGTGTCGGCAACTACGTTTGCCCGGGTGATAAAGAATTTCACAGTCATAATCTTTGATTAATTCTAACCACCTTCTCTGATGCATATTCAAATCCTTCTGTGTTAAGATATATTTCAGACTTTTGTGGTCCGTATATATCTCACACTTCTCCCTGTACAAATAATGCCTCCATATCTTCAACGCAAAAACTCTGCCGCTAACTCTAAGTCATGAGTAGGGTATCATTTTTCGTAATCCTTCAATTGTCGTGATGCATACGCAATGACCTTGTCGTGTTGCATAAGCACACAACCAAGTCCTCTATGCGACGCTTCACTGTACACCACAAATCATCTCGTATCATCTAGTAATGATAATACAGGCGCCTCGCTTAATCTCTTCTTCAACTCTTGAAAACTCTCCTGGCATTTATCATTCCATACAAATTTCACCGTCTTCCTCCTCAAATTAGTCAAAGAGGTTGCTATCTTAGAAAAATCTTGGATAAATCTTCGATAGTACCCAGCTAACCCTAAGAAACTCCTCACCTCCGTCGGTGTCCTAGGTTGTTCCCAATTACTTACTGCTTCAACCTTTTCGGGGTCTACTGAGATTCCATTCTAATCCACCATGTGACCTAAGAATTGAACCTTCTTCATCAAAAACTCGCACTTAGAAAACTTCGCATACATCTTCACCTTTCGTAGTGCCTCCAAAATAATCTTCAGATGTTCGGCGTGTTCTTCCTCCGTCTTCGAGTAAATTAAAATATCGTCGATGAAAACTACTACGAATTTATCCAAATATGGCTTGAAAACTAGATTCATCAAGTCCATGAATGTTGTCGGAGCATTAGTTAAACCGAATGACATTACCAAAAACTCGTAATGTCCATAACGGGTTCGAAATGCAGTCTTTGGTATGTCCTCATCCCGTATTTTTAGTTGATGATATTCCGTCCGTAGGTCGATCTTCGACAAACATTTCACTCCTTTCAGTTGATCAAATAAGTCGTCAATCCTTGGTAGCGGATATCTGTTCTTGATCGTTACTTTGTTCAATTTGCGATAATCAATACAAATCCTCATTGATCCGTCCTTTTTCTTAACGAATAACACTGGTGCTCCCCAAGGCAACACACTCGGTTGAATGTAACCTTTATCCAATAACTCTTGAAGTTGTATCATCAATTCCTTCATTTCTACTGGCGCCATCCGATATGGAGCTTTCGAAATCAGTGTCATTCCTGGTGCTAAGTCTATTACGAATTCGATTTCTCTATCTGGCGGAAGGCCAGGCAGATCGTTCGGAAACACATACAGAAATTCACTTACTACGGGTATGTCTTTAATCTCTACTCCCTTTTTCCGAGTATCCACAACGTAAGCTAAATAACCTACACATCCTTTCTTTAACAACTTCTTGGCCTACATCATCATAACGCAACACAATTGCTTAAGCGATGAGCTACCATAAAACACTACCTTAGACTTACTCAGAGTCTGAAGGTTCACACATTTGTTCTGACAGTCAATTACTGCTGCATGGTCATATAACCAATCCATCCCCAGTATTACGTCAAAATCTCTTAGTCTAATAGGAATCAAATCTACGCTCAGTTCATGTTCTCTAATGTTTGCGCGACAATTTCGATAGACGTATTCTATAGGGATTATTTCCTTATTCGCAACTTCTATGTTCAAAGGATCTTCTAAACTTTCTCGGGGTGTACTAAGTTTACTAGCAAATTCTTCATATACAAATGAATAGGTGGCACTCGAATCAAATAATACATAAGCATTTATATTATTGATTGGGATTATACCTGACATCACGTCCTTTGCAGCTACGGCATCTTGGACGGGCATGTTAAAGGTTTGAGCGGTCGATCAGTTGGGTTGCGCAGGTCCACCAATCATCAACTTACTTCCTCCTCCTTGGCTTCTGCGAGCTCCGCCGCTTCCTTTCTTCGGGCAATTCTATATCTGGTGCTCTGTTGATCCATAAGCAAAACATCCTCTGATTTTCTTCGGCTTTGGGCAGTTGGCGAGATGTGCCCCTCTTAGCCGCAATTATAGCAAGTTTTTTTCCTCTTCCAGCATTCTCACCGATGGTTCCTTCCACATTTGTTACAAGCTTTGGTCCTCTTCTTGAAGTTTTCCTAGTGATTCCCACCTTGATTGTTGTTTTTGTTGTTGTTGTTTTCCCATTTCCTCTTTCCGGAGTTACTCCCTCCGTTGCTGCTTCCTCCACGATGCTCACTACCAGCGTTCTTATTCTTCTTCTCCTTATGATACAGACTTAAGGCCTCACTGCCACCTTCCACAATGATTGCCTTCTCTAACAATTTCGTAAAGGAATCAATCTGGAAGACCGATACCTTATTATACAACCACGATTTTAACCCTTGTTCAAAACGTCTCGCCTTCCTCTCCTCATCCACAACTTGGTGTTCTGCAAACCGCGCTAGTTCATTGAACTTAGCTGCGTATTGCGCCACCGTCATATCACCTTGTTTTAATTCTAGAAATTTTACTTCCATCCTACTCTTCATACTCTTCAGAAAATAGTTTTCAAAAAAATAACGTAGTAAACCTCTCCCAGGTTATCGTTCCTTCCCCTGCTCTCTGCTGATTGGTTTCCCACCAATAGTTCGCTTCGCCCCTCATCATGTACATGGAAAATACTATCTTCTGGTCTTCACCCACGCGAGCTATAGTGAAGGCCTTCTCGATCTCCTTGATCCAGGTTTGCGCAACTATTGGGTCAGTGGTTCCCGAGAACTCTGGGGGTCTTACACTCTTAAAATCTTTGAAGGTCATTACTGGGACAACTTGGGAAATGGGTGGTACAGGTTCATTTCTTCCCCTCATAGCTTCTCCCAATAAATCTACCAGTCTCTGTATCAGATTTACAGGACCTCTCTCATCATTAACTGACTCTTCTGAGACAGTTATTCTACGTCTGGGCGGCATTTTCTGCATCACAAATTTTTCATTTTATTATCTAGTTATAATACTTAGACATTTCTCAATAGAAAAGAACTACAAGTTTATAACACGTTTCTGAAATAGGATCATTTATATTCATATGCCAAAGGGCTACATTACATGTTCTTTTCTAGTATACTGCTATAAATGATACACATATCCCCTACTATCACAAAAGACAGGGACATACTAACTTACAAACCTTCTAGCACTTTTCATAAGTTTGGGGGTTTCACCACTATCTCACATCTTACACAAAAGATTGAACACATAAAAGTACTATACTAATAAGCTCTTCCCTCTAGACTCAGTTTAACATCCCACGCTCAACGGCGCTCTGATATTCCTTCTATGTGATGTGCACCACCGTGTCTCGGCTTATAGTATACCGGGTCTGTCCTTGCTCAGCTGGGTAATGATGTACCCCATCTATCAATCTCTCCATGGTCGTATGAAGAGCATAGCCGATCTTGTTCATCTTCCTCCTCTTGCACCGCATCTCATCCTCTATATCATCTGCCATATCATTGTCTTCCTCCCACTTCTCCTCGAAGTGAATCCTATCCATCACCTCCATCTCTAACTAAGTTCAGAGAGCCTCCTTTTCCGCCTTCTCACTCAAAACCTTCTATTCTAATTCCTCAAGCTTTCCTGCCACTTCAACATTCCTCACCATCGCTCGATGAAACAAAGTTCCCATCTGGATCTCTGCTTCCTTACGATGAGCAATCTCCACCTCCATCTCATCACTAGTGTCCTTTGATGGTCCTCGTCCCTCAACTTATGGAACGCAAACTCCCTCTCCCTCTAGCCTCAGTCTCAAGCTCCTCTACTCTACATCCAAACTCCAATATATGCTCCTCATACTCTCCTAACATCCGATCCTCAAAAGTAGCCTCGTCGGATTCCTCCACAAGCTCAGGCTCCTCCTCCAAAGGCTCCTCTTCAGGGTCAGACTCCACCTCTTCCTCATCGTCATCATCAAAAGGGGCTACTACTGAAATAGGCTCTTCTATCAAGGGAGGCGCATAGACTACTTGGATATCACGCGGCTCCTCCCCTACCACTCGGCTAGGTCCTCCCATGTCAGTCATCCTACAATCACCAACATAAGACAACACAAACAACAATTCCATTAGAATGTTAAACAAACATAAGTTCATTGTATAGAATGAAGTTTCATTTCATAACACACTAAGTCTCTCAAGGAAAACTCTACATGAGTTTTATCTCCTTCCTAACTTCTAAGTTCCCTTTAGTTATAATCTAAGGACATTCGCTCCTAAGGTTTATAATTAAGGCTTTGATACCAACCTGTGATGCCCCCAAATTCGGACCTCTACTTGGTCATTCAAATTCGGTTCATCACGTTCTCATGGTAAAACCATAATAACTAAAATAACGCATACACAACAGAAAATCTAATTTAGAATAATATACAATGATTTATTATAATTATTCCCCCAAATCTCACAACCTATAGTGCTTAATAGATTACATAATAATATCTAATAAAAACTTATTACATGATCATACTCAAGATTAAACATAGTCCACAAATAATCCTAACATAACATAGTAGCTTTAAACATAAAAAGGACAAGCTAGTTGGTAGCCTTGCCCTTATCTGCTCCAGAGACACCTCCCTGTTCTTCCTTAACTGAAAGGTTTTAAATAAGCAAGGATGAGCACAAATTTTTCAGCAAGTAATATACAACAAGGGTGTAGGATATAATATCACAAGGTTTAAAATATCGAAGGGTTATCTCTAGGATAGTTCAAAGTGACAGAATAACATCATGAATAAGGGATAAGACAATTCAATATAAATCAACAGATATATATGAATTTAACGGCTAACAATGTATTCAACTGGATAAGCAATTTATACTGAGCAGTCACTAAGGACCATTGAACTTTCACTAGAGTTACCAATATTAAACTGATAACCAAAAATATCAAGTACTATAGATGATCAGTCTACAATACTTCATGTTATGCATAACACCACAATAATATTTATTCATGTGTTGGAGTTTCCAACAACATACACTCCCCTTACCAAAAGGGTTGTCTAACTCAGTTTTCAAGATTTCCGCACCAATCAATTGGTTTGGACATCTTTTATAAACATGCATACAGTCTAACCGAAAAAAATGGCATCTACACTTTCACAATATTCAAGATCAATGCTAAGTTTAACATGAATAATAACTTTCACAAGGGTTTAAGCATATTAGCTCTTTTGAACGAGAAAGTAATCTAATTTGTAATCAAAGGGATAGCTTATGGTATTTGTTAAATAAAATAATGCATTACTATTGCACAAAAATAATAATAGGGTTCGAATACTTGCCTCAAGCACAGTTTACCAAAATATCGCTTAACAATAATCTTTCAAATCCTAACATAATATGATATGTATATAAGATATTCATTAGTTAAATGTGCTCATGCTTGATATGTAAGTTTAATTGCATACTTAAATATTTAACTTAGTTGTATATTCTTCACATACTCCATTTAATACCTTACGTATTTATAACACCAAATAAGTTTGTAAGTCACCATGAACATCACTTAACATAGTCTTTAATTGTTGCTTTATAGTTTGCAAATACTTTTTGGACTTATCACTTGAAAGTCTATTATCACATCATTAAGCATTCCCTCATAATATGTAGCTTGCTTCTGTACTGGTCATATAATGCATGCTAGAGTAATAATACAAGTATGCAACTTCTACAAATAAATAGTAGAAACTGATCCTACAGCAGACTGGCGCGGCCGCGTCTGATTTGTACTAAGGAGACGCGCGGCCGCGCGGCTCCCAATTCAAACCAGGACTGAGCAACCAATTACTTGGCCTAGCCTGCACATCCTTACATACATAACACATATTAACATATTAAGGGTCCTTTTGCATTCTCCTAGTTCAATCTAGGTCCAGTTTCGCATGATATGGTCCTAATTTTGACATCTCAACAAATTAAGGCCATTTAAGGTTATGATATCACAACGTCCAACATGCTTGATTGTTAAACATATAAAGTAGTCATATAACTCATATTAAACATGTTTGTGAGTGAATATCACATATGTGTATTTAACATCGTTTTGTTTGAAAATATGCTTCGTGTATGATTTCCTTGAACTATGATAACTAAGCATGGTATATATACATTTATGATACATGAATGCATCTAAAGATATCATCTAACCTACTCATAATCATCAGGTTCTAACTTTTAAAGTAGTACATCAACATTCACGTTCAAAGTTCGTATTTTCAATAGTAAAGCTTAATAATAAACCTAACATGCTCATGCTTCAATATGAAATTCATATTCTTAAGTTAGTATGTCCGACATGCATTTCAAAATCATACTAACATGCTTTCAAGATCAGAATATACATTATTCAAGTTTACCATTTCTAGCTTTTCCAAAACTTAAAGTTTTCTTGAAAATGTAGCTCAACATCATGCTAAAACATCATACATGTTCAAACATTATTTAATCACATGATAGGGTCATTTATAGACTTAACCTAACTATCATAGCATGCTCAAAACAAATCAGAACTTCAATTCATTATCTCAGAACTGCACCACGTGCGGCAGCGCGATATTAACCTATGGAAGTGGCGCGGCCGCGCCACTTCGAATAGTTTAAAAAAAATGGCTCTGCGGAAGTAGAGCCTTGACACAAGAGGTGCTACACTTGCAACCATACCAGCTATCATGTTCCAAAATATGTATATCAACTCAAATAACACAATGGCATGCTATTCTACATCAATTAACATAGAATTCACAAATTTTAGAATTTGACAAACTTAAGAATTAAGAACATAGAAATAGAATTTTATACCTCTTAAGCTTAATGCAATTCTTCAACCCAATGATTACACTCCCTCAATTTCTCAGCAGCTCACACTCCCTATTGCACCTCTCAAACAATTCAAGCAACACAAGGGATGAAGAGAAGTGTTTAATTTATAGAAAATCTCTTGACTATGCCAAGCCATTATCCAAGAACTCAATCCAAGAGATTTTAGAACTGCATGAAGGTTATGGAGGAGTTGGTAATTAGTAGTTGGTTTGCATCATTATTCCCACTCCCCCCATAATCATCACTTAGATTGCTAGCTTGAGTTGGGAGGAAGGAAGAGATAATAGGCCTTAGCCTTTTTGAAACTCACGTGAATGAAGTTTGAGGCAAAAGGGACACTCATTTTGGGACAACTTAAATGCTCAACATTATAGCAACACTTAGACTATACTTATGCACAACTCTTATTCTTATGTTATATTTTTCACACACATCACAACCATACAGTATAATTAAATGTCACACTTAATAATTAAGGTTTTAGTGTAGTAGATGAAATATGGAAAAGTAATATACATATTATCCATGTACATTTCATCACACTTGTATACTGTAATAGTTCATGGTATATTATCTCCACACATGCTCACATACGTATTGCTACACAGATAATGTATTTATAACATATAGTCCCAATATATTTAGTCACAATGCTCATACAATATAGTTTTATAAGACTTAATATATATATATATATATATATATATATATATATATATATATATATATATATAGCTACATAAATGTCACACTACACCATATAGTATGGTTGTATATGCTCATATGCACATAACTGTTAATATAATATTATTATCTTACTAACTTACTCATTTATGTGAAGTAATTAAATCATGCACCTCCTTAATTAATTATCACCAATATCAAATAAATCATTGGTCAACATATTTGTGGATTTCCATAACCATTACTTATCTATATAATAATCACCTATTATTAATTAATTACCAAGAAATCAATATTCCATCATAACCATTATCAATTAAATAATATGAAAATTAATAATCATTAATTAATCCTCATTATCAAATAATTAATATACCACACATCAATTAACAACTAATAGTATACTATAACAACAATTGATAATTAATATTACCTAATTGCTCAATTTATAATCTCATCGTCGATTATCATTATTATTAGTATTTCCTATCACTATGCCACACAAGGCTTTCAACGAGTTTACCAAAACTTCACATATTCTCAATTATTCATTTATTTAATATAATTGAGTTATCTCATTTCATAACACGAAATTGTTCATATTCAATTAAATATTTATTTTCATTAATGTATTTATTTAATAATACGTGGAAATTCTCGGGTATTACAGTTGGCTTCCATTCAGGTGTCTCTTCAGGCTGATCCCTTGAATGCTCTTCTGCTCTCTGAAGAAACTATATGCTCCAAGTCTCTATGGAAAGCTTTGGCTCTCAAAGAATCTCTCCTTCAAAAATCGCGTGTTGTTTGGCTTGCCCAGGGTGATAAGAATACGAAGTTCTTTGCTAATGTTATTAAGAGCAACTGGAACCACAACAAGATCATATCCATCTACAACAGTTCTTATTGAAGACCAATTGGGTATCCAGCAGGTGGCGGTGGATTATTTTCAGGACTTGATGGGGACTTCTCCTTGTACCTATCCTGGTCATGACGAGCTCAAGAATTTTGTCACCAAGAGGATCTCGCCTGCCCAGGCCATTGCTCTGTCCGCTCCTATCCTTGATGCTGAAATCCTTGAGGTGCTTCAGTCCATGAAGAATGATAAAAGTCCCGACCCTAACGGATTCAACATTAACTTCTTTATTCACTATTGGGAAACTCTAGGCCATGATTTCTTAGAGGCTGTCCATTCCTTTTTCATTACTGGGCACCTACCTAGTGGAGTCAATTCTACAGCCATTGCCTTGATTTTGAAGACCAAAAACCCATCCTGCATGTCCGATTTTAGGCATATCTCCTGCTGCAATACTATCTATAAATGTATATCAAAAATTCTTCCAATAGGCTCAAGTGTGTTCTTCCTTCTCTTATTGATCATGCTCAGTCTGCCTTCATCTCGGGAAGAAGTATTAGCGACAATATTTTCCTTGCACAGGAATTTTTTAGGAATTACAACAGACTCTCAGGCCCTGCTCGTTGTGCTCTTAAAATTGATATCCGGAAAGCATTTGACACTGTTAACTGGGGATTTCTTTTGGATCTGCTGAGCCTCCTCTAGTTTCCTCCTATCTTTATCCACTGGATTAAAGGGTGTATCACTATGCCTATGTTCTCGGTAAAAGTTAATGGCGCTCTTGCTGGCTATTTTAAGGGTGCAAGGGGTCTTAGGAAAGGCGATCCTTTATCTCCATACTTGTTTGTCCTTGCAATGGAAGCATTCTCCATGATTATCTCTAAGGAAACTCTGCTGCCCGATTTCAAATTTCACCGGAAAGCTAAGCCTTGTAAAATTTCGCATGTATGCTTTGCTGATGATGTTCTCCTCTTCTGTCACGGGGACTTGACCTCGGTTTCAATTATTCACTCTTGTATTCAGTCTTTCTCATTACTCTCCAGCCTTATTCCCAATGCTCTGCCAATGTCACTAATGATGTCAAGGAAAGTATTTACCAGCTATTGGGTTTTCCAATAGGTGTCTTGCCAATCAGGTTTCTTGGGGTACCCCTAATCTCTTCTCGTCTCTCCCACTTTGATTATCAGCCTTTGATTCAAAGAATTACTATCCGGGTTTCCTCTTGGACATCGTGTTTTCTCTCCTATGTTGGTAGAGTGCTTTTGATTAGAGTTGTGCTTTTTGCCATTCAGTCATATTGGGCAGCCCATTTTATCCTTCCTAAATCAGTTTTGAGAGCTATTCAATCTATTCTTTGTAGATTTCTTTGGAAAGGTTCTTCTCTTCTTCGACATGGCTCTAAAGTATTTTGGAAGGATTTAGCCCTTCCTTTCTGTGAAGGCGGTCTAGCCATAAAAAATATCACTGATTGGAATTCAGCTCTCATCAGTCTCTATCTTCTTAAGGTTATTTCCCCTTCTCCAACCTCCTTGTGGGCTAAGTGGGTCAATTCTATTGTGCTTACTAGAAATAATTTCTGCCATATCTCTATCCCTGCGGACTATTCTTGGATCTGGCGTAAGATTCTAAAATTATGTCCCATTGCTCTTAATTTCCTTCATTATATTGTTGGGAATGGAAATTCCTTCAGTCTTTGGCATGATCCGTGGTTGAATGGTCAGACCATTAACCCATCTGCGTCGCTTCTCTACAACACCAGAATTCCTGTGAATCGTATATCCGCTATCACATCACTGGGTGCTTGGTCATTACCCTCTAGTACCCATCATGAGGTTATACAATTCCGGAGTTGGTTTGCTTCTCTCCCTGCTCCCTCGGCCACTGAGGATAGAATTTAATGGGGTACAAGTGATATTAAAATAGTTAAAGCCTCCATTATTTGGGAATCTATTCGATCACCCACTCAGAAGGTTCCTTGGGCTCAACTGCTATGGCACTCTCTCCACATTCCTTGGTACTCCTTTACCCTATGGCTGGCCTTACGTGGCAGACTACCTACCAATGATAGATTCTCTTCATACTCTAGTTTCCGTCCTCTAAAATGCCCTTTTTGCGAAACTCATGTTGAGACTTTTTCCCACTTGTTCTTTGAATGCAGCTATTCATCTTCTGCCCACTCCTCTGTTCTTGTTGTTGGGGGCTGGACTAACGTCCCAATGAGGTGGGATAACCTCGTGGACTTCATTATCCAGTTTAGTGGAAGTAACATTAGGTCCAATATCCTCAAGCGTGCTTTGGCTTCTGCCGTGTACAAAATCTGGGTGGCTAGGAACTCCTTTGTTCATGATTAGATTAAGATGCCTTTGGGTGTCGTGGTTAGAGAGATTTTGAACGTCATTAAATCCAGGCTGTCTTCTTCTACTAAATTCCTTTTGGCTGCTCAGTGCAGTTCGAGTCTCAGTGCGTGGTTGTAGTCCAGATGTTTGGAGGTTGGATACTACAAAAAAATAGCTCATAGGCGACGGTATCATTAGCGACGGGCATACTGCTGTCGCTAATACTATCATTCTCGACGGCGTAGCCATCACCAATGAGGCTCGTCACTAATGACCTCCCACCGGGTCTAAATTTGGTGGAAATTTTTCGCGGGCGTGGGAAAAGGGTATAGGCGACGGCGTATGCCGTCGGTATTGCTTGCCGTCGAGAATGAGCTTAGATTTAATTACAGTACCGTAATTTTTTTTTCATTTCTGCTTTCTTCCTTCCCCCTTCTTCCTCGCGTCATTTTCTTCTCTATTGCCGTCGCCCACTGACCGTCGCCGTCCTCTCTTGCCGTCGCCGTCCTCTCCTGCCGTCGCCCTCCTCTCTTGTCGTCGCCGTCCTAGCCTTGTTGTCACTCTCGAGTACTGCAAGTAAGTATTCCTAATTCCCCCAAATATAACCTAAATCCCTTCTTCTACAATTTCACTATATTTTCCCCAAATATCAATTGCAGTGTATTACTATTTCAAATATTTGCAAGTTTACATGGAAATTTTAATGTGTACAAATATCCAACTATATTGCAGTGTACTATATATTGCAGTGTATAAATTTCTTAAACTTCATTGATAGTAATCTGTTGAGCTTAGAAATAGTGTATAAATGTATATTTATTGCAGTGTATAAATTGTTGTTGTGGGGTGGGGTGGGGTGGGGTGGGGTGGGTTTTAAAAAGTTCAAATTGGAAATATATGGTTGTGTGAAAGGAAACACTTGATTACTAAAGATTACAAATATAATAATTAGTGTACTGCTAGTGTATCAATGAGAGTACTGTCAAAATTTATAGCTAATTGTATTGGTTTAAACAATGACCCTAATTGTCAATTTTATTTTTATTTTCATAGACTATTATGAACACATACATTTCAAGGAAGGTTGGGAAGGAAAGGCAAGTATTGAACCCTAACTATAAAATATTACTAATCATAGATGTGCAATCTTTGTAACATTTTTTCTTTCCATTTTAGGTTTGTGTGACTACTTTTTTCTTGCTTTTGTTAATGTGACTTGTGAGAATCATGCGAGTTAATGAACTGTGCTTATTATTATTTTTAATAAATTGGTCAATATCCTAATTTTACCAACAAAAAAGAGTTTCATATGCCTCTTTTTAATAATTTTTTATTGTATTAATAGTTTGTGACCTGATAAAAAGCTAGTATTCTTTCTGTTATACAAAAATAATCCTTACTTTCACATGTGCATATTTTCATATAGTTTAGGAAGCTTAGAAACCCGTTTGAGATTCACTTAGTAGGAGTGAATCTCAAATAGTCCCCGTTTTGGGACTGTTCTTGTATGTTTCGATCTCACTTAGGTCAGTGTTAACGACTTGAGCACGTCTTTATATTTTTTGAATTTTCGGTCAGTATATATCTCTTGATGTTCTTCGGGTGCATATTTAGACTACGATGTGTTAGTCTATTTCGTGTACTTGAAGACCATGGGGAGGTGCTGCCGAAAATTCTGAAAAATGTAAAGATGTGTTCAAGTTGTTAACATCAGTGAGGCGACACATCCGGGAATGGGATAGAAGCCTGACCCGTTAGAGTGGGAGATAAAATTAGGAAACTCATAAGCTTGCATATACATTAACTTGGAGACTTGATTGTGTTTGTCTAACTTTCCATATATATAGCAGACAGTTGTCCGAGATGTCTGTTGATCGAAGTTGGATGGAACGTAGGGTAGCCACTGATAGGAGTGGGCTTAGCTCTGAGTATCGTAGTGGGGTTGAACAGTTTCTCAATTTCGCGTTTGAGCAAGTCAGCGGCGATGAGATCAGATGTCCTTGTAAGAGGTGTGTGAATGAAGTGTGGAAGGAAAGGAGTGATGTCATGTGCGACTTATTTGCGTATGGGTTCAAGCAGGGTTAAACGACATGGATCTATCATGGGGAAACCTGGTTGGATGAACATGAATCAGAACCGGAATCCAGAGGTGACGAAAACTTTGACTGTACTAACATGATAGTCGAAGCTGCTGGTTCGTACTTTCAGTGGAATACAGACAGGGATTGCAGTAGCGTCGAGCAAGAGCCGAATGATGGGGCTAAGGGTTTCTATGAGTTATTGCATGAAGCAGCGACACCACTGTATGACGGGCACGAAAGCACACCGTCTTATCTGCTGTGACTAAGTTTTTACACTTCAAGAATGAGCATGACTGTAGCGAGAGAGGTTTTAATGATCTGTTAAGCATTGTGAAGGAGTGTTTACCTGCAGGCAATAAGTTACCGGAGTCGTACTATGATGTGAAGAAAATGGTCAAAAGGCTCAATCTAGGGTATGAGAAGATTGATGCTTGTGAGAATGACTGTATGTTGTATTACGGTGATGTCAATAAAGATAAGAGGTCATGTGATATTTGTGGTACAAGTAGATACTGTGAACAGCGCAAGAAAAAGGGAAAAGACGTGCCGAGAAAGATCTTACGTTACTTTCCCATTGCCCCGAGGCTTCAGCGGTTGTTCATGTCAATACATACCGCCGAGGATATGAGGTGGCACTCTACACGGGACATAGTCGAAGGTCAACTGACGCACCCGGCAGACGGGCTTGAGTGGAAAAATTTTGATAACAAGCACCCCTCGTTTGCTGAAGAGGTTCGCAATGTTAGGCTTGGACTTGCTACGGATGGGTTTAATCCGTTTAACGGGCCTTACACAAAACCCTACTCAACTTGGCCGGTGATTATTGTGGTGTATAACCTCCCGCCTTCGATGTGCATGAAAGATCCCTACATGTTCATGCCTTTACTGATTCCGGGTGATAAGAGTCCGAGTAAAGACATCAATGTATACCTCAGGCCGTTAGTTGATGAGTTGAAGATGTTGTGGGAAAAAGGGGTTCAAACTTATGATGTATCTCTTAAGCAGAACTTTGACATGAGGGCAGCTTTACTGTGGACAATAAATGACTTCCCGGCGTTAGGAATGATCAGCGGATGGTCGACTCATGGGGGCTTATCATGTCCCGTGTGCATGGGGTCAGTTAAAGCTGTGCAGCTCAAACATGGGGGGAAAATGAGTTTCTTCGAAACATCCAGACAGTTTTTGCCGATTGAACATCGTTATCGCCTAGTTTGCGAAACTGAACCACACTTAGTCAAAAAGCCGAAAAAGAGCCCGAAACCCGCATCGTCCGTCCGAACGCCATGAAAACACACACACACAGCACCGCGTAGGTATTAGACACGCGTTACAACTGACGGTACTCGATTTCGACATACGGAGACCGCGTTATCGCCCTGTTTGCGAAACTGAACCGCACTTAGCCAAAAAGCCAAAAAAGAGCCTGAAACCCGCATCGTCCGTCCGAACGCCACGCAAACACACACACAGCACCACGTAGGTATTAGACACGCGTTACAACTGACGGTACTCGATTCTGACATACGGAGACCGAGTTATCGCCTAGTTTGCGAAACTGAACCACACTTAGCCAAAAAGCCAAAAAAGAGCCCGAAACCCGCATCGTCCGTCCGAACGCCACGCTAACACACACACAGCACCGCGTAGGTATTAGACACGCATTACAACTGACGGTACTCGATTCCGACATACGGAGACCGCGTTATCGCCCTGTTTGCGAAACTGAACCACACTTAGCCAAAAAGCCGAAAAAGAGCCCGAAACCCGCATCGTCCGTCCGAACGCCACGCAAACACACACACAGCGCCGCGTAGGTATTAGACACGCGTTACAACTGACGGTACTCGATTCCGACATACGGAGACCGAGTTATCGCCTAGTTTGCGAAACTGAACCACATTTAGCCAAAAAGCCGAAAAAGAGCCCTGTTTGCGAAACTGAACAACACTTGTAGAACACAAACTAAAATAATATAAATATGATCTATTTTGGGGACTCCGTTATTAATATTTTAATTTTGTAGGGTCTTGTTGATGAGACTCGTGGAGGTGGAGATGGCGGCACAGGTGATGCTCGTGGAAGAGATGGTGATGATCTCTGAGCTGATGCTGATGAGACTATGGAGGATGGGACCGGCGATGGGACAGAGATTCCTGATCTTGGGCAGTAGTTGTTTATATTTATATTTTGACTTTCATGTATGTATTTAGCTTTTGAGTTGTATAGATTTGAGTTTGGTATCTAATTATATTAATTGTTGATAGTAAAAGATATGATTGTTATTGATATGCGTATATTGTCATTATTTATTTTTCTTAGTTTATAACAGGTACAATGTATATGTAAATGAACAGGGAAATTTTGCAATTTTATTATTATTTTTTAAAGTGGGTCATTGGCGACGGGGCCATTGGCGACGGTCATGCCGTCGGCAATGACTCATTTGCGACGGCACGCCGTCGAAACTGACCCCGTCGCCAATGACCCACTTGCCGACGGCGAGCGACGGGAGAACGGGGCGACGACCCATACGGCGACGGGAAGGGCGACGGACAGTGCCGTCGCCAATGACATCATTGCCGACGTCAATAGGGTCATTGGCGACGGCACATGCCGTCGGCAATGACCTTATTTTTTGTAGTATGAGAACAACTGAGTTATGATGCTGCTAGCTCAGCTAGCTCGTGATGCAGCTGAGTTATTGCCGCAACTCTAGTATTGCTGTAGCTGCTGCCTATTCTGCTAGCTGGTGGGGTTATGCTGAGCTATGGGTCTCTTCATGTTTGCTTCCTGCTTTGTACATCAGCGCTGATATGGACGGGAAGTTGGAGTTTGCTTGCTGCTTTGAAACTGGGATCTCCATTCTATACCAGAGGTGGGATTTCCTGTTATGCTGGGCTTGAACAACATTGCTCCATTTGTCATTCTGGTTGGGATGTGGGCTTTCTGTTAGTGCAACGAGCTATGGTGGATGTCTGTTTGCTCTTTTGCTGGGACCTCTGGTCTGCGTTTTACATAAGGCAGCTCCGACTTGGCCTATGGAGGTAGGATGGGTCTGATGCTAAATTGATGGCTAGTGTTTTCTTTCTTTCTGCAGTTGTGTGGTTTTCTCTCTTCTGCAGTGGTTTGGTCTCGGTTTGGGTTGGTCGTTTGTTGGCTTCGGTCCATCAGCCAGCATATGCTTTTGTGTTGGTAGTAGAGCTGGCTTGGGCTTGTAGGGCTAGACGTAATGGAGATGCTGAACATTGGCCTTCTTCTATCCTGGCTTGGGCTTGTCGGTTTCTGGTGGCATTGCTGGGTTAGGTGTTAGATTGATGGGTTTGGTCTGGATTCGGTTGGTTGGCCTTTTGGGTTTCAGGGCTGCTGGCTTCTTGGAATCTGGCAACTTGACTCTTGCTCTCGTCCCTGTTTCATCTTCTGATTGCTTTGATTCTTGTTTGGTTGTTAGGCTATTCTAGTATAGTTTGCTTTCGTTTGATATGGTTGTTGGTCTTTAGTTGTTCCTTTTGGGGGTTATCTCATGGGTTCATTCTGAAGCTTCTGGGATATGCCCTTTGCGATTATTTAATCTCTTATTCTTTTCAAAGCACAACAAACCTCAAAACAAGTAAACAGAGCACTAACAACCTCAAAATATTAATAGTGGTGATCCATTAATAAAGTACTAAATACAATTCTCCAAACAGAGTCAAAATAATCAAAACTTAAAATTCGAATCAACCTAGATGGTCAAAGGCAACTCTCTCATCACACTAGCCTTGATTCACCCCTGCAAACCTGCCGGAAGAAAAACACAGCATGAGCCAATTGCCCAGTACGGATATAAAGATACAAAAGATATACAACTAAAATACAAAATCAACTGAGACAAAATATTGCCTCTAACAAAAATAAAATCTCTGAAGATTTGAATAGAATATATTTGAACCAACAGAATTAAGGAAACAGACAGAATATTAATGAAATAACGAACTGAAGTAACTAATCCGATGAATTGAACTGAACAGAAGCCAACAACTAATACAATAAAATAATAGGCTGAAATAAATGGCTGGGGTAATTTCATACCGATTGAGCTCAGAAATATACCTTGCCACATAGGCAAGTCAAAACAATGCCACACAGGCAAGTCAAAATAATGCCACACAGGCAAGTCAAAATAATGCCACACAAGCAACCAAAATAATGCCACACAGGCACATCGAAACAATGCCACACAGGCAATCACACATTGGACCGCGAATCCAAATGTATGCAAATCGGATAGGTGTGTTTGGCACAACATCACCAATCCGCAGAACAGAAAACTAGGGTTAACCCATACGCCTCCCACAACAAAACACCAAATGGCCCATTTACTCCGGAGCCCAAAATGGAGACGCCGTGGACTAATCACACCGCCACGGAAAGTGTCATGTCTCTCGTGCCAAGACGACATGCCTGTGGTACCCCCACAGGTGGTTATAGCTCAGGTATACGCTACGGTATATTCTAACAAAAATACCATGTCACAACACATGCGACATAATACCAACAAAAGGGTTCTATATGTACATGTTGAACCAAATCAAATTATAATCACAAGGTTTCAAAAGGAAGGTAGCAACATGTACCGCTCTATAATTATCGA
Organism: Panax japonicus; assembly: GCA_020205505.1. Lineage (NCBI taxonomy): Eukaryota > Viridiplantae > Streptophyta > Magnoliopsida > Apiales > Araliaceae > Panax > Panax japonicus. The sequence continues at coordinate 23,270,513 of CM035112.1, read as the reverse complement.
AATAAATATTAGACATGATAACCTCATTCAAAGAGTACAAATGCGAGTTATATGAATCAACTCCAAAATGAAACTAATATACTTATTTCACAAGAAACAATTATGTGAAATAATAACGAAATTCGAACAAGCGACAAAACGAACAAATCAAATTTAACAAGAATGTCGCTGAAAGAGTACGGAATCCGTACCTGATACTTTCAACCCATTTATAGCACACTCCACCAAATCTTACCCTCAAATGTCAACGATATCAAATACGAAACGTCATTCACAACCTAAACATATTCACCTCAAATTAAAAACAATCCAAACTAATAATTCCAAAGTAATTCATAATCTATTTAATATGCCTTTAATCATCGCCTTTTCGTTCAAACTAACTAAACAAAATAATAATAAATATAAGTACACTTATAAAAATATTCTTTCATCTCTAACCCATTCATAAATTCATTTTATTATTATTATTATTATTACACTCCATATATTTTCTTTTTAATACCATTGTACTAACTACATACTTATATTTATTCTACCTCTGTTTCACAAGAAATACTCATTAACTGATATCCTGAAGTAAATTCGAATTAATTACAAACTTAATCATAATTCCCAACTCCGTTCTAATATATAAAAAAAATTTCTAACATGATACCACAATATAATATATAGAACAATACTTTAAAATTTAACTACATGTTCCAAACAAGCTAATCTAATTTATACTTTATTTATTTGCTAGTTTTAATTGAGATTCCCTCCAGGCATGACTTATAACAATAAACAATCAAATTAATTAAGCTTGCAAGATCCGATCATAAAATAACTAAAAAAATACTCAATAATAAAAATAATGGTATTACCTTGGTTGGGAGAATTTTTCTCTTTCTATTTTCTGTACTCCTAGCCACCTTTCTCTTCGCTTCATAATAGATGGAATCCAATACAATTAGGTTTGAGTCATATATATAATTAATCATCCTTGTCCTAATAGGATTTATAACATTGAACTTAATTAGTTTTAAAGCCCAAATTTACAAGATTCTGTCACTTATTGTTATAGCCCACAAACATTATTTTCAAATTGACCCAAATAAAAGACAAGCCCAATTATTCTATTTAAAACATAGATTTAAATGTTATTTACTTTATTTATTTTTTTTTTTTTTATTTTTTTTTTTTTTTGCTAAGTTTGTTTGTATATAGAAAGAAACAGAGATTGAACAATAGCAAAGGGGCATACCCCAGACACTATAGGATGAACCTCATTGGACAACCCCCAAAAAGGAACACTAAGGATCAACCAATCGGAATTACAAATAACAAAACTAATACGTGGATACGGCGAGTAGTAGCATCTGCCCCACCTCATCTCGTCAACCTGCTCCAAAGATCAGCAGACCTATAATCCCACCCAAGTGCCAAAGAGCAGCACCTGCTAATACCTTACCCATGTGCCGAAGCAGCATCTCCACCTAGCCACCCGTCACCAGCCTTGGCAAACGGGTAGTACACGATCTCTTCGGACTTGAGTACAACAGCCACCCCACAATGACATTGCACAACTTGACAGCAGAAGAAAACCGAACCTGAGCAGCACCCCACTCAACTAGAACCAAGCGCACCAGCAATAGCAGAGACCTCTCCAGCCAACCCGCCCGGCTAGCAGGCCAACTCAGCATCCCACAGTGACTAAACGGCCAATGATAACAGACCCAGCAGAAATCCCAGTTGCCTTGGCCAATGACGCAAACCAACCAGGTATAGACAGCAAAATAGCAGCAGCCGCACAAAGACCACAACAGAAACTAGCAGTACAGGAAAACTAGCATACTAATACAGAGCAATAGCGACTACAACAACAGCAGACCCGTCCAGCGCCTTGCTGCTCCAGAGCCCCTAGCCGTTCATCAATCCAGCATATCTAGCTATTGGGACCATCAGCCAAGCTGCCGAAGTCCTCAACAGCCTAACTCTCCATTCTACCCGACTGAATGCCGAAGCCTAGAGAACACTGCAAGCTCCGGAAGCTGAAGCAAAGATCAGCCCGACTCATTTCAGACCAGCCCAACAACCAGCCCCAGAGCATCCCGGCCGAACCAAACCACCCACACGCCCAAACCTGCACAACCTAAAATTATAGCCACATACTAATACTAGGATCGCCCTGAGCTGCCAAAATAAACTTAGAGGAAGAAGCCAGCCTGGATTTAATGATATTCAAAATGTCCCTAACCACTACACCCAAAGGCTTTCTAGCCTGATCATGGACAAAGGTATTCCTTGCTGTCCAAAGCTTGTACACGGTTGTAGCGAACGCAAGCTTGAGGATATTGGTCCTAATGCTATTTCCACCGTACTGAATAATAAACCCAACTAGGTTATCCCACCTCAAAGGGACATTATACCAGCCCCCAAAAGCTAGAATAGAGGAGAGAGCCGAAGATGAATAAGAACATTCAAAGAAAAGGTGGGCAAAGGTCTCACTATGAGTGGAGCAGAAAGGGCAGTTCGCAGGGCGGAACCTTGAGTAGGAGGCGAAACGCTCATTGGTCGGGAGTCTGCCACGTAGTGCAAGCCAGAGGGTGAAGGAATATCTAGGAATGTGAAGCGAGTGCCGGAGCATTGGAGCCCATGGGACTTTCGGAGCAGTAACACGAATAGAGTCCCAAATATTCGAGGCTTTTACCATTTTAATATCAATGGACCCCCACAATATTCTATCCTCAGATGACAAAGGAGCAGGGAGAGACGCAATCCTATTCCACAAAAGGATAACTTCATGGTGACAGCTAGGAGACGATGTCCACGCTCCAAGAGAAATGATTGCGGATAACTTAGCATTCAGTGGAAGCCGAGTATTTGATAAAAGTGATTCAGTGGGATTAATGGGCAGACCATTCAACCACGGATCATGCCAGAGACTGAAAGAGCCACCATTTCCAACTCTATAATGAAGGAAGCTAAGGGCTACGGGACGAAATTTCAGGATCTTTCGCCAGATCCAAGAGCAGTCGGCGGGAATTGGTAATCGCCAGAAGTTACATCGCGTAAGCACGGTAGATTTGGCCCACTTAGCCCACAAGGAGGTTGGAAAAGGGGAGATGACCTTAAGAAGATGGAGTATAATGAGAGCTGAATTCCAATCAGTGAGGTTTTTTATGCCAAGACCTCCTTCGGCACTAGGAAGGGCTAGATCCTTCCATGCTACTTTGGCACCATGGCTAAGAAGAGAAGAGCCTTTCCAAAGAAATCTACAGAGAATAGATTGAATAGAACGCAAGACCGACTTAGGCAAGATAAAGTGGGCTGCCCAATATGATTGAATAGCAAAGAGCACAACTCGAATCAAGACCACTCTTCCAGCATAGGAAAGGAAACGCGATGTCCATGACGAGACCCGGGCTGTAATTCGATGAATCAGAGGTTGACAATCGGAATGGGATAAGCGAGATGAAATTAGGGGAACCCCAAGAAACCTGATTGGCAAGATGCCTATCGGGAAACCCAATAGCTGGTTAATAGATTCCTTAACTTCTTCAGGAACATTAGACAGAAAACACATGCTTTTAAGAACATTAGGAATAAGCCCAGAAAACATGGAGAAGGACTGAATGCAAGAGTGAATAATAGCGACTGAGGCCAAATCCCCATGGCAGAATAGGAGAACATCATCAGCAAAGCAAACATGCGAGATTCTACAGGGCTCAGCTTTCCAATGAAATTTGAAATCCGGTAGCGAAGTTCCCTTAGAAATAATCATTGATAGCGCTTCCATGGCTAGGACGAACAGGTATGGAGATAAGGGGTCTCCTTGCCTAAGCCCTCTAGCTCCCTTAAAATATCCAGCAAGTGCACCGTTAACTTTGACCGAGAACATAGGAGTGGTGACACACCCTTTAATCCATTGAATAAAGATAGGAGGAAGATGAAGGAGACTTAGCAAGTCCAAAATAAATTTCCAGTCAACAGTGTCAAAAGCTTTCCTGATGTCAATCTTAAGAGCACAACGGGCTGGCCCAGACAGCCTATGGTAGTTCCGAAAGAGTTCTTGAGCAAGGAGAATATTGTCGCTGATACTTCTACCGGAGATGAAGGCAGATTGAGCATGGTCTATGATGGAAGGAAGAACACACTTGAGCCTATTGGCAAGGATTTTTGCTATACACTTGTAGATAGTGTTGCAGCAAGATATGGGCCTGAAATCGGACATGCAAGAGGGGTTATCATTCTTCGGAACCAAAACAATGGTTGTAGAGTTTACTCCCCTAGGAAGAAGCCCTGTAGTGAAGAAGGAATGGACTGCCGCTAAGAAGTCAGGGCCTACTAAATCCCAGCAATGAATAAAAAATTCAACGTTAAATCCATCAGGACCGGGACTTTTATTCTTCTTCATCGACTGGAGGACCTCTAGAATTTCCGCATCAAGAATGGGAGCTGAGAGAGCTGTGGCCTGAATAGGAGAAATACGCTTGTTAACAAATTTTTTGAGCTCGTCATGACCAGGGTAGGGACAAGGATCCGAACCCAACAGATCCTGAAAGTAGTCTACTGCCACCTGCTGAATACCCATCTGATCAACTACGAGAGAGCCAGAGCTGTCGTGAATAGATAGAATTTTGTTGTGGTTCCAATTGCTCTTGATAACATTGGCAAAGAACTTAGAATTTTTATCACCCTGGGCCAGCCATATAACACGGGACTTCTGAAGAAGAAGAGATTCTTCATGAGCTAGAGCTTCCCAGAGGGACTTGGAGCACATCGTTTCCTGGGATAGCAATGCCGGATTACAGGGGTCAGTCTGTAGGGCGACTTGGACTGCTGCTAATTGGTCTTGCAAGCATTTGGAGTTATTATTGAGATTACCGATCGAAGCATTCAATAGAATAAGGGCCCTTTTGGTAATGCGCAATTTTTCCTTGAGGATAAAGAAGGCATTACCTCGCACAACGGTACTCCAACAATCTGAAACAGTAGGGATGAACCCTTCTAGCTCGAGCAGGAAGTTAAAAAATTGGAAAGGCTTCCTGAGCCTTCTACAATTAAGGCCAGTATTGAGGATAACCGGGCTATGATCCGAGAGGCCCCTAGGACCAAAAGTAGCTTGGGAGTCCGGCATTGATGAGAACCAGGCAGAGTTGCCCAAGGCCCTATCGAGCTTCCTAAAGATAGGGTTATTCAGCTGACAGTTCCACCACGTGAGCCACGGACCAATAGCTCGGATGTCAGCAACCCCGATATTATTCAGGCACTCAAGGAAGTCTGACATTCCAGGATTCCAGGTCAAGTCTCCCCCCTCCGCTTCAGACGTACTCTTACAAGTATTAAAGTCTCCTAGCAGACACCAAGTGGCAGAGGAGGACAACGATTCCAGATCTGCCCAAAGAAGCCTACGGTCAGCTACAGAATTCAGGCCATAGACTATGGAGACCAAGATTGGGTTATCATCATGAAGAGGCAAGAGCCTAAAATGCGAAATTTGAGCAGATTGGAACAGAGTGCTCACCCTCCATAAATTAGGATCCCAGCCCACCCAAATTCTGCCATTCGAATGGAAGTCATAGTTATAGACCCAACTCCAGTTGCGGCAAATTGCCCTCGAAATCCTATGGGCATTTGAAGCTTTCACTCTAGTCTCAACAAGCCCGACAAAAGAAATATGGTTGTCTAATAAAAAGTTGCGAATAAATGCCTGCTTAGGCTTCTTATTAAGACCCCTGACATTATAGGAACAAAAATATGTCATGACCAAAAATAGGGGGCCGACTAGAAATATTACTTAGGGGAAGACCCCTTAGGCCCCTTATTTCTCTTCTTTGATTTCTGGAGAGGCTCAATCCCGAGGCTGGACTTATGCTTAAGCTCTTTACGTTCCATCTCATCAACTTGCTTGAGTCTGTCCACAAGCGGATTGAACGGGATGGGAGACTCAGAATCCTCATCTAAGACTACAGGCGAGGAGATGAGAGCGAATGAATTGGAGTTTGCAGCTAAACAAGGGGACCCTGGAGGAAGAGCAGGCGCTTTGACGCCTTTAGAAACAGTAGTCCAAGCTTCCTCAGGATCAGGAGGATCCAAGGAAGAGGGAGGGGGAGCCACGGCTACTAAAGGGGCAGCAGGGACAGAAGTGTGGGCCTTAGGAACCCACTTCATGTTGGCACTAGGACACTTAGCAATAGAGTGCCCAAAACATTTGCAAACTGTACATGAAGGGGGCCTGCTCCAGTACTCCACCTTAATTGCAACAGTATCTTCCACCAGAGCATTACCATCGAAAACGACGGCATTAATAGAGGCAGGAAACGTGGATAAGGCACTCATCTCAACACAGATTCGAGCGTAGCTCATAGGCTCTAACTTAGATGTCATTTCATCGGCAAATAGGGGTCTTCCAATAGCACTAGCCAAGTAACTTAGACCTTCCTTCGTCCAGTAAGATAGCGGGATGTTGCTAAACTTGACCCAGATGGGGACTTTGCTGCAGTCGGATTTTGTGAAGTTGACTCCTTCTTGCCACGGCTGAAGGCACAAAAGCTTTGAGGCAATATACCAAGGTCCCGACGCTAGGACATTATCCCTGTCCTTCACAGAATCAAGCTTTATTTATTATTATTATTATTATTATTATTATCTTTTTACCGGGTATTACATCACCTACCCCTTAAAAAGGATTCCGTCCCCGGAATCAAAAGAATGAACGTACCTAATTATCAAAAGATGCGGATACTCCGCCCGAATTGTCTTCTTTATCTCCCAAGTAGCTTCCCGCTCCGAATAATTTTACCACAAGACTTTAACAAGAGGAATTATCTTTCTCCATTTTAATTTAATCAGTTATTTACTTACCAACTAAAAGAATTTAATTTTCCAAACAAAACAAGGAAGAAAAGAGGAAAACAAAATCATTTACCTTTTCCAATTTAAATACAATTGTATACAATAAAATTAGTTAATATTTAATAAAAAAATATGAGTTATCATATTTTTCACCCCTTAAAAATAATTCCGTCCTCGGAATTCAAATAAGCTACCAAAATAAATAAATAAATTTAGTTACGACGTAGCGTCACCATTTATAACGATTAACGCGGGTAAGTCAGTCCACACAATTGTCCACGTACTCGTAAAAGATTCGTCAGCTATCGTGGCAAGCCTTGGTAAGGTTCTTCGCGTTGCATCAAATTAGATCGCATGATCCACCGTTGGTGCGGCTGTCGCTAATATCTTTGAGTTTCATTCTTGCAAACGTACGTATTCTTCGGAACATAATTCGAAATCACAAAAAAAAAAAAAATTTCTCTTCATCTAAATACGATTCGAATACCCAAAATATTTAAAATTATTTTTAATTCGTAAAACGTTTATATTCCACACATGACAAAGATCTAACAAATTATTTTTATTTACTTTACATAAATTCAAGCAAAACTCTAAAGACATCGGATAAACAAAATAATTATGCAAACTATATTACCAACTTTCCCAAGTCCTCAAGAGCTTCAAAATATCTCATCCTCAATTTAAACTATTCATCAAATAATATTATACCAAAGAATATACTACTAATATCTCTTTATCACCAACTCTCCTAAGTCCTTAAGAGTTTCAAAATATCATAACCTCAAATCAAATTAATTCTCAAATAATATTACACCAAAAATATATTATTACTAAGATCTCTTCATCACCATACCAAACTCCAAATCATATATCCTACTATCTGAATAAGCAAACTATAGCTTCCAAAATCTCTTAAAATATATTGAATTCATCACTTATTATATATCTAACCATTCAATAAATCAATCATCCCTTATTGCAAACCTTAATCCAATAAATTTTAGTGTCTCCCCATACTATCACAAAGAAACTTCATAGAACATAACTCCAATATCTTACTAGAAAATAGCCACAAAATTGATAATTAACTCCAAATGATTAATCTAATTACCTCAAATATCAACGACTCAAATTTATAAAAGTTCCTCTATACTTAATAGTTTTCACTTTATCATATTATCCCACCGATTCACATACCTCAAATTATTCACAACTTAACAAAAATCATAATTTAACTCAATTCAAATCCTCAATTCCAAAATCATAATAATTTGTAATTACCCGAAATAACTCTAACAAATAATTCTCCAATATCAAAATTCGCTGATACAAATGCTCATATCATAATCATATAATCCTTTCTTAACTGTACAAAATATCCAATCATAAACGCAATCACGTATTTATTCTCCTTAATGATATCCAATCACAATCCTTAACTAATATTATTGCTCCAGTGCATAATAATAATAATCTTAACAATGTATATCACATTTCTGAAATTAACTACAACTCGAGGAGAGAATGACACTTGGTCAAAATCAAGACCAACTAAACAAAGAACAAAATCGACTAAAATTCCTACGACGTCTACCCAGTGATTTACCCATAACTCACATGTCAAACCTAAATAGGTTTTCTACAAGAAAGAACCTAAGCTCTGATACCATCTCTGTAACACCCCCTTCCCGAAAAGGAAAGCGAGGTCACGTGCAAAGCACAACAAACCTCAAAACAAGTAAACAGAGCACTAACAACCTCAAAATATTAATAGTGGTGATCCATTAATAAAGTACTAAATACAATTCTCCAAACAGAGTCAAAATAATCAAAACTTAAAATTCGAATCAACCTAGATGGTCAAAGGCAACTCTCTCATCACACTAGCCTTGATTCACCCCTGCAAACCTGCCGGAAGAAAAACACAGCATGAGCCAATTGCCCAGTACGGATATAAAGATACAAAAGATATACAACTAAAATACAAAATCAACTGAGACAAAATATTGCCTCTAACAAAAATAAAATCTCTGAAGATTTGAATAGAATATATTTGAACCAACAGAATTAAGGAAACAGACAGAATATTAATGAAATAACGAACTGAAGTAACTAATCCGATGAATTGAACTGAACAGAAGCCAACAACTAATACAATAAAATAATAGGCTGAAATAAATGGCTGGGGTAATTTCATACCGATTGAGCTCAGAAATATACCTTGCCACATAGGCAAGTCAAAACAATGCCACACAGGCAAGTCAAAATAATGCCACACAGGCAAGTCAAAATAATGCCACACAGGCAACCAAAATAATGCCACACAGGCACATCGAAACAATGCCACACAGGCAATCACACATTGGACCGCGAATCCAAATGTATGCAAATCGGATAGGTGTGTTTGGCACAACATCACCAATCCACAGAACAGAAAACTAGGGTTAACCCATACGCCTCCCACAACAAAACACCAAATGGCCCATTTACTCCGGAGCCCAAAATGGAGACGCCGTGGACTAATCACACCGCCACGGAAAGTGTCATGTCTCTCGTGCCAAGACGACATGCCTGTGGTACCCCCACAGGTGGTTATAGCTCAGGTATACGCTACGGTATATTCTAACAAAAATACCATGTCACAACACATGCGACATAATACCAACAAAAGGGTTCTATATGTACATGTTGAACCAAATCAAATTATAATCACAAGGTTTCAAAAGGAAGGTAGCAACATGTACCGCTCTATAATTATCGAAATAAATATTAGACATGATAACCTCATTCAAAGAGTACAAATGCGAGTTATATGAATCAACTCCAAAATGAAACTAATATACTTATTTCACAAGAAACAATTATGTGAAATAATAACGAAATTCGAACAAGCGACAAAACGAACAAATCAAATTTAACAAGAATGTCGCTGAAAGAGTACGGAATCCGTACCTGATACTTCCAACCCATTTATAGCACACTCCACCAAATCTTACCCTCAAATGTCAACGATATCAAATACGAAACGTCATTCACAACCTAAACATATTCACCTCAAATTAAAAACAATCCAAACTAATAATTCCAAAGTAATTCATAATCTATTTAATATGCCTTTAATCATCGCCTTTTCGTTCAAACTAACTAAACAAAATAATAATAAATATAAGTACACTTATAAAAATATTCTTTCATCTCTAACCCATTCATAAATTCATTTTATTATTATTATTATTATTACACTCCATATATTTTCTTTTTAATACCATTGTACTAACTACATACTTATATTTATTCTACCTCTGTTTCACAAGAAATACTCATTAACTGATATCCTGAAGTAAATTCGAATTAATTACAAACTTAATCATAATTCCCAACTCCGTTCTAATATATAAAAAAAATTTCTAACATGATACCACAATATAATATATAGAACAATACTTTAAAATTTAACTACATGTTCCAAACAAGCTAATCTAATTTATACTTTATTTATTTGCTAGTTTTAATTGAGATTCCCTCCAGGCATGACTTATAACAATAAACAATCAAATTAATTAAGCTTGCAAGATCCGATCATAAAATAACTAAAAAAATACTCAATAATAAAAATAATGGTATTACCTTGGTTGGGAGAATTTTTCTCTTTCTATTTTCTGTACTCCTAGCCACCTTTCTCTTCGCTTCATAATAGATGGAATCCAATACAATTAGGTTTGAGTCATATATATAATTAATCATCCTTGTCCTAATAGGATTTATAACATTGAACTTAATTAGTTTTAAAGCCCAAATTTACAAGATTCTGTCACTTATTGTTATAGCCCACAAACATTATTTTCAAATTGACCCAAATAAAAGACAAGCCCAATTATTCTATTTAAAACATAGATTTAAATGTTATTTACTTTATTTATTATTATTATTATTATTATTATTATTATTATTATCTTTTTACCGGGTATTACAACTTAATTATTAAATTATATTGTATTTTTCAAAAAGAAGTGGGGCTTTAAAAAAAAATATGACACGGGTTCTTATAAAACAAAACAAACTAAACAATATTCACCAATCACCATAGATGCAGCTAATTAAAGAGATAAATTTAAATATTTTATAATTAAAAATACACTATTATTTATTGATTACAAAAGAGAGTCTGATAGGAAGGAGAGAGAGGAAAAGAAGAGAGAGTGAGTCAAATAGGGAAGGATAGAGAAGAAAAAAAAAGAGAGAGAAAAATGATAGTATATGATTCCGAGGATATTAGGAGTATTAAAATTTGTAGATTATTTAAATCTCATATCTCCAATAGAAAAAGTTGCTTCTAAAATAAAATTTACTTTTAATTCAACCTATTTTATAACAAGTTTTTTTTTCCTTTTTTTTTTTTGCTAAATTTAGACTTAAATAAAAGAAAGAATAAGTACATGGGTCAAACCCAAACAGTATACCATAGCCATCATAGGACAGACCCTATGATGGCAGTAGTAAACCAAAGTTACTCACTTAACATACAGAGATCCAACAAGGAACAAGGAAACAATAGTAAACAACCATCAAACGGTTTGATATCAGACAAACAAATCTGCATCAAACCAACCGGAAGAATATTACAAATTTTAGCTACAAGACAACCAGGAGCTAAACTGCCAAGACAAACAGCTCAATCGCCCAGACCAAAACCCGATGCAACAGTAACAACATCAGCAGATATGGACCAAGCTTAGCAGCCACTACAGCAACAGCAACAGTGCTTCAGCAGCAGAATAAACTATACTAGACCAACAGAGAGCAACCTGGCCCAACACACAAGACAACTGCCAGCAAACCGAGCCACCCCAGCCAGCCGACCCTAGCTAATTTGCAGAAGAGGCAGCAGTCTAGCCCAAACAGCTAACTGCAGTCAAAACCAAACTGCATACACGCCCCACAATAACAGTCAAAACAGCAACACACACAGCCCTTCCACAGCAGACCTCCCACTACACGAACCAGCAGCAGACTGCAGCAACTCCCACTAGGCACTGCAGCAGACTGCAGTCAACACAGCTACACACACAGCCCTCCCACTACACGAACCAGCAGCAGACTGCAGCCGCTCCCATAGCCTTTGCACAGTTGGTCAAAATAGCAGCAACAAAACCAGAAAGAGGCCAGCTCCTAGAAAGCCCCCACTGCCACAACCCAAACCAAAACCAAATAGCCAGCACCTAACTAATAGCAGAAGCTCAAAATTGAGCAGCAACTAGGCAGACAAAAGATGCCAAACCCCTAAGAACTGCAGGCTCCAGCAGCAGATAGCAGAGCAACAAAACCCAGCAGACTTAAAGCAACTCCAGCAGATTGAACATAACAATTCCAGCAGACTCCAAAAAGACTCTAAACCAGGGGGTCATACATTGTTTAAAGAAAAATGACCCAAACCATATCTTGATTTTAGTTTTTGGAATTTTGCATTTGTATGAAGTTGACATTTGAGCAAATGAAGGATGTCAGTGACAAGGTTTTGAGCAGAACAGAACTTTTGACTGAAAATCCTCGTGTGACGTTCATTCCAAATACGGTAGACCACTGCTGCGAACCTAAGATGGAGCAGACTATGATGAAAAGTTGAATTTGAGTAATGGATTAGGTAGCTCGATATAGAACTCCAAGACCAACTAAAGCCCCTCCACCCACACTGTCTAAGAACAGAGAGCAGAACCCTAAAAGAATAGTCACATTGAAAGAATAAGTGATCAAAGGATTCCGAATGGGATGAACAAAGAATACATGAGGGATTGACATGCATCCCAAAACTGATCAATCTATCCTTTGTACGCAACCCTTGGTGGAAAGCCAACCAGAGGGTAAAGGAGTACCGAGGGATCAAAACCTTATGCCACACTAATTTGTCCCAAAAGACAGTAACTCCCACCTGTCTAATTGAACTCCAAAGAGTAGAGGCTTTAACCTCATTGGGAATCACAGATTCCCAGAGAATCTCATCAGGTCTAGAAGAATCACATAACCTATTTAGATCAAAAGAATCTCGAAAGACAATAAAATCATTATGATTAGAAGAAGGGAGGTTCCAAGAGGAATCTCGGATAATATCACTCACTGTGGCATTATGGCCCAAATCAGAATTCAAAATCAAAGAGGAACGAGAATTTATAGCCAGGGGTTTTGCATTCATCCAAGGATCAAACCACAAACTAGTACTTTCACCATTTCCAATACGGAACCGAATATATTTCATAGCAAGAGGTCTCAACTGCAGAACCTTTCTCCATATCCATGAACAATCATTTGGAATCTTGAGAACCCAAAAATGTTTAGAGTGTAAATGATACACTCTAACCCAAGAAGCCCATAGAGACTGGGAATTAGGATTAACTACTCTCCAAAGTTGTAGCAAGATCAGAGCCTTATTCCAGTCCTCCAATTTCTTAATAGCTAAGCCTCCTTCAGAATGTGGGAGCGTAATTTTGCTCCAAGCAACTTTGGCCCCAAACTTCAACATAGAAGGACCTTTCCATAAGAATCTGCTCATAGTGGACTGAAGCTCTTTAAACACAAACGCTGGGAGAATGAAGTGGGCAGACCAAAACGATTGCATAGCAAAGACAACCGATTAAATAAGCTGCAGACGACCAGCATAAGACAGGAATCTATTCGTCCAAGAGGTGATTTTGGATTTCACCTTTTCTAAAAGAGAATGGCAATCAGCAAGGCTAAGTTTCGAAGTGATCAGAGGGACCCCTAGGAATTTAGCAGGGAACCGTCCCGCTTGAAAACCTAGAGTATTGAGAATTTCTTCAGCATGACTAGGAGAAGTATTGGAGAGAAAACACATACTCTTCGAATCATTTACATGTAAACCAGATAGAGCCGAGAAATGATCTAAACAAGATTTGATCACCTTTACCGAATTCACGTCACCATGACAAAAAATGAGCAGATCATCAGCAAAGCATAAGTGGGATAAGGAGACAAACTCTGTTTTCCAATGATGCTTGAAAGAAGGGACCCTGGTTTCCTTTGAGAGAATAAGGGAGACAACTTCCATAGCAATGACAAATAGGTATGGAGAGAGAGGATCCCCTTGACGTAACCCCTTGGTCCCTCTAAAATACCCACATAGGGCACCATTCACTCTAACAGAGTAAGAAGTAGAACAGATACAAACCTTAATCCAATAAATGAACTTGGGAGGGAATTTTAACAGCCGCAGAGCGGCAAGTATGAAATTCCAAGAAACCGAATCAAAAGCCTTACGCAAATCAATTTTCATGGCACACCTAGGCTGGCCTGAAAGCCTATGATAGTTTCTGAATAACTCTTGAGCCAAAAGAATATTATCACCTATCCTCCTTCCCGGAACAAAAGCAGACTGAGAGGGGGAAATCATGGAAGGTAGAATGCCCTTGAGCCTGACAGCAATGATCTTTGAAATACACTTGTAAGTTGTGTTACAACAAGAGATCGGTCTATAATCAGCCATAGAAGAAGGATTAAGCACCTTAGGGACAAGAGCAATGGCCGTAGAGTTAGAACCCCGGAGAAGACAACCCTGTTTGAAAAAGGATTGAATGGCCAAAGTAAAATCTTTACCGACGATATCCCAAACAAGGAGGAAGAAGTTCACATTAAACCCATCAGGACCAGGGCTCTTGTTTTTCTTCATAGATTTCAGGGTTGCCAGGATTTCAGAATCAGAAATGTCTCTTTCAATCCAAGAGGCTTGAGAATCGGTAACAATATTAGACACATAGGGGGAAGAGCCCAACAAGGATCTAAAGTGGTCCACCGCAATTTGTTGAATATTCTTTTGGCCGGTACACAAGACACCTGCCTCATTTTCAATAGCAAGAATTTTATTTTGATTCCATCTATTCTTAATCTGATTGTAGAAATAGCCCAAGTTTTTATCCCCATCTTTAAGCCATTGGATTCTAGATTTTTGCTTAAGAAACTTCTCTTCACATCTGATGGCATACCACAAATTTCCAGAATGAAGCCTTTGAGCCTTTAGGAGTGAAGGATCATTCATATTAGAGGCAATAGCATTCTGCGATTCATGAAGAATAGCTCTAGCCTTTTCCACATTAGAAGTAAGGTTACCATTTTCTTTGTTCAAAGTGAAAAGAGCCTGTTTAACCGATCTAAGCTTTCCAGCTAAAGCCTGAAGAGGATCTCCAGAGGTAGAGATATTCCAAGCAGATTGAACCACGTCATGAAAGTTTTCAAGCTCGCCAAGGATGTTAAAAAGTTGAAAAGGCTTGGGGACTTTAGGCAAGAACAGACCAGTTTGAACCACCGCTGGACAATGATCCGAGAGGTCCCGGGGGGAGAATATAACTTGAGACGTAGGGAAGTGTTGCAACCAATCACAGTTGACCATAACCCTATCAAGCTTTTTGAACTGGGGCTTAGTGTCACTAGAATTCCACCAAGTGAGCAAGGGTCCGACCGCACGGAGGTCCGACAGGAGCAAATCTGTAGTGCAGCCCAGGAAGTCCTGCATACCCCCATTCCAAGATTCAACTCCTCCCCTAATTTCAGTAACAGACATAACCTCGTTAAAATCCCCGAGCAGACACCAAGGCAAATTGATCGAGGTATATAAGGAGCGCAGGTCAGCCCAGAGAGCTTTCCTCTCAGAGGGGGTATTAAACCCATACACAAAAGTGACAAAGAATTGCAATGAAGAAGCAACAGATAAAACTAAGCAATGCATAAATTGAGCAGATTTAGATATAATATTTACAGTCCAAAGCGAAGGGTCCCATCCAACCCAGATTCTCCCATTCACATGATGCTCATAGTTAAAGTGCCAATTCCATTTGCTACATATAGCTTTAGAGACTGAATCGGCTTTAGGGCTTTTTTTTTTTGCTAAATGGCTTTAGGGCTTTTGACTCTAGTTTCCACTAGGCCAACAAAAGAAATATTAAGCTTACATAAAAGAGCATGGACACTATCCTGCTTGGACTTCATATTTACACCTCTAATGTTCATAGAGTAAAAATTAACCATAAATAAAAGGTTAAGCTAGAAAGGGACAGGACGCCTCCTCCTTTAATTTTCTTCTTTGAGGACTGGCCCGGATCCAGACCAGCTCGAGCTTTCGCCTTAAGGTCTCGACCTGCCTTTTCGTCAATCATTTTGAGCTTACCCACAAGGGGATTTGGAGAAGGGGAAAGATCCGTGTCCGAGAAACCCTCCATTTCTACCCCAGCAGCAGCAATAGGCAAAAAGGAATTAGAGTTGCTAACCAAGGGAGAATCGCTGGAAGGAATCTGAAGCTTAGGTCCTTTTGCCACCAAAGTCCAGACGGCAGGAGGAGGACCTGAAACCGACTGGGGGATAATAGGAGGGGGGAAGGGGCACCAGGAGCAGCAAGAGAAACAGGAGCATTAGAAATAGACTGAGCAGAGTCTGTGAAGGAGCTGTGGACTTTAGGCAGCCACTTGTAGTTCGCTTTTGGATAGCGGAGGAGGGAGTGCCCGAACGTTTTTACAGTGAGAACAAGTTTGGGGTTTATTTTGGTACTCCACTCTGACTTTTACAAACTTTTCAGATTTAGAATCCTCATCAAGGACAGCCACCTCTAGGGATCCAGGAAGAGCCGACGAAGGTGTTATTTCAATACAGATCCTAGCAAAATTCATAGGTTCTAACTTTTTCTGTAATTTTATCCACAAATAATGGAACACCCACCCCACTTGCAAGATAACTGAGCCCAGCAGAGGACCAATAAGACATGGGGATGTTGTGGAATTTAACCCAAACCGGGGCTTTTGTACAAGAGTCAAAATGGAAGTCCATGCCTTCCTTCCATTGTTTAAGACATAGTAATTTATTAGAAACATACCAAGGACCCAGAGCAAACACATTCTCACGGTCTTCGGGCTTTGCAAACTTAAAAACAAAAAAGCCCCCCTCTTGCAGGAACACAATTTGCAGGCCATATTTATCCCATAATCTGTGAGCATTTTCTTCCACTAACTTAAAAGGCATTTTAGAATGAAGAAAACCACCCACCAGACAAGAAGACCAAAGCTTATTACCTTGAAGCAGAATCTCAGGGGGAGGACGAATCATGGTTAACCCATTTTTCCGAGCTAGGAGACGAAGGAGGGAAGAAATCTAGCTTCAGCACTGGAGCTGCCGGAGCTACCTGAGCCACTACAGAGCTCCAAGATTTCACTACAGGTAGACAGTCAGAGGAGGGAATAACAAGAGGTGTTTCCCCAGCCACCGAAGGAGATCCAACATTTGCCGGCCCGAAGCAATCCCCTTCTTCAAACTCGGACCCAACACCGGCCAAAACTTGTTTAAGGACAGAACCGCATTGATCCAAAACAGGAACCTTCGACGATACCATGGCAAGTTTCAGAGGACTTTTCACAAGCATATCATGATCATTTACTGAGCGAACAAATTTTCCATTGGAAGAGAAGTCATTTACATTGTGCATAGAAAACCCATGAGCTTTGATAAAGTCCAAAAGAACGGTGCACTTCCTTCGTTCCTCAGCCGCATCGAGATGACCCTGCTGCGAAAGTGCTTGAGCAGCTCTGAAAATTTCCTTCATTGGGGAACCATCATGGAGCCCTAGGCTGGCTTCGGCATTGCTATTTGTATCAGAAGTTTCAGAACTAGAGGAAAGGTTTTCAGCATCAACATAAGGGATGGCAGAGGACTCAGCCATTGCATTATCATCAATCACCGGGGAATTAGGGTTCGAGACCCCAAAATCGGCGAAAAGATCCCTCGAGGGGCTGCTGATTGAATTTCCGACGGAAAGGTGTGTATGGTCCACCATACCGAAAAACCTAACACACCGAAAAGAAGAGAACAAGAATCAAGAGGGAGGACAACGAGCAAGAGGAGGAGGCGAGTGTGAGAAAGACAAGGGAAATCGAAAAAAGAAGAGGGGAGAGAGGCGAATGAGAGGGTAGGAGACTAGGGAGGAAACGGCCGGAGAGGGGGCTGGGAAGAGGACAGGAATAAAAAAAAGGAAGATCCTTTTTATATTTAAACCATAACTAGTCATTTTATTTTTCTGTCAAGGCTCCCACTTATCATATATTTTTTACTATATTTATTTATTTATTTATTTATAATTTAATAATCTATATATCTAAATACATATATAATAAGACAAAACTAAGTTTTTTGGTCATTGGTCTTTAGTATGGGATTAAAATTTAACTGCTACTAAAACACGTTTCAAATCTTCTTGATTTTATTTTATTAACTACTACTAAAATAATATTTAAACTTATAATTTAATTTGAACCAAAATACTATTTATGATCCCAAAGAACTTTAGAGTAACTTATTATCCTATAATAATTTTATTTCTTATAGAATTTCTTTACTAATATTGATTCTCGATCATGAGCCTAAATTAAAACACCTACGGATCATGGTTAAATATATAATTAGAACTGATTGTATATTTAACAATGATATATCATATAACAAATTATTCTCCTCCTAATTTTATGTAATTAACTACTACTAAAATACTTTATAAACCTAGAATTTAATTAGAACCAAAACACTATTTATGATCCTAAAAAACATTAGAATAACTTATTATTTCATCAATTTGGAGCAATTTGAATTAGTATTTATAACATAAACGGCGGAATTATTATAATATAACTTATAAAGAGATTAACTTATAAAGAGGTATAATGATAGTGTTTTATGATTGCTTAGTATTTAATTTTTTTAAAGAAGGCAAAACAAATGTTTATTTTATAAATAACATTATTTTTAATATTTTATTTGTTTTATATATGATGTTTATAAAAAAAATTGAATTCCACAAATTAACTTACTATTAGTATTAAAATAATTACAATATTTGCTTAAAAAATTAAATAAATACAAATCACATACAAATTGTCTACTATAATTAATATTATATTATTTTATAAACAATTTATTATTTATAAAATTCCTTTAGCTCATTAATCATACCTTTTCCATCAAAGTTTGTAAATATTGTCATAGCAATAAAAATTAATTTGTGAGATTTTAAAAAATATTTCATAATCATTAAATATAAAATGAATAAGAAATTAAAAATTATGCAATTTGAAAAATAAACCTATATTTCGCACTAAGTTTTTTGGTATTTGGTATGGGCTTACTGTTGCCTCTTTTTTAGTTCTAAAACAAAAGAGCTCTAACTCATGCAAACATACATGTGTCAACAAGCAATACAGAGTAAGTCGAGTATCGATCCACGGAGAAAGTTGTCTAAATTAAATTATTATGCATCAACTAAATCACTATTTTTATATGCTTAAACTAATACTTATGATTATGATTGTGAATTACTATAAAATCAAATAATAACTAAAAGATGAATAAAAATGTAATAAATCAAATCTGAAAAAAATAGGATCCTAACTTCATTTAATATTTCATCTATTTACCACCGTCATGCAAGATTATTCACGTATCACAGAAAAGTAGCCAAGAGCACTAATGTAGACATAACCATTTTTTCAATGTATTATGACCTACTTACATAACATCCACATACAATAGACATCATGTAATCATCAATACAACCAACCTCACTATATTTCTATGTGAAATTGCAGCAATATTGAATTTAAGCACAAGCCCTTATATAACTCATACGATGAAACAGTATGTCTATCTGGTTCACAAAATACAAAGCTAAGCAAAACAGCCCCATATACGCATGCTATCATGATTACAATCCATACTCGCATGTTATTTTTCAATTCCATACGAGCACATAAAACGAATGGTGATCAATCATTCATACATACAAATCAACCATGATAGAAATTCCCTATGATACGCAAAATAGTCCAGCAATCAGGCTATGACGCCCCCAAAATAGGTATACATCACCCATCTTGAGTCGCCAAATACATGGTACAAAATTTAAATACAACTTAATAATACAGCGGTCGAGTAAAATACGATAAAACATATGCTGTGAGTGATAATACAAATATTATTATCTAGACAATATCCACACTCAATTGAGTCCTGATTACATTTATTATCACACTATTTAACAGTATAGTGAGGACTGCTAATGCTATTAACTGGACCATCACTCCGTTCCCCGACTAGTCCATACTACGTTCTCATTTCCTGAAGAGAACAATGAAAGTAAAAGGGTGAGCTCAACTAGCCCAGTAAGAAATATTATGACTAAGATAATGCAGAATAAATTATCGTTAGCCTTCAACAGTGTTAAACTGATACAACATAACAAACATCAAGTTTAACTGCAGCGGAACAAGCAATCCATTAAAAGAGTCAAGTAGAGAATAAAATCTACTATCTTTTATGATTTAAAAGGTTTTTCATCACTTTTATCGCTGGGACTCAACTTAATAAATAATCCACATCATCCTTGCACTACGGCCAAGGATATTCATTAGTATCACAACCACAAATTATCCATGCACTACGGGCCAAGGATATTCGTGTATTCATCAATGGTCATGATTATGCCATAAAACAATTCATCTGTGCACCCTTGGCCAAAGAGAATCCATAGCTATAATCATACCAAAAACTGTCCATCAATGCACTACGGGCCAATAACGACTTTTTTCACATTATTTGTAACATTACGGTCATGATTATAGCGAATAATCCCTGGTCATAATCATACCAAGTCCATCTATGCACTACAAGCCACATATGACTTTCAACATAATATAAACATGAGGATGATGACAATGACATAATAATTCAATAAAACAAGTTCAAGAATTAATTTATCCAAGAACTAATAACGTCCAAATTGTAAACATGATACTTCTTTGTAGAGTAAAATTCAAGAATGCTCATAAGAAAATTTCCATGAAAAGATATTGGATGAAGCACAAATATCAAGGATATTCCACTAATTTCATGGAGTATAGAAGTCAAAACTTTAACCAACTGAGTATAATAAAGAATGCAATAACAAAAGAAATCACCAGACATGCGATAGACCTCACATACAGGTTATTCCAATAGAATAATAAATAACGGAACCAGGTCATGCGTAAACGCACAGACAGGATATTCCAACAGACTAATAAATAACGGAACCAGGTCAGGCGAAATTCACACCGACAGGATGTTCCAACAGAATAATAAATAACAGAATCAGGTCATGCGTAAATGCACCGACAGGATGTTCCAACAGAATAATAAATAATGGAACCAGGTCAGGCGTAATACGCACCGACAGGATATTCCAATAGAATAATAAAGAATTAAATAACAAAAGAATTTCACCATGTATGCGGTACTTCGCATAGACAGGTTATTCCAACATAATAATAAAGAATGGAATAACAGAAGAATTTCACCATGTATGCGGTACTTCGCATAGACAGGTTATTCCAATATAATAATAAAGAATGGAATAACAGAAGAATTTCACCAAGTATAGGGTAGTCCGCGTATACAGGTTATTCCAACAGAATAATAAAGAATGGAATAACAAAAGTTCTCTTCATGAATACAAAAGAAATAATACACCTTACGGGTACAATAAATAATATCACTTACCTTATAAAGAAGAGAACTCCGACGGGTAGGGCGGGGATATACTTGAAGAAAACTTGCACTACGCCTAAAGCTTTCTTAAACTCTAAAGAAATACGCTCAAGATTATAGAAGAAGAATTCTCTCTACAGTTTCTCTCTCTAGAGTTTCAGTGAATTCGTAAGAAATAATGAAGGAATGAGCTTCTATTTATAGAAGAATGGACTGAATAGTAACTAATTCCTGAACGGTCCAGATTGATTTACTTTTAACCGGACAGTCCAGATTGGTTTACAATAAAATATTCTAATAAAACAAAATCTTTTAAATAAAATATAATATATTCTATTTATAATCTAATAAAATGAATAACTTTATAAAAGTATTATGTTTTATATAAAAAGATTTTACTATGCAAATACTTTGCAGGCACTATGCAAACACTATTCATAATAAAATATAATATATTCTAATTATTGTCTAATAAAACAAATAACTTTATAAAAGTATTCTGTTTTATATAAAAAGATTTTACTATACAAAATACTATGCATAATAGAATATAATATATTCTATTTATAGTCTAATAAAATGAATAACTTTATAAAAGTATTCTGTTTTATATAAAAAGCTTTTCGGTTTTATTACATTAATAATACTATAAAACAGAACTTCATCATCATTATTATAATTCACACTATTAATCGACCAGGTCGTTCCCAGGAAATAAGGAACTTTCCAATAAAGATTTCTCCCTATTAGCGCGCAATTAGGTGACAAAACTTCTCCTTGGCAGAACTTCTAGACATCGTTAATATTGCAAATAATAATATTAATAACTTTGATATCTCAATTATTGATTTAATAATATATAAAATATCGATAATAATTAAATCAAATAACGTGAGATACTATGCAACAATTACTGAAGCAATAATTGAACAAAACTGAGTGACTTCTCACATAAGCATCAATAATTAATACCGTATTCTACTATGCAACTACGCATATTCCTGGACTTTTAACACATGGTGTTTCAACAGTTAACGGTAAAACTTCCGCCGTTATTTTTATAAAATATTTTTGTCGTTTTCTCAATCTGACAATAATTCCGTTGTGGGCTCAACCAATGGTTGTGCCGTCGTACAAATATTCTCTGTTAAAACGAATATTCTCCGACCAATCGAATATTGTATAACAACTTACGTACTTTGCAAAATTTATAAATATTACCCACAACTATAACACTATATCAAATCCACACCATAATATTCAAAAAAAAAATATTTCGAGAAATTTAAATCTTTATTCATAAAGTTTGGGGTCTCACACGGGTCATAAGTTAGACTACGTATTAAACTCCGTTAGAATCCCATAATGGAGTTTAGTTCATGACTGAACCAAAAGCCATTATGGGATCAAAAAACACATGGAAAATAAACAATCAATTGAAAAGGAGTAGATAGAATCGATCAAACCCAATTGCTGATTACAATCCCAACGTAACATTCAAATCCTCACTAAAATCCAGCAACATAAAAGTAGTTCATCTACAGTGATTGATATCCAAAGAAGAAGTAGAAAATAATGAGTTTATGCTTGGTTCATCAATGGAATTCTCTCACATTGTAAACCCTAGTTCTCTTATCAAAAGCACGTAAAAACTGATGAATAATGTGTCTGGTACCAACCAGAATTGTTTTTAACCAACTCCAACTCTTATAATTAAAAATTAAAATAAAATAAATCAGCAGCCTCAGATGTCGCGCGCGGGCGCGCGTGTCCCCTTTGTAATCGTCGTGCGAGCACGCGAGTGTAAATTCTGCTCAAGCCGGGTGATCGCGTGGGCGCGGGTGTTTAAGCCTATGTAGTCGCGCGGCCGCGCGACTTCTGCAGTTTAGATTCTGTGCTCTGCTGCTGCTACTGCTTTGTCCTGCTGCTACTGATTCTTTGTTATGCCACTCCTCCTTCTTCCATCTTTAATTGCCTATCTCCAATTGTTCCTCGCGTCATGCTTCCATTATCCTCATTGCCAAGCTATGTCATTTTCTGCACTTTTACACCAAAGGAGTTCTCAGTACATGCAATGCAAAATATTACGAAATACAACTAAAAACACACTAAAATGTACTTGAGACGGGCATAGTTCGCGTGAATTGATATCCAATAAGTAGGTATAAAACTCACTTATCAAATACTCCCAAACTTGAACTATTGCTTGCCCTCAAGCAATGCATACAACATAAAACACTGAAAATGCAACTACAAGCTATGCTAATAAATCATGATGCAAACGAGTCTCACATTGTTCCAGCTATAACAGAATTTCAGTCCAAAATGCCTCAGCGAATTATCCAGATTCAAGAATACAAATTCAAACCAAACTATAGGCATAATATCATACACTTAGATGATTCATATATGCTATAGAGATGTTGTGTGTGTGTTGTGTTCACCAAAACTTGATTTAAGAAAGAATACACATGCTAAACTGCTCAAAACAGAAAATTACAGTCTAAATCAAGACTCATGTATACTTATGCAACAAATACTGTTCCAACATATCAAAACAAACTAAGGTTCAACAATGTGCTTAACTGATTTATTGCTACTCATGGGGGCAATTTTCGCTCTTTCCCGCGGTGTTTATTGCTATTTTTCTTTTCTTTTTCTCTTTTTTTTCACATGACTGTGCAATGCCTCATTCCATTAGACAAACACTGCTACCCCTTAGCGAGCTTTCAACCAACGACTCCCAGACCATGAAAGACCTTAGGGTGCTAGGTGTTAAGACACCCCTACGGGCGTACTTACTCAAGTAGCCAGGGCCCCGAAATAAGACTAGCCACGTTATTGCTATATTTTTTTTTATTTTTTTTATATACATAGCATACCCATGTTTTCCCAAAAGTTTGAATATCAATGTTTTTTTTTTTTTGCTAAGTTAGTTTGTATATATAAAAAGAGAAACTACAATCGCAAAGGGGCATACCCCAGACGTTTGACTGTCATGGGACAGGACCCATGAGTAAAGCCTAAGAACTAGACTAGAACAAAAAGAACAAAGCCTTTATCCAACATATTAGAAACAAAATAAAAGGTACAACCATACAAAGAGCCAAGCAATCAAACAAAGCCAACAACAGTCAGGAGTCAGCTGCAGCAGGCCGGAACTCTATCAAGACAACCATGTCCGCACCAGACCCCAGAAATAGCTATAACCATATGTGGTAGATGGAGGAGGTATGGACGGCTTTGTGGAACTTCAAGGAGGAGGAAAGACGGGCCTTGATCACAGCAATAATATCGCGAGCTAACACCAAGGGGGGCATTTTTAAGTTATGATGAACCGAAGAATTCCTGTTAGCCCAGATTTTGTAAACAGTAGTAGCAAAGGATAGCTTTAAAATATCAGTCAGCATAGAGTCACCTTTGAAATTCAAGATGTATTCCACCAAATTGTCCCAAGCCAGAGGAAAACCTGTCCACTTTCCAACAGAAAAAACCGAAGAGAGGACAGAAGAGGAGAAGGGACAAGCAAAGAAGAGATGGGGGAAAGACTCAACCGAAAGCTCACATAAGGGACAAACCATAGGGAGGAAACTAGGGTAGGCCGAGAATAAGTCATTGGTTGGGAGTCTTTTGTGAAGCGCCAGCCATAAGGTGAAGGAGAAACGAGGGACATGCAAGGGATGCCATAGCAGATTTGCCCAAGGGACAAGAGGAGCTCTGGAACGGATGGAATCCCAAATGAATGAGGCCTTCAAGGACGCAATAATTTTGCTATCCCAGAGGATAAGGTCAGCCCCCTCAGTTGGAGGGGGAATGTCCGAGAAAAGATTACGGAAGGCTTGGACCTCATGATGATTGCTAGTGGGAAGGGACCAGGAGCCCATATCAATGATGCTAGAAACCCGGGCCGAAATTGGGATCCTACAGTTAGATAAGAGGGCCTCAGAGGGGTTAATCGGTTGACCTAGGAGCCAAGGATCATGCCAAAGACTGAAAGTGGTGCCATTGCCAACCTTGTAGGTAAGGAATTGGCGGGCTATAGGCCTAAGGTTGAGAATTTTTCGCCAAATCCAAGAGCAATCTGGGGGAATTGAAATATGCCAGAAATTTCTAAGCCTCAGGACAGTTGTTTGGACCCATCTAGCCCAGGAGGAGGAGGTGGATGGGGTAATGACTTTAAGCAAGTGGAGGAGAATGAGAGCCACGTTCCATTCGGTAAGGTTCTTTAGGCCTAGACCTCCTTCTGAGAGGGGCAAAGATAGGTTTTTCCAAGAAACTCTGGCTCCATGAGATTGGAGGGAGGTCCCCTTCCAAAGGAAACGACATAGGATTGACTGAATAGATCGGAGAACCGACTTGGGGAGAATGAAATGGGCAGCCCAGTAGGATTGAATGGCAAAAAGGACAGATTTAATTAGTTGGAGCCTTCCCGAAAAAGAGAGAGGACGGGCAGTCCATGAGGAAACTCTAGCCGTGATCCTATGAATTAAGGGCATGCAGTCCGAATGAGAGAGCTTAGAGGAAATAAGAGGGACCCCAAGAAATTTGATTGGCAAGGTGCCAAGGGGAAATCCAAGCAAGGAGCAGATATTGTCCTTCATCTCATCATTAACAGCATTGGACAGAAAACAATGACTTTTCAGAGCATTCGGGATTAGGCCGGAGAACATGGAGAAGGATTGGATACAAGAGTGTATGATAGCCACTAAGCGCAGGTCACCATGGGAGAAAACTAAGAGGTCATCAGCAAAGCAGAGGTGGTTTATATTGCAAGGCTCAGATCTCCAGTGGAATTTGAAATCAGGCAATAGGGTTTCCTTATTCAGAATCATAGAGAAGGCTTCCATGGCTAGGACGAATAGGTATGGAGAAAGAGGATCCCCTTGTCTCAGCCCCCTGGCACTTTTGAAATAACCTGACAGCGCACCATTTACTTTGATGGAGAACATAGGCGTGGTGACGCAAGAGTGGACCCAACCGATAAAAATAGGAGGAAATTTGAGTAGACGCAACAGATCAAAGAGGAACCCCCAGTTAAGAGTGTCAAAGGCTTTCCGAATGTCAATCTTAAGGGCACATCTAGGAGGCCCGGAGGGTCTATGGTAATTACGGAGAAGCTCTTGGGCCAGCAAAATATTATCACTAATACTTCTACCTGAGATGAAGGCCGATTGGGCATGGTCAATGATAGAGGGGAGAATCCTTTTGAGCCTATTAGCAAGAATCTTAGAGATGCACTTGTAGACCGTGTTGCAGCATGAAATGGGTCTGAAATCTGACATGAAGGAGGGGTTATCTGATTTGGGAATGAGAGCAATAGCCGTGGAGTTGATCCCACAGGAGAGCTGGCCAGAGTTGAAAAAATGGTGAACCGCCGAGGTGAAATCCGGACCAATAGTATCCCAGCAGTGAAGGAAGAAGTTGACGTTAAAGCCATCAGGGCCCGGGCTTTTATTCTTTTTCATGGACTGGAGAACCATAAGGATCTCAGAGTCGAGGATAGGGGCAGTCAGCGAGGAAGATTGCGAATGCGAGATATGCTTGGTGATGACAGGTTTAAGCTCATCATAGCCCGGGTAAGAATCTGGAGAGGATCCCAGCAGCTCCTGGAAGTAGGCTACAGCAACATTCTGAATGCCCTCTTGGTCCACAATAGTGTCACCCAAAGTATTAGTAATGGCCATAATCTTGTTGTGGTTCCATCTACTCTTGATGACATTAGCGAAAAACTTTGAGTTTTTGTCGCCTTGGGCGAGCCAGATGGCTCTGGATTTTTGCATCAACAAGGATTCTTCAAGAGCAAGAGCTTTCCAAAGGGACTTGTTGCATAACGATTCGCTATTAAGCAGAGAGGCGTTTAAGGGGTCATCATGGAGAGAGGACTGAATTGCCGCCAGATCTTGTTGGAGAGTGAACACATTGTTAAAGAGGTTTCCAGCAGAGGAATTCAAGGCAATGAGGGCCTTCTTAGTTCTTCTTAATTTCTCCGAGAGGACGAACATAGGATTCCCACGAACATGGACCATGTTCCACATATTTCTCTTTTTAGAACCACATTTTTTATTAAGCAATGCAACACATCATTCTTATGCCTATACAAGCAATTGTGAACACGACCGTGCAAACCCAAAGTATCTAAACAGCATTATGAATTACATTATATAAAACATTATATCTAAGCTCATGTTATCCAAAATATTCAACAATCCTTCAAAATTCACTTACATCATAGGCTAGACAAAATTTCCATGAAGCTAGAATTTGTGAGACATGCACGACACATAAAATGCAACGAAACATATACTAACACAAACTTAAAAATTAAAAAATTTTTGCAAATTTTTTATCTAACCATAAACATGCAAATACTATATGAAAATTTAAATTAAACATGCTAAACTACACATGCACAAACTATATGCAACTAAACTATATGCACCTACACTACTACCCCAATACCCCCAAACTTATAATATTCATTGCCCCAATGAATGAAGGTATGGTTAGAGAAAACTCCCCTATTGCTCAGCCGCACCACCATCTTCGGGTGGTGAATCTGGTGGTGGATATGGCACTGCCGTCCCAAACTATGGCCACTCAAGCATCGTTCCTTATGGTGCAAACGCCTCTGCAAGTGACCTTGTCAAACCCGTTGCAAACACTGAAAAGTTATCGTACATGGCGTCGACCTTTCGTTCCAACCTTCGGAGCTGTCGATCCCCAGTGGCAGCAGCTGGTTGAGTTGACGGGCCTGCCTCATCTGTCTGTGAGGGTTGCGGTGGTGGCTCTAAGAATGTGGACTTGATAATGAAGCCTTTTCCTCGCGGGTGCGGTGCACCTCATGCCCAATCCTCGAATTTTGCAATGGTTACGTGCGTGATATCTTGGCTCGGGTTTTGCATCTATTCATTGTCCCAATGGCAGCCTTGATGAGCACACAACATAACCACAACTGACGTGAATGGAATACTCCCTGTATTACTTCCCCGCAGATAACATAGCATATTTTGGTGAATCAGGTGGCCCACATCAATGTATTTGCCAGTGATTATTCCCCACGGGATGATTGCCCTCTCCGCTATTATTTTATACTAATGCAAAGACGGAACTAACTTGGCACAAATAAATAAATTCCACGCCTTGGCATATCGATTCAAAGCTGCGACTAGGAATATGCGAGGCTGATTCGTGCCGGCTTTATAAGTCCACTTCGTGCCTGGCACACACAACTCAGCAAGAACCATTTCCAAGTCCGTTTCCAGATGTGCACCTTCTACCCAATTAGCAGACCCTGTTGGTGGTGTGTCAGTGATCCGGAAGACTGCTCGGATTGTGGGAGGTCTGAAATCGATTTGAATTCCTCGAAGTATAGATAGACCACTCATTGTGTCTTTAGCATTAGCATAGAATTCTCGGACTATACTCATCGGAATAGGCATAGGAGTGGTAGTTAATCCAAACCATCCTCTTTCTTGAATCATATTCCATTACTGACCATCTTGCCTCTTAGGTTTGAAACTGCGCTCCTTTAAAAACGTCTTTGCCACGATTCTGTATTATTCAGTTTGTGCTTCTAGACTTAAGAATTTCGTATGATCCACGACATCCTCCCCTTGACTGCTATAGGAAGACGACGATGAAGAAGAAGAAGAACGTGCTCTCTTTGGACCCATTTGCACTTGATAGAGAAATTGAAGACTTGCCTGATAGAGATTTCTCACCAAGTACTGATGATGTGACGCCCCCAAAATAGGTATACATCACCTATTCTGAGTCGTCAAATACATGGTACAGAATAGAAATACAATCTTAAATATACAATATGAGCTGTGTGTTTTAATACAAATATTGTCTTCTAGACATTATTCAAACTCAAAATAAGTCCTCAATACATTTATTAACATACTATTTTATACAATAGTGAGGATTACTAATGCTATCCTCTGGACCGTCACTCCGTTCCCCGACTAGTCCCTGCTACGTTCTCATTTCCTGAAGAGAACAATGAAAGCAAAAGGGTGAGCTCAACTAGTCCAGTAAGAAATATTATGACTAAGATAATGCAGAATAAATTATCATTAACCTTTAACATTGTTAAACTGATACAATATAACAAACATCAAGTTTAACTGCAGCGGAACAAGCAATCCATTAAAAGAGTCAAGTAGAGAATAAAATCTACTATCTTCTATGTTTTAAAAGGTTTTTCATCATTTTTATCGCTGGGACTCAGCTTAATAAATAATCTACATCATCCCTGCACTACGGCCAAGGATATTCATTAGTATCACAACCACAAATTATCCATGCACTACGGGCCAAGGATATTCGTGTATTCATCAATGGTCATGATCATGCCAACAATTGTCCATCAATGCTAGGCCAATGAGGATTTTTTTACCACGTCATTTGTAACATTACGGTCATGATTATACCGAATAATCCCTGGTCATAATCATACCAAGTCCATCTATGCACTACAGGCCACAGATGACTTTCAACATAATATAAACATGAGGATGATGACAATGATATAAGAATTCAATAAAACAAGTTCAAGAATTAATTTATCCAGGAACCAATAACGTCCAAATTGTCAACATGATACTGCTTTGTGGAGTAAAATTCAAGAATGCTCAGAAGAATATTTCCACGAAAAGATACTGGATGAAGCGCAAATATCCAGGATATTCTACTAATTTCATGGAGTATAGAATCCAAAACTTTAACCAACTAAGTATAATAAAATATATGAAATTGCAAATGGATTTTCACCCGCCATGCGGTAATCCACGTATACAGATCATTTCCACAATTTAATAAGGAATGAATACAAAGGATCATTCACCATGCATTTGGTAATCCACATAGACAGGTTATTCCAACAGAATAATAAAGAATGTAATAACAAAAGATTCACCATGCATGCGGTAGATAGCACAGACAGGTTATTCCCAACAGAATAATAAATAATGGAACCAGGTCATGCGTAAACGCACAGACAAAATATTCTAATAGAATACTAAATAACGGAACCAGGTCATGCGTAAACGCACAGACATGATATTCCAATAGAATATTAAAGAATGGAACCAGGTCATGCGTAATCTGCACAGACAAGGATATTCCAATAGAATAATAAATAATGGAATAACAACAGAATTCACCAGGCATGCGATAGACCGCACAAACAGGTTATTCCAACAGAATAATAAAGAATGGAATAGCAGAAGAATTTTATCATGTATGCAGTACTTCGCATAGACAGGTTATTCCAACATAATAATAATGAATGAAATAACAGAAAAATTTCACCATGTGTGTGGTACTTTGCATAGACAGGTTATTCCAACATAATAATAAAGAATGGAATAACAGAAGAATTTCACCAAGTATAGGGTAGTCCGCGTATACAGGTTATTCCAACAGAATAATAAAGAATGGAATAACATAAGTTCTCTTCATGAATACGAAAGAAATAATACCCCTTACCTTAGAAGAAACTGAATATGGGAGTAGTGAAGTAGCAGAATACTTTTCTTCTTTTTTTCTATAGTTTCTCTCTCTAGAGTTTCAGTGAATTCGTAAGAAATAATGAATGAATGAGCTTCTATTTATAGGAGAATGGACTGAATAGTAACTAATTCATGAACGGTCCAGATTGATTTACATTTAAACGGACGGTCCATATTGATTTACTATGCAGTATTAATAAAATATTCTAATAAAACAAAATCTTTTAAATAAAATATAATATATTCTATTTAGAATCTAATAAAATGAATAACTTTATAAAAGTAATCTGTTTTATATAAAAAGATTTTATAATGCAAACACTATGCAGGCACTATGCAAACACTATACATAATAAAATATAATATATTCTATTTAAAATCTAATAAAATAAATAACTTTATAAAAGTATTCTGTTTTATATAAAAAGATTTTACAATGCAAATACTATGAAAGCACTATGCAAATACTATGCATAATAAAATATAATATATTCTATTTATAATCAAATAAAACCAAACTTTATAAAAAGTTTTTTGTTTTATATAAAAAGTTTTCTGTTTTATTACATTTATAATAATAATAAAACAATACTTATCACCTTTATTATAATTCACAATATTAATCGACCAGGTCGTTCCAAGGAAAGAGTAGGCTTTTCAATAAGAATTTCTCCTTATTGGTGCGCAATTAGGTGACCAAACCTCTCCTAAGCAGAACTTCTAGACATCGTGAATATTGCAAATAATAATATGAATAACTTCGTCGTCTCAATTATTGATTTAATTATATATAAAATATTGACAATAATTGAATCAAATAACGTGAGATACTATGCAACAATTACTGTAGCAATAATTGAACAAAACTAAGTGACTTCTTACGTAAGCATCAATAATCAATACAGTGTGCTACTATGCAACCACGCGTATTACTGTACTTTTACTACCGAGTAGTTCAATAGTTTTAACGGTAAAACTTCCGTCGTTATTTTCATAAAATATTTTTGTCGTTTTCTCAATTCGACAATAATTCCGTTATGGGGTCCACCAATGATTGTGCCGTTGTACGAATATTCCCTGTTAAAACGAATATTCTCCGACCAATTGAATATTATATAACAACTTGCGTACTTTGTAAATTTTATAAATATTACCCACAACTATAACATTATATCAAATCCACACAATAATATTAAAAAAAATATTTCGAGAAATTTAAATCTTTATTCATAAAATTTGGGGTCTCACAGATGACCCCCAAACTGACTACTGAACAACCCAAATGGAAACCCTAGGTTTTATAATGTAGCTATCAATCGTGGGTCTGAGCTTTGAACGTGGAGAGAATCGTGGGAATAGAACCTAGGCGACAATCACGTACTGGAGAGTTGTTTGGCTTCAAGTTGTAACTGATGAGAGATGAGGAGATGTGTGTTTGTGGGAGAACAAGTGATTGTGCCTTCTGTTAGTTCAAGTGAGAGTCCAAATAAGCCACAACACGTTTTAACTTTAAAAAAAATTCTCAACCCAGTGTCGCGCGCGGCCGCGCGCGTTTCTAAGGTATCTGTGGCGCGGGCGCGCGATTGGCATTTTTTGTCTGGCAAGTCTACCGCGCGGGCGCGCGGTCTTGAGTGTTTATTTTGTCACCCTTATTTTCAATGCAATGCACAAACATACTCCTATTCAATTTCAGCTACTATGATAATTATGCATTGATAATCACACTATCCTAAATAAGAATGAAAATGAGCTAACAATAACAACTTAAACTGAATAAATAAAAAGAAAATAGAGATAGAAATAATGGGTTGTGTCCCATCAAGCGCTAAGTTATAGTCAATTATCTTGACTGTGTCTGAATCTCATATCGAAGAAAGAATTGAGGTGACTTTTTGTCTGTCCACCTCGCCACGTGTTTCAATCGCTGCCCCTTCACTTTAAACGACTGATCTGGGAATTTATCGAACACTTCAATCGCACCATGCGGGAAGACAGTCTTCATTGTAAATGGCCCTGACCATCTTGATTTCAGCTTCCCGGGAAAAAGTTTTAAGTCTGGAGTTATAAAGAAAAACCCTTTGTCCCGGTTCAAATGTTCTCTCCACGATCTTGCGATCATGCCATTTATTCACCTTCTTGTACAACTTTGAATTCTCATATGCCTGTAGTCTGAATTCTTCCAACTCATTGAGTAGGAGTAGGCGTTTCTCCCTTGCAGCTTTCAAATCAAAATTGAGCTTCCGAATTGCCCAATATGCCTTATGCTCTAGCACCATAGGAAGGTGACAGGCTTTTCCATATACGAGCTGAAAAGGTGACATGCCCAACGGAGTTTTGTATGCAGTCCTATATGCCCATACTGCATCATCCAACTTTAACGACCAGTCCTTCCTCGTGGGATTCACAACTTTTTCAAGGATTCTTTTGACTTCCCGATTTGACACTTCCACTTGGCCATTCGTTTATAGGTGATAAGATGTAGCAATACGATGGTTCACCCCATACTTGGCCAACAAAGCAGTAAACTGCCTGTTGCAAAAATGATTGCCTTCATCACTAATGATGGCCCTAGGAGTCCCAAACCTTGTGAAACTACTTCTGTGCAAAAACCTGAGGACTACCTTGGCATCATTTATCAGAAGAGCTGCCGCTTCGACCCACTTTGACACATAATCCACTGCGAGCAAGATGTAGAGATTTCCACAGGAAGAAATAAAAGGTCCCATAAAATCAATCCTCCACACATCAAAAATTTCCACTTCAAGGATCGTATTCAACGACATTTCATTTCTTTTTGAGATGTTCCCCACTCTCTGACATCTATCGCACCACTGGACGAAACTGTAGGCATCCTTGAAAATTGGGGCCAGTAGAATCCTGCTTGTAGTACTCTAGCCATTGTTCGCTCTCCACCATAGTGACCCCCATACACCTAAGAATGACAATCCTGTAGAATCCCCTCGGTCTCGCTACACAGGATACACCTTCTTATCATTTGATCATCACACTATTTAAACAAATAAGGCTCATCCCATATATACCATTTGACATCATGCAGAAATTTCTTCTTTTGATGACCCACCAAGTCAGAAGGTACCATCTTACTCACCAAATAGTACGCGTAGTCTGGAAACCATGGCACTTCCCTTTCACCACAAATAACTGCTTATCTGGAAAGGATTCATTGATTACAACTTTGTCGTCTGCCTCCCTTTCTAGATTCTCTAGTCGCGATAAGTGGTCCGCCACATGGTTTTCAGTGCCCTTTCTGTCCTTGATTTCCAAATTAAATTCCTGCAGTAATAAAATCCATCTGATCAACCGGGGATTTGCATCCTTCTTTGCCACTAAATGTCGAATTGACGCGTGATCCGTGTACACTATCACCTTTGTGGCAATCAGATATGCTCAAAATTTGTCAAAGGCATACACCACTGCTAATAACTCTTTCTCTGTGGTGGTGTAGTTCAACTGTGCATATGTAAGGGTCTTGCTGGCATAATAAATCACATGAAACATCTTCTCTTTCCTCTACCCCAAAACAGCCCCTACGGCGTAATCACTGGCATCACACATCAGTTCAAATGGAAAATCCCAATCTGGTGCAGTAATCACTGGTGCTAAAGTTAGTTTCCCCTTTAAGTGCTCAAATGCCGACACGCAAGCCTCATCAAAATTAAACTGTGCATCCTTCTCCAATAAACTGCATAGTGGTTTAGTTATCTTGGAGAAGTCCTTGATGAATCTGCGGAAGAAACATGCATGTCCCAGAAAACTGCGAACACCTTTTACTGAAGTAGGTGGTGGCAAGTTCTCTATAGTTTCCAGCTTAGCCCTATCCACCTTAAGTCCCTTCTTCGAAACCTTGTGTCCCAGTATGATTCCTTCTTGTACCATGAAATGGCACTTTTTCCAATTCAGCACTAAGTTTGTCTCAACACACCTCTTCAAAACCATTACCAAATTTTCAAGGCATAGATCAAAAGAGTCCCCGAAGATTGAGAAATCATCCATAAATACCTCCATATTCTGCTCCACCATATCTGAGAATATAGCCATCATGCATCTCTAAAAGGTGGCTGGAGCATTGCACAACCCGAAAGACATCCTTCTAAAAGCAAAAGTGTTATATGGACATGCGAAGGTAGTATTTTCCTAGTCTTCTGGAGCTATCATAATCTGATTGTATCCTGAATACCCATCTAGAAGGCAATAATACTCATGACCTGCTAATCTGTCCAACATTTGATCAATGAATGGTAGTGGAAAATGATCTTTCCTCGTAGCTTTGTTGAGCCTGCGGTAGTCCATACAGACTCTCTATCCCATCACTGTTCGTGTTGGAATTAACTCATTATTCTTATTAGTCACGACGGTCATGCCACCCTTTTTTAGTACACACTGCACAGGGCTCACCCATGAGCAGTCTGAAATCGGATAGATTATGCCTGCATCCAGCCATTTCAGTACCTCTTTCTTGACCACTTCTTTCATTATTGGATTAAGTCTTCTTTGTTGCTCAACTGACGGCTTACTACCATCTTCCAGCAAGATCTTATGCATGCAAAACGAAGGGCTGATCCCTTTGATATCCGTTATGGTCCATCCAATAGCTAATTTGAACTATATAAGCACTCATAGCATTTTTTATTCCTGAAAAGATGTTAGTGTAGAAGAAATAATCACAGGTAACTTTGAATCTTTATTTTAAAATGCGTACCTGAGATGTTCTGGAAGTGGTTTTAATTCAAGTTCTGGAGGTGTCTCAAGAGATGGCTTTAATTTTACCGATGTCTCTCCAGCTTTCGTTAATGGCTTGACAGGTATTTTGAATTTTATGAATTGTGGAGTGGTATCCAGATATTGCACAAGTTTGTCGAATTCCTCATCCTCCAATTCTAAATTTTCAACAATGATACTTCTCAAAGGTTCAAAATCCACTAGACTTTGTACTTCATCATTTAGAACCCTATCCACCAAATCAACCCGGAAGCATTCTTCTTCATCTGTTGGGTACTTCATTGCACTGAAGATGTTAAAGGTAACCTCCTGATCATGTACATGCATAGTGAGTTCACTTTTCTGCACGTCTATCAAAGTCCTTCCTGTGGCTAAGAATGGTCTCCCCAGTATGATTGGTGTACTCTTGTCTTCCTCATAATCTAAGATGATGAAGTCAGCCGGAAAGATAAACTTGTCCACTTTCACCAATACATCTTCAACAATTCCTCGTAGATACGTGATGGATATGTCAGCTAGCTGCAAAGAAATATTTATCGGCCTTGCAGCCGGCAATCCCAACTGATTAAACACTGACAAGGGCATCAGATAAACTTGCCCCAAGATCACACAAACATTTATCAAAGTTCATCTTTTCGATCGTGCATGGAATTGTGAAACTGCCCGGATCTTTCAGCTTTGGAGGTAGTTTACGCTGAAGCACTGCACTGCATTCCTCTGTCAAGGCCACTGTCTCAAACTCATCTAATCTCCTCTTCCTTGATAATATACCCTTCATGAGCTTTGCATAACTTAGCATCTGTTCCAATGCCACAACGAAAGGTATGTTAATTTGCAGCTTCTTAAAAACCTCCAAAAATTTGATGAATTGCTTATCTTCCCTCTACTTATTCAATCTCTGCGGATACGAAACTGGAGGGTGAACTATTGGTACTGAACTCATAGGCTTCTCAACTAAACCTGCTTTATCTTTCTCTCCATGTTGTACCTCAAAATTTTCCAGATTTTCTTTCTCAGCAATCACAATTTTCTCCTCGCGCGGCCGTGCGTCCTCTTCAGTATAACATGGCGCGGGCGCGCGATGTTCAGTTCCTGCAATATTTATCCCAGACCTTAATGTGATTGCTTGACATTGTTCCTTCCCGTCTCTTCGTGGATTTGCTTCCGTATTACTTGGCAATGAACCCTGGGGCCTGTTGTTAAGCATGCTTGCCATTTGCCCCATCTGAGTTTTTAGATTTTTAATAGCCACTGCTTAGCTTTTGATCATAACCTCCATGTTTGACGTGTACTTCAACATCATCTCCTCCATTTCTGATTTCTTTTCTTGCTGAGGTGCAGATGGAATATGATGTTATTGTTGTTGAGAAAATCCTGGTGGAAACGGTGGTTTTGGTGTAAACTGTGGTTGAGATGGCTGTGACTGAAATTGTTGATTCAGCTGAAACTGATTCTGCTGATGCCCTTGGTTATTTGACCAACTGAAGTTTGGATGATTGCGGTTGTTGGGGTTGTATGTGTTCTGAAACTATCCTTTGTCTTTCCTGTAATTTCCCACATACTGTACTGACTCCGAGATGATAGCACATTGATCTGTGGAGTGTGACCCTGCACAAATCTCACATATGAAGGCAACTGTTTTCACTTTGCTCTCTACCAATGAATCTATTTTCTTTGCCATAACTGCCATTTGTGCCAACAACTGAGTAATAGCATCCACTTCCAATAAACCTGTAACCTTGGGCTGTGGCATCCGAGATGTAAGATTTTGAAAATCATTTGCTGCCATCGTTTCAATGAGGTTATAGGCCTCGTCATAGCTCTTTGCCTATAATGCCCCTCCTGTAGCTGCATCTACAATAGGTCTCGATTGTCATCCCAATCCATTATAAAACGTGTTGATCACCACTAATCTGGCATACCATGGTGCAGACACTTCCTTAGCATCTCTTTATATCTCTCCTAAGCTTCGTATAAGGATTCACCATGTTATTGAGAGATAGTTGTCCTCATCTTCGCAGTCTTAGCCATTGGAAAAAACTTGGCTAAGAACTTATGTGCTAAGTCTTCCCATGTAGTAATTGATCCTGAAGGCAAAGAATTAAGCCAACTTCTTGCTTTATCCCTCAATGAAAACGGAAACAGCCTCAGTCTGATAGCATCCTCTGTCACCCCGTTGTATCTGAATGTATCACAAATCTCAATAAAGCTCAAACAGGTGTTCATTCGGATCATCTGTAGCAGCAGCCCCAAACTGTACCGATTTCTGCACCATCTGAATAGTGCCCGATTTAATCTTGAAAGTATTAGCTGCTCTTGCCGGTCTGACTATGCTCGACTGAAGTCCATTAATTTTTGGCATGGAATAGTCCCGCAAAGCCCTGTGCTCCTCTATTTTCTCTTTCTTTGTCCCTCTGCCATATTAGATGCTGTACCCTCTAACTGTGCTTGCAAATTTCTCTGCACACTCGTTTTCCAACCTCTTCCGTTAATATTAGCCTGTGCTGGTATCAATTCTGAGTTGGACGATTGTGTGTGCATAAAAATTATACAAGTACCTGAAACCAAAACAAAAACAAAAATAGAAATGAGAAACGATTAGATTTGTCTAAGTCATACATTATAGCTTAAAACTGATGATAATAATAAAAATCAATGGCTGCTTCCAATGTTATCTTTGGTTACCAACTCTGCTTCGCCGAGTTCAAGACGGTTGACCCTCAATTTTCATAAAATTCTGTCTCTTCTAAAGAAAGTTGGTCTTGAAGAAGCTTTGAATACCAGCATATGGATATACCTGAATCTAGTGAAAGAGTTCTACAACAATGGAGTCTTTGAGAACGACATCATCACCACAAGGGTCAAGGGACTACAAATTAAACTCAAGGCTGAAGATATAAACCTAGCCCTAGGTTTCAAATCAAAGGGACTTGCATCTATGGAGGTCATCGACTTTCATGAAGGTCTGAAGAAGATGTGTCACACAAAGTTTCAGAACGTCAAGGGATACAAGAAGAAAGAGTATCCCTAAAAGTATGAGTTTCTGGCTGATATTGTTGAGAAGTACATATGCTGTAAAAGCTCTGGCCACGACTTTGTGAATGAAGTTCAACTGAAGCTCATGACAGCAATTTTCTTCAGGATTCAACTCAACTATGGAGCCCTACTTATTGATTAGATTGGGAAGTGGATACTCAGTTCAAAGAAATCAAAGAGCTCTGGAAAGATGCTCTATAGGAAGTTCATAAGCATTATTCAG
Organism: Panax japonicus; assembly: GCA_020205505.1. Classification (NCBI taxonomy): domain Eukaryota; kingdom Viridiplantae; phylum Streptophyta; class Magnoliopsida; order Apiales; family Araliaceae; genus Panax; species Panax japonicus. The sequence continues at coordinate 23,231,597 of CM035112.1, read as the reverse complement.
CAATCGGCTCTGGGTGACAAAATTAGGGACAATGAAGGAGAATCTATCAATCCCAACAAAAAATGACCCAGCAGCTGTTTTAAAACTGGAAGAGAAATCCTGCAGAAAATGTCAAAATGATGTCTGAATCCAGTGGAAGGACTGGTGAAGCAAAGGAATCTGGATTACCAGGAAACATGTCAGTTGTGAAGGAAACTGATGAGGAAGAAGAAATTAACAAAGAGGAACTTATTGCTTCGTTCAGAAAAAGCAAGGGTAAGAGAAAAAGGCAGGCACAAACTATAGAAGAGCCTCAAGGCTCAACTATTGATGCACTCCAAGAGAGTTCAGGCACTGAAACTCAAAAGGAAATAAAGAGGAAAGAGCAGCAGTCTGAGGAAGAAGAAGACAGAGCCACCATCTCTCAACTACTTAAGAAGGGAAAACGCAATTTCAAAACAAAGAATTATTCGCTCTCTTCGATTGTAGAGTCACTACCGATCGTCGAGTCTAGACTTGACATCACTCTAAAAGAGGATGATGCAACAGTATCAATCGTCAAAGCTGCAGATGAAGAAAACACCAAGGCTGAAACTCAACCCAGAAAGGAAAAGAGAAAGCTTGTCAAGACATATGTACTTGAAAATGTAAAGGCCTTGAAGGAAGAAGAAAAGAAAACAACTGCGGAAATGAGCTTCATGAAGTTGCTACACTAGAGAAAGATCCAGCTGAGGGCCAGCTGCCTGAAGTTCAAATAGATGATCAAATTGAGGGGGAGCCTTGCGAAGTCCATGTGTCAAAAAAGGCCACAGCTGAGGAGGAGCTGCAAAGAGATTGTCATGAACCTCCCTCAATTCCTCAAGAGATCTTAGCTTCTGAAATTGTTGAAATGAAGAGGGTTGAAGCTATAGAGGTGGAGAGGGAAGAAGAACAGAGAAAAGAAGTGGTGGAAATTTCAAATAAAGAACATAAAAACCGGGAAGAAGAAGAGGATGATGAAGTTGAGATTATTGCAATAGGATGTGATGGATATATGAGAGCTAACTACAATCAGTTATTCTTCTACTTGCCAATGATGCCCTTTCACAGAGCCCAAATTCTCAACTCCTAGGATCACATGTTCTGGACCTTCAAAGCTTATCCAGCAATCTCAGCGATAGCTCATGGATTCCCAGAGAACCTCACATTTGCTCAAAATCTGATCGCTAACTGTCCATCTTCAGTCAATGGGAGCGAGGTATAATCTATTCCCATCTCTTTCAGGGTTAATCACCATCCTCCGTCAACTTTCAACCAATGAATTGCCAAGATGGTTGGAAGTGATACTTCATCCACTAAACCAATTTCCAATAACAGAATCCAAACATTCTGTAACTGAGGAACCAAATATGTCTAACTTTATATTAATCCAATCTTCTACCATCTCTCACTCTACGAATATTGATCCTACTCCAATCGTAGAGTCACCCACTCAGCAAGCACCAATATCACCTCCCCCTGAAGCTCAACCTCACACGACTGTCCCTCTTTTAGATATTCCATCATCATCAACAAATAATTATTTTGATCTTGATCTTGTTCTCTACAATCTACAAAGTTAAAATACTAGAGCATCTCCTCCAAATTCTCAACAACTCCTTGAGCTTATCTCAGATCCTCCTACCAAAACAGAGTTGTCTAATGCATCTCAGCAGGTGACCAAGGATATTCAAGAAGATCTTAAACTTCACTCTGAGCTTGTTCATATTGAGGATAACTCATTTGATCGATGCTGCTAACACCCTCCCCAGCAATCTAAGTACTAAGCTTTCAAAGAAGCTTAGGGAGATCATCAAGGAAATGATCAAAAGCATCAATGAAAGGGATCAAATTCACTTTTAAGCTACCAAAAAGGACAAGGAAGCAGTTCTTCTTCTGCAGAAGACTCAGGAATCTCAAAATAAACTTATGATGGAAAGTCTCTCAAGTCTACGAACTTCAATGAAAGAATTCCAAGCATTCTCCATGGGTCAAATGCAACAAACAGAAACTGTCTTGGCCATTCTCCAAAAGAACACATCTCGAACTAATTCTCTAGTTCAAAAAAATCGTGAAGATATTGCTCAATCCAAGAATCAGATCCACGAGCTTGTCCAGGGCATGACTCGACTGTCTGAAGACATTTGAACCTTTGATGCTAACATAAAGGGGAAGGAGAGAAAGAAAAAGGCAAAGGCAAAGGAAACTTCGTTGATCAATCTTCAAGGAGCCCTCCCTCAAGAAATCCTTGACATCAGACTCCACGACTTGAACAATAGCAAATTATCATGGCACAACCGCTAAGGAGTCAAGGGCCATCTCCCAGCTCACAGGGGTTAACCACTACTGGCCTACATATGCCGATTGGAGACCCTGCCTTTATAAATAGACATGATCATGGAAAAAGGCTGAGTCAAAGCGAGCTGTAAGATATAGAATGGAGAGATGAAGCCAGCAAGAGAAGGAGAGCTGCAGAGCATGCAAATCCTCTAAGGAGCAAAAGGCAGAAAAAATAGAGATAAGTTGGAATTTATTTCTTATTTGATGTAACTAAGCATTATTGTAATATCTATCCTGACAAACATCAATAAATTTATGCTTATTCTCTAGAGATTTCAGCTGCTCACTAAAACATTAGGTCATATTTACTTTCTAGCAACTGCATCTAGAAATTGATGATTATGATACAAATCTCCTAGGTTATGTCAACATCAAAAAGGGGGAGATAGTTTGGAAATTGCATATTTAAATTTGATGTTAAAAGTAAATATGCATGCTTATTTAAAGTTCTTCAAGGAATATATGTACAAGGACTTAGTGGTAGATCAAACTTGTTAGGTTGATATGTGCTTTAGTGTTTATCATTCTGTAAACTTGTTAGGTTCGTTTCTTCCCCTCGAAACTTCTCCCAATAAATCTACCAGTCTCTGTATCGGATCTACAGGACCTCTCTCATCATTAACTGACTCTTCTGGGACAGTTATTCTATGTCTGGGCGGCATTTTCTGCATCACAAATTTTTCATTTTATTATCTAGTTATAATACTTAGACATTTCTCAATAGAAAAGAACTACAAGTTTATAACACGTTTCTGAAATAGGATCATTTATATTCATATGCCAAAGGGCTACATTAGATGTTCTTTTCTAGCATACTACTATAAATGATACACATATCCCCTACTATCACAAAAGACAGGGACATACTAACTTACTACCCTTCTAGCACTTTTTAGAAGTTTGGGGGTTTCACCACTATCTCACATCTTACATAAAAGATTGAACACATAAAAGTACTATAATAATAAGCTTTTCCCTCTAGACTCAGTCTAACATCCCATGCTCAACGGCGCTCTGATATTCCTCCTGTGTGATGTGCACCACCATGTCTCGGCTTATGGTATGTCGGGTCTGTCCTTTCTTAGCTGGGTAATGAAGTACCCCATCTATCAATCTCTCCATAGTCGCGCGAAGAGCATAGCCCATCTTGTTCATCTTCCTTCTCTTGCACCGCACCTCATCCTCTAGATCATCTGCCCTATCATTGGCTTCCTCCCACTTCTCCTTGAAGTGAATCCTATCCATCACCTCCATCTCTAACTGAGTTCGGAGAGCCTCCTTCTCCACCTTCTCACTCAAAACTTTCTATTTTAATTCCTCTAGCTTTCCTGCCACTTCAACATTCCTCGCCACTGCTCAATGAAACAAAGTTCCCATCTGGATCCCTGCTTCCTTACGGTGAGCAATCTCCACCTCCATCTCCTGCATCACTAGTTGCCTCTGATGGTCCTCATCCCTCAACTTCTGGAATGCAAACTCCATCTCCCTAGCCTCAGCCTCAAGCTCCTCTACTCTACATCCCAACTCCAATATCTGCTCCTCATACTCTCCTAACATCTGATCCTCAAAAGTAGCCTCATCGGAGTCCTCCACAGGCTCGGGCTCCTCCTCCAAAGGCTCCTCTTCAGGGCCAGACTCCACCTCTTCCTCATCGTCATCATCAAAAGGGGCTACTACTAAAATAGGCTCTGCTATCAAGGGTGTCTCATAGACTACTTGGATTTCACGTGGCTCCTCCTCTACCACTCGGCTAGGTCCTCCCATGTCAGTCATCCTACAATCACCAACATAAGACAACTCCATTAGAATGTTAAACAAACATAAGTTCATTGTATATAATGAAGTTACATTTCATAACACACTAAGTCTCTCAAGGAAAACTCTACATGAGTTTTATCTCCTTCCTAACTTCTAAGTTCCCTTTAGTTATAATCAAAGGAAACTCGCTCCTAAGGTTTATAACTAAGGCTTTGATACCAACCTGTGATGCCCCCAAATTCGAACCTCCACTTGGTCACTCGAATTTGGTTCATCACGTTCTCATGGTAAAACCATAATAACTAAAATAACGCATACACAACGAAAAATCTACTTTAGAATAATATACAATGATTTATTATAATTATTCCCCCAACTCTCGCAACCTACAGTGCTTAATAGATTACATAATAATATCTAATAAAGACTTATTACATGATCATACTTAAGCTTAAACATAGTCCACAAATAATACTAACATAACATAATAGCTTTAAATATAAAAAGGATAAGCTAGTTGGTAGCCTCGCCCTTGCCCTTGTCTGCTCCAGAGACACCTCCCTGTTCTTCCTTAACTAAAAGGTTTTAAATAAGCAAGGATGAGCACAAATTGCCCAGGAAGTAATATACAACAAGGGTGTAGGATATAATATCACAAGGTTTGAAATATCGAAGGGTTATCTCTAGGATAGTTTAAAGTGTCAGAATAACATCATGAAAAAGGGATAAGACAATTCAATATAAATCAATAGATATATATGAATTTAATGGCTAACAATGTATCCAACTGGATAAGCAATTTATACTGAGCAGTCACTAAGGACCATTGAACTTTCACTAGAGTTACCAATATTAAACTGATAACCAAAAATATCAAGTACTATAGATGATCAGTCTACAATACTTCACATTATGCATAACACCACAATAATATTTATTCATGTTTTGGGGTTTCCAACAACATACACTCCCCTTACCAAAAGGGTTGTCCAATTCAGTTTTCAAGATTTCCGCAATAATCAATTAGTTTGGACATCTTTTATAAACATGCATACAGTCTAGCCGAAACAAATGGCATCGACTCTTTCACAATATTCAAGATCAATGCTAAGTTTAACATGAATAATAACTTTCACAAGGGTTTAAGCATATTAGCTCTTTTGAACGAGAAAGTAATCTAATTTGTATTCAAAGGGATAGCTTATGGTATTTGTTAAATAAAATAATTCATTGATATTGCACAACAATAATAATAGGGTTCGAATACTTGCCTCAAGCGTAATTTACCAAAATATCGCTTAACAATACTCTTTCAAATCCTAACATAATATAATATGTATATAAGATATTCATTAGTTAAATGTACTCATGCTTGATATATAAGTTTAATTTCATACTTAAACATTTAACTTAGTTGTATATTCTTCACATACTCCATTTCATACCTTACGTATTTATAACACCAAATCAGTTTGTAAGTCACCATGAACATCAATTTACATAGTCTTTAATTGTTGCTTTATAGTTTGCAAATACTTTTTGGACTTATCACTTGAAAGTCTATTATCAAATCATTAAGCATTCCCTCATAATATCTAGCTTGCTTTTGTACTGGTCATATAATGCATGCTAGAGTAATAATACAAGTATGCAACTTTTACAAATCAATAGCAGAAACTGATCCTACAGCAGATGGGCGCGGCCGCGCCTGATTTGTACTAAGGAGACGCGCAGTTGCGCGGCTCCCAGTTCAAACCAGGACTGAGCAACCAATTGCTTGGCCTAGCCTGCACATCCTTACATACATAACACATATTAACATGTTAAGGGTCCTTTTGCATTCTCCTAGTTCAATCTAGGTCCCGTTTCGTATGATATGGTCCTAATTTAGACATCTCGACAAATTAAGGCCATTTAAAGTTATGATATCACAACGTCCAACATGCTTGATTGTTAAACATATAAAGTATTTATATAACTCATATTAAACATGCTTGTGAGTATTCATATCACATATGTGTATTTAACATCGTTTTGTTTGAAAATATGCTTCATTTATGATTTCCTTAAACTACGATAACTAAGCATGGTATATATACATTTATGATACATGAGTGCATCTAAAGATATCATCTAACCTGCTCATAATCATCAGGTTCTAACTTTTAAAGTAGTACATCAACATTCACGTTCAAAGTTCGTATTTTCAATTGTAAAGCTTACTAATAAGCCTAACATGCTTATGCTTCAATATGAAATTCATATTCTTAAGTTAGTATGTCTGACATGCATTTCAAAACCATACTAACATGCTTGCAAGATCAGAATATACATTATTCAAGTTTACCATTTCTAGCTTTTCCAAAACTTGAAGTGTTCTTGAAAACTTAGCTCAACATCATGCTAAAACATTATACATGTTCAAATAGTATCTAATCACATGATAGGGTCATTTATATGCTTAACCTAACTATCATAGCATGCTCAAAACAAATCAGAACTTCAATTCATTATCTCAGAACTGCACCACACGCTGTCGCGCGGTATTAGCCTATGGAAGGGGCGCGGGCGCACCACTTCGAACAGTTTGAAAAAATATAGCTCTACAGAAGCAGAGCCTTGACAAAAGGAGTGCTACACTTGCAACCAGACAAGCTACCATGTTCCAAAATATGTATATCAACTTAAATAACACAATGGTCCGTATGAGATTCTATGGGATTCTACATCAGGCGATGTACAATCTGCTGTCGGGTTCTACATCAGGCGATGTGGCTTGGTTACTGCTATATGTAGTGGGTGTTGCTATGACTGTTGCTGTGTTCTATTTGGGCTAGGGAGGGCTGTTGTAGTTTTGGGCTGATGACATGGTCTGGGATTCTGATTTTGGCAGCTGACAGTTTGTTCAAGTTCGTGTTCCTGGTCTGCTGGTGGTTTACTTACTGTCTTTTAAATGTAATCTGTTGGTGAGGGCTATGTGCGTAGCTGTGATGTAGTGGTCATGGGCTGCTGCTCAAGCTGGGTTATTGGGCTGCTTGTTATAGGTGAGTCTAGCCAATTTTTTGCAGCGTCTCTGCTGCTTTGTGGTTCCTGCTTTGTGGTTCCTGCTATCTGCTGCTGCTGAGTTGCAATGGTTCTGCATATTCTGCACCTGGGTTCTTGCTGGGCTGCTGCAGAGGCTGGGGTCAGTGATTTGTGGTTCCTCGCCTCGCTGCTGCTCATGCTGAATTTCTCGGCAGCTGCACTGTGTTTGCTCTGTTTCTCGGCAGCAGCACTGGTTGTGCACTGTGTTGGATGTGCTGCTTTTACTATGATTCATGCTTGTTAGAACTGCGGTCTGTTGGTTTCTTGGCAGCTGCACTATGTAGCTGATGCTGCTGCTGCTGCTGCAAATGGTTTAGTGCATATTGTTTAGGACTGCTATCTCAAGTTATTTGGTTTAGGGATTTGTCTGGTTGCTCTATGTTGGGATCTGTCTAGAAGATTTTTTCAATGGGGTTGTTTTGCTACTCATGGCTAATAGCTGCTAGCTTGCGTGGGGTCTGGTTTTGGTCAGCTGTTTGGCGTTAGGGGTTCGGGGTCTGCAGTTGGCTTTGTATGCTGGCTGCAGTCTACTATCAGGCATCTGAGGTCTGGGTTTCGAGAGTATTTTGAGGGTCGGTTCAGGTTCATGGGGTTTCTGATGTGCTGGGAGGGCTGAGGTTGCTATGGTCTAGAGCTTGCTATGTTCGTCTGCTGGGTTTGTTGCTTGCTGTGGTTTTCGGCTGGCTGCTCTCTGTTGGCTGTTCTCTGCTGCTGTGGTCATGAGTAGCTTATACACTTTTAATTTAGGCAGTTTTGTGCTATGTTGGGCTGTTCTTCTGCAAATTCCCTCTGGGGTTTGGTCTGCTATGATTATTATTTTGCTATAGGTTTGGATTGTTGCAGGTTATACTGTCTGATATCAAGTTATTGTTTGGTTGTATATTGTTGTTGCTTTGTTCCATGTTGATTCCTTGTATGCTAGTGACTAGCTTGGGTTTACTACTGCCATCATAGGGCCTGTCCTATGATGGCTATGGTATTCTTATGGTGGCTTTAACCCCATGTACTTTGTATTTATTCTTTCTTTTAATTCAGTCTAAATTTAGCAAAAAAAAAAAATAACGCAATGGCATGTTATTCTACATCAATTAACAGAGAATTCACAAATTCCAGAATTTGACAAACTTAATAATTAAGAACATAGAAATAGAATTTTATACCTCTTGAAGCTTAATGCAATTCTTCAACACAATGATTACACTCCCTCAATTTCTCAACAGCTCACACTACCTATTGCACCTCTCAAACAAACTCAATCCAAGAGATTTTAGGATTGCATGAAGGTTATGGAGGAGTTGGTAATTAGTAGTTGGTTTGCATCATTATTCCCACTCCCCCCCCCCCCATAATCATCACTTAGATTGCTAGCTTGAGTTGGGAAGAAGGAAGAGATAATAGGCCTTAGCCTTTTTGAAACTCACGTGAATGAAGTTTGAGGCAAAAGGGACACTCATTTTGGGATAACTTAAATGCTCAACATTCTAGCAACACTTAGACTATACTTATGCATAACTCTTATTCTTATGTTATATTTTTAACACACATCACAACCATATAGTATAATTAAATGTCACACTTAATAATTAAGGTTTCGGTGTAGTAGATGAAATATGGAAAAGTAATATACATATAATCTATGTACATTTCATCACACTTGTACACTGTAATAGTTCATGGTATATTATCTCCACACATGCCCACATACATATTGCTACATAGATAATGTATTTATAACATATAGTCCCAATATATTTAGTCACAATGCTCATACAATATAGTTTTATAAGACTTAATATACATATAGCCACATAAATGTCACATTGCACCATATAGTATGGTTGTATATGCTCATATGCACATAACTGTTAATATAATATTATTATCTTACTAACTTACTCATTTATGTGAAGTAATTAAATCATGTACTTCCTTAATTAATTATCACCAATATCAAATAAATCATTGGTCAACATATTTGTGGATTTCCATAACCATTACTTATCTATATAATAATCACCTATTATTAATTAATTACCAAGAAATCAATATTTCATCATAACCATTATCAATTAAATAATATGACAATTAATAATCATTAATTAATCCTCATTATCAAATAATTAATATACCACACATCAATTAACAACTAATAGTATACTATAACAACAATTGATAATTAATATTACCTAATTGCTCAATTTATAATCTCATCGCCGATTATCATTACTATTAGTATTTCCCATCACTATGCCACACAAGGCTTTCAACGAGTTTACCACAACTTCACATATTCTCAATTATTCATTTATTTAATATAATTGAGTTATCTCATTTCATAACATGAAATCGTTCATATTCAATTAAATATTTATTTCCATTAATGTATTTATTTAATAATACGTGGAAATTCTCAGGTATTACATCCTCCCCCCCCCCCCCACCCCCACTTATAAAAATTCTATCCCAGAATTGCTACAAGGTTACACAAACAGATGGGGATAATCCCTCATCATGCTATCTTCTAACTCCCACGTTGCCTCCTCGACATCATGGTTACGCCAGAGCACTTTTACAGAAGAAATAACTTTATTCCTTAAGGTTTGCTCTTTCTTATCTAGAATTTGGACAGGAATTTCTTCGTACGCTAAGTTTTTCTCCACTTGAATGGGTTCATAAGAAATCGCGTGCTTGTAGTCGGGCTTGTATGGGCGCAACACAGATATGTGAAACACGTTATGGATGTGCTCCAATTCAGGTGGTAGTGCAACTTTGTACGCTACTTCGCCCACTCGCTTTAGTATCTCGAACGGTCCTATGAATCTTAGACTCAGTTTTCCTTTCTTGCCGAAATGGATTTTTCCCTTCCACGGAGATACCTTCAAGAATACAAAACTACCGACTTCAAAGTCTTGATCTTGCCGATGCAAATCTGCGTACTTTTTCTAGCGATCTTGAGCTGCTACAAGTCTGGCCCTTATCACTTTCACCACATTCACAGTTTGTTGTACTAATTCTGGTCCGAGTACTCGTCGTTCTCCGACTTCGTCCCAATATAAAGGCGTTCTACACTTCCTTCCGTAAAGAGTTTCATACGGTGGCATGTCGATACTCGCATGGTAACTATTATTATATGCAAATTCGACTAAGGGTAGGTGGTCGTCCCAATTTCCCTTGAAGTCCATCACGCAAGTCCTAAGCATATCCTCTAGCGTTTTTATAGTTCGCTCACTCTGTCCGTCTGTCTGGGGATGATAAGCAGTACTCAATCTCAACTGTGTTCCCATCCTCTCTTGCAAGCTTTTCCAGAATTTTGACGTGAAACGCGGGTCTCGGTTAGAAACAATCGACACCGGCACTCCATGTCGTGAAACGATTTCCTTTACATGCAGACTCGCTAATTGATTTAAACTGTAGCGGATCTTGATAGGTAGAAAATGTGCAATCTTCGTAAGTCGATCCACGATGACCTAAATGGTATCCAAACCTTTCTGTGTGACTGGAAGTCCTACCACGAAATCCATCGTAATATGCTCCCATTTCCACTCTGGTATTTCCAATGGTTGTAGTAAACCACTCGGTCGCTGATGCTCTGTTTTTACACGTTAACACGTAAGACATCTACTAACGTACTCCGAAATTTCTCGTTTTAGATTTGGCAACAAAAATGTTGCTTCAAATCCCGATACATCTTCGTGCCTCCCGGATGAATGGAGTACGTCGTATTATGAACCTCGTGCAAAATTTCCTCTCTTAACTCGGCCACTGCCGTACACTCTCCCTTCGAATCTTAAGATACCATCTTTATCTAGTCGAAATTTTTCTTCCTCTTTTTCCATGATCCTTCTTCTGATTTTCTCACACTCTCCATCTTTCTCCTTGGCTTCCTTTACTCTATCCAACAATTTCGAACAAGCTTCTATTACAAATAACTTTTCTTCAGACCTCTCGGGTCCCCTCACTTCTATTTCCAATTTCTCCATATCTCTTATTAACTCCTCCTGAGTTGTCAGTCGAAACAATTTCTCCCTTCCTTTCCTGCTCAGAGCATCAGCAACTATGTTTACCTTCCCCGAGTGATAAAGAATTTCACAGTCATAATATTTGATTAATTCTAACCACCTTCTCTGACGCATATTCAACTCCTTCTGTGTGAAGATATATTTCATACTTTTGTGGTCCGTGTATATCTCACACTTCTCCCCGTACAAATAATGCCTCCATATCTTCAACGCAAAAACTACTGCCGCTAGCTCTAAGTCATGAGTAGGGTATCATTTTTCGTAATCCTTCAATTGTCGTGATGCATACGCAATGACCTTGTCGTTTTGCATAAGTACACAACCAAGTCCTCAATGCGACGCATCACTGTACATCACAAATCCTCCTATATCATCTCGTAATGATAATACAGGCGCCTCGCTTAATCTCTTCTTCAACTCTTGAAAACTCTCCTTTCATTTGTCGGTCCATACAAATTTCATCGTGTTCCTCGTCAAATTAGTCAACGGGGTTGCTATCTTAGAAAAATCTTGGATAAATCTTTGATAGTACCCAGCTAACCCTAAGAAACTCCTCACCTCCGTCGGTGTCCTAGGTTGTTCCCAATTACTTACTGCTTCGACCTTTTCGGGGTCTACTAAGATTCCATTTTCATCCACCACGTGGCCTAAGAATTGAACCTTCTTCATCTAAAACTCGCACTTAGAAAACTTCGCATACATCTTCTCCTTTCGTAGTGCCTTCAAAACAATCTTCAGATGTTCGGCGTGTTCTTCCTCCGTCTTCGAGTAAATTAAAATATCGTCGATGAAAACTACTACAAATTTATCCAAATATGGCTTGAAAGCTCGATTCATCAAGTCCACGAATGCTTCCAGAGCATTAGTTAAACCGAATGACATTACCAAAAGCTCGTAATGTCCAAAACAGGTTCAAAATGAAGTCTTTTGTATGTCCTCATCCCGTATTTTTAGTTGATGATATCTCGTCCGTAGGTCGATCTTCGAGAAACATTTCGCTCCTTTCAGTTGATCAAATAAGTCGTCAATCCTTGGTAGAGGATATCTGTTCTTGATCATTACTCTATTCAATTCGCGATAATCAATACAAAGCCTCATCGATCCGTCCTTTTTCTTAACAAATAACACTGGTGCTCCCCAAGGTGACACACTCGGTCGAATGTAACCTTTATCCAATAACTCTTGAAGTTGTATCATCAATTCCTTCATTTCTACTGGCGTCATCCGATATGGAGCTTTCGAAATCGGTGTCGTTCCTGGTGTTAAGTCTATTACAAATTCAATTTCTCTATCTGGCGAAACGCCAGGCAGATCGTCCGAAAACACATCCTGAAATTTACTTACTATGGGTATGTCTTTAATCTCTACTCCCTTTTTTCGAGTATCCACAACGTAAGCTAAATAACCTACACATCCTTTCTTTAACAATTTCTTGGCCTGCATCATCGTAATCCAACACAATTAGCGATGAGCTACCATAAAACACTACCTTAGACTCACTCAGAGTCTGAAGGTTCACACATTTGTTCTGACAGTCAATTACTGATGCATGGTCATATAACCAATCCATCCCAAGTATTAAGTCAAATTCTCCTAGTCTAATAGGAATCAAGTCTACGCTCAGTTCATGTTCTCTAATGTTTGCGTGACAATTTTCATAGACGTATTCTACAGGGATTATTTCCTTATTCTCAACCTCTATGTTCAAAGGATCTTCTAAACATTCTCGGATTGTACTAAGTTTACTAACAAATTCTTCAGATACAAACGAACAGGTGGCACCCGAATCAAATAATACATAAGCATTTATAATATTGATTGGGATTATACCTGACACCACGTCCTTTGCAGCTATAGCATCTTGGACGGTCATGTTAAAGGTTCGAGCGATCGATCGGTTAGGTTGCGCAGGTCCACCAATCATCAACTTACTTCCTCCTCCTTGGCTTCCGCCAGCTCCACCGCTTCCTTTCTTCGGGCAATCTTTTATCTGGTGCTCTGTTGATCCACAAGCAAAACATCCTCTGATTTTCTTCGGCTTCGGGCAGTTTGGTGAGATGTGCCCCTATTGGCTGCAATTATAATAAGTGTTTTTCCTCTTCCAGCATTCTCCCTGATGGTTCCTTCCATATTTGTTGCAAGCTTCAGTCCTCTTCTTGAAGTTTCTCTGGTGATTCCCACCTTGATTATTGCTTCTGTTATTATTGTTTTCCCATTTCCTCTTTTCGGAGTTACTCCCTTCGCTGCTGCTTCCTCCACGGTGCTCACTACCAGCGTTCTTATTCTTCTTCTCCTTATGATACGGACTTAAGGCCTCACTGCCACCTTCCGCAATGATTTCCTTCTCCAACAATGTCGTAAAGGAATCAATCTGGAAGACTGATACCTTATTATACAACCACGGTTTTAACCCTTGTTCAAAACGTCTCGCCTTCCTCTTCTCATCCACAACTTGGTGTTCTGTAAACCGTGCTAGTTCATTGAACTTAGTTGCGTACTGCGCCACTGTCATATCACCTTGTTTTAATTCTAGAAATTTTACTTCCATCCTAATCTTTATACTCTTCGGAAAATAGTTTTCGAAAAATAACATAGTAAACCTCTCCCACGTTATCATTCCTTCCCCCGCTCTCTGTTGATTGGTTTTCCACCAATAGTTCGCTTCGCCCCTCATCATGTACATGGCAAATACTGTCTTCTGGTCTTCACCCACGCGAGCTAGTGAAGGCCTTCTCGATCTCCTTGATCCAGGTTTGCGCAACTATCAGGTCAGTGGTTCCCGCGAACTCTGGGGGGTCTTACACTCTTAAAATCTTTGAAGGTCGTTACTGGGACAACTTGGGGAATGGGTGGTACGGGTTTGTTTCTTCCCCTCGGAGCTTCTCCCAATAAATCTACCAGTCTCTGTATCGGATCTACAGGACCTCTCTCATCATTAACTGACTCTTCTGGGACAGTTATTCTACGTCTGGGTGGCATTTTCTACATCACAAATTTTTCATTTTATTATCTAGTTATAATACTTAGACATTTCTCAATAGAAAAGAATTACAAGTTTATAACAAGTTTCTGAAATAGGATCATTTATATTTATATGCCAAAGGGCTACATTACATGTTCTTTTCTAGCTTACTACTATAAATGATATACATATCCCCTACTATCACAAAAGACAGGGACATACTAACTTACTACCCTTCTAGCACTTTTCAGAAGTTTGGGGGTTTCACCACTACCTCACATCTTACACAAAAGATTGAACACATAAAAGTACTATACTAATAAGCTCTTCCCTCTAGACTCAGTCTAACATCCCATGCTCAACGACGCTCTGATATTCCTTCTGTGTGATGTGCACCACCATGTCTCGGCTTATGGTATGTTAGGTCTATCCTTGCTCAGCTGGGTAATGATGTACCCCATCTATCAATCTCTCCATGGCCGTGCGAAGAACATAGCCCATCTTGTTCATTTTTCTCCTCTTGCACCGCACCTCATCCTCTAGATCATCTGCCCTATCATTGGCTAACTCCCACTTCTCCTCGAAGTGACTCCTATCCATTAACTCCATCTCTAACTAAGTTCGGAGAGCCTCCTCTCTGGCTTCTCACTTAAAACCTTCTATTCTAATTCCTCAAGCTTTCCTGCCACTTCAATATTCCTCACCACCTCTCGATAAAACAAAGTTCCCATCTGGATCCCTGCTTCCTTACGGTGAGCAATCTCCACCTCCATCTCCTGCATCACTAGTTTCCTCTGATGGTCCTCGTCCCTCAACTTCTGGAACGCAAACTCCCTCTCCCTAGCCTCAGCCTCAAGCTCCTCTACTCTACATCCCAACTCCAATATCTGCTCCTTATACTCTCCTAACATCCGATCCTCAAAAGTAGCCTCGTCAGAGTCCTCCACAGGATCAGGATCCTCCTCCAAAGGCTCCTATTCAGGGTCAAACTCCACCTCTTCCTCATCGTCATCATCAAAAGGGGCTACTACTAAAATAGGCTCTGATATCAAGGGTGTCTCATAGACTATGTGGATGTCACGCGGCTCCTCCTCTACCACTCGGCTAGGTCCTCCCATGTCAGTCATCCTACAATCACCAATATAAGACAACACAAACAACAACTCCATTAGAATGTTAAACAAACATAAGTTCATTGTATAGAATGAAGTTACATTTCATAACACACTAAGTCTCTCAAGGAAAACTCTACATGAGTTTTATCTCCTTCCTAACTTCTAAGTTCCCTTTAGTTATAATCTAAAGACACTCGCTCATAAGGTTTATAACTAAGGCTTTGATACCACAATTTATACTGAGCAGTCACTAAGGACCATTGAACTTTCACTAGAGTTACCAATATTAAACTGATAACCAAAAATATCAAGTACTATAGAGGATCAGTCTACAATACTTCACATTATGCATAACACCACAATACTATTTATTCATGTGTTGGGGTTTCCAACAACATACACTCCCCTTACCAAAAGGGTTGTCCAATTCAGTTTTCAAGATTTTCGCAATAATCAATTAGTTTGGACAGCTTTTATAAACATGCATACAGTCTAGCCGAAACAAATGGCATCGACTCTTTCACAATATTCAAGATCAATGCTAAGTTTAACATGAATAATAACTTTCAAAAGGGTTTAAGCATATTAGCTCTTTTGAACGAGAAAGTAATCTAATTTGTATTCAAAGGGATAGCTTATGGTATTTGTTAAATAAAATAATTCATTGATATTGCACAACAATAATAATAGGGTTCGAATACTTGCCTCAAGCGCAGTTTACCAAAATATCTCTTAACAATACTCTTTCAAATCCTAACATAATATAATATGTATATAAGATATTCATTTGTTAAATGTGCTCATGCTTGATATGTAAGTTTAATTGCATACTTAAACATTTAACTTAGTTGTATATTTTTCACATACTCCATTTCATACCTTATGTATTTATAACACCAAATCAGCTTGTAAGTCGCCATGAACATCACTTAACATAGTCTTTAATTGTTGCTTTATAGTTTGCAAATACTTTTTGGACTTATTACTTGAAAGTCTATTATCACATCATTAAGCATTCCCTCATAATATCTAGCTTGCTTCTGTACTGGTCATATAATGCATGTTAGAGTAATAATACAAGTACGCAACTTCTACAAATCAATAGCAAAACTGATCCTACAGCAGACTGGTGCGGCTGTGCCTGATTTGTACTAAGGAGACGCGCAGTTGCCTACACATCCTTACATACATAACACATATTAACATGTTAAGGGTCCTTTTGCATTCTCCTAGTTCAATCTAGGTCCCGTTTCGTATGATATGGTCCTAATTTAGACATCTCGACAAATTAAGGCCATTTAAAGTTATGATATCACAACGTCCAACATGTTTAATTGTTAAACATATAAAGTAGTCATATAACTCATATTAAACATGCTTGTGAGTATTCATATCACATATGTGTATTTAACATCGTTTTGTAATTTGAAAATATGCTTCATTTATGATTTCCTTAAACTACGATAACTAAGCATGGTATATATACATTTATGATACATGAGTGCATCTAAAGATATCATCTAACCTGCTCATAATCATCAGGTTCTAACTTTTAAAGTAGTACATCAACTTTCACGTTCAAAGTTCGTATTTTCAATAGTAAAGCTTACTAATAAGCCTAACATGCTCATGCTTTAATATGAAATTCATATTCTTAAGTTAGTATATCTAACATGCATTTCAAAACCATACTAACATGCTTGCAAGATCAGAATATACATTATTCAAGTTTACCATTTCTAGCTTTTCCAAAACTTGAAGTTTTCTTGAAAACTAAGCTCAACATCATGCTAAAACATCATACATGTTCAAACGGTATCTAATCACATGATAAGGTCATTTATAGGCTTAACCTAACTATCATAACATGCTCAAAACAAATCAAAACTTCAATTCATTATCTCAAAACTGCACCACGCGCGGCCGCGCGGTATTAGCCTATGGAATGGGCGCGGCCGCGCCACTTCGAACAGTTTGAAAAAAAATAGCTCTACAGAAGCAGAACCTTGACACAAGGGGTGCTACACTTGCAACCAGACCAACTACCATGTTCCAAAATATGTATATCAACTCAAATAACACAATGGCATGTTATTCTACAACAATTAACAGAGAATTCACAAATTCTAGAATTTGACAAACTTAATAATTAAGAACATAGAAATAGAATTTTATACCTCTTGAAGCTTAATGTAATTCTTCAACACAATGATTACACTCCCTCAATTTCTCAGCAGCTCACACTCCCTATTGCACCTCTCAAACAAACTCAATCCAAGAGATTTTAGGATTGCATGAAGGTTATGGAGGTGTGATAACCCAGGATTTCGAATAATCCAAAATTTGCGAATAAATTTTTCTTTAATTAATATTAATATTAATTATCAATTTTATGACAAGTATCTGTGATACGAGTCTCGAGAAAGTCAATTTATGTATTGACTAATAAATTTAGAGTAGAGTTGTGCTTAACAACTTTAGAAAACCCTAACCCTAATTTTTGGATAGGGATTCGGTAGAAAATATAATTAAAATAATTATATTGCTAAGAATGTGTTTGAACTGTATGTTGATTATGTTGATCAATAATTGATCGGATAAGGTTTGTAATTAATAAACCTTAATAAGGGATTTAAACCCCTAATCTTAAATTTAGAAAATTAATTGTACAGTTAAAAACCCTAATTGTACGCCGGAAAACCCTAATTTAAAATATGGGATTTTCTAAACCCTAATTAGGCAACCCTAATTTTTATTAGCATGCCTAAAGTGTTTGTTAAACTTAAATATGATTAGAAAACTATAATTATATTTTTGTATGTTAAATTTCTATTTTAAAAAACCCTAATTTTATTTTAGAAATTTTATTTTTCTAACTAAACCCTAATGTGTTCAAACCCTAATTTAAACCCTAAACCCTAAGGGTTTGTGTATTGGACAAGAATGCCATTAATTGTATTTTAGAAATGACCAAAATGCCCTTTAGTGTAAATTAGTGAGCTAGCTTGCAAATCTTGGCAAATTTGTGTTAGGTTACCAACTACATTGACTTGTGTGACTGAAATCTCAGCAAAATCCAGCCAAATTCGTCCAACACATCAGATCTAACAACTAAGCATGCTATATAAGAGATTCAAGAGAGAGAAAGTCTAAAAAAGTTGTCATTTTACATACATGCTCTTACCAACTCTCTCTCCCTCCCACACCTCCGAATTTGCTTAGTATATCAGTCCTAAATACAGCCACTAGATCAATCAATAACATATTGAAGAGCATAGATCAAGAATTGGAACAAGAAGGTATAAACCTATTTTTGATTTTTGATCTTAGTGGCTAAGAAACATTTTATGTTTATGTGTTTAGATCTTTGTTAGATGATGTTTAATGATGATCTATGTTGATATAACATAGATCCATAGCATCAAAATGCTTTAAAATTGAGTTTTTCTAAAACTGTCAAGAACACGATTTGTGGTCTGACAAGCTAATGTCAGGAGCCATAAATCCGTGTTTGTTTATGATTTTTGTTGTTTTATGTTTTGGATCTGTTATTTGGTATGAGGTCTTTAATCTGCAAGTGGTTTTACAGTTAAGTGATGTTTAGAATTGAAGTTATACTCGGTCAAATCCCGTTAATCGGGCATGACCGAGTAAACTTCTGGGTAACCCAGAAGGGAAACAATCGCGGCTGACAGGGTTTTTAAGCCTCTTAATCTGTCATTTGTGTTAATTTTTTTATGATATGTTGTATTCGGATTGAATCTTGTTGTGTGGACTTTAGATCCCTGTCCTTAGAAATCTTAAACACTCCATATATTGATTGTAGCAAGTGGTCAAAGTGGCCTAATCGATCATGATTGCTGTTTCTGGAAATTCCAGAAAACCGGATGAACTTAGTTTCTGACCATGTTTGACCCGATCGTATCTTGAGTTTTAGATGTAGTTTAACTGACCTGTTGTGATGTAAATGTACCTTAACACGAGTACTACATATTTGAACCATCAAACCACCTGAACCAAGACTAGAACATAGATTAATTTGAGCTTAGATGTGGCAACTCGAAACTGTCTAGGCCCAGAAAAACCCAGAATGAGTCTGACAGCTTCTTTGAAGCTCTAGATCTTGCAGTATTGTTATTGTTTGATCAAGATGTTGGTTGTGTGTTGTAGTATTACATTTTGGCTACACGATCACACTTCAAACAAGTCCAGAAACCATTTTGGCTGTGAATTAAAGACGGTCAAAGTTGACCACTTGTTAAGCGGGCTGTCAGTTTTCTTAAGCTCAAAAACACCAACAGCGACGCTTTGTGTCGCTATAGCCCTATAGCGACGGTTTAATTAATTTATTTTCGGATTCTTCCGGAAAATAATTAAAAATTAGAAATAAATTATAAAAATTACTAAAATTAGTTTTAAAAATTATTTTAAATTATGAAAAATAATTTTTGACCAATTGGAATATTTTTCTTTAATATTTATAATTATTTAAATATTAATGGCATTTAATTTATTTAATTAGTGTATTAAATAAATTAGAGAAAAATAATTTAATATTATGAAAAAACATTTTAAATAAGAATAATGTATTTAAAAATATTTTGAGTTATAAAATGTAACTTTTAATATTTTTGGAGAATTTTCATTAATAATTTAATATTAATGATATTAGATTTGTTTGATTATTAAATTAAATAAATAAGATAAAAATAATTTTAATGATTTAAAAATCATTTTAATTGAGAATAAAGTGTTAGAAAATATTTTAAATTATAAAATATAATTTTCAATATTTTTGGAGAATTTTCATTAATAAATTAATATTAATGATGTTTGACTTATTTAATTATTATATTAAATAAATGAATTAAAAATAATTTTATTTATTTAAAAATGAGAAAAATGGTTTAAAAATATTTTAAGTTATAATTAATGACTTTTAATATTTGAAAAATAATTTCATTAATATTTATATATTAATCGTGATGATTTAAAAATGATTTTAATTATTTTAAAAAATCATTTAAGTAGAATATTGACGGTTTAAAAATATTTTAAGTTATTGATAATAGCTTTAATATTTTGAAAAGTATGTTATTAATATTTTGATATTATTAAATATTAATAATGATACAATTAATTGATAATTAAATCATTTAAAAATGATTCTAATATTTGAAAAATTATTATAAATTATAATAATTGCTTGATAATTATTAAAAGCTTCCAAAAAATATTATTAATGATAATTGACTTACCTAAATTAATATTGAAGCTTAGAGACCACGTGTAATTGACAGATAACTGTGTTAATTATCGGATAGGGTGACCAGAACATCGAGAATGGACCAAAGTCCAACCAGACTGAATTAGTGTGACTTGTTAAGTGTTTATATAGGTTATAAACATTGTTGTGACTATGTGGTAATGTGTTTAGGAGAAGTTTGACTGTGAACTACAGTGTTGTGTGTTATGTGGATTATTGTGCTAATTGTTAGACCGATATTATTGGTTATAGGTCTTTCGAAAGCAGATAAGTATTTTGTGTAGCTGTAATCAGCGGAAGAGGCAAGTTCCCTAACTCAACCTTGAGTTATTTCATTCAATTATTATTGGTGAATAATTATTGCTAATTATACCACGTCCAGTGATTTATTGTTGAGAGTAAATTATTGAATTAGAAAATATATATTCGTAGAATTACTGTTGTTGGATATTCATATATGTAGAAGTTAGAATTGACAGTGCAGATAATTCCTGTTTATTATCGAATTATGTTGAGAAATGTCTTAGCCAATTATTCTGGTTAGACAAACATTTGTAAAAACTTGTTAGGTTTGAGAAAAGAAGTAAATAGAATTTGAAATCCCAGTATTTCGTTGTAAAATCAAACCCTTGATTCTAAGACTGAGAATAACAACCTTTTATATAAAGGGAATATTTTGTTGGTCGTGAATTCGACCTTTGCGCGCGTTTTGAGTATTATGCATAATATAGGGTATAATAAGCTGATCACTTGTTGTATTTGCAGAGGGGTATGATTTAATCTTTATGGTTATCTGATACACCTGAGTATTTATCAAAGTAAATCTTTGATATCTACCCGAGAAAATAAGTTCAAGATCTTGTGTGATCGCTCAGTATAAATCTGGAAAACATTCCACTTTGCTATTTCGTAGAATTGATTCTTGATTATTCATTAGAATATCGTAGAAACTTTGAAAGCGTTGTACTCTTTCATTATTGAATTATTGTGTTGTATAGAATACGAGAAAACTTGTTATTGAATAACGATTTGTTCAGCTATTTCAAAGTTCCCCGAACTTTGATTTCATTCTATCAAAATAGATAGACTGTTGTTTTTGAATTCTTATACATTTATTGTATGTCTTAACTTGCGGGGCAAATTAGTTGCTCACCCTTGCTAGATAAAATTTTTCAGCTAGGGATGAAGTTGCAGGAGGTGCTGCAAAGGACAAAGGCAAAGGCGTTGTAATAAACTAGTTATGATTAGCATATTTAGTATGTTGTATTGTAAACCCTTTTTGTATATCTAAAGGGTATATTTGTAAAGTTAAGGTTAGAGAACCTGGGTGTTGTATTATTAAACTCTGATAAAAACTTATGAAAGTTACTATCTATATATATTATGGGTAGTTAAGTGTTATTTATACTGTGGATCGTGAACACCAAACTCGGGAGTCAGGTAACCCAGATTTGGGGGTGTCACAGGTTGGTATCAGAGCTGTAGGTTATAAACCTTAAGTGGGGTGGGGAAAACCCTAGGATTATAACCATAGCGAGATAGAGAATACTCATTTAGAGTACTAAGTGAGAGATTGCCGAAGTGCAACGATAGTGAGAAATATGGACACATAGGGTGAGAAGTTTGTACTAAAAAAGTGCTAATCAAGTTGTTAAAATTGATTGTAGGATTTCGGGAGAAGATAAGATGAGTACGGAGATGCCAGTGGCTGTCGCACCAATGCCAGTAGCCGAGGTGCCAGCACAGAGCGAATCGGTTGAAGAAGTGGGGAAAGATGAACCAATGATCAATCTTGGGAGTGATCATGATGATTATCCTGAGATGTATCTAAGTGGTGATGAGGAGGCGGAGTCTGAAGAAGCTAAGGTGGAACTAAAGAATAAGATCAAGGTTGGTGAACAAGATCAGCTATCTGTGGAAGTCTAAGAACTCCGAAGCAAAGTATTTCTTTTGGAGGAGTTGTGGAAGACGGAGCGGGCATTACGCGAAATGACTGAAGAACGGAACGAGCTGAAAGCACAGGTGGAGAAGATGAAGGCTGAAGGTGGTGGATCGTCTGAAGGAACCGGCAAGAAGGACAAGAAGAAAAGAAAGAGGAACAATGACAGTGACAACTCTGGAAATTCAAACCCGAAGAAAAAGAAAGCTTGCAGTAAGTGTGGCAAAACTCACGTGGGGGAATGCATGATGTGGAAGAACGTGTGCTTCAACTGTAAGCAGGAAGGACATATCTCTTTGCATTGTCCTAAGCCAAATATGAGGAAGTATTTTTCCTGTGGGAAAACGGGGCATGGATTTAACAAGTGTCCTAGCAAGAAGAAGACTGGGGAAGGGAGTGGTCGTTAGACAACTTAGATATAAGTTGTAGTATCTTTTGGTAGAAGTTTCTGGTATTAGGTTATGTAATATCGAGAATGATGTTTGAACCTATGTAAATATATGTTTGTATGAATAAAATCTTTATTTTCTATATGAATATAAGATTAAAATGAATTTGTGTGTTCTTAAAACTCATATTTATGGTATGTTCATGACTCATAATTATATGAAATGTCTTGAACCCCTCAGCGAATGGACGCCAAAGGTCTGACTAGGATAAGTTCATACACTCATATAGTTGTGGCAAGTTACTGAACTCCTAAGTGTGGTAAGTTTGATGAACTGGAAATAGTAATGTGAAATTGGAGAATGCCAACTTTTTGTGTAAAGTTGGGGATTTGCAACTTTTGTAAAGTTGAGTGTGTTAATCCTAGTATTATTTTAAAATGATAGTAATATGTGAAGTACTAAATGTACTATGTGCTATTTGAATAAATATGCGATTACTTGAGAATTATGTGTTAAATTCTTATTGTGTTAAGAATTTGTATAGAGAAAGAGTATTAATATAAGATTTTCATTTAAATCAGATCATGCCGCCTAGACGACAGAATCGAAACCAAAGAGAAGAACAATCAGTGAATAACGAAGGAGGTCAAGTGGACCCGATGCAGAATTTTGTGGATATGCTGGCCCAAGCTATGGAAAATAGGGCTCCAGCCAGGGGAAGACCAAGGAATCAGCCAGCCGACAGATTGGCTAATTTTAAGGATTTTAAAGCGGTAGGACCGCCTGAATTCAAGGGGACTACGGATCCGATCGAAGCCCAAACTTGGGTGAAAGAGATGGAGAAAGCGTTCGTGATTGCGCGAGTGGCAGAAGAGCAAAAGACGGCTTTTGCGGCATACTTAATGAAGGGAGAAGCCAATTATTGGTGGGAAACCAATCAAGCGAGAGCGGGTACAGCGGTGGTGACGTGGGCCAGATTTAAAGAATTATTCTTTGAGAACTACTTCTCACCGAGTATGCAAGCTCGGATGGAAGTTAAGTTCTTGGAACTTAAGCAGTAGAACATGTCTATTTCTGAAAACGCGGCTAAACTCAACGAATTGGCACGATTTGCACCTCATCAGGTGGACACAGAAGTAAGGAAAGCAAGAAGATTTGATAACGGACTGAAACCAGGGATATTCAACAAGGTGGCAGTATTGCAGATCAGCACGTTTGCGGCTCTATTGGAGAAAGCATTAATTGCTGAAAGAGGAAGTGAGGCTGCATCTCGTTTTCATCAGGAGAAGAAGAAGAATACCAATGAGGGTGGAAGCAGTGGTGTTAGTAACCCAAATAAAAGGAAGTGGAGTGAGATTACCCAATCGGGTTGCAAAGCTGAAGGGAATAAAAAAGGAGGAGGGCCTTGTGCAAATTGTGGGAAGAATCATGCAGGTGTTTGTTTGAAGAAGAAGAGGGTTTGTTACAACTTTTTTTTTTGCTAAATTTGTTTGTGTATTAAATGCAAAAAATAAGGATATTACAATGAAGATCAGATCATAGACCTCTTCTTCCGAGAGGGCTAAAACACCTAGTAAAGCCTAGGAACAAATTTACCTAACCTAAATTATATTTTCCTCACAACACGAGGTTAGGCAAATGAAACACAAAAAAAACGGAATAAGCCCAAAGCCCATCCGAGAAACAAAGCAGTGAGCCAAATAAGCCCACCATCTTAAGATAATCGGCGCATGTGGTCATACCAATAAAACATCAAACCACCAAGTCCACGTGATCAACATTTAGCTAAAATAAATTTGCAAACCACCAGTCATTTGGCCCAATAGAACAAATTCATTAAGAGGGGCCCAAATGTAGGAAAAGCAATAGACCACAACTGCATTAACCCCAAAGCAGCCTCATGAATCGAGACCTGCTAGAGAGCAACCAGAGATAGCAGCTGATACATCCGGATAAACCAAAGAGAGAAGAAACTCCATGGATTCCGGCAATAAAGACTACACCAAATTAGTCGGACAAAGCTTCCTCAATCAAACTAAAATGGAGGCCGCCAAATCAGATCCGGCGAGAGCAACCATGAATCCCTTAACAGATAAAAAGGCAATAAACCCCAAACTAATCTGAAAAGGTATCACCAACAACACAAATCGGATTAAAGGACATAAAATCAGATTTGAAGCCATCATCTACAGAGGCCAACCCAGACCAAAGCATCAAGATCTAAACCCCCTGGCAAAGGAAGGGGGGAGTAGGTGGGCAGGATGAAATGGAGGAACCGACGACCGAAGATGGAGGATGATTGGTTAGACCCATTAAAGCAGAACTTTAATTTAAACCAATAACAACCCCAACACTGCAACCAATAACACAATCAGCCAAATCAAAACCTCAACCCAGCAACACCGAAGTGAGGAAGGCTCCAGACCAGATCCAAACAACCTAACCAACAAGAAATACTCCCCTACTAACTTAAGAAAAATAGGAAAATCTGCTATGTAGCCACCGGACTATGCCAACACAATAGCAAGAAGGTAATGTTCGGGTTAAGTCACACTTGAAGATGCCGGAGAGACCTCAAGTAGAAATCAAGTAAAGGATGGCCAGGATGATGGGTGGGCCGATCAAGGGCGGGAAGAGAGGGATAGGCCAAAAGTGGGATGGGAGAGGTGTGGGGGAAGGAGGGGGGGAGAAATTCTAGAGAGAAGGAGGAGCTTCTCTCTCTAACTTTCCCTACTTGGAACCCCCCATAGTCTTTAAGTTGTCGTGATGTTTTTTTTTTTACCAAAACAGTGTCATGTTTGTTACAACTGCGGACAAGAGGGGCATATGTCGCCAAATTGTCCCAACCCGAAAAATATTCAAGGTTGTTATGCGTGTGGATCGACTGATCATTTGGTTCGGAACTGTCCGAAGAAGAATGCAGAAAAAAAAAGTGCCAACAAGGGACCCGGTGGTGGAACCTTGGCAATCCGAGGACCTGCGCAGCCAGGAAGATCTACTGCCCGTACATTTAACATGACGGCGCTAGATGCAGTTGCTACTCATGAGGTAGTAGCAAGTAATGATTTCGTTTAGAAATTTAATTACGCGAGTATTATGATTTAGATAATTCTGTGAACTGTTTTCTTTTATAGATTTAAGTCACATGTTAGAATTTGAAACACAAAGTAATATTGTGTTGATCAAAATGAATTGATGATACAACTTTAAAAAAAATTGTAAAGAATAAGAAAGCGGTGATTCTGAGGACGGAATTCTTTTAAGGAGGGGTGAATGTGATAACCCAGGATTTTGAATAATCCAAAATTTGAGAATAAATTTTTTTTTTAATTAATATTAATATTAATTATCAATTTTGTAACAAGTATCTGTGATACGAGTTTCGAGAAAGTAAATTTATGTATTGACTAATAAATTTAGAGTAGAGTTGTGCATAACAACTTTAGAAAACCCTAACCCTAATTTTCGGATAGGGATTCGGTAGAAAATATAATTAAAATAATTATATTGCTAAGAATGTGTTTGTATTGTATGTTGATTATGTTGATCAATAATTGATCGGATAAAGTTTGTAATTAATAAACCTTAATAAGGGATTTAAAACCCTAATCTTAAATTTAGAAAATTAATTGTACAGTTAAAAACCCTAATTGTACGCCGGAAAACCCTAATTTAAAATATGGGATTTTTTAAACCCTAATTAGGCAACCCTAATTTTTATTAGCATGCCTAAAGTGTTTGTTAAACTTAAATATGATTAGAAAACTCTAATTATATTTTTGTATGTTAAATTTCTATTTTAAAAAACCCTAATTTTATTTTAGAAATTTTATTTTTCTAATTAAACCCTAATGTGTTCAAACCCTAATCTAAACCCTAAACCCTAAGGGTTTGTGTATTGGACAAGAATGCCATTAATTATATTTTAGAAATGACCAAAATGCCCTTTAGTGTAAATTAGTGAGCTAGCTTGCAAATCTTGGCAAATTTGTGTTAGGTTACCAACTACATTGACTTGTGTGACTGAAATCTCAGCAAAATCCAGCCAAATTCGTCCAACACATCAGATCTAACAACTAAGCATGCTATATAAGAGATTCAAGAGAGAGAAAGTCTAAAAAAATTGCCATTTACATACATGCTCTTACCAACTCTCTCTCCCTCCCACACCTCCGAATTTGCTTAGTATATCTGTCCTAAATACAGCCACTAGATCAATCAATAACATATTGAAGAGCATAGATCAAGAATTGGAACAAGAATGTATAAACCTATTTTTTGATTTTTGATCTTAGTGGCTAAGAAACATTTCATGTTTATGTGTTTAGATCTTTGTTAGATGATGTTTAATGATGATCTATGTTGATATAACATAGATCCATAGCATCAAAATGCTTTAAAATTGAGTTTTTCTAAAACTGTCAAGAACACGATTTGTGGTCTGACAAGCTAATGTCAGGAGCCATAAATCCGTGTCTGTTTATGATTCTTGTTGTTTTATGTTTTGGATCTGTTATTTGGTATGAGGTCTTTAATGTAACACCCCCTTCCCGAAGAGGAAAGGGAGGTCACGCACAAAGCACAACAAACCTCAAAATAGTAAACTGAGCACTAATAACTTCAACATGTAATAATGATATCCACCAATAAAGTACTAATTATAATTCTACAACTAGAGTCAAAATAATCAAAACTTAAAAATCGAAACAACCTAGATTGATGGTCATAGACAACTCTCTCATTACACTAGCCCTGAATCACCCCTGCAAACCTGCCGGAAGAAAAACACAGCATGAGCCAATTGCCCAGTACGGATACAGATATACAAAAGATATACAACTGATATACGAAAACAGTTGAGACAAATGACTGAACAAGCCTCAAGTGCAAGTACGAACGAAAATATAATATCCAAGGATCTGAATGGAATATATATGAATAAACATAATTGACGAAACCAATAAAAGAATAAAGAAATAGCAAACTGAAGTAACTAACTCAATGACTTGAACTGAAAAGAAACCAACAAAACTAATCCAATAAAATAATAGGCTGAAACAAATGGCTGAAGTTATTTTATACCGAATGAGCTCAGAAAAACACATTGCCACACAGGCAAGTCAAAATAATGCCACACAGGCAAGTCAAATGATGCCACACAGGCAACCAAAATAATGCCACACAGGCACATCGAAACAATGCCACACAGGCAATCACACATTGGACCGCGAATCCAAATGTATGAAAATCAGATAGGTGTGTTTGGCACAACATCACCAATCCGCAGAACAGAAAACTAGGGTTAACCCATACGCCTCCCACAACAAAACACCAAATGGCCCATTTACTCCTGAACCCAAAATGGAGACGCCGTGGACTAATCACACCGCCACGGAAAGTGTCACGTCTCTCGTGCCAAGACGACGTGCCTGTGGTACCCCCACAGGTGGTTATAGCTCAGGTATACTCTACGGTATATTCTAACAAAAATATCATGTCACAACACATGCGACAAAATATCAACAAAAGGGTTCTATATGTACATGTTGAACCAAATCAAATTATAATCACAAGGTTTCAAAAAGAAGGTAGCAACATGTACCGCTCTATAATTATCGAAATAAATATTAGACATGATAACCTCATTTAAAGAGTACAAATGCGAGTTATATGAATCAACTCCAAAATGAAACTAATATACTTATTTCACAAGAAACAATTATGTGAAATAATAACGAAATTCGAACAAGCGACAAAACGAACAAATCAAATTTAACAAGAGTATCGCAGAAAGAGTACGGAATCCGTACCTGATACTTCCAAACCATTTATAGCACACTCCACAAAATTTTACCCTCAATTGCCAACGATATCCAATACGAAACGTTATTCGCAAACCTAAACATATTCACCTCAAATTAAATATAATCCAACTCATAAACTCCAAAATAATTCGCAATTCATTCAAGGTACATTTAATCATAGCCTTAAATCAATTATTAATACTCCAAAATTTATATACTAAGTATAACTCTTTAAATTTCTTCCGTCCGATCTAATAAAGAGGTAATAATAATACAATTATAAGTTACTTACTAATTATAATTTATTTTAATATGAAAATAATTCTTCAATTATACCAATTTTACAACACAACCTTAATTAAATTATAATTTATCTTCTAATTAATTTTTTTTTTATATAATTTAATAAATCAATAACCTAAATATATTATATATATATATAATAAACTTCCTTCATTCAAGTAATACCTTTATATAAATATGTAATCCTAAATCAGTGGCTCAGTGCTGGTACAGAGGACTTAATCATGATTCGTTTTTTTTTTTTTTTTTTTTGAGACAAAATAAAAATCTAACCAATTTAAGGCATTAACCATTACTCACGTGAATAAATCTATTATTTAATAATAAAAAAAAACCGTTCAAGAATTCCTCACTTGTTGATTACAAAATAAACAAATGATACCCAAATTATACAAAATATATACATATATATTCAACTTGTTTTACACTAAGACCGATTATAAAAACCATATATATATGTGTGATCTTGCATGACCTGCTATGAATTACAGTAATAAAGAAATTGATCCTTCTAGCTATTTAATACATACATATAATATTAATGAACAAATAAGACTTTTACCTTGATCAATTTTCTTTTCTTCTACTTTCGTCTGGCACCAATAATTTTGAAAGGAAAAAAAAAAACATCTACAGCCGACTCCTGCTTCTTATTTCTCTTTCCCTCAGTCACGTATAAAGCGTATGAGAGTCTAATTAGGTTTAATTATTTATTAATCTTATTGTGTCTCCTAATTTTAATATTACCCAAATGTAAATTAGACCCAATTAGTATAAAAGTCCAAATTAATTTGATCACATACTTATTATATTAATCCACACAAATTAAATACAAATTGACCCAGACATAAGAAAAAGCCCAATTAAATATGGATTTAAATATTATTTATTTATTTTATTTATTTAGTATTATTATTTTTACCGGATATTACATCACCTACCCCTTAAAAAGGATTCCGTCCCCGGAATCAAAAGAATGAATGTACCTAATTATCAAAAGATGTGAATACTCCGCTCGAATAGATTCCTCTATCTCCCAAGTAGCTTCGCGTTCCGAATGATTTTACCACAAAACTTTAACAAAAGGAATTATCTTCTTAAATTTTAATTTTATCAGTTATTTAATTATCTACTTAAAGAATTTAATCTTCCAAACAAAACAAGGAAGAAAAGAGGGAAACAAAATCATTTACCTTTTTTTTTTAATTTAAACACAATTGTATAAGATAAAATCAATTAATATTTAATAATAAAAAAAATGAGTTATTACATTTTTCACCCCTTAAAAATAATTCCGTCCTCGGAATTCAAATAAGCTACAAAAAAATAATAATTTAGTTACGACGTAGCGCCGCCATTTGTAACGATCAAGCCTGGTAAGTCCATGGGTCCACACAACTATCCATGTACTCGTAAAAGATTCGTCGGCTACCGTGTCAAGCCTTGGTAAGGTTCTTCGCGTTAAATCACATGATCCACTGTTGGTGCGGGCCCCCCCCGCTAATATCTTTGAATTCATTCTTGCAAGCGTACGTACTCTTCGGAACATAATTCGAAATCACAAACTTTTTTTTTTCTTCATCTAAATACGATTCAAATAACCAAAATATTTAAAATTATTTTTAACTCATTAAAATGTTTATATTCTACACATGACAAAGATCTAACAAATTATTTTTATTTAATTTTACATAAATACACGCAAAACTCTAAAGACATATCAGATAAATATAACAACTACGCAAACTATATTACCAACTCTCTCCAAGTCCTCAAGAGCTTCAAAATATCTCATCCTCAATTTGAACTATTCATCAAATAATATTACACCAAAGAATATACTACTAATATCTCTTTATCACCAGCTCTCCTAAGTCCTTAAGAGTTTCAAATTATCATAACCTCAAATCAAATTAGTTCTCAAATATTATTACACCAGAATATACTACTATAAAGATCTCTCCATCATTATACCAAAATCCAAATCATATATCCTACTATCTGAATAAGCAAACTATAGCTTTTAAAATCTCTTAAGATATATTGGATTCATCACCTATTATATATCTAATCATTCAATGAATCAATCATTCTCTTAATGACAATCTTAACCCAACAGATTCCTAGATCTCCTCATGCTATTACTCCAAAATTTCATATAAGATAATTTCAATATTCTACTAAGAAATAGCCACAAAATTGATCATTAACTCCAAATGATTAATCTAATTACCTCAATATCAACACTCAAATTACATAAGTCCTCCATACTTAATAATTTTTACCTTATCATAGTATCCCATCAATACACATACCTCAAATTATCCAAGAGCTTAACATAACCAAAATCATCATCAAAATCAATCCTCAATTCTAAGATCAT
This sequence comes from Panax japonicus, assembly GCA_020205505.1. Classification (NCBI taxonomy): domain Eukaryota; kingdom Viridiplantae; phylum Streptophyta; class Magnoliopsida; order Apiales; family Araliaceae; genus Panax; species Panax japonicus. Next base: position 23,200,238 of record CM035112.1, on the reverse strand, counting down.
AATAAATTGTCGCCAAAAACAATTCTAAAAAATAATTTGCCAAAATCAAAAACTCGCTTATACAAATACTCACATCACAATCATATAATCATTTCTTAACTGTACAAAATATCCAATCACGATCACCATCACATATTTATTCTCCTTAATGATATCCAATCACAATCCTTAACTAATATTATTGCTCCAATGCATAACAATAATAATCTTAACAATGTTTCTCACATTTCTCAAATCAACTACAACTCGAGGAGAGAATGACACTTGGTCAAAATCAAGACCAACCAAATAAAGAACAAAATCGAATAAAATTCCTACGACGTCTACCCAGAGATTTTCCCACAACTCACAGGTCAAACCTAAATAGGTTTTCTACAAGAAAGAACCTGGCTTTGATACCATCTCTGTAACACCCCCTTCCCGAAGAGGAAAGGGAGGTCACGCACAAAGCACAACAAACCTCAAAATAGTAAACTGAGCACTAATAACTTCAACATGTAATAATGATATCCACCAATAAAGTACTAATTATAATTCTACAACTAGAGTCAAAATAATCAAAACTTAAAAATCGAAACAACCTAGATTGATGGTCATAGACAACTCTCTCATTACACTAGCCCTGAATCACCCCTGCAAACCTGCCGGAAGAAAAACACAGCATGAGCCAATTGCCCAGTACGGATACAGATATACAAAAGATATACAACTGATATACGAAAACAGTTGAGACAAATGACTGAACAAGCCTCAAGTGCAAGTACGAACGAAAATATAATATCCAAGGATCTGAATGGAATATATATGAATAAACATAATTGACGAAACCAATAAAAGAATAAAGAAATAGCAAACTGAAGTAACTAACTCAATGACTTGAACTGAAAAGAAACCAACAAAACTAATCCAATAAAATAATAGGCTGAAACAAATGGCTGAAGTTATTTTATACCGAATGAGCTCAGAAAAACACATTGCCACACAGGCAAGTCAAAATAATGCCACACAGGCAAGTCAAATGATGCCACACAGGCAACCAAAATAATGCCACACAGGCACATCGAAACAATGCCACACAGGCAATCACACATTGGACCGCGAATCCAAATGTATGAAAATCAGATAGGTGTGTTTGGCACAACATCACCAATCCGCAGAACAGAAAACTAGGGTTAACCCATACGCCTCCCACAACAAACACCAAATGGCCCATTTACTCCTGAACCCAAAATGGAGACGCCGTGGACTAATCACACCGCCACGGAAAGTGTCACGTCTCTCGTGCCAAGACGACGTGCCTGTGGTACCCCCACAGGTGGTTATAGCTCAGGTATACTCTACGGTATATTCTAACAAAAATATCATGTCACAACACATGCGACAAAATATCAACAAAAGGGTTCTATATGTACATGTTGAACCAAATCAAATTATAATCACAAGGTTTCAAAAAGAAGGTAGCAACATGTACCGCTCTATAATTATCGAAATAAATATTAGACATGATAACCTCATTTAAAGAGTACAAATGCGAGTTATATGAATCAACTCCAAAATGAAACTAATATACTTATTTCACAAGAAACAATTATGTGAAATAATAACGAAATTCGAACAAGCGACAAAACGAACAAATCAAATTTAACAAGAGTATCGCAGAAAGAGTACGGAATCCGTACCTGATACTTCCAAACCATTTATAGCACACTCCACAAAATTTTACCCTCAATTGCCAACGATATCCAATACAAAACGTTATTCGCAAACCTAAACATATTCACCTCAAATTAAATATAATCCAACTCATAAACTCCAAAATAATTCGCAATTCATTCAAGGTACATTTAATCATAGCCTTAAATCAATTATTAATACTCCAAAATTTATATACTAAGTATAACTCTTTAAATTTCTTCCGTCCGATCTAATAAAGAGGTAATAATAATACAATTATAAGTTACTTACTAATTATAATTTATTTTAATATGAAAATAATTCTTCAATTATACCAATTTTACAACACAACCTTAATTAAATTATAATTTATCTTCTAATTAATTTTTTTTTATATAATTTAATAAATCAATAACCTAAATATATTATATATATATAATAAACTTCCTTCATTCAAGTAATACCTTTATATAAATATGTAATCCTAAATCAGTGGCTCAGTGCTGGTACAGAGGACTTAATCATGATTCGTTTTTTTTTTTTTTTTTTGAGACAAAATAAAAATCTAACCAATTTAAGGCATTAACCATTACTCACGTGAATAAATCTATTATTTAATAATAAAAAAAAACCGTTCAAGAATTCCTCACTTGTTGATTACAAAATAAACAAATGATACCCAAATTATACAAATATATACATATATATTCAACTTGTTTTACACTAAGACCGATTATAAAAACCATATATATATGTGTGATCTTGCATGACCTGCTATGAATTACAGTAATAAAGAAATTGATCCTTCTAGCTATTTAATACATACATATAATATTAATGAACAAATAAGACTTTTACCTTGATCAATTTTCTTTTCTTCTACTTTCGTCTGGCACCAATAATTTTGAAAGGAAAAAAAAAACATCTACAGCCGACTCCTGCTTCTTATTTCTCTTTCCCTCAGTCACGTATAAAGCGTATGAGAGTCTAATTAGGTTTAATTATTTATTAATCTTATTGTGTCCCCTAATTTTAATATTACCCAAATGTAAATTAGACCCAATTAGTATAAAAGTCCAAATTAATTTGATCACATACTTATTATATTAATCCACACAAATTAAATACAAATTGACCCAGACATAAGAAAAGCCCAATTAAATATGGATTTAAATATTATTTATTTATTTTATTTATTTAGTATTATTATTTTTACCGGATATTACATCTAATCTGCAAGTAGTTTTACAGTTAAGTGATGTTTATAATTGAAGTTATACTCGGTCAAATCCCGTTGACCGGGCATGACCGAGTAAACTTCTGGGTAACCCAGAAGGGCAACAATCGCGGCTGACAGGGTTTTTAAGCCTCTTAATCTGTCATTTGTGTTAATTGTTTTATGATATGTTGTATTCGGATTGAATCTTGTTGTGTGGACTTTAGATCCCTGTCCTTAGAAATATTAAACACTCCATATATTGATTGTAGCAAGTGGTCAAAGTGGCCTAATCGATCATGATTGCTGTTTCTGGAAATTCCAGAAAACCGGATGAACTTAGTTTCTGACCATGTTTGACCCGATCGTATCTTGAGTTTTAGATGTTGTTTAACTGACCTGTTGTGATGTAAATGTACCTTGACACGAGTACTACATATTTGAACCATCAAACCACCTGAACCAAGACTAGAACATAGATTAATTTGAGCTTAGATGTGGCAACTCGAAACTGTCTGGGCCCAGAAAAACCCAGAATGAGTCTGACAACTTCTTTGAAGCTCTAGATCTTGCAGTATTGTTATTGTTTGATCAAGATGTTGGTTGTGTGTTGTAGTATTACATTTTGGCTACACGATCACACTTCAAACAAGTCCAGAAACCATTTTGGCTGTGAATTAAAGCCGGTCAAAGTTGACCACTTGTTAAGCCGGCTGTCAGTGTTCTTGAGCTCAAGAACACCAACAGCGACGCTTTGTGTCGCTATAGCCCTATAGCGACGGTTTAATTAATTTATTTTCAGATTCTTCCGGAAAATAATTAAAAATTAGAAATAAATTATAAAAATTACTAAAACTAGTTTTAAAAATTATTTTAAATTATGAAAAATAATTTTTGACCAATTGGAATATTTTTCTTTAATATTTATAATTATTTAAATACTAATGGTATTTAATTTATTTAATTAGTGTATTAAATAAATTAGAGAAAAATGATTTAATATTATGAAAAATCATTTTAAATAAGAATAATGTATTTAAAAATATTTTGAGTTATAAAATGTAACTTTTAATATTTTTGGAGAATTTTCATTAATAATTTAATATTAATGATATTAGATTTGTTTGATTATTAAATTAAATAAATAAGATAAAAATAATTTTAATGATTTAAAAATCATTTTAATTGAGAATAAAGTGTTAGAAAATATTTTAAATTATAAAATATAATTTTCAATATTTTTGGAGAATTTTCATTAATAAATTAATATTAATGATGTTTGACTTATTTAATTATTATATTAAATAAATGAATTAAAAATGTTTTTATTTATTTAAAAATCATTTAAAAATGAGAAAAATGGTTTAAAAATATTTTAAGTTATAATTAATGACTTTTAATATTTGGATAATAATTTCATTAATATTTATATATTAATGGTGATGATTTAAAAATGATTTTAATTATTTTAAAAAATCATTTAAATAGAATATTAATGGTTTAAAAATATTTTAAGTTATTGATAATAACTTTAATATTTTGAAAAGTATGTTATTAATATTTTGATATTATTAAATATTAATAATGATACGATTTATTGATAATTAAATCATTTAAAAATGATTCTGATATTTGTAAAATTATTATAAATTATTAAAAGCTTCCAAAAAATATTATTAATGATAATTGACTTATCTAAATTAATATTGAAGCTTAGAGACCACGTGTAATTGACTGATAACTGTGTTAATTGTCGGATAGGGTGACCAGAACACCGAGAATGGACTGAAGTCCAACCAGACTGAATTAGTGTGACTTGTTAAGTGTTTATATAGGTTATAAACACTGTTGTGACTATGTGGTAATGTGTTTAGGAGAAGTTTGACTGTGAACTACAGTGTTGTGTGTTATGTGAATTATTGTGCTAATTGTTAGACCGATATTATTGGTTATAGGTCTTTCGAAAGCAGATAAGTATTTTGTGTAGCTGTAATCAGCGGAAGAGGCAAGTTCCCTAACTCAACCTTGAGTTATTTCATTCAATTATTATTGGTGGATAATTATTGCTAATTATACCACGTCCAGTGATTTATTGTTGAGATTAAATTATTGAATTAGAAAATATATATTCGTAGAATTACTGTTGTTGGATATTCATATCTATAGAAGTTAGAATTGACAGTGCAGATAATTCCTGTTTATTATCGAATTATGTTGAGAAATGTCTTAGCCAATTATTCTGGTTAGACAAACATTTGTAAAAACTTGTTAGGTTTGAGAAGAGAAGCAAATAGAATTTGAAATCCCAGTATTTCGTTGTAAAATCAAACCCTTGATTCTAAGACTGAGAATAACAACCTTTTATATAAAGGGAATATTTTGTTGGTCGTGAATTCGACCTTTGCGCGCGTTTTGAGTATTATGCATAATATAGGGTATAATAAGCTGATCACTTGTTGTATTTGCAGAGGGGTATGATTTAATCTTTATGGTTATCTGATACACCTGAGTATTTATCAAAGTAAATCTTTGATATCTACCCGAGAAAATAAGTTCAAGATCTTGTGTGATCGCTCAGTATAAATCTGGAAAACATTCTACTTTGCTATTTCGTAGAATTGATTCTTGATTATTCATTAGAATATCGTAGAAACTTTGAAAGCGTTGTACTCTTTCATTATTGAATTATTGTGTTGTATAGAATACGAGAAAACTTGTTATTGAATAACGATTTGTTCAGCTATTTCAAAGTTCCCCGAACTTTGATTTCATTCTATCAAAATAGATAGACTATTGTTTTTGAATTCTTATACATTTATTGTATGTCTTAACTTGCGGGGCAAATTAGTTGCTCACCCTTGCTAGATAAAATTTTTCAGCTAGGGATGAAGTTGCAGGAGGTGCTGCAAAGGACAAAGGCAAAGGCGTTGTAATAAACTAGTTATGATTAGCATATTTATTATGTTGTATTGTAAACCCTTTTTGTATATCTAAAGGGTATATTTGTAAAGTTAAGGTTAGAGAACCTGGGTGATGTATTATTAAACTCTGATAAAAACTTATGAAAGTTACTATCTATATATATTATGGGTAGTTAAGTGTTATTTATATTGTGGATCGTGAACACCAAACTCGGGAGTCAGGTAACCCGAATTTGGGGGTGTCACGGGAGGAGTTGGTAATTAGTAGTTGGTTTGCATCATTATTCCCACTCCCCCCATAATCATCACTTAGATTGCTAGCTTGAGTTGGGAAGAATGAAGAGATAATAGGCCTTAGCCTTTTTGAAACTCACGTGAATGAAGTTTGAGGCAAAAGGGACACTCATTTTGGGACAACTTAAATGCTCAACATTCTAGCAACACTTAGACTATACTTATGCACAACTCTTATTCTTATGTTATATTTTTAACACACATCACAATCATATAGTATAATTAAATGTCACACTTAATAATTAAGTTTTCGGTGTAGTAGATGAAATATGGAAAAGTAATATACATATAATCCATGTACATTTCATCACACTTGTATACTATAATAGTTCATGGTATATTATCTCCACACATGCCCACATACATATTGCTACATAGATAATGTATTTATAACATATAGTCCCAATATATTTAGTCACAATGCTCATACAATATAGTTTTATAAGATTTAATATATATATATAACCACATAAATGTCACACTGCACCATATAGTATGGTTGTATATGCTCATATGCACATAACTGTTAATATAATATTATTATCTTACTAACTTACTCATTTATGTGAAGTAATTAAATCATGCACCTCCTTAATTAATTATCACCAATATCAAATAAATCATTGGTCAACATATTTGTGGATTTCCATAACCATTACTTATCTATATAATAATCACCTATTATTAATTAATTACCAAGAAATCAATATTCCATCATAACCATTATCAATTAAATAATATGACAATTAATAATATTAATCCTCATTATCAAATAATTAATATACCACACATCAATTAACAACTAATAGTATACATAACAACAATTGATAATTAATATTACCTGATTGCTCAATTTATAATCTCATCGCCGATTATCATTACTATTAGTATTTCTCATCACTATGCCACACAAGGCTTTCAACGAGTTTACCACAACTTCACATATTCTCAATTATTTATTTATTTAATATAATTGAGTTATCTCATTTCATAACACGAAATCGTTCATATTCAATTAAATATTTATTTCCATTAATGTATTTATTTAATAATACGTGGAAATTCTCGGGTATTACATAAAGTCTGCAAAACAAGTAAGCAGAGATTGTAGTCTACCCAGTGCTTAAGAGAAATCGTAGTGCTCTCTGCTATCAGTACCGGTTCAAGCACAAATGTGGCAAGACACCATGATCTATATCGTAGTGCATCATCTGTCTCCATCAAAAGCATTGAGCTTTGACCATTTGTTGTAGAATAAACTCAACAACTGTGGAATGGATTATAGACGTTGAGACTCTCGGGAATCCCAATGACAAAACATCCATCCTTAGTATGGAACGAAGAAACGTATTGAAGAAGCTAAGGAAAGTACTACATTTCAGCTGAAAACACCTTTTTCAGGTGTTAGGTGAGATAGTAGTCTGTGGTGTTAGTGGGTCAGACGGCTGGACAGAAGATTTCTAGAAAGTAACCATCAGTGCTCAGAAATGTCAAATACAATTAATGCTTCAAACGGATACATTTTCAAAGGCACCTTATATACAAATCAGATGCAAGAGATAAACAAGCATAGAACAAAAAGTTGAAGAACACTCAACGCTGAACTCTACGATTTGAAGAAAAAGCTTGCACAGCTACTCAGTTCTTTCGAATACAAGCTTAACGGCAACTGACCATTCAAGAACTTAATCATCCTTAAAGTGAAGAAAGAAGTTCCAAGTCTGCTGGACTTGAAGAGTTCAAAGTGAACTAAGAAGTTCTAAGACTGTTGGTCTTGAAAGAATCTGTGAGATTCGGAGATTGTAAAGATATCCTTAGTGGATTTCCTACTCGAGGAGTAGAAGAGTGGACTAGGAGCCTTGAGTGCTATGAACCACTTAAAAATATTATGTCTTTTATATTCTTGCTATAACTGTCATATCTGTCATAACTGCTTATCTCTTATTAACTCGTTTTATCTTAAAGGAAAAATAAACAAATCCATAATTCTGCTGTGATTGAATCATTAACAAATTTGACAAGTATTTTAATGAAACATTTTAAAATATCTATTCAACCCCCCCCCCTCCCCTTCTAGATAATTATTGTGCCTCTGGGAACTAACATGATCTATAGTCACTTTCTCAATACTTTACGATTCTGCCTTGGCTTTTGCAATCCCCCTGTTGGCTCGACAGACTACAATTCTGCCTTGATAGTCTCCGAGTTCTTTGCTGGCAGACTTCGAAGGCTTGTGCAGTACTCGAGGATCAAGCAAGCCTATCTATTACATCATATAAGATCAACCTAACAAGCTTGATCTTTCTATACTTAGTCCTTGTACATCATGTTCTTTTGAAGGACTTTACAAAGTTGTTTTATTCATGTAGGATCAACTTAACTTATTTGATCTTTTCAGTTTAAGTCCTTGTACATATTTTTCTATTGTCTATTCAAGGACTTTACAACTTATTTCAATGCAGACATATTTGCATATTCATTCATTAAGATCATAATCAAATATTATATAAATAGGAATATCATTCACATGCTTATTCCTAACATAGTGCTTAACTGATTTATTTATTATACTTGATATCTGTCATCACAAGTATTTGATCATAAATTCATTTATTCATAATAAACTTGTTGAAAAATATAAAAGCTATTTAAACTTTTATATCACAAACTTTAGTGAATATATCTGCTTAAATAGAAGCATATTTAATTCAAAAGCTTAAAACAAATTATATGTTTACTCAGAAGCATTTTTACTCTAAATATAAAAGTTGTTTAAACTTTTATATTTAAACTTATAGTGACTTTTCTTTACTCCATAAAGAATAAATAATTCTTTATAAATTTGCATTAAGCTATATATCTGCTTAAACAGAAGCATTTTTGAGCTAAAGCTAAAATTGATCTATTTGCTTATTCAAGAAGCACTTTTCACACAAAATATAAAGTTATTAAAACTTTTATAACAGTGCATAATTTACATATTTGTTTACACAGAAGCATTATTTGATCAAAACATAAATTACCATCTGCTTACAAAGAAGCATATTTTTTCAAGTATAAAGTCTTTGAACTTTTATAAATATATTTGTTCTTTAATTGATATCTACTTATTTGAGAAGCATCAATCTGTACTAAATTTTATCTGCTTATTTTAGAAGCAAATTGTTGTAAAATCTTTTATAAAATGGAAAAGGGTAGAGTTAGTTTATTTTATGTACCTATGAGAAAGGCGAGTAATTCTTCGACCAAGACCAGAGTCTTAAAGAGGTCAGTTGGGAGTTGGGTCTCTAGTGAACTTGTGAGGTGAGGAAGAGGTTGTTGTTTCATGATCAAATCATAAAATAGAACTAAACTCAAAAGAAGTACAACTAAGCTTGAGGAGGGAGCGGGGAGTTTGCTGTCCAAGATAGATTAGTTAGGAACAGTTGGAAGTTTGTCTTTGTAAAGGCTTCTCCGCCTGTTGAAGGAGTGTTTATTATTGATAGTAATAGGATCTCAAGTTCTAGAGAGGAGCTTGAGACTAGACGTAGCAGCATACCCAGGATGTATGTTGTGAACCAGACAAATCTTTGTGCATTGTGTGATTGAATTTTTACTGTCTTGCATATTAATTTCTACCACTGTAAATTAATTATCCAAAAAATTCAAAAATGCCTAAGATAATTTTTAATCTGTAATAATTTATTCAACCCCCTTCTAGATTATTATTGGATTTTCAGAACTTTATGAAATGTAAAAAATACTTACCAATAATCACTAAGTATTACTTGAATGAGATGAGCGAGCTAATTGAACGCAAAGGCGTATCAATTGGGCGTTCGCGCAAGAGAGGCGGGTGACGTGTGAACATTGAAACGTCGGATCAAGTGTTGATGAACTCAAAAAGTATTTCGATTCTAATGAAATTGACATTATAAAACATGGAATAGATTTAATGTCAACCATAAATGATGTTTATACATGTCTAATGGGTGTGTCAATGTGCAATAAAAATATAGGACATTTGAAGGACGATTAACGTTAAGTTTTAAAGAACGCTAAGGCAAGTATTCTAACTCCATTCAACTCTGTTTTGAATGTCAGTTTTATGTATGTGGGATTATATTCTTATGAATATCCTGTAGGTATGCTTTGGTTTACACAATACCTATACATTGTGTAAATTCCAGACTTACACAAATCTTTCGAAATTGTATAAGTGTTCAAGCTTTGCTATAATGCATGAATTGTTCAAGCTTTCAAGTTCTAATATGCATGAATTGTTTAAGAGTTATTTCAATGCCAATTGTATCGGTTAAACGCTGATAAGTAGGTTTTATACCTATTTATACGGTATCTATTACTTGAATTAGTTGCTTGAACCTATGTTTTTTAGTTATTTTTCATACATTTTATGTTATTTTGTAGGCTATGATATGACATTGGCATGAAGAAGCAAGGGAAAGCAATTCGGACATCTTTTGGACTAAAATACGCAAGCAAGTGCAAGAAGGGAATATTAAAGGACTTTTAACACCAAGTTGGTTGCATGTTCTTGGCTTGGAACTTGGATTTTATGGTAGCTCTACTTCTTAGCTTTCCGGAACATCTTGAATCATCCCAATCGGAGCTCGAATGCGAGAGTTATGGTTTTTTTTATCAACGAAGAACAAAGCTAAGAGTTGTCATGTTTACCATTTACATAGCATCTACTTCAAGCCCGATTTACGCCTTGATCCAATCTGAATCTGTCAATCCTCAAAGAATGAAAGTTATAGATCTCGTCGTTATCTTCGATTTGATAGGTGGCAAGCCCCGTAACTCCAAGCGTATCAAACGTTATGCTTGTTTTACCAAAGGACGTCGCAGCAGAAAACAGCGTAGCGCGGACCGCGCTACGCCTAGTGCTGAGCGCGCTAGGCCAGCAGAATGTCAGACCCTGTAGCGCGGAGCGCGCCAGAAATGGCTTAGGGACAGCGCTGAGCGCGCTAGGCAACGAGAATTGAGTCAAATTAGGTTATTTGATGTCCAAATTGAGCTAGAATAGGATTCTTAGTTGCCTAACTTGCTAGGATGTTTATTAGAACTCTAAATACTTGAGTTTAACTTGGATTGGGAGGCTAGTTCTAAGAGTCTATTAAATCTATCTTGGGATAGATTTCTATTATCAAATTCTTTACTTTCTTTCTTAGATTAGGAACCCTAGATTAGAATTGAAGATTGAAACTATTGATTATCATTGGAGAATCAAATTGGAAGCAAGAGAATGCAGATTTGTTTATCTCAATTTTAATTTCTTTTCTTATTTATTTGTATATTTTTAATGCTTAATCAATTATGGATGATGGATTCTAGTTCATTTATGAATTAAACTCTATTTTGAGATTACTATGGATCTTATTGTGTAGTTTACTTTGATATGCTTCTTTGTTAGTCTTATTAGCTATATTTGGATTGTCTATTATGATTTGTAATGAATTGCTTAATTGCCTAGCTAACAATTACCGTGATAATCTATATGAACTCGAGAGATGAAGTATAGATTTAGATCTGATCATGATAGCATGTGTTTGTAATTTCTGCATGGATGGAATTCATGATTCGTGTTTAGGATAGAGATATGCCTTTACGCCATATGTAGTCTAATAAGAACTTGAACTTAAACCCTTTTTAATTGTAATTCACATAGAGATATAGTGGGTTAGTTAATTAGGGTGTTCAAATTGATTCTATCAAACGCATATTGAAACGTTTTATTGATTTGAATATAACTCTAAAATGTTATTGAGATTAAGTAAAGTTGTCCACCCAAATTGTTTTGGTGTTTGGACTCTAGTCTGAGAAGAATTATCTTAATATTAGTAAATTTTCATGCTGACATACCCTGCTGGGTGACGTAAAGAACACAAAATAAGTAGTTCAGTATGTAGTATTGATCAATACATGGTACAAAGAGTTGATCGCCCAACGTGCCCGTAAGCTAAGACGGTTTATAACGGAATAGTTGTTCAAACCTTTTCAAATGAAAAAGAATGTTCAATGTCTTATGACCGCTCAACATAAAGTCAGTATGTCATTTCAAAATTGGTTTTGAACTTGAAGGAAGTGATATTTCCTGTTATTTAAGATCTCTTCACAACTTTTGTTCAGTTGTTGAAGGTTTAGAAGTATGAAAGCATGATTCTTGATTTTGTTGTTTATATGCAACTTTTATACTTGTTGGGCATGTAAATGCTTATTCTTACTTTAAAATTAAATGTTTTCAGCAAAACTGGAGCGTGTTGAAGGTTCTAGTAAGGACGAGGGAAAGGAAAGATAAACAAATAGAAGTTATGGCTATCTAATAGATAGGAGTATTGTAGTAAGATTAAGTAAAGTATCATGTTTTGAAGATTTAAAGGTCATAAAACCTGGGAATATAATAATATGTCTGAATTAGCTAGTAATTAAGTACATATTGGCAAAATAATGTAGATATATGAATGTGAATTTTTAGTACCATGTGGCACCAAATCCTTGGTTTAAAGGTACCCGAATTTGGGGGCGTCACAATAGTAACCTACGTTCAGGTCACTGCAGCAGCCTGATGTGACATATCACAACCAAAAGCAAGTTGACACATACTCTGCCAAAAGTCAACAATCATAGATCTTCTAGGATTGGAGAATTAAATGAGCAACGACAACTTTCAAACAGAAAAATCTTGAGGACGTTTATAAGAGGCATGCAGATTCAATCCAACAGTAACGATCATATATCAAACAAGTTGAACTACTGACAAACTCTCAAGAATACAACTCTACGATCTTACAGATTTAGAACATTTGTTATGTTGCTAAGTCATTTTGTGTTGATCTTAAAGTAACTTAGCAGCACCCCAAAACACCTTATTCATTATGTGATTATTCAGGTCTTAATGACCTTTGTAATCAGGTTTTAGTGACCTTTGTATCCAAGTCTAAGCAACTTGAAGGGTTCTATGTAGACCAGTCTTAGTGACTTATTCCAAGTCTAAATGACTTGAAGAAATCTTTGTGATTCAGTTGTTATAATTGTTCTTTGTGATCACCCATCCTTTTGGTAGATTTTTTACTCGAGGAGTAGAATAGTGGACTAGGGGATATTTATTCTCTGAACCACTTAAAATATTTTATCTCTTTACTTTTAGCTTTTATATTTCTGCAAAGTCATTTATATTTCTTTGCGACTTAATTCCATCTGAATGCTAAATTTAGAATTGAGACTTTACTAAATTTTTGAAAGGGAATTTTCAAATCATCATTCCGTTGTGCATAATTAATTAACATGCTTAATTTATAAGTTGGTAATACTCTTTAAAAATGAAAGTTTTTAAAAGGATCTATTCAACCCCCTTCTAGATCTCTAATGCCTTTAGAGAACAAAAATTTTATTTTAGATAGGAGATATTTGGTTAATCAATGTTAGAAAAAAATCTCACTTATATACAGTTATTAAAATTCAAGTTACCATTAAAAATAAAAAAAACCATGATGATAACTTATCAATGTACAACAATTTTATGTTAAAAATTAAAATTAAAAACTAAATATTAAATTTAAAAACTATATAAATTAAATATTAAATTAAAAAAAACAAAAAATAAACATATTACTAACATTGAATTACAAGCTATTGATAATTGTTTGTTTGTAGCCATTTTATAATAAGTTAAATTAAAATTTAAAAAATATATCTTATAATCATTATATATAAAAAATAAATAAGAAATTAAAAATAATTTATTTAAAATAAACTTTGCAAGGGACACTTAACTAGTTAATATATAATAAATAATTTTCCAGAGCTTGTTTTAATTTTATGTATAAATAAATCTTTTGTGTATTAAAATCAGAACCGGACACATGTCCAAGGTCAACTATGACCGAAAGAGACATGTAAGTAGCTGCACCGACCAACGGGTTTGGGACTGGGCTGGGACGTGCCCGGGAAACGGCTCTGCTAAGGGAATAATACTATAGTGACTAAACATGGTTACAAAAAAATGGATAAAAAATAATCTGCCAAAATATAATTAGTTAATAATTTATTATAGTTGCATGATTCTTGACCTAGTGCTAACTCTACTTATGATTTTCATGAGGTCAAGTGTTCAATTCTTAGGTGTGCGAGTGTAATATTTGTGTGAAAATTTAACAACAAAACAAAAATTTTCACACAAATATTACACTCGCACTCCTAAGAATTGGTTTATTTTATACATTGGTGAGACCAATAATTATAACATAGCAAAATAGGGAACATGATGCTTCCAAAACCAGCCTGTTGAATACCATAGTCTATACTCTCCAAGGGAGAGTTGGCTCATCCGTAAAAACCACCATTTGCAGCTAGTACTATCTTCTTCTTTTTTTTGCTAATTCGGGGCGAGGGTTAACCAAGACCTCTTGCAAACAAGAGGCCTGGGTACCAACCGAGCCAAGGCCAATCGGTTAGTACTATCTTTTTATGTGAACTATAAAGGAAATCAGCCAATGTTCACGTCGTAAGCATGTACATAAAAGTATTGGAAATAATTGATTTCAAAGGCAAATCATTTGTGCTACTACATGGAGCATAGTGAATTAGTATTTTGCTGAATAAGGTAAAGAAAAAGGCAAAAGACTGCTTGTGAACTGTACAATGCATTGTCTCCTCCGGCTGATGCAGACAGTTTATACATCTATTTCTCTCGCAAAAAAACCTGGTCAGCATTTCCAATGTCACATAACTAGTCTCTATCTGGTATATGCTCGTAATCGCCATTTTCTGGAGATTCGTGTGCTCCAGGTCCCATTCTTCCTGAAAAACAAGTGCCATGTTACGAGTCTGTTTCTCGAATAATTCTATGACCACAAACTATGCACAGACAGTTGTGCACAAACGGAGAGAAGAAACAGGGTGTGGGTCCTACCATTTAAATTATTGATAAGGCTTAGTAACTTTTCACATTATTTGTTTACTATCAATACAAGGGGTAATAGTGTTTGTGCGCAACTGTTGTGCACATAGAATTACTCATTTCTCATTGTCATGTGCCCCGTCTCTTTCCCTAAATAAATTAGAAAAAGAACAAAAAAAAACAGGAAGGAAAAAAAGTGAACCCTATACACCTTTACGACCTAATTAGAGAAAGCATATTACCTGAAAAGTCATAACCAGCATTGCTTCTTGTATCAGTGCCACTCCAATCATTCAACCGTGGAGGTGTCATCTGCATGCCCCTAGGTTGAATCATGAATTGACTGCCTGAAGGATTAACTGTCGCCCGAAAGCCTGCACTTGAAACTGGAACCGCACCAACTGCCAATGGCAATTTGTTTGCCAAAGTGTCTCCTTTTACATCGACAACTATATCCTTTTTGGTGTCAATTAGAAATGCACCAACAATCACCTGTGGACCATATTGAGTCAAATACAAAGAGAAAACAAATATATTTTTTAAACCTTTAGTAGCTAAAAGCCATCTATGAAACCATCTTCGATCACCAAATGTGAAGCATTTATTGAGGCTTTTGATTAGCATCAAGATACCTATTCAGAACGAGAGACCACTGAAAACGATAGTCCTTTCTGATCTCTCCTTTTTTCTCCCAAATCCGTAGAAAAAGTAACAAATAAATAAAAAAAACATAAATATGCAGAAGCACACATTATAACATATAAAATGCTACCTGAATTGGTCCTGCAGCTGTCAGGGGTCCACCAACTCCCCCTCCAATGATTTGGCCATCCGTACTAGAAAGACAAACACTGAGCCCGCCAGTTCTCCCTCCCAGCTCAGAATGCACATAAGATCCAGAAAGTGAAATTATGTCAAAGCGTCCCTGATTCCAGAATAACTATTGAGAAATTTCCAATTATACAGAAAACAAGTTCACTTTGCAGTAAGAGGATTAACATTACAGTCTTATACACAGATAACATAGTAATTTGGGAATGATGTGGACCTCTTGATAAGATTTCTCCACCATTCTATTTTATCATGACATTAATTTTATTTATTCATTTTCTTTAATATGTAATACTTGATGACACTCGGGCAGCATGTGATAATCTACTAATCATCCATTTTCCAAAGAAATTGGCCAATGCAACATGATGCGTTGTCTTGTTTTGAACAATTTTTTTAAAAAAATATTTATTGTCAAGTTGGGTGAGGGGAACATAGAACCTAACCTCAACTTTACAAAAATCTGGACCCCTTCTAAGGCTGTGAAAGAAGGCCCTTATGGCTACAAGACCCTGACAAGTTTGAGCCCTAAATCTCACTATTAGGGGATGAGAGGGATACCACCATCATTTTGAATATTCAAATACAAATATGACCATCCCGAAAAAAATAAAAAATAAATAAATAACAACTATAATAATTGAAAATTTAAAAATGATATAATTAATTTTAGAATAGAGTAATAGAGTATTTACCACTAAAAACTTTAATTATTACCCAAACACATGTTTTAGCCTTTAAATAAAATCTAAAAGAAAATTTAGCACTAAAAATTTAAATATTACCCAAACACATGTTTTAACCTTTTCTCGATCTCTTTTGGCCAACATTCCATTGGATCAAGGAATTAGCCAGAAACTTGAGTGGGAGGGGGCGAAACCTTTATATATTTGTTTATTATCAAAGTGGTACTCGATGCTATGAGATAACGAAATTCATCTATGATTAAGTTAGTAGTAAATTTCTCTACAATCTTGTAGAACAGGATCAATACATCCGTGAGAAAATCATCATACATCTTACTATATTTTTGACAATTTTCATGGCTAAAAATACTCGTCCCATAGTTACAGTCGAAACTAGAAGAGTAAGGATGAGATTAACCAACTTGTAAACAAGGGTGTAAATTTTGAATTTTCTACTATTCATCGACCAATGAAGATAGACTAGAAAACAATGTTAACTCCTTAAAGCTCGGATTTTGAAATATATCAAGCTTTTACAATTTTTTGTATTGCAAAAAAAATGATTAAACAAGTAAACAAATTAGGGTCTACCTTTGGAAAAGGAGGGGAGATTTGGGGAGAGAGAGATGTTATAAGTGAAGCTTTTCATTTTAATCTTATTTAATTGACTCGAAAATTACATTGGGCTCTGATATGTACTGAAACATGAAAACCAATTTTATACGTTATTTTGGGCCTATTATTAGTTTATACTCAAAATATGAGCCCACTATTCTAAAAAGAATTACAAAATGGGAACAAAAAATCTAAACTACTGACAAAATACACAAGTACTATTATATGCTAGGCAAAAAAATTAAAAGGGGCCCATGGCCCCCTCAGGTCCCAACATAACACCATCGCATTGGACAGTTTAGACTAGGTATAAGCTTTTAGGAGGGTCACTTTAACAAGTACTTTCATATTCATAAAGCTTCAAGCAAACTATTTATGTGAATCGAAACCAAAATTCAGTTGTTCATCAAGTCTCAAAAGAGATGCTACTGTCTTAACATTATAAGCAATACAAGAATACTATAATTAGAAGAGTGTTGAATCTCAACATTCAAAGAGTTTTTGTCAAGTTTTGAATATTTCCTATGTTACATGGACTCGGATGTAGTATTCGGTTGGATACGGTATTTTGAAGAGTCCAACACGGATACTACTCAATTTTGCTAATTTTTTACACTAAAATGAAATGTCCCGTAACAATACCCTTATCCGAGTGTCGAGTGTCAGACATGACTTATCTTAGGGCAAAGTGAAGAGTTCGTGTAACATTGGATATTTCAAGAAGTTTCAGACATGTTCCCGACAGGCCGAACAATGGTTGTAATATAATATTAATGTTCAATATCTGTCTGAAAGTATGCTACGGATTTGCCATTTTCCTGAAAGTCTTTTTATGTAGGAGCAGCCTCCATTAATATAATCACATTTTATCTGAAATCATTTACTACTTTATACCTCATATGTAATGCTGCCTCCAGATGTGGCTGGCTGGCGTAAAGATGCATTAGAGATCGAACCAGATGCAGAGAGAATACAAATTTCACGCTTGCTCTGCTGCATGAACAGCATGATTTTCTGTCCCACATCCTACAGAAATCAAACAAGTAATTGATTAAAAGACGGCGTGGAAACATTATATTTCTAGGATAGAATCAAAACAGACAAAGTAGGAATAAAAATCAAGTACTTTTGTCAAACTCAATAACATAAAATTTCACAAACCACTTCATAAACTACATCTGCAATAGAAATAGCTTTTAGCACAAAGTTCGAACTTAGAAACGGCTAGTCAATCTATTCCTATTTTAAAGGAACTGTATGGAATTTGAACAGCAGTTAAATGCTGAAATAGCTTTTAGCAAAAACTTCACATCAGAAACTGCTATTTGAAATCCATACACTTCCTTTAAAAAAATTTACAAAAAAATGAAAAAGGAAAGAAAATATTGGACCAAGTTGAAGAAATAAATTAGTGTACCTAATACTCCATATGTTTCGTAGTGTCACTTTTTTTAGTTTTTTGCCTCGCATATTAACATGTGCCAAAAACACATTTATACATTATACTTTTCAATAACATTCAATTTAGTAGAAATATATTATACAAATATACTAAGAATATATAATTTTATTTGAAATCTAACATATACTTGTATAATCGACATGTACTTATCAAAAAAAGTTGTAATCGAAACATGTATAAAAAACTAAAAAAGTGAAATTTATGATGAAATGGGATGATTAGTACATTATCATGAGTTGTCGTGCACAAATATTAAGAAAACATTAGATGAAATAACACCATGTCATATCCAAGCACTGGAATATGATCCCATCAAAATGATCCATGATAAAACAGTCCAGTAAAAGAGTTCAAGGATCGGCAATAAATGTTTGAATAGCTCAAACGATATACCTAGCCCTAGTTGTTTCTAAGAAAACTATAGGTTTTCTAGAAAAGAAAAATCTTAGCAACTAAATCCATTATAAAGTGATTAAGAAGGGTGTTGGAAAACCCAAAGGTTCATTCTATGCAACTGCTAAAATGAGTTGTTCGAAGTTTTGAGCACGTAGCATGATACCAATACACGGCGAACCATGGTTCAAAGTCGCAGTAGCGGCCTGGAAGGTTTTTTTTTTTAACTCGGTATTAGTATCGGTTTTGGACTCGGGCAATACGCACCGTTACACTCATTAAGACCTTCAAAAATTATGAAAAAAAATATTTAGTCATAATAGCAACAAGATGGATCAATTCGATAAACACAAAAACACCATTTAGTATACATAGCATTGTCCAAATGATAGTACACACAACTCGCATACTTGTCTAATACTATATTGCATAATAATTGAACAATAGATTTTTAAAACACTCTAAAACGTATATAAACATAACAAAAGAAGTTCAATAATTTTAAATCAATACTTCTCATATTCCTGCACTACATTATCATCATCATTCCTCGATAATAGTTATAATTTTTTTTGATAAGTTAGTATGTACGTATACATTTTTACATATGAATATTTATTATTATTATTTGATAAGTTAATATGTAAATATACATATTTTATTTATTTATTTATTATTATTATTATTATTACACCCTTAGTCCACAAAAATAGTCCCATTTTTTTATATTATTACTTATTATTATTCCCTCTGTTACACTGTTATTTCGCTTTTATTTCTTCGTTGTGCCGTTATTTCTCCTTGGTACCTCGTTATTTTTTTTTGCTATGTCGTTATATTCTTCATTACGCCGTTATTTCTCTTCGTTACGCTGAAATTTCGACTACACACGACCTTTACATTGATAATGCTTGAAATTACAATTTGTGTCTCGTTATCGAAACGATGATTAAAGAAACCAAACCGATACATTGATATTTTGCATCACGACCGCTACTTTGAACTATACAGCCAACAATAAACACCTAAACATAAAGAGTTAAAAGAACTAAACTAATGTTACCTAAATCGTAGTTCGATGCGGTACGTGTAACAAAATCAGGAATGAAAAATATCACTTTTTGTGGTACAAAGTACGACAAGGGTAAGCTTTTCGAATCGCTTAGTTTGTACGAAATACATTTATTTGGAATGTGAGATGCAGTTAAAATTATTTGAGATATAGTTAAATCAATTGAGTTGTTTCTAAGCGTAGTGTCACAACATGAGCATTTGAACGAGATTTAAAAAAAGACCCACATATGATTATTATACTTTGTAAATATCCTTGATATTATAGAGCATGAGTCTAAATAGTCAGATCCTTATCTTCCATTAGATTTATATTTAATCATTGGCTATATAAGAGGATGCTCATTTGTGAAATTGTAATCATGCTTGTGCAACAAAATTTAAAGTAAATATAGAGAAAAAGTTTTGGATCCCTATATTTGATGTTCCGGAACAAAAAATGGACCAAACGTTCATACACAATTCTCTACCATGTCACTATTTGGTCTGTCTACTAGAAATCATAAACTAAACATTAACATACAGCACATGAGAAAAATTTCTCTTACTGGTAAGAATAACATACAGCACATGAGAAAACATTCTCTTACTGGAAAGAATAATTGTAATTTACTAAAATAATTTAGACAGTAATATATGCCCAATGTACTAAGATCATATAAGTAAATCTAATTGAAATGTTAAACTTTAAATTTAACATAAATTCTCAGGCATTATTCATGCAATATTTCTAGATTTCTTGCCAATAAGTCCTGCATCAATGAGACAACTTTATCCGCAAGAAGGAGAAAGATTAATTCTATTAATACTGAGTTTAAGTGAAATAAGGAGACTATGCCATAAACTATCCATACAAAAAAGACGCACAAAGTACGAATGAAACATACAATAATGTATTCATAGCCCAGTGCGAAAGGAATAGTCTTACGAGCGCAGCTAAAGTTATGAGTCCGCTATTCTCTAATTACAACATTTTATTTCAATCAAATTTATGATGACAATAAGTTATAGGAAATAGAGAAACAACTAGAATAAACATAAATTCGTGTCATGTCAGGATGAGTATAAATGCTTAGAGACGGTACATTTTATTTTTGGTGAGGATGACAGGCATATATCATCATCACAAGCTCAAAATAACAGACTGTCTTATACCTAGTAATATGAATACGAACATATGTTCCTGGATGAAATTGCAAAACTTTAAAATAGATAATTGGGCTCATATAATATATTAAAATCCAACAATTTATTAAGTTAAAGAACTCTTTTCTTTGCGAATAATTTTGCCAACAGAAAAGTATATGATTATTAGAATGGTCATATTCAAGCATACTTCTCCAGCAGCCACAGTAATAATATGAGGTGTGAAACCTTGCCCCGCACTGCCTGCATTAACCAAGTAGAAAAAGTAACAGTAAGAAAGTATTGCTATATGGTCCACTAACCCAATGAAATCAGCAATTATTCGAACTACTACTCAAAAAAAAAGGGAAAAAAAAGCTAAAAGGATAAACTTGCGTCATTGAACAACATAATATGTAAACGAATTGTACCTTAGAAAAGAATAACATTTCAAATTTCGATACATGGAGAACATAGCCTTAGATGTAGATTCATGGAGAAAATAGCTTTAAAACTTTCAAATGACACATAGTGCTTCAGATGTTAAATCAGAACAGCTTGAAATGACCACAAAGATATGTCAACGTCATATAACTAGAAAAGCCAGAAAATTATACATTTTATTGTACATTTTAACTGCCACTACCAAAAGAACATTATCTATTTATACAATGCTATATATGTTACCACCCATAGCGTTTCTCCAAGCTACTACCATCTACAAACTGCAATTTGTGCCGGGTAAAGCATATCTTGAAAAAGTTCCAGTTCAGGTTTACAAAATGCTTTGTACAGTAAGCATGACAATCCCCATTTGAACTTTGAAGTAAGAAAGAAGAATATACAATATTCTATTAACAAGTAATAAGCAGCAATTTTACAGAGTTTGAAGGCAACACTACCAACAAAATTTTTCTACAGACAGTGATTGTGCCTTCTTTAAAAACGTATTACATATAGATTCATACAACATAAGTTTTTCAGAAACTAGACTACTAGAATGGTTCAATTATTAAATAAATGAGCATAGTTGTCCATTACTAGAGAACGAGATCCCTATGGTCTATGCATGCATTGGTGAAAAACTGAATACACATGTTTTGCTGAAAGAAAAGGTCTCAATAGTGGGGATTTCTTAGAATGATGGATCAAACGTACAGTAATGTCTACAATTCCTTGGTTACTAGCATTGGGTTTTAATGCATGAGAACAACATACATTAGGATAGATGAGGAAATAATTTGCACTTAAGAATAAAGTTCAAGAAGAGGTATTTACATTTTATAATTTTTAATTCTTAAATTATGTAAGAACAATAAAAAGGAACACAAGAATAAAATGGAGAAGCCAACAATGTAAATGTTGCCTTTTGGTTCTTACAAAAGACAAGTGAGGGGTGGGGGGAAAGAGAGGAAGAAGAAAATTTGTGACAAAATGATGGAAGATATGGAGAATTACAATTCTCTAACTTTTTAGATATGTTTTTCCCCAATCCCTAGCAACAAGAACTATTAACCGGCGCTTATAAATTATAAAAGCACAAACAAAATTACTAAACCTCTTTGAACCTGATAACAGACTAGGACACCAAAGTTCCTTCTGAAACCCCTGAATAAACTTCATTGAGCAAGAAACTTACAAGAGCATTCAACGCAATTGCTCCTAAATAGTAGAATATTAAGATTACAACAATAAACGATATTGTTACAAATAAAACTCAACAAAGCCCGTCATCCACGTCCCACTCGAGGATCACTCAAAGCCCCAAAGTATTAGAAAACTATGTGTGCTCAATTAAATTGTTTGAATCCCTAAAGTTTGTACAAGTCATCCCACAGCTTGTATAAGACTTCACTAAGAAAGAAGAAAAAATAGAAAACGATTCAATGCCTTCTTTAAAGTGAATTAAAATTCTCAATCACAAGAAAAAGCAACGGAACCAAGTGCATAAGAGAAAGAGGGAGCTTGAAGAGTAAATATTAACTAAAATTTGATAGTTAATATAAATGACAAGAAAGGCAAGTACAATTCATCCCATTTATCTGGTATTTAAAGTACATTTTTTTTAATATAATCCTTTTAAACAAAAAAGTAATTCTTTCAAATATAAGTGCAAATCCTTTATTTTAATATAATTCTTTCAAATTATTCTCTGGTATTTAAAGTGCATTTTAAATAATCTATAATTTTTTTATTAGCCAATTTAAATAATAAACATATGAAAACTATACTCCCTCCGTCCTATTTAGGTTTTCTGCCAATTAAAATTTCTGTCGTTTCAGGAACAAACAAGAATGGCATAAAAAAACAAAAGAATATACATATTACTTCATGGACAGAACATCCATAATTGAATAAATTAAAAGTTATATATATATATATATATATATATATATATATTAATAAAACGCACACATATGTATGTATGTATGTATGTATGTATGTATGTATGTATGTATAGGTGATTAGATGAGAACCCAAACCCTTCATGGACCTGCTGACAAATTGAAAATTTAGGGGAAGAACATTAACGCTATTAGTTGTACAATTGAAACTTCAAGCTGACCTTGTATTTGGACTTCCAAAAAAGTAATAAATGACATCTAAATGGTCAATTTTATGCCGCTTTATTTCATTTTGAAACAACACGTAAAAATTGGAGAAGGTAGTGTATATATTAAGCTACCTTTGGTCGAACAGTACACCACTACATTAGGCTTAGAAAAGATTGTTTATGTTTAAGTAGTTTCTAATATTGGTTGATTCTTTGTTGTTCCTATTTGTTCGGTATTCTTTCTTTTCCTCAATAATTTCATCTATTATTAAGCAGTACTTGTCCCTTTTGGCTGCAAGTCAAAAGTCTATTACAGAAAATCCATCCCAAGTTTTTGTACCAGGCGTTGATTATGCAATTTACTTGTTTCAAAAATGTAGCTGTTCTGGGTTCACTATCACTGTTTTACCTTTACCAGGTCTGTTTAACAGTCTTCTCATTGATCCCTGTTGGTCAGCCGGTTCTGCTCCTGCTGACTTTGGGTTTCATGAATGATGCATCTTATAGTGATGCATTCTAGCTTTGGTTATAGATGTATATATTTCTGTGGTTTCTTTCGTATTCATTACGTTCCTTTTGTCGATGTTTTTTTGCTTTATTCCAGGGGCTTTCCCTTGGAACTCCCTGGGCAATGTCCCTAGAAAGATTTATATTCTTTTTTGGTTCTTTCTTGCTGAACTTACTTACCGACAAAAGGAAATGCAAGTGCTGAGAGGTTTCTATTAAATTATGACTGCACACAAGTTTAATACAGGATTCTTGTATTCCGTACACACACACACAAAGACTAATGCTCCATTTATCTCAGGTTATCATTCTCTTTCTTACTCTCATCTTGCATCACTTTATATTCGATCATTGCCACCATTGACTTAGTTAACTAGAACACCAGGTACCAAACAAAGACAGCATAACACATGCAAATTCAAGTCATAAAGTAACTACGTAAGTAATAATCAATATAGACAAATAAATAGAAGGTTTAACACACAATCTTTCTTAATTATTGAAGATACGTGCAGAACTGATATTAAATTTAAGGAATTTAGCACATCACCAGATGAAAAAGCACAAGGAAATGTTTAACAAATATGTAAGCAAGAAAGTTGATGAACAAAAACTACTAAATAAAAACTAATGACAAGGCAATATGAAAATGTTTCATGTAATCCAAAGATACAGTTGCACCAAAAATTATCCTCAGATCAATATGAGGTTAAAGAAACTCACCACCCAAACACTAAATTAAAATTATCAAAGGGTTTGCAAATTATGCTTTGTAATTGTTATATGTAATTGAAAATTCCCCAAAAAGAAAAGCACTAAACTCCATGCACTCTAATACTTGATATTAAATAGATAGAATAACATGGATTCTACTTGTACATTGATCTTACCAACATATGAATTCTACCACTCTTCTTGAATGGGTAATACTACATTCACCTGAAGAAATCCCAGAAAAATAACAAGATGCAACCTTTTTTACACAATTGTAGAGGAAAACATTGCACATGTCGTAACAAAACAAATTCAACAAATGCAACATTTTCCTATAGGATTGTGTAGGTAAAAAGTTCCATCTGTGCTATTTTCGGTGCCCATGTCTTTGTTGTTCTTTAATATTTTACAATCCCCTTCATCAAATTCACATAATTTGCAACTGTAGCCTAAAAGAGGAGACCCATTGCGCTTTCTAATCGTTACAAGCAAAACACAAAACAATTCCAAAATGGAAATAAAATCCAATTCAATTAACAATTCCAAAAAAAAAAGTAAAGGAAAGCTTTGACTAGGACCCACCAAGAGCAGCCAATTGTGATTTCTTAGTAGAAGAAGAGGAAGCGCCGCCGGATAATGATTGGCCCTTCTTCATCGAGGTCGACGCCGTAGAGGCCGCCGCAGACAGTCTCTTTGCCGCCGCCGCTTGCTCCGGCGTGCCGTACTTTCTAGGTCTCCCTCTCTTCCTCCGTACTGTCTCTAACGGCGACGAGACCGCCGCCGGTGGAACAGAATGAGGGTATACCATGTGGGAAGTATTGGGTAAAATTCCATTGGTGGGTGAAGCGGCGGTGGTGAGATTATGTTGCGGTGGCTGTTGTTGTGGTTGCTGCTGGTGCTGTGGCTGGTGGTGGTAGTAAGAGCTCAGTCCACTTTCGTTCAGTTCCATTAGATTGTGAGGGATAGAAGATTTTCTTTTTTTTTCCTTCTTTTTTTTTTAACTTTTCTGATTTTTGGATTGATTTTTTCTTCTTTTCTTTTCCTTTTTTCCTTTTTTCCTTTATTTTATTTATGGCTAAAATACAATACTAAACCCTTCAATTTGTATCTTTTTTACAAACCTCTTTATCAAAAAAATTTATTTGCATAACTCTCCGTATAAATATTAAAAAATGACCCTATTGACTTCTAGTTAAAAAAGTGATAGGAAATAACATAGTTAGGGTATAATACGAATACAGTAGAATCTCTATAAATTAATACTTGATAAATTAATAAATTTTCTAAAATAATATTTTTCTTCTCAATCTCGACTTGGATTAATGGGATAAATTAATAATTTTGATAAAATAATAAAATAATAATTTTTAAAAAGACCCTTATATAAATATATGTTCTCATCAAAATCATAAATTAATAATTCTTTTAACTTATAAATATATCTAGGGTAATCTTGTAAAATATGATTCTATTCTCGTTTGTTTTGTGTAGATTTGAATTTCATCATTAATTTTTCTCATTGCGTCAAAAAGTTCAGGTGTTACATTCTCGAATTGTAATAAAAACTTGTGAAGAGTTGTTGACCCTATGAGTGCTTCATTTCGCGTTATTGGCTCCAAAAGTATTGTATCATCCTCACAAGTATAATACAATAATTTAATAAGTATGATACATTGCATCAAAAAAATATGATATAAACTGTGACGCCCCAAAATAGGTATACATCACTCATTCTGAGTCGCCAAATACATGGTACAGAAACAACTACAACTTTATGAATACAACATAAAAATTGTGAGTTTAAATACAAATATTATCATCTAGACAATATCCACACTCAAATAAGTCCTCATTACAATTATTGATACACTATTTTACAAAATAGTGAGGACTACTAAAACAGCTATCTTGAACCATCACTCCACACTCCGACTAGTTTCCGCTATATTCTCGCCTCATGAGAAGAAAAATGGAACAAAAAAGAAAATGTTGAGCTCAACTAGCCTAGTAAAGAACATTATGACTAAGATAATATAGAACAAATTATCGTTAGTTCTTAACAGAGAAAAATCTAATAGAATACAATAGACAACCAGTTTTAAATCAATCTTCGCAACGAAAATAATAATTCATTAGAAGAGTTAAGTAGATAATAAAATCTACTGTCATCTATCAATTTAAAAGTCCATCATCGATATTTTATCACTGTAACATCAATCAATATACATCATAAATTAAATAGTCATCTTTGCACTACAGGCCAAAGATATTCATCTGTTGGTCATGTTCATCTCAACACCTGTTCATCTTTGCACTACGGGCCAAAGATATTAATCAGTCGGTCATGTTCATCTCAATACCTGTTCATCTTTGCACTACGTGCCAAAGATATTCATCAAAAAATCATTCATAATTGCACTACAGGCCAAAGATATTCAGTAATATCATCATTTGGGACTAAGGATGATGAAAAATATTTTAAAGAAAACGAATATAGTGAAACAAAAGAACAAGTATTAAGGATTCGTACTTTAAATAATCCAAGTTCAAAAATACTTCATAAATAACCAGAGTGGAGTAAAATTCAAGAATGATCAAAACATGGATACAATCAAAGCAGTGTCCAGAATAGATATTTTGGACGAAAAGAAGAAATTTCATTTTTCGGTGAATAGTGCTGTATTCATGAATAGTGTCGTATACGTGAATAGTAACTCCGACACCAAAAGATAAAAAATTCACAAAAAATATCATCATGCTTCGTGAATAGTACCCGTGAATAGTAACCTATGAATAGTAACTCGTGAATAGTAACTCATGAATAGTAACTCCGACATGAAAAAGTTCCAAATTTGATAAAAAATTCCAACCAATATTTCAGCATAATGATATTGAAAAAATAATATCATTTGAGAAGAAAATAACATCCCTTACCTCAGAAAGAATAGTACTTCTGACTGGAATACTGGATATAGTGCTGAAAGAACTTGCACCGTATAGCAATACTCAAAGTACTAAAATACTCTCAAATACGCTCGATATTATAGAGAGAGAAAGAGAGAGAAATCTGTAGTTTCTGGTGTGATTTTCAATTCTAACCTAAGCATCCTATTTATAGAAAATTGCTTAGAACACCAAAGCAAAAAATTGAATATAATATTAACATAATTATACAAATTTTCCTTAGCCCACCTTTTGGTCAAAAACACCAGCCACACATGTTAATGAAGTACAAAAAAATACAAAAAATGTTTTTCTAACAAAAATAATTTAAACTCCAAAAATCAATTCACACCTGATATACCGAAACTTCAATAATTCACAATAAATAGTCTTTTATCAGAAAATTCGAATCTCGCGATTTTTTATAGGAAATTCAATTCTCTACAACTTTGCAGAAGAAAGTTTTTCCAAATTCCAAATAGAAATTGACCGAAATTCATAAACGGACGATTTTGCAGGCTATAATCAAATTTCAGTCAAGAAATGGGGTCCACCGACACACAAAACATGTGTTAATCATTTAATGCAACAAAAATACTCTTCCTCCTCATATACTCATATATCACACATTCATTGTAAAAATATCATCATTATTATATTATAATAATATAATAAAATATTATTTTATCAGAAAAGATAAAATATTAATTATTAACAATTGTCACTTTAATTTTTTTTTCCATCTATATCCACATAAAATCAATATTTCCCTCATCATATAAATCAATAATTAATTATTCACAAATAATATTACAGAATCACAGTACTGGCAACCAGGCCGTTCCCAAGAAAGATGGGGCTTTCCAATAAAGATTTCTCCTTACTGGCGCGCAATTAGGTGACCAAACCTCTCCTTAGATAGAACTTTCTAGACATTGCCAATAATGTTATCTAATAATAATATTCAGATAATATGAATTATTGCTCTGATAATGAAAAATACTGTGTAGTGACAATTATTGAAATAACAGTAATATAAAAAAAATCAACGCAGCAATTATTGAATTAATAAAATAAAATACTGAACAGTAATTACTGTAACAATTATTGAGTAGTGCCTTCTTACGTAAGAATCAATAATTGGTGCAATACCGTGTGCTACTTTGCAACAATGCGTATTACTGTATTTTAACCACCGATATTCCAACAGTGTTAACGGTAACAACTGCACCGTTATTTATAAACAACTTATACTTGTCGTTTCTTCATCCAATTGCTTTCCGTTATGGGCCCACACAAGGTTGCGCCGTCGTATGAATATTCTCCGACAGCAAGAATATTCCACGACCAAACGAATATTTTCCGACAACAATGAATATTTTATAACCACCTGCTTATTTAAAATATTTGCGCATTTTACCCATAACTAACCACATTAATCAAATCAGCCCTTACTATTTCAAAATAATAAATAAAGGAAATTAAATTTTATTTATTAATAATTTAGGGTCTTACATAAACATCAATAAAATACAATAATTTTAACGTAACTAAATTTATGGTTCACCGAATAGAAAAACACTCTATAAATTAATAAATTATTAATTTATTGATTAAATAATAACTCTCTAAATTAATAAAAAATTTATATCCTAACAGTATTAATTTATAGAGGTTATACTGTAATACAATCAAGAAAATATAAATAAATAAAATTAAAAAACAATAAAATAAATTTAAAGTTCAAACTAAATATTACAAAAATAAACTTAAAACATTAAAGTATAAAATAAATTCAAACCCAAATTGAGACGTCTGTATGTTTTTCACGATAAAGTCGTAACTTTAGTACTTATAGTTATAAGACTTAAATGCTGACTTTTGTCAAAAGAAAAAAGGAAAAAAAATAATGATAGGGGAAGAGGTATGTAAAAAAGATACATATTGTATGACAAAATTTTCAACATTTATTTACCGAATGAATTGGGGTAAAAATTCCACTCTATGTAGTTGTTTGGATTTTATGGTGATTTACAAGTCACTAGCTTGTATTTTGATCCTTTATTTTTATTGGTTTCTATATTTAGTTCCTTGCACTTTATTTCGCACTGATATAAGAATTGAAAAAAATACTCCAATATAATAACATAAGAAAGTAGGAAAATGAAAAAGAAATAAAAATGTCAACAAACCTATTTCAATTTAAAAAATAAGTAAAAATAACAAACTTTTGGTTTTTATAAAAAAGAAAATTATTTATAAATGAAAATACATTACAATATTCTATGGCAAAGTTGATGGTGCAAGAGAATTCGCACATGTTTCAAGTAAGTTATTGTTCAAACAAAATAATTGACATGAATTATTCTTAATGAGAAAAATCAGAAATTGCTTGTTAGGAGTAGTTATTATAAATTGATTACGATAATACTCCCTCCTTTCTAAATTATATAATTATTAATTTTTTAAAAATTAATTTTAAAATTTTACACGATTCATTTAAATTTTAAAAATAATAAAACTTATAACTACTAGTATTTTTTAATTAATTTATTATATTCAT
The DNA here is from genome assembly GCA_020205505.1 of Panax japonicus. NCBI lineage: Eukaryota > Viridiplantae > Streptophyta > Magnoliopsida > Apiales > Araliaceae > Panax > Panax japonicus. The sequence goes on along the minus strand of CM035112.1, from coordinate 23,169,770 downwards.
AATTATATTGACATCGACTAAATGAATTTATGTCAATTTTGAGTTTTAAAATATTTAAAATTGATTTTTAAAAAATCAATATTAATCTTATAATTTAAAACGAAGATAGCACAATGTATGGTCTATGAAATAAAGGGAAATAAAAGCATTCATAATAATTTCCCCAATAAATTCTATATCTCCAACTTTGAAGAATATATCAACAAATCATTATACAGCTATTACTTTATACTTATTTTACTATTTAATTTAAACTCTATATTGAATTTTACTCCGGAGTGAGGAAATCAAAATATCGTTCATTTCACACTCTCATTCAAGTGGACACAGCTTTAGACTCCCCCTCTCCCCACAGAAGTTGCGAACACTCACCCCCATTTCTTTGTCTCCCTCTCCTCACACTCTCTCTCTCTTTGATAGACTCCATGGCACGCTTACGCGAGGTGGTCGTCGCCCGGATCGTTTCTAGCACAGTTGTTGGGTAAATTGCTTGCAACACCTTAACCCCTTGTATATATGTAAATGATAATCTTGGTACAATTGCTCGTGTTCGGAAATCTGCGTTGAATGGACACCAACGACACCTTGACCCCTCGCTTATATTGAAGCGGTAATATCGGTACAATCGACGATTGATGTGGTAGAAGACGCCACACACAACTATGAACTGTTGTATGATAAGTCAAATTGAATCTCAAAGAAATAACGAAGAAAAATACTTAGGAATTCTTCAAAGAATCAAAAGTAGAGAATAACCTCACAAATATATTGAATAATGAATAATGTGTTTGATTACATCAACTTGGACCTCTATTTATACTACTCAAAACAATCCAAATCATAATAGGAATTTATAAACTATAACCCTAATTTCTATAAGGAAATAGAAATCAATTTAGAAAAGAAATTTTAATTAAAAAGAAATCCTAATTACAATAGAATTTAAAATTAATTCTAGGTCCCAAAGATTTTCCAAGCCGCATGCAAATTATGCTGATTCAAGTCGCGTGACTAAGAGATTCGCATAAACCAAATAAGAATCAAATTCGTGGTTGTCAAGTATTTTACTAAAACTATGTAATCACATACATATATGTTGAATTCCTTTTAGATTCGCTGGCCCACGTGATACACCACTATTCCACTCCCTATAGGCCCATGTGATACACCACAATTCCACTTCCTGTAATATAGTAACTACTTCCTGTAATATAGTAACTCATATGAATGTTAAATATTTGAACTAATTCGGGCCCACATCTTTTAATTTTTGCTTCTCATTCATGCTGCTGAACTTGAGATTGGACTTTAATTTGGGCTTGTATTAAATTGATCCAAACTTGTGTCTCATCCTTTTTTTTGGGTTTTCTTGCATTAACTTCAGACCAAATATCTTGGATCAATCCATTGAGACCTTGTTTAAACCTCTTTTGTTATAGTCTTGCTTGATCCCCACGTCCCTTTAGTCTTGTTTGAGTTCACGCATGTCATGTCCTCATCATTCCTCTCCACTTGAAAAGGATTTGTCCTCAAATCGTCACCTACATCAAACGGACTTAGATCAGTAACGTTAAATGTGGCACTAACATTATACTCACCTGGCATGTGACGCTCCCAAAACAGGTATACATCACCCATCTTGAGTCGCCAAATATATGGTACAAAATTCAAATACAACTTAATTATACAACAGTCGTGTAAAATACGACAAAACATAATCTAAGAGTTTTAATAAGAATATTGTCATCTAGACAATATCCACACTCAATGGAGTCCTCATTACATTTATTGTCACACTATTTAACAGAATAATGAGGACTACTAATGCTATCATCTGGACCATCACTCCGTTCCCCGACTAGTCCCGACTACGTTCTCATTTCCTGAAGAGAACAGTGAAAGAAAGGGTGAGCTCAACTAGCCCAGTAAGAAATATTATGACTAAGATAATGCAGAATAAATTTATCATTAGCCTTCAACAGTGTTAAACTGATACAATATAACAAACATCAAGTTTAACTGCAACGGAACAAACAATCCATTAGAAGAGTTAAGTAGAGAATAAAATCTACTATCTTCTATGATTTAAAAGGTTTTTCATCACTTTTATCGCTGAGACTCAGCTTCTTAAATAAACCACGTCATCCCTGCACTACGGCCAAGGATATTCATTAGTATCACGACCACAAATTATCCATGCACTACGGGCCAAGGATATTCATGTTTTCATCAATGGTCATGATCATGCCAACAACCGTCCATCAATGCACTACGGGCCAATGAGGACTTTTACCACATCATTTGTAACATTACAGTCATGACTATACTGAATAATCCCTGGTCATAATCATACCAAGTCCATCTATGAACTACAGGCCACAGATGACTTTCAACATAATATAAACATGAGGATGATGACAATGACATAATAATTCAATAAAACAAGTTCAAGAATTAAATTTTAAAGATTTATAAGTTAATTTATCCTGAACTCAAAAATGTCCAAATTGTCAACATGGTACTGCTTTGTGGAGTAAAATTCAAGAATGCTCAGAAGAATATTTCCATGAAAAGATACTGGATGAAGCGCAAATATCCAGGATATTCTACTAATTTCATGGAGTATAGAAGCCAAAACTTTAACCAACTTAGTATAATAAAATATATGAAACTGCAAATGGATTTTTGCCCACTATGCAGTAATCCACGTAGACAGATCGTTTCCACAATTTAATAAGGAATGAACACAAATTATCATTCACCATGCATGTGGTAATCCACATAGACATGTTATTCTAACAGGATAATAAAGAATGGAATAACAGAAGAATTCTCCATGCCGCACAGACAGGTTATTCCCAACAGAATAATAAAGAATGGAACCAGGTCATGCGAAATTCGCACAGACAGAATATTCCAACAGAATAATAAAGAATGAAATAACAACAGAATGCACCAGGCATGCGATAGACCGCACAGACAGGTTATTCCAACAAAATAATAAATAATGGAACCAGGTCATGCGAAATCTGCACAGACAGGATACTCCAACAGAATAATAAAGAATGGAATAACAACAGAATTCACCAGGCATGCGATAGACCGCACAGACAGGTTATTCCAACAGAATAATAAATAAAGGAATCAGGTCATGCGAAATCTGCACAGACAGGATATTCTAACAGAATAATAAAGAATGGAATAACAACAGAATTCACCAGGCATTGGATAGACCGCACAGACAGGTTATTCCAACAGAATAATAAATAATGAAACCAGGTCATGCGTAATCCGCACAGACAGGATATTCCAACAGAATAATAAAGAATGGAATAACAACAGAATTCACCATGCATGCGATAGACCGCACAGACATGTTATTCCAACAAAATAATAAAGAATGGAATAATAGAAGAATTTTACCATGTATGCGGTACTTCGCATAGACAAGTTATTCCAACATAATAATAAAGAATGGAATAACAGAAGAATTTTACCATGTGTATGGTAGTCCGTGTATACAGGTTATTCCAACAGAATAATAAGGAATGGAAGTACAATAGCTCTCTTTATGAATACGAAATAAATAATACCCCTAACCTTAGAATAAAGCTGGATACTGGAATAGAGAGGTAGCAGACTTCTCTTCTTCTTTCTCTCTATAATTTCTCTCTATAATAATTGCTCTATAGCTTTAGTGAATCGGTGAGAAATGAAGGAAGAATGAGCTTCTATTTATAGAAAAATATAGTTTCGATAATTACACATTTTGGGGCTCGAAATATTACAGTACAATACCCTCAACTTTTCTTTCATTTTAAATTTAGTCCTGCAAGTATTATCAAACTTGCACCATCTCCCCTAATAGTAAATAATGTGAATCAATAGTTCAATCATGTGAATCAATAGTGATAATCATGTGAAAATACGAATTACAGTATAATACCTCCATATATAATTCCATTTTTAACTTAGTCATGCAAGTATTATCAATCTTGCACCAACTCCCCTAATAGTACATGAATGTGAATCAATAGTACACACATGTGAACAAATAATTATAATCATGTGAATTAATAGCAATTAATTGCTCATTTATTCGATTAATTACCCGATTGGTCAATATAACCTCCAGACATCAGTTATTATCAAAATAAATGTCGATTTTCACTAACACTAATAATTCCAACACAATGGAACTATTTTTCTAAATAATTTTATTTTTGAATTTTTGAAGTTTGACTTTTTTCAAAAAAGTCAGCTGTTGACTTTTTTGACCAAAAAGTCAACCCCAACAAATTTTATCTTTATAGTCTATTTCTACTAATTTCATCGTTCTGGACTCAAATATCATGTACGCGTCTCCAAATTCAACTCTAAACTCAACTTCGATTTTTAATAACATTTATCATTAATATTATAACTCACAATATTTAACAACCAGGTCGTTCCCAGAAAAGAGGGGGCTTTCCGATAAGGATTTCTCCTTATTGGCGCGCAATTAGATGACCAAACCTCTCCTTGACAAAACTTTTAGACATTGTAAATATTGCAATTTAATAATATGAATAACTTTGTCGTCTCAATTATTGATTTAATAATATACCATATTATACAGATGATACTGTGACAATAATCGAATCAATAATATGAGAGATATGATGCAGCAATTAATATAGCAATAATTGAGTATAACTGAGTGACTTCTCACGTAAGCATCAATAACCAATACCGTGTGCTACTATGCAACCACGCGTATTACTGTATTTTTACTACCGGGTAGTTCAACAGTTTTTAACGGTAACACTTTCGTCGTTATTTTTATAAAAAGATAATTCTGTCATTTTCTTAATATGACAATACTTTCGTTGTGGGGTCCACCAATGATTGTGTCGTCGTACAGATATTCCCCGACAAAAAGAATATTCCCCGACCAAACAAATATTTTATAACAACTTGCATACTTTGTAAAAATTTTCACATATCACCCTTAACTTTAACCCTTTATCAATTTAACCATTTACGAAATAAAATAATAATTATAAGAAAATTGAATACTTTCATTTTATAAAATTCGGGGTCTTACATGGCAAATCCAATTTATAGGCATTGTCACTGATACGCTCGAGAATTTGAAATGGATCATCTCCCCTCGGAAGCAATTTTGAACGTCTTTGAACTGGGAATCTTTCTTTCCGCATATGTAACCACACCCAATCTCCGGGCTTAAAGATCACTTGATGTCATCCCTTGTTCGCGTGCTTAATGTACTGTTCCGTCCTCTGTTCAATGTTTAGTCTGGCTTTTTCATGAATCTGTTAAACAAGATCAGCCTTTTTCTTTCCATCCATGTTAGTATATTCAGAAACATGTAATGGTGATAAATCCAACGGAGTCAAAGGATTAAAACCATTTATAATTTCAAATGGAGAAAAATTAGTAGCAAAATGCACAGAATGGTTATATGCAAACTCAACATGTGGTAAACATTCTTCCCATTGCTTGATATTCTTTTTAATGATAGCCCGTAACAATGCCGACAAAGTCCTATTTACTACTTCAGTTTGACCGTCAGTTTGTGGATGACAAGTAGTAGAAAATAACAGTTTAGTACCCAATTTACTCAACAAGGTCTTCCAAAAGTAACTTAAGAACTTTGTATCTCTATCAGAAACAATAGTTTTAGATATATCATGCAAACGCACAATCTCCCTAAAGAACAAATCAGCAACATGAGATGCATCATCAGTTTTATGACATGGGATAAAATGTGCCATTTTTGAAAATCTATCCACGACCACAAATATCGAATCATGACCATGCTTAGACCTAGGTAAACCCAACATAAAGTCCATAGAAAGATCAATCCAAGGTTCATTAGGAATAGGCAATGGTGTATACAATCCATGGGGTTGAACATGAGATTTAGCTTGGCGACAAACAATACATCTATCACATATTCTTTCCACATCTCGTTTCATATGAGGCCAATAAAAATGTTCTTTCAAAATAGCAAAAGTTTTATCAACACCAAAATGTCCCAATAAACCACCCCCATGTGATTCCCTAACCAACAACTCACGTAAAGAACATACAAGTATACATAGTTTATTTTCACGAAACAAAAATCCATCAATTCTAAAGTATTTACCCACAACATTCTTTTCACAAGTTTTAAACTCTTCATCAAAATCAAGGTCATTATCATATAACTCTTTAATTCGTTCAAACCCAAGCAATTTCGTATCAAGAGTATTTAACAAAACATACCTGCGAGACAAAGCATCTTCAACGACGTCCTCCTTACCTTGCTTATATCGAATAACATATGGAAATGTCTCGATAAATTCCATCCATCGTGCATGCCTTTTGTTCAACTTGTGCTAACCCTTCAAATATTTCAATGATTCATGATCGGTGTGGATCACAAACTCCTTAGGCCACATGTAATGTTGCCATGTCTCCAAATCTCTAACCAAAGCGTACATCTCTTTGTCATATGTAGGATAGTTAAAAGCCGCCCCACTCAACTTTTCGCTGAAATATGCCACTGGTTTTGTAACGCCCCGAAATCCGGTTTATCTTCACACCCGGATTCTGTGCGTCATGAGTACATCATTCTTCCAAACATACATCATTATATAATGAAATATAACAACATACATTCTCAATTCCCAAGTTCTAATACCGTATAACCTCGTTCATTACAAATAATGATAATTACATTATTCTTTCCATCTTACAAGAGTGACTTTCATCCGCCATTAAGGATACATAACAGTTCATTAAACTAGTCTATAGTTTAATTAAACTATTCTACATTACAAGTCTTCGCTTGATCTTCACGCTCATTCATCTAATGAATGACACTTCTTCTGGATACCGATCAACTTAATCTTTACGGGATCCTTAAGTTTTTCTAACATCGTTCGCTGAAAATATTTTTCATTTAAAACAAGTGTGAGTATTCAATTGCCCAACAAGTCATAGCAGTTGAATAAATAACTTCAAGAGTTTAAACATTTCTTTAGAACATTGATAACTGAACAAAGGTTATGAAGCATCTTGAATAATAGGAATAATTATGATTCCTATTATTTTAAAACATTAATTATATTCACTTCGAAATACTTTCATTCTTCTACCTTTTTCATACACATCCTGAATTATAGCATACCTTGAATTGTTGTGGACAATTTGGGCTGATGTGTCCCTCTTTTCCACATTTATAGCATACAACCGGTGGTCGTTCTCCTCCCTTAAAACCAGTTGCTGCTGGTGCTGACGTCTTCGCAGTGTCATTGTTGAATCTCCTCTTTTTAAAACCTCCCCCCGACTCACTTCTTCTATTTTCATGGCCACGAGTACCACCAGAGTGGTTGTCGCTCTTGTCCGTATTTTTCTTTCTCCGCTGGTTATCGTTGTTCTGATGACTGCTGTCACCGATATGATCCTGGTTGCGGTCTCTTGGTTGAACGTACTCGCTATCTCGCTCTAATAATTGAGCCCTGTTGACAACATCTGAATATAAATAAAATTTATAAGAGATAAGATATTGCTGAATCTCGGGTTGTAAACATCTCAGAAACATCCTCGTCATTCGTTCCTCATTCTTTACCAAATGAGGTGCAAACCTGGATAACTCTGCGAACTTCGCCTCGTATTGGGACACCGTTATGTTATTTTGTTCTAGTATAATAAACTCTACCTCTTTCATATGGCGAATACTTTCAGGAAAGTATTTTTTGTTGAAAAGTTTCTGAAACGTTTCCCAAGACATGCTGAGTTCGGCAGGCTGGGTCTGTTTCACAGACTCCCACCAGTAGTCTGCCTCGCCACGGAACATAAATGTGGCGAATGGAACCTTCTGTTCCTCTGTGCATCCCAAGACATCGAATATCTTGGTAATTTGCTTGACCTATGTTTCCGCTATGATCGGATCAGGCTTTCCCTTAAATTCAGCTGGCCCCAACTCTTTGAACTGCTTGGCTGTGACAACCCGTGAATTGCTATCATTTCCTCCTGTATTTTGAACACGAGTCTCCCTCGTCTGATTTTGCATGAACTACAAAAATCTCCTAAACATCCCGTCGTTCATCGTCTGCTCAGTGGTGTTGTTTACAGGAGGAATATTGCCAGCCTGTTGCACGTTCTCCTTGTTGGTGAGTACAGGCGTCTCCACAGTCTCATTTACTCCACTGTTAATATTCTCAGTCGACATTCTCAAATACTGTCATAAAACAAGGGTTAATTAAGGAAATCAATATATCACATAATATCCCTTATACTGACCAACTAACAAATAAGCTTAGGTAGGACACACTAGCGAAGGATTTACTCGTCTCTCCCCTCCTAGTTCTATTCCCTGATCTCCACCAGAGACCATATCCCTAAGCTCTGATACCAACTGTGACGCCTCCAAAATAGGTATACAACACCCATTATGATCGCCAAATCCATGGTACAGAAACAACTACAATTTTATTAATATAACATAAAAACTGTGAGTTTTAATACAAATATTGTCATATAGACAATATCCACACTCAAATAAGTCCTCATTATAATTATTAATATACTATTTTACAGAATAGTGAGGACTACTAGAACAACTTCTAGAACCATCATTCCACACCCCGACTAGTACTCGTTACATTTTCGCCTCCTGAGAAGAAAAATAGAACAACAAGGAAAAGGGTGAGCTCAAATAGCCCAGTAAAGAACATTATGACTAAAATAATATAGAATAAATTATCGTTAGTCCTCAACAAGGAAAAATCTAATAGAATACAATAGACAACCAGTTTTAAATCAATCTTCGCAGCGGAAATAATAATTCATTAGAAGAGTTAAGTAGAGAATGAAAACTACTATCTTTTATATATGAATTTAAAAGTTCATCGTCGATATTTTATCCCTGTAACATCAATCAATATATATCTGGAATCAAATATTCATCTTTTCACTACAGGCCAAAGATATTCATCAGTTGGTCATGTTCATCTAAACACCTGTTCATCTTTGCACTACGGGCCAAAGATATTAATCAGTCAGTCATGTTCATCTCAACACCTGTTCATCTTTGCACTACGGGCCAAAGATATTCATCAAGAAATCATTTATCTTTGCACTACAGGCCAAAGATATTCAGTTATATCATCATTTAGGACTGAGGATGATGAAAAATATTTTAAAGAAAACGAATCCAGTGAAACAAAAGAACAAGTATTAAGGATTCGTACTTTAAATAATCCAAGTTCAAAAATACTTCATAAATAACCAGATTGGAGTAAAATTCAAGAATGAAGATCACAACATAGATCCAATCAAAGATAGGAATCATAACAGACGATCTTGGTCACAGAAAAGAAAATTTAATTTTTCTGTGAATAGTGTCGTATTCGTTAATAGTGCCGTATACGTGAACAGTGCCGTATACGTGAATAGTAACTCCAACACCAAAAGATAGAAATTTCACAAAAAAAAAACATCATCATGCTTCGTGAATAGTACTCATGAATAATAACTCGTGAATAGTAACTCATGAATAGTAACTCGTGAATAGTAACTCATGAATAGTAACCCCGACATGAAAAAATTTCAAATTTGATAAATAGTTCCAACCAATATTTCAGTATAATGATATTGAAGAAATAATATCATTTGAGAAGAAAATAACATCCCTTACCTCAGAAAGAATAGTACTTCTGACTGGAATACTGGATATAATGCTGAAAGAACTTGCACCGTATAGCAATACTCAAAGTACTAAAATACTCACAAATACGCTCGATATTATAGAGAGAGAAATCTTTAGTTTCTGGTGTGATTTTCAATTCTAACCTAAGCACCCTATTTATAGAAAATTGCTTAGAACACCAAATCAGAAAATTGAATATAATAATATTATATATAAACAAAATTCATATGCCCACATCTTGAATCTTAATTCAGCCACCATGCACATGTTAAAGATGCTCACAACATATAAAAAATGTTTTTATTAATAATAATAAATAAAACTTCCAAAAATCAATTATTTCGGAACTTCAGAACTTCAATAATTCATAATAAATTGCCCTTTTATCAGAAAAATCGAATCTCGCGATTTTTTATAGGAAATTCAATTCTCTACAACTTTACAGAAGAATTATTTTCTAAATTCCAAACAGAAATTGACCGAAATTCATAAACGGACGATTTTACATGATATAATCAAATTTCAGTCAAGAAATGGGGTCCACCGACACACAAAACATGTGTTAAACAACTTTTACAACAAAAATACTCTTCCTCCACATATACTCATATATCACATATTCATTTTAAAAAATATCATCATTATTATATTATAATAATATAATAAAATATTATTTTATCAGAAAAGATAAAATATCGATTTTCAACAATTGTCACTTTAAAAATTTTCTCCATCTATATCCACATAAAATCAATATTTCCCTCATCATATAAATCAATAATTAATTATTCACAAATAATATTACAGAATCACAGTACTGGCAACCAGGCCGTTCCTAGGAAAGAGGGGGCTTTCCAATAAAGATTTCTCCTTACTGGCGCGCAATTAGGTGACCAAACCTCTCCTTAGACAGAACTTTCTAGACATTGCCAATAATGTTTTATAATAATATTATTTAGATAATATGAATTATTGCTCCGATAATGGAAAATACTGTGTAGTGACAATTATTGAAACAACAGTAATATAAAATATCAACGCAGCAATTATTGAATCAATAAAATAAAATACTGAACAGTAATTACTGTAACAATTATTGAGTAGTGCCTTCTTACGTAAGAATCAATAATTGGTGTAATACCGTGTGCTACTTTGCAACAACGCGTATTACTGTGTTTTAACCACCGGGTATTCCAACAGTATTAACGGTAACAACTACGCCGTTATTTATAAATAACTCATACTTTTCGTTTTCTTCATCTAATCGCTTTCCGTTATGGGCCCACACAAGGCTGCGCCGTCATACGAATATTCTCCGACAGCAAGAATATTCCACGACCAAACGAATATTCCTCGACAACAATGAATATTTTATAACCACCTGCTTATTTAAAATATTTGCACATTTTACCCATAACTAACCACATTAATCAATTCAACCCTTACTATTTCAAAATAATAAATAGAGGAAATTCCATTTTATTAAAAAAAAATCGGGGTCTTACAACTTCCTCTCCTTATAAAATTTCGTCCTCGAAATTGACGTACGTACCTGGTGTTTCGAAAAGATGAGGATACCTTGCTTTCATTTCCGTTTCTAACTCCTAGGTCATTTCTTCAATAGCATGGTTCCTCCACAAAACTTTAACTTGTGGTATGACCTTCGTGCGTAGGACATGCTCCTTCCTATCCAAAATCTTAAGTCTTCGGCTATCTCGTCCGGTTCTAACTCAATAACATGGTTCGGTTCGTCCACATATTTTCGTAACATCGATACATGAAAAATGTTATGAACACCCGTCATACTTGGCGGTAAAACGAGTCTATAGGCCACAGTTCCTATTCGATCGAGGATTTCAAATGGACTAATAAATCGAATGTTTGAATAGTAACTCGTGAATAGTAACTCGTGAATAGTAACCCATGAATAGTAACTCGTGAATAGTAACTCATGAATAGTAACTCGTAAATAGTAACTCATGAATAGTAACCCCGACATGAAAAAATTCCAAATTTGATAAAAAATTCCAACCAATATTTCAGCATAATGATATTGAAGAAATAATATCATTTGAGAAGAAAATAACATCCCTTACCTTAGAAAGAATAGTACTTCTAACTGGAATACTAGATATAGTGCTGAAAGAACTTGCACCGTATAACAATACTCAAAGTACTAAAATACTCACAAATACGCTCGATATTATAGAGAGAGAAAGAGGGAGAAATCATTAGTTTCTGGTGTGATTTTCAATTCTAACCTAAGCACCCTATTTATAGGAAATTGCTTAGAACACCAAAGCAGAAAATTAAATATAATAATATTATATATAAACAAAATTCATATGCCCACATCTTGAATCTTAATTCAGCCACCATGCACATGTTAAAGATGCCCACAACATATAAAAAACGTTTTTATTAATAAAAATAAATAAGACTTCTAAAAATCAATTATTTCGGAACTTCAGAACTTCAATAATTCATAATAAATAGCCCTTGTATAAGAAAATTCGAATCTCGCCACTTTTTTAAAGAAAATTCAATTCTCTACAACTTTACAGAAGAAAGTTTTTCCAAATTCCAAACAGAAATTGACCGAAATTCATAAACAGACGATTTTACAGCTATAATCAGATTTCAGTCAAGAAATGGGGTCCACCGACACACAAAATATGTGTTAAACAACTTTTGCAACAAAAATACTCTTCCTCCTCATATACTCATATATCCCACATTCATTGTAAAAAATATCATCATTATTAAATTATAATAATATAATAAAATATTATTTTATCAGAAAAGATAAAATATCGATTTTCAACAATTGTCATTTTTAAAATTTTCTCCATCTATATCCACATAAAATCAATATTTCCCTCATCATATAAATCAATAATTAATTATTCACAAATAATATTACAGAATCACAGTACTGGCAACCAGGCCGTTCCTAGGAAAGAGGGGGCTTTCCAATAAAAATTTCTCCTTACTGGCGCGCAATTAGGTGACCAAACATCTCCTTAGACAGAACTTTCTAGAGAATTATTGCTCCGATAATGGAAAATACTGTGTAGTGACAATTATTGAAACAACAGTAATATAAAATATCAACGCAGTAATTATTGAATCAATAAAATAAAATACTGAACAGTAATTACTGTAACAATTATTGAGTAGTGCCTTCTTACGTAAGAATCAATAATGGGTGCAATACCGTATACTACTGTGCAACAACACGTATTACTGTGTTTTAACCACCGAGTATTTTAACAGTATTAACGGTAACAACTACGCCGTTATTTATAAACAACTCATATTTGTCATTTTCTTCATCCAATTGCTTTCTGTTATGGGCCCACACAAGGCTGCGCCGTCGTACGAATATTCTCCGACAGCAAGAATATTCCACGACCAAACGAATATCCTCGACAACAATGAATATTTTATAACCACCTGCATATTTTAAATATTTGCGCATTTTACCCATAACTAACCACATTAATCAATTCAACCCTTACTATTTCAAAATAATAAATAGAGGAAATTCAATTTTATTAAAAAAAAATCGGGGTCTTACAATTCACGTTCTTGCAATCTAAGTTTACTCGACAACTTTCTTTACCGATTTATGGCTTAGTGACATACAGAAATGTCTTACTCATACGTTCATCATCTTTAATGATTTGCATTCTTATCTTCTTCTTATACTCTTCTAGGACTTAGCACACATCATGTCTCTGCTAGTAGTCCATATGGTACTCTGAGTGGTTTCCCACAAACAACCAACAAACAAGTTCCCGTCTCATCTACACTGTCTTTCACAGTGAGTTAGATCGATTGTCAGTTTTGTATATACCTTCTCTCTTTGAAGGAATTGTTTAGCCCAACTCCCATATGTCAACTATCAAAGATTAGGATTGTACCACAACCTAAACTGATGCTAACTTATCCGAACCATTAAACTATATTGTTCGTTAAGTCAATTTCTTATTCCTTATGGCTTCTTGGCAATTAAATGCCATACCTCAGGATTCATTCTTTATCCGACTCATATTCGGCTTTCATTAATTTTATTACCGTTCATTACGGCCTTCTTGATAATTCATATCTTACGTAATACTTTTGTTATCCATTACATGAACCCCACGTTCATTACTCATTCTAATGTCGAAGCCATACCGTTCGTTGTATGCTAAGACCGATTATTAATCGCAACAACGTTGCGGTCACAGCGTCTATACACTTTACACTTATATCTCATCTTTACAACATAACATCGAAGTGTTATTCATTATCCTCGCCACTCAACGTCTAAGGAATCACAATCATAGCAATCCCCCACGTTCGTTTTATCGCGACTATGGTCCCCAAATATCGGTTCTGTAATTTGCGTTTTATTCTATGGGCTTGGCTCTGCACCGGCGCTGCGGCGCCGGTCCCCTTCTTTCCTCTTGCGCTGCAGCGCCACTCAGCAGTAGCTAACTGTCTGGGCTGGAGATGCGGCGCCGCCTCCCAAGGCATGGCTGGCGCTGCGGCGCCGAGCCTTAATCCTTGAAATTTTTTTCTAAGTCTTTTACATACCTGAGACGCTTACTTTGCAATCCCCTAACTTCTTCGTTATAACTCGGAACGAGGTCGTTCCAAAGCCATTCTCTTCCTTATCTTACGTACTTCGATTCCCCTCAGACAGAAATTTGTTCTGAATTTGTTAACCTGCCATTCAATTGGCTTAATCTTCATCATTAGTTCGTTTTACGCTCTTAACACTTTTCGTTCGTTCATCCGTAATTCGATCATCCGAACTCAGAACTTGTTTGCTCTTGAGTTCACGACTCACGTTTTCTACGTTCTCTTACATTCTTATGAAAACCTACACATTCGAGTTCATTTACTAACTTTATAATTCTTGTTCGTCTTTTACGAAAACAACATAGTTTAAATCATGTCAATTGATTAAGAAACGAATTCGCGGCGATCGAATTTGCTAAAAGTGTCAAAATTGAAGAGCTTTAGAAAAACTATGGTTTTGATTCCTCAAAATGATGTATATGTAATATTTTTGTATATAGAATGATGTTTAGCACGTGTAAATATGATATTACAAAGTTTTAGATGTTGAAGTTTGGTGAAATTCTGTGGAATTAGATTTTTTGGCCTAGAGCAGAATCTGATTTCGAGTTTCTGCAAAAAAACTAAAACTGATGCATCGCGCGGGTGCTCTGTCGGGCGCGTTGCTGTCGCGCTGGCGCGCTGCTGCCGTGCGGGCACGCTATAATCCAGTGTAAAACTGGCGCGGCCGCGCCAGTAGTCAGTCAGACCTAGTAATGAGCTGATAACAACATAGCTTGGAAATTGTTAACTGAACATATTTTAATGATTTGTAAAGGACCTAAAACATGTTACAAGGCATAGTAGTGTATTATAATCACAACGCCAAAATTATAGATTATGAATTAGTAAGTTATGAAAGTTCGTAATGTGATGTCATTTGAATTGGAATTGTTTTACAATCACCATGTCGTATACTATGATATAACTGAGAATTCAGTTTCGTGTTACGTGAATGAGTAGGATAATCAAGTCCTAAGTTAAGGATTATAAACTTGATTAAAATGAAAACTAAACTAATGAAATGGGTGTTAATGTAACTAATTGTTGTTGCGATTTCAATGATATATGTAGGGTAATTGGCGAATATTATTACTTGTGTAGCTTACATACAAGGAAAGTTTTTACCCTAAACTTTCGTTGAGCAAGTTCCTAACTTCATTCTCTTTATAAGAATGCAAGCTTTCTATTCCTAAATTATCATTGTACAAGTTTCTAAATTCTATGTTAAAGTTGAGAAAAACTAATCTATCTTGTGTATGATTGTACAAGCTCTTGTAACCCAATTCGTTACATCGAGCAAGTTTCATTTTCCTTAATGTTATTCAAAGCATATGTTATTTTAGTACATCGATTCAAAGGAGATTGTTCTAACTCTTTTGAATATAGCACTTTGCATGTATATCATGTTTACTCAATTATATATTGTTGTTATTCGATCTTTGACCTTGATAACCTTGTTCAATTCTATATTAATTATATTAAACCTCCAAGTAACAAGCAAATTCTTATTGATTGAACTAGTCTATTATGGAATATGTTCTAAAATTCTAGAAACACTAATAAGTTAGTTCCGAGCTAAATTTTCTTTAGAGTGGAGATTCTAAATTCAAACTAAGACGAACAACCCTAACATAGGGGATTTTGTACGTGCAACGTTTAAATGTTTGTGCACAATACATGGTACAAAGGGCTAATCCCTATAAGTACGTTAAGAAGGGTCTATATAGTCTAAATGACTGTTAATGTTGAGGTAATAATACCTAAATACCGGATACATAGTTCGTGGTCTTAAGACCCTCAAATATTAAACTCGAACTTGTTTTCTATTTTGATTCGTAGAACAAGTTCATTATTGTTCAACATTCGTTGTTCATTCTCATGTTGTTATCATTGCTACTTCCTATATCAATGAGCATTTGTTTGCTCACTCTTACATTTAACACTGCAGCTAAAGTAGAGAAAGTCGATGAGCCATCTATTAGCAAAGGAAAGGGCAAGATGTCCAAGTGTTGAAGACTTATGGGAATTCTTATTTTAATGAATTATGTTAAAGACTTGTTTTATTTTATGATGTATTCTGCAAACTTATGTAATAACTTTAAAGTTAGATTGCCTGGGATTATTTTGAGATTATGATGTAACCCTTTAATGGGAAAGACTATTGTTTAAGTTATTTAAATTATGTCTTTATCATTTATGATGGGTAGCTAGATGTAATGGTTTTGGATAGTGAACACCAAATTCTGTGGGAACGGAGTACCTGGATTTGGGGGTGTCACATTATACGCGATGGTTTTAAACTTGTCCATCAATAACAAATTATACTACGATGGTTTTAAATTTGTCCATCAACAACGTTCTTCGTGTTCTTTGCGTTCTTCGTGTTCTTCATTCGTTCTTCATTTTTAATCGATATTTTGATTACGATTTCACTTTTTCTTAGAATTTAGTGTTATAAAACACCATTCCTTACTTATTTCACCGTATCATTCATATCATTCATTCGGATCGTTCTAATTCATTACGAAACTTATACTTCCTTAAGAAATTTATAACCTAAACTTCTAATTTCTTATCTCTTCTTTTCTCATGATTTCAAACATATGAAAATCATCCTTAACATCTTTTACTTCTATTCTCATTAAATTATGTTTTTAACATATGAAACTTAAAGAAAATTTATTTAGAAGTTAGGTTTTCGATACCCTTCTTCTTTAATCTCCTTCCGTTGGACAAAGGTTGCACACGAGCAAGCTTTTCCTCCTCCTTTTTCTTCCCATCCGACTTCTCTCTTTCTCTCAAGTGTTGGTGATTTTCAAAATCACCAACAAATGAAAATAAGGCTTCTTTTTATAATTTTTAAAGCTAGGGGCAAAATAGTCATTTTGCCCTTAAAGTTACTATTCACACCTCCTTACTATTGAACCTCTTTACTATTCACGAGGCTTCTCCCTGAAGCTTTGTGGTTCCATCTTTCGGGATTCGTCCGACAGATCGAAAAACTGAGATTCCCGGAATTCAAATATTTTTGGATATTTTGTTTTTCCTTTACCGATTAACTTTTACACATTCTTCGGATCTTCGAGAAACTAAAAAACACATTTTGGTGTCAAGTGTTTTCCTTCATGTTTTCCCCTAACGTAGTTAAATGAATGAAAAGTACATAACAGTACTTTTCGTCGTTTTTATTTCGTCCGATTTCTACACATTTTTCGAGAAAAACTTTTATCGACTTACTTAACTTTTCACGATATATCATCGTCAAATCTTTTGACGGAATGTCATTTTGACATACCGAACTCTCGGAAAGGCTTAGATTATTCAAACCCTAACCCTTAGGGTTTCGTCGGGTGAATAGTGCCTATTTCGTCTTTTTCCTCAAAAATATTTTTTTTTTCCGGAAAATTTTTATTTTCATCTTAAAAATTCTTACTCGGTCAATCTAGCTCGTAGCCAGAATCCTCCCGATTTATAATTATACTAGGTTATAGAACGATTAATAAACACATAGCATATAATATTATTAATAAAAATTTATTTTATTAATAACTAATTTGTAAGGCCCCAACTTTTTTATAAATAAAGATTTAATTTCCCTAATTATTATTTTGAAATATTAAGGGGTTATTTTGATTAATGTGGTTAGTTATGGGTAAAATGCGCAAATATTTCAAATAAGCAAGTGGTTATAAAATACTCATTATTGTCGGAGAATATTCGTTTGGTCGTGGAATATTCTTACTGTCGGAGAATATTCGTATGACGGCACAACCTTGTGTGGGCCCATAACGGAAAGCGATTGGATGAAGAAAACGACAAGTATAAGTTGTTTATAAATAACGGCACAGTTGTTACCGTTAATACTGTTGGAATTCCCGATGATTAAAACACAGTAATACGCGTTGTTGCACAGTAGCATACGGTATTGCACCAATTATTGATTCTTACGTAAGAAGGCACTACTCAATAATTGTTACAGTAATTACTGTTCAGTATTTTATTTTATTGATTCAATAAATGCTGCGTTGATTTTTTTATATTACTGTTATTTCAATAATTGTCACTACACAGTATTTTTCATTATCGGAGCAATAATTCATATTATCTGAATAATATTATTAGATAATATTATTGGCAATGTCTAGAAAGTTCTGTCTAAGGAGAGGTTTGGTCACCTAATTGCGCGCCAGTAAGGAGAAATCTTTATTGGAAAGCCCCCTCTTTCCTGGGAACGGCCTGATTGCCAGTACTGTGATTCTGTAATATTATTTGTGAATAATTAATTATTGATTTATATGATGAGGGAAATATTGATTTTATGTGGATATAGATGGAGAAAATTTTTAAATTGACAATTGTTAAAAATTGATATTTTATCTTTTCTGATAAAATAATATTTTATTATATTATTATAATATAATAATGATAATATTTTTACACTGAATGTGGGATATGAGTATATGAGGAGGAAGAGTATTTTTGTTGCAAAAGTTGTTTAACACATGTTTTGTGTGTCGTTGGACCCCATTTTTTGACTGAAATTTAATTATAGCCTGTAAAATCGTCCGTATGTGGATTTCGGTCAATTTCTGTTTGGAATTTGGAAAAACTTTCTTCTGCAAAGTTGTAGAGAATTGAATTTCCTATAAAAAGTAGCGAGATTCGAATTTTCTGATAAAAGGGCTATTTATTATGAATTATTGAAGTTCTAAAGTTCCGAAATAATTAATTTTTTAAAGTTTTATTCATTTTTATTAATAAAAACGTTTTTTATATGTTGTGGGCATCTTTAACATGTGCATGGTGGCTGAATTAAGATTCAAGATGTGGGCGTATGAATTTTGTTTATATATAATATTATTATATTCAATTTTCTATTTTGGTGTTTTAAGCAACCTATAAATAGGGTGCTTAGGTTAGAATTGAAAATTACACCAGAAACTACAGATTTCTCTCTCTTTCTCTCTCTATAATATCAAGCGTATTTTAGTACTTTGAGTATTGCTATACGGTGCTAGTTCTTTCAGCACTATATCCAGTATTCCAGTGAGAAGTACTATTCTTTCTGAGGTAAGGGATGTTATTTTATTCGAAAATGATATTATTTCTTCAATATCATTATGCCAAAATATTGGTTGGAAATTTTTATCAAATTTGAAACTTTTTCATGCCGGGGTTACTATTCATGGGTTACTATTCATGAGTTACTATTTATGAGTTACTATTCACGAGTACTATTCACAAGTACTATTCACGAAGCATGATGATGTTTTTTGTGAAATTTCTATCTTTTGGTGTCGGAGTTACTATTCACGTATACGACACTATTCACGAATACGACACTATTCACGAATACGACACTATTCATAGAAAAATTAAATTTTCGTTTTTCGTCCAAAATATCTGTTATGGATACTAGCCATGTTTTGATCATTCTTGAATTTTACTCCACTCTGATTACTTATGAAGTATTTTTGAACTTGGATTGTGTAAAGTACGAATCCTTAATATTTATTCTTTTGTTTCACTAGATTCGTTTTCTTTAAAATATTTTTCATCATCCTCAGTCCTAAATGATGATATTACTGAATATCTTTGGCCTGTAGTGCAAAGATGAATGATTTCTTGATGAATATCTTTGGCCCGTAGTGCAAAGATGAACATGTGTTTAGATGGACATGACCAACTGATGAATACCTTTGGCATGTAGTGCAAAGATGAATATTTGATTCCAGATATATATTGATTGATGTTACAGGGATAAAATATCGACGATGAACTTTTAAATTCATATATAGAAGACAGTAGTTTGCATTCTCTACTTAACTCTTCTAATAAATTGTTATTTCCTCTGCGAAGATTGATTTAAAGCTGGTTGTCTATTGTATTCTATTAGATTTTTCCCTGTTGAGGACTAACGATAATTTTCTCTATATTATCTTAGTCATAATGTTCTTTACTGGACTAGTTGAGCTCACCCTTTTCCTTGTTGTTCCATTTTTCTTCTCAGGAGGCGAGAATGTAGCGAGTACTAGTCGGGGTGTGGAATGATGGTTCTAGAAGTTGTTCTAGTAGTCCTCACTATTTTGTAATATAGTATATCAATAATTGTAATGAGGACTTATTTGAGTGTGGATATTGTCTAGAAGACAATATTTGTATTTAAACTCAAAGTTTATGTGTTGTCGTATTTTGCACGACAATTGTATTAATGAAGTTGTAGTTGTTTCTGTACCATGTATTTGGCGACTCAGAATGAGTGATGTATACCTATTTTGGGGGCGTCACATAATTCTTTAAACTTAAATTCTGAACAATCCGGATTCTCCGGGTTGTTACACTTCCCCCCTTATAAAAATTCTGTCATCGGAATTTCTTAACACCACACCCATACCCGGGTTATCACATTCACCCCTTTTTCACAGAACTTCACCGTCTCGAAATTTTAACCTACCCTACTTCCCAACTTCTCTTCAAAGAAGTTCTATCTTTCCAACATTCCCTTTGCCCTTACAGTGACGCCCCCAAAACAGGTATACATCACCCGTCTTGGATCGCCAGATACACATGGTACATAATTCAAATACAAACTTAATTAATATAACTGTCATGTAAAATACGACAAAACATAAGCTGAGAGTTTAAACAAGAATATTGACTCTTAGACAATATCCACTCTCAATGGAGTCCTCATTACAATTATTATCACACTATTTCACAGAATAGTGAGGACTACTAAAACAACCATCTGGACCGTCAATCAGTTCCACGACTAGTCCCAGCTATATTCTCATTTCCTGAAGAGAACAGTGAAAGAAAGGGTGAGCTCAACTAGCCCAGTAAGAAATATTATGACTAAGATAATTCAGAATAAATTATCCTTAGCATTCAACAGTATAACAACTGATAGAATATAATAAACAACAAGTTTTAGATCAACAACTACAACGAAATAAGCAATCCATTAGAAGAGTCAAGTAGAGCATAAAATCTACTATCTTCTATGATTTAAAAAGTTTTTCATCAACTTTATCGCTGAGACTCAGCTTAACAAATAAAATCGAATCATCCCTGCATCATGGCCAAGGATATTCATGTAATCATCAATGATCATAATTATACCGAATAATCCCTGGTTATAATCATACAAATAACTGTCCATTAATGAACTACAGGCCAATGAGGACTTTCACCACATCATTCATCACATTACGGTCATGATTATACCGAATAATCCCTGGTCATAATCATACCAAGTCCATCTCTGCACGTAAGTCAAAGATGACTTTCATCACAATATAAGCATGATGATGACGACAATGACATAATAATTCAATAAAACTAGTTCAAGGATAAATTTTAAAGATTTATAATTTAATTTATCCAAGAATCAATAACGTCCAAATTGTCAACATGATACTGCTTTGTAGAGTAAAATTCAAGAATAATATTCATGTACCAAAAATAATTTGGACAGAAAAGAAATATATTTTTCGAATAAATAGTACTCCGTGAATAGTACTTCAGGAATAGTACCTCGTGAATAGTACCCCGACATGAAAAGTACCCCGAATACTCGAGTAAATAATATTCGGGTGAATAGTAACTCGTGAATAGTAACTTGTGAATAGTACTCTGACACGAAAAGTGCCCCGAATACCCGAGTGAATAAAACTAGAATGAATAGTAACTGGATGAATAGTAACTCGTGAATAGTAACTCATAAATAAAATACAAAATAAAATGATATTTCATGACGAGTACAAAAAAAATGATATCTCATACAAGTATAATAGAATATACGAAACTACAAATGAATTTTCATCCGCCATGCGATAATCCATGTAGACAGATCATTTCCATAATTTAATAAAGAATGAATACGAAAGGTCATTCACCATGCATGCGGTAGTCCGCGTAGACAGGTTATTCCAACAGAATAATAAAGAATGAAATAACAAAAGAATTCACTAGGCATGCGATAGACCGCACAGACATGTTATTCCCAACAGAATAATAAAGAATGGAATAACAGAAGAATTCACCAGGCATGCGATAGACCGCACAGACAGGTTATTCTGAACAGAATAATAAATAATGGAACCAGGTCATGCGTAATATGCACAAACATGATATTCCAACAAAATAATATAGAATGGAACCAGGTCATGCGTAATCTGTATAGACAAGATATTCCAACAGAATAATAAAGAATGAAATAACAGAAGAATTTCACCATGTATGCGGTACTTCGCATAGACAGGTTATTCCAACATAATAATAAAGAATAAAATAACAAAAGAATTTTACCATGTATTCGGTACTTCGCATAGACAAGTTATACCAACATAATAATAAAGAATGGAATAACAGAAGCTCTCTTCATGAATACGAAAGAAATAATACCCCTTACCTCAAAAGAAGACTGGATACTGGAATAGTGATGTAGCAGACTTCTCTTCTTCTTTCTCTCTATAATTTCTCTTTATAATAATTGCTCTATAGCTTTAGTGAATTGGTGAAAAATAATGAAGGAATGAGGTTCTATTTATAGGAAAATATAGTTTCAATAATTACATGTTTTGGGGCTCAAAATATTACAGTATAATACCAATTTAGTCTTGCAAGTATTATCAAACTTGCACCACCTCCCCTAATAGTAAATCATGTGAATCAATAGTAAATCATGTGAATCAATAGTTCTAGACATGTGAAAATACGAATTACAGTATACTACCTCCATCTATACCTCCATTTTAACTTAGTCATGCAAGTATTATCAATCTTGCACCAACTCCCCTAATAGTACAAGAATGTGAATCAATAGTACACACATGTGAACAAATAGTTATAATCATGTGAATTAATAGCAATTAATTGCTCATTTATCCGATTAATTACCCGACTGGTTAGTATAACTTTCAGACATCAATTAATATCGAAATAAATGTCAATTTCCACTAACACTAATAATTCCAACACAATGAAACTATCAATTTCATCTTTAATCAACACGAACTTATTCATCATTAATATTATAACTCAAAATATTTAACAACCAGGTCGTTCCCAGGAAAGAAGGGGATTTCCGATAAGGATTTCTCCTTATTGGCGCTTAATTAGATTATCTAACCTCTCCCTGACAGAACTTCTAGACATTGTCAATATTGCAAATAATAATATGAATAACTTTATCGTCTCAATTATTGATTTAATATTATAAAATATTGTGACAATAATTGAATAAAACTGAGTGACTTCTCACGTAAGCATCAATAATCAAAGATACTCTACAATACCGTGTGCTACTATACAACCACGCGTATTACCATACTTTTACCACCGATTATTTTATGACAACTTGTTTACTTTGAAAAAATTTCATATATCACCCTTAACTTTAACCTTTTATCAATTTAACCATTTACTAAATAGAATAATTATAAGAAAATTGAATTCTTTCATTTCATAAAATTCGGGGTCTAACAATCTCCCCTCCTTATGAAATTTTTCCCTCAAAAGTTACGTACGTACCTGGTATTCGAAGAGATGAGAATACTTTGCTTTCTTTTCAGATTGTACCTTCTCGGTTATTTCCTCTCTATCAGGATTTTCCCATTTCTCATCTCCTATATTTCAGATATCATTCAAGAATATAGTTTCAAAATAAGGGTTAATTGATATATCACATATTATCCCTATACTCTGACCGACCAATTAAATACCAAATAAACTTAGGTAGGTCATACTAGAGAAGGAATTTCCTGTCTCTCCCCTCCTAGTTCTAGCCTCACATCTTAGCCAGGGATCATATCCCTAAGCTTTGATACCAACTGTGACCCGCATTCAAGACTTGGATAGCACCTAATAAAGATACCTATCAACTTGCCACCGTTCCACGGTGTCCACTACGGAAAGTCTGGCTTAGGTGCATTTCAAGACTTGGAAGTCACCAGATAAAGGCTCGGGGCTCTTTTCTATGGCTTTGATACCAACTGTGACGCCCCCAAAATAGGTATACATCACCCGTCTTCGATCACCAGATACACATGGTACATAATTCAAATACAAACTTAATTAATACAACTGTCGTGTAAAATACAACAAAACATAAGTTGAGAGTTTAAACACGAATATTGCCTCCTAGACAATATCCACTCTCAATGGATTCATCATTATAATTATTATTACACTATTTCACAAAATAGTGAGGTCTACTAAAACAACCAACTGGACTGTCAATCGGTTCCCCGACCAGTCCCAGCTATATTCTCATTTCCTGAAGAGAACAGTGAAAGAAAGGGTGAGCTCAACTAGCCCAGTAAGAAATATTATGACTAAGATAATGCAGAATAAATTATCCTTAGCCTTCAACAGTATCAACTAATAGAATATAATAGACAACGAGTTTTAAATCAACAACTGCAGCGAAATAAGCAATCCATTAGAAGAGTCAAGTAAAGCATAAAAACTACTATCTTCTATGATTTAAAAAGTTTTTCATCAACTTTATCGCTGAAACTCAGCTTAACAAATAAAATCGAATCATCCCTGCATCACGGCCAAGGATATTCATGTAATCATCAATGGTCATGATTATACCGAATAATCCATGGTCATAATCATACTAACAACTGTCCATTAATGAACTACAGGCTAATGAGAACTTTCACCACATCATTCGTCACATTACGGTCATGATTATATCGAATAATCCCTGGTCATAATCATACAAGTCCATCTCTGCACGTAAGCCAAAGATGACTTTCATCACAATATAATCATGGGGATGATGACAATGACATAATAATTCAATAAAACAAGTTCAAGGATAAGTTTTAAAGATTTATAATTTAATTTATCCAAGAATCAATAACGTCCAAATTGTCAACATGATACTGCTTTGTAGAGTAAAATTCAAGAATAATATTCATGTACCAAAAATAATTTGGACAGAAAAGAAATATATTTTTCGGGTAAATAGTACTCCATGAATAGTACTTCGTGAATAGTACTTCAGGAATAGTATCTCGTGAATAGTACCCCGACATGAGAAGTACCCCGAATACCCGAGTGAATAATATTCGGGTGAATAGTAATTTGAGTGAATAATAACCTATGAATAGTAACTCATAAATAGTATTCCGACACGAAAAGTGCTCCAAATACCTAAGTGAATAATACTAGAGTGAATAGTAATCGGGTGAATAGTAACTCGTAAATAAAATATCAAATAAAATGATATTTCATGACGAGTACAAAATAAATGATATCTCATACAAGTATAATAGAATATACGAAACTGCAAATGGATTTTCATCCGTCATGCGGTAATCCACGTAGACAGATCATTTCCACAATTTAATAAAGAATGAATACGAAAGGTCATTCACCATGCATGCGGTAGTCCGCGTAGACAGGTTATTCCAACAGAATAATAAAGAATGGAATAACAAAAGAATTCACCAGGCATGCGATAGACCGCACAGTCAGGTTATTCCCAACAGAATAATAAAGAATAGAATAACAAAAGAATTCACCAGGCATGCGATAGACCGCACAGATAGGTTATTCCGAACAGAATAATAAATAATGGAACCAGGTCATGCGTAATACGCACAAACAGGATATTCCAACCGAATAATAAAGAATGGAACCAGGTCATGCGAAATCCGCACAGACAGGATATTCCAACAGAATAATAAAGAATGGAATAACAGAAGAATTTCACCATGTATATGGTCCTTCGCATAGACAGGTTATTCCAACATAATAATAAAGAATGGAATAACAGAAGAATTTCACCATGTATGCGGTACTTCGCATAGACAAGTTATTCCAACATAATAATAAAGAATGGAATAACAGAAGAATTTCACCATGTATATGGTCCTTCGCATAGACAGGTTATTCCAACATAATAATAAAGAATGGAATAACAGAAGAATTTCACCATGTATGCGGTACTTCGCATAGACAAGTTATTCCAACATAATAATAAAGAATGGAATAACAGAAGCTCTCTTCATGAATACGAAAGAAATAATATCTCTTACCTCAAAAGAAGACTGGATACTGGAATAGTGATGTAGCAGACTTCTCTTCTTCTTTCTCTCTATAATTTCTCTTTATAATAATTGCTCTATAGCTTTAGTGAATTGGTGAAAAATAATGAAGGAATGATGTTCTATTTATAGAAAAATATAGTTTCAATAATTACATATTTTTGGGCTCGAAATATTACAATATAATACCTTCCTCTTTTCCTTCATTTTTAATTTAGTCCTGCAAGTATTATCAAACTTGCACCACCTCCCCTAATAGTAAATCATGTGAATCAATAGTTCTAGATATGTGAAAATACGAATTACAGTATAGTACATCCATCTATACCTCTATTTTTAACTTAGTCATGCAAGTATTATCAATCTTGCACCAACTCCCCTAATAGTACAAGAATGTGAATCAATAGTACACACATGTGAACAAATAGTTATAATCATGTGAATTAATAGCAATTAATTGCTTATTTATCCAATTAATTACCCGACTGGTCAGTATAACTTTCAGACATCAATTAATATCGAAATAAATGTCGATTTCCACTAACACTAATAGTTCCAACACAATGGAACTATTAATTTCATCTTTAATATACACGAACTTATTCATCATTAATATTATAACTCACAATATTTAACAACCAGGTCGTTCACAGGAAAGAGGGGGCTTTCTGATAAGGATTTCTCCTTATTGGCGCGTAATTAGATTATCTAACCTCTCCTTAACAGAACTTCTAGACATTGTCAATATTGAAAATAATAACATGAATAACTTTATCGTCTCAATTATTGATTTAATAATATAAAATATTGTGACAATAATTGAATAAAACTGAGTGACTTCTCACATAAGCATCAATAATCAAAGATACTCTACAATACCGTGTGTTACTATGCAACCACGCGTATTATCATACTTTTACCACCGATTATTTTATGACAACTTGCTTACTTTGAAAAAATTTCACATATCACCCTTAACTTTAACCCTTTATCAATTTAACCATTTACTAAATAGAATAATTATAAGAAAATTGAATACTTTCATTTTATAAAATTCGGGGTCGCACACTTACCTTCATAACTTATCAAGAATTATGAAGTAGAATGAATAACGAGTAATATAAGAATTCCTTTAAAACATTTCATACTTTTGCTGAAGGGTCAAATTGACCATGAACTCTTACTAGGTTTAACAGCATTTCGCCATAAATCCTTCTTTCACGGTCAGTTTACAATCACCAAGAAAGTAAACTACCTCTTCCATACGTAGGCGATCAACCTATTGTATAACCCCTTCAGGGTGTGTTCACCTCAGACTTAATCATTAGATTCCGCACCAAAACAATTTGGTTTGGCACAACTCTTCAAAGAAAGCTCGATTTTCTTATAACATGACATATCATTTGTAATAACCCCCGATTTCGAATAATCCAAATTTGCGAATAATTTTTTTATTATTTAATATTGACTGTTAATATTGTACTGTGTGGGCTTAATGACCAATGATTGACTGAATAGGGTTTAAACTTTGTAAACCCTAATAAGGGATTAGAAACCCTAATCTCAGATATTGAAACCCTAATGCACTGTTAGAAACCCTAAATGTTTGTCGAGAAACCCTAATTTAAAATTCAGGATTCCTAAACCCTAATTAGGAAGCCCTAATGTAAGACCCCGAAATTTTTTTAAATAAAAAGGAATTTCCTTTTTTTTTTTTTTGAAATAGTAAGGATGAATTTGATTAATGTGGTTAGTTATGGGTTTAATGCGCAAATATTTTAAATAAGCAGGTGGTTATGAAATATTCCTTGTTGTCGGGGAATATTCGTTTGGTCGTGGAATATTCTTGCTGTCAGGGAATATTCGTACGACGACGCAGTCTTTTGTGGCCCCATAACGGAAAGCGATTGGATGAAGAAAACGACAAATATAAGTTGTTTATAAATAACGGCGTAGTTGTTACCGTTAATACAGTTGGAATACCCAGTGGTTAAAACACAGTAATACGCGTTGATTCTTATGTAAAAAGGCACTACTCAATAATTGTTACAGTAATTACTGTTCAGTATTTTATGTTATTGATTCAATAATTACTGCATTGATATTTTATATTACTGTTGTTTCAATAATTGTCATTACACAGTATTTTCCATTATCGAAGCAATAATTCATATTATCTGAATAATATTATTTGATAACATTATTGGCAATGTCTAGAAAGTTCTGTCTAAGGAGAGGTTTGGTCACCTAATTGCGCGCCAGTAAGGAGAAATTCTTATTGGAAAGCCCCCTCTTTCCTGGGAACGGCCTGGTTGCCAGTACTGTGATTCTGTAATATTATTTGTGAATAATTAATTATTGATTTATATGATGAGGAAAATATTGAATTTATGTGGATATAGATGGAGAAAATTTTTAATGTGACAATTGTTGAAAATTAATATTTTATCTTTTTCTGATAAAATAATTCATTTAAATATATTATTTTAATAATATATTAACGATGATATTTTTATAATGAATGTGGGATATATGAGTATATGAGGAGGAAGAGTATTTTTGTGGTATTAAATGTTTAACACATATTTTGTGTGTTGGTGGACACAATTATTGACTGAAATTTGATTATAGTCTGTAAAATCGTCCGTTTATGGATTTCGGTCAATTTCTGTTTGGAATTTGGAAAAACTTTCTTCTGCAAAGTTGTAGAGAATTGAATTTCCTATAAAAACACGCGAGATTCGAATTTTTTGGCAAAAAGGGCTATTTATTATGAATTATTGAAGTTCCGAAGCTCCGAAATAATTGATTTTTGGAAGTTTTAATTATTTTAAATAATAAAAACGTTTTTTATTTATTTTTCTAGAAGGGAGCATGTGTTCAATGGCTGAAAATCAGATTCAAGGGTTGGCGTAGATGATTATATATATATATATATATATATATATATATATATATATATATATATATATATATTAATATTATATTAAATTTTCTGCTTTGGTGTTCTAAGCAATTTCCTATAAATTGGTGCTTAGGTTAGAATTGAAAATCACACCAGAAACTGAAGTTTTCTCTCTCTATATTATCGAGCGTATTCTTGTGAGTATTTTGAGTATACTTTGAGTATTGCTATACGGTGCAAGTTCAAGTCATAGCCTATATCCGGTGTTTTAACTAGAAGTGCTGTCTTTCGAGGTAAGGGATGTTATTTTCTTCTCAAATGATATTATTTCTTCAATATCATTATGCTGAAATGTTGGTTGGAACTTTTTATCAAATTTGGAACTTTTTCATTTCGGGGTTACTATTCATGAGTTACTATTCACGAGTTACTATTCATGAGTTCGCGAGTTACTATTCACGAGTACTATTCATGAAACGTGATGATATTTTTTGTGAAATTTCTATCTTTTGGTGTCGGAGTTATTATTCACGTATACGGCACTATTCACGTATACAACACTATTCACGAATACGACATTATTCACTGAAAAATGAAATTTCTTCTTTTTGTCCAAAATATCTATTCTGGATACTAGCTTTGATTGTATCCATGTTTTGATCATTCTTGAATTTTACTTCAGTATGATTATTTATGAAGTATTTTTGAACTCAGATTGTTTAGAGTACGAATCCTTAATACTTGTTATTTTGTTTCACTGGATTCGTTTCCTTTAAAATATTTTTCATCATCCTCAGTCCTAAAAGATGGTTGATTTTATTATGAATATCTTTGGCCTGTAGTGCAAAGATGGTTGATTTTATTATGAATATCTTTGGCCGTAGTGCAAAGATGTACATGTGATGAGATGAACATGAACAATTGATGAATATCTTTGGCCCGTAGTGCAAAGATGAACAAGTGTTTAGATGAACATGACCGACTGATGAATATCTTTGGCCTGTAGTGCAAAGATGAATATTTGATTTGATTGAGATATATATTGATTGATGTTACAGGGATAAAATATTGATGATGGACTTTTAAATTCATAGATGTTAGTAGATTTTATTCTCTACTTAACCCTTCTAATGAATTGTTGTTTCCGCTGCAGTTGTTGATCTAAAACTTGTTGTCTATTGTATTCTATCAGATTTTTCCCTGTTGAAGACTAAGGATAATTTGTTGTACATTATCTTAGTCATAATATTCTTTACTGGGCTAGTTGAGCTCACCCTTTTCCTTGTTGTTCCATTTTTCTTCTCAGGAGGCGAGAATGTAGCGAGTACTAGTCGGGGTATGGAATGAAGGTTCTAGAGAGAGTTGTTTAGTAGTCCTCACCATTTTTTTGTAAAATTATGTATCAATAATTATGATGGGGATTTATTTGCATGTAGATATTGTCTAGATGATAATGTTTGTATTCAAACTCACAGCTTATGGGTGGTAAAAGTTGTAGTTGTTTCTGTACCATGTGTATTTGGCGACTCAGAATGGGTTGGATGGAATGGACCTATTTTGGGGGCGTCACAGTTGGTATCAGAGCTTAGGGATATGATCTCTGGCGGAGATCGGGGAATATAACTAGGAGGGGAGAGACGAGTAAATCCTTCGCTAGTGTGTCCTACCTAAGCTTATGTGTTGGTTGGTCATAATATAGGTGTAATATGTGATTTGTTAAATTGTTTAATTAACCCTTGTTTTATGACAGTATTTGAGAATGTCGACTGAGAATGTTAATAGTGGAGTTAATGAGACCGTAGAGACGCCTGTATTCACCAATGAGGAGAACGTGCAACAGGCTGGCAATGTTCCTCCTGTGAATAACGCCACTGAGCAGACGATAAACGACGGGATGTTTAGGAGCTTTTTGCAGTTCATGCAAAATCAGACGAGGGAGACTCGTGTTCAAAATACAGGAGGAAATGATAGCAATTCACGTGTGGTCACAGCCAAGCAGTTCAAAGAGTTGGGACCACAAAAATTTTGGGGAAAGCCCGATCCGATCATGGCGGAAACATGGGTCAAGCAAATTACCAAGATATTCGATGTCTTGGGATGCACGGAGGAACAGAAGGTTCCATTCGCCACCTTTATGTTCCGTGGCGAGGCAGATTACTGGTGGAAATCTGTGAAGCGTACCCATCCAGCTGCACTCAGCATGTCATGGGAGACGTTTCAGAAACAGTTCAATGACAAATACTTTCCTGAAAGTATTCGCCATATGAAGGAAGTGGAGTTTATTAGACTAGAGCAGAATAACATGACGGTGTCCCAGTACGAGGCGAAATTCGCGGAGTTATCCAGGTTTGCACCTCATTTGGTGGAGAATGAGGAGCGTATGACGTGGATGTTTCTGAGAGGTTTGAAACCCGGTATACGTCAGTATCTCATTTCTCATAAATTTTCTATCTATTCAGATGTTGTCAACAGGGCTCAGTTGTTAGAGCGAGAAAACGAGTACGTTCAACCGAGGGACCATAACCAGGATCATACCGAAGATAGCAGTCATCAGAATAACGATAACCAGCAGAGAAAGAAGAATATGGACAAAGGCGGTAACCACTTTGGTGGTAATCGTGGCCATAAAAATAGAAGAAGCGAGTCGGGAGGAGATTTTAAAAAGAGGAGATTTAACAACGACCATGTGAAGACGACAGTGCCAGCAGCAACTGGTTCCAAGGGAGGAGAAAGACCACCGGTCGTATGTTACAAATGCGGGAAAGAGGGACATATCAGCCCAAACTGCCCACAACAGTTCAAGGTATGCTATAATTGTGGAAAGGAAGGACATATCGCTCGAGAGTGTACGGTAGCGAAACCAATTCCAGCGGGGATGGTGATTCAAAAGGCTGTCCAAGAAAAGTCAAAGTCAACGGTTCCTGGAAGAGCGTTTGTCGTGACCGGTCAAAATGCGAGGAACCCGAACGAAGTTGGCACGAGTTAGTTAATTATAATTCTTGCGAAGTTTATACCTTACTAGGTACAGGTTCTACCCATTCTTTTATCTCTCTTGCTTGCGCTCAACATTTGAACTTGACTACGGAGAAATTAGACTTTGACCTATTTATGGAGACTCCGTTAGGAGAAACTTTCATTACATCCGTTGTTTAGAAATCTTACTTGATTCAAGTTGGCACTATCACATTACCTGTTAACCTTATTTCTATAGAGATATTTGTTTTTGATGTGATTTTAAGGTTAACTACTCATCATGCCAAAATTAATTGCTTTTGTAAGGTTGTTAGTTTTCATATTCCTAAGCAACCTGATATTCGAACTCAAGCAATCAAACCATTAAAGTCAAACATTTTTATATCAAGCCATGAAGTCATTCATTTATTGAAAAATGGATGTCATATTTTCTTAGCCCATGTCATGGACTTGAACAAAAGTACATCAGATTTGAATGATATTTCTGTTGTTAGTGAATTTTCTGACGTATTTTCTTATGAATTTCTTGGCTTACTCCCAGAGCGTGATATTAAATTTTGTATCGACTTTGAATCCGGTACCAAACCCATTTCTAAAATCTCATATCGAATGGCTCCTATTGAACTTCAGGAGTTAAAAACTCAACTGTAGAAGTTGATACCCGAGCCTTTATCTGGTGACTTCCTTTGTGGAATGCATCGAAGCCAGACTCTCCGTAGGGGACAATATTCGTGCGATAGTAAACTGATAGGTGTCATTGTAACGTGCTATCCAAGGTTGGGATATGAGTCACAGTTGAGAACCACCTAAGTCGATAATCGAAATACGTAGCTTTCTAGGCTTAGTTGATTATTATCGGAGATTCGTTGAAGGATATTCTCGAATCGCTATTCCATTAACGCAACTGACTCGTAGAGATACAAAATTCGAATGGAGCAAGGAATGTGGGAAGAGCTTCGAAGAACTCAAGAGGAGACTCATTTCAGCACATGTTCAGACCATGTCATCCTGGAAAAGTGAACGTTGTAGCTGACGTGTTGAGTAGAAGATCGTATACAAGTACGAGTACGATATTGTCAAAGACTCATTTCGTATAGTTTACAAATAATAGAGATGGAGATGAAAACTCTAGGTATCCACGTGATGATATACTAGTATAATCGACTTTTATCGATAAAGTTAAAGCTGTTCAAGCTACACACCGGAGCTGATGAATATAAAGAAGCAGGTATAAGAAGTTGTTATTCCAAAAGCGAGAATTGGCGATGTGAGCAAAGCTCAAACCTTCGATTTATTAATCCATTTGAAATTCTCGATCGAATAGGAACTGTGGCCTATAGACTCGTTTTACCGCCAAGTATATCGCGTGTTTATAACGTTTTTTTATACCGATGTGGACGACTCGAACCACGTCATTGAGTTAGAACCAGACGAAATAGCTGAAGACTTAACGTACGAGGAGGTACCTGTAAAGATGTTGGATGGGAAGGAGCATGTCCTACGCACGAAGGTCATACCACAAGTTAAAGTTTTGTGGAGCAATCATGCTATAGAGGAAATGACCTTGGAGTTGGAAACAGAAATGAAAGCGAGGTATCTTTACCTTTTCGAAACACCAGTTACGTACGTTAATTTCGAGGACGAAATTTCATAAGGAGGGGAGGTTGTAAGACCCCGAAATTTTTTTAAATAAAAAGGAATTTCCTTTATTTATTTATTTTTTGAAATAGTAAGGATGAATTTGATTAATGTGGTTAGTTATGGGTTTAATGCGCAAATATTTTAAATAAGCAGGTGGTTATGAAATATTCCTTGTTGTCGGGGAATATTCGTTTGGTCGTGGAATATTCTTTCTGTCGGGGAATATTCGTACGACGGCGCAGTCTTTTGTGGGCCCCATAACGGAAAGCGATTGGATGAAGAAAACGACAAATATAAGTTGTTTATAAATAACGACGTAGTTGTTACCGTTAATACTGTTGGAATACCCAGTGGTTAAAACACAGTAATACGCGTTGATTCTTACGTAAGAAGGCACTACTCAATAATTGTTACAGTAATTACTGTTCAGTATTTTATGTTATTGATTCAATAATTGCTGCATTGATATTTTATATTACTGTTGTTTCAATAATTGTCATTACACATTATTTTCCATTATCGAAGCAATAATTCATATTATCTGAATAATATTATTTGATAACATTATTGGCAATGTCTAGAAAGTTCTGTCTAAGGAGAGGTTTGGTCACCTAATTGCGCG
This sequence comes from Panax japonicus, assembly GCA_020205505.1. Lineage (NCBI taxonomy): Eukaryota > Viridiplantae > Streptophyta > Magnoliopsida > Apiales > Araliaceae > Panax > Panax japonicus. The sequence goes on along the minus strand of CM035112.1, from coordinate 23,135,250 downwards.
CCAGTAAGGAGAAATTCTTATTGGAAAGCCCCCTCTTTCCTGGGAACGGCCTGGTTGCCAGTACTGTGATTCTGTAATATTATTTGTGAATAATTAATTATTGATTTATATGATGAGGAAAATATTGAATTTATGTGGATATAGATGGAGAAAATTTTTAATGTGACAATTGTTGAAAATTAATATTTTATCTTTTTCTGATAAAATAATTCATTTAAATATATTATTTTAATAATATATTAACGATGATATTTTTATAATGAATGTGGGATATATGAGTATATGAGGAGGAAGAGTATTTTTGTGGCATTAAATGTTTAACACATATTTTGTGTGTTGGTGGACACAATTATTGACTGAAATTTGATTATAGTCTGTAAAATCGTCCGTTTATGGATTTCGGTCAATTTCTGTTTGGAATTTGGAAAAACTTTCTTCTGCAAAGTTGTAGAGAATTGAATTTCCTATAAAAACTCGCGAGATTCGAATTTTTTTGGCAAAAAGGGCTATTTATTATGAATTATTGAAGTTCCGAAGCTCCGAAATAATTGATTTTTGGAAGTTTTAATTATTTTAAATAATAAAAACGTTTTTTATTTATTTTTCTAGAAGGGAGCATGTGTTCAATGGCTGAAAATCAGATTCAAGGGTTGGCGTAGATGATTATATATATATATATATATATATATATATATATTAATATTATATTAAATTTTCTGCTTTGGTGTTCTAAGCAATTTCCTATAAATAGGTGCTTAGGTTAGAATTGAAAATCACACCAGAAACTGAAGTTTTCTCTCTCTATATTATCGAGCGTATTCTTGTGAGTATACTTTGAGTATACTTTGAGTATTGCTATACGGTGCAAGTTCAAGTCATAGCCTATATCCGATGTTTTAACTAGAAGTGCTGTCTTTCGAGGTAAGGGATGTTATTTTCTTCTCAAATGATATTATTTCTTCAATATCATTATGCTGAAATGTTGGTTGGAACTTTTTATCAAATTTGGAACTTTTTCAATTCGGGGTTACTATTCATGAGTTCACGAGTTACTATTCACGAGTACTATTCATGAAACGTGATGATGTTTTTTGTGAAATTTCTATCTTTTGGTGTCGGAGTTATTATTCACGTATACGGCACTATTCACGTATACAACACTATTCACGAATACGACATTATTCACTGAAAAATGAAATTTCTTCTTTTTGTCCAAAATATCTATTCTGGATACTAGCTTTGATTGTATCCATGTTTTGATCATTCTTGAATTTTACTTCAGTATGATTATTTATGAAGTATTTTTGAACTCGGATTGTTTAGAGTACGAATCCTTAATACTTGTTATTTTGTTTCACTGGATTCGTTTCCTTTAAAATATTTTTCATCATCCTCAGTCCTAAAAGATGATTGATTTTATTATGAATATCTTTGGCCTGTAGTGCAAAGATAGTTGATTTTATTATGAATATCTTTGGCCGTAGTGCAAACATGTAAAGGTGATGAGATGAACAATGAAGGGCTGGTCTGGCTACTTTTTTCGGCTTCTTAGGCTCTGGGGGTTCGACTTCTTATTTTCAGGAAGCTGGGGAGGCTGGTTTCGGCTTAGGGGCACCCTCATCGGCTTCGGGGTTTTATTCAGCTTCCTCATCGGTTCGGCAGTTCGGAAGTTCAGTCTTCGGGTTCTTGGCGAAGTGGCTCTTCTGACCTGTTTGGTCGATAGGCTCACCTTAGTCGCCATATGTTGACTTATGATATTCGTTTGTGCTTCGGCTGGGTGTCTTGGACCAGCTCAGTGTTGGCATCGTCATTTTATGCTCTCGTTTTAGTTCATTTTATATGCTTTGTTTCTGCTGTATGGTTGTTTAGGCTTACTATCTGCTCATATTATAAGCTTGTATTTTGTTATGAACCTTGTACTTGATTGGCTGTTGGTCTTAGTAGGTCTTTAGGGGGTTGTCCCTAAAGGTTCTCTCTAAAGCTTCCGGGGTATGCCCCTTTGCGATTGTCAATTGATGAATATCTTTGGCCCGTAGTGCAAAGATGAACAGGTGTTTAGATGAACATGACCGACTGATGAATATCTTTGGCCTGTAGTGCAAAGATGAATATTTGATTTGATTGAGATATATATTGATTGATGTTACAGGGATAAAATATTGATGATGGACTTTTAAATTCATAGATGTTAGTAGATTTTATTCTCTACTTAACCCTTCTAATGAATTGTTGTTTCCGCTGCAGTTGTTGATCTAAAACTTGTTGTCTATTGTATTCTATCAGATTTTTCCTTGTTGAAGACTAAGGATAATTTGTTGTACATTATCTTAGTCATAATATTCTTTACTAGGCTAGTTGAGCTCACCCTTTTCCTTGTTGTTCCATTTTTCTTCTTAGGAGGCGAGAATGTAGCGAGTACTAGTCGGGGTATGGAATGATGGTTCTAGAGAGAGTTGTTTAGTAGTCCTCACCATTTTTTTGTAAAATTATGTATCAATAATTATGATGGGGATTTATTTGCATGTGAATATTGTCTAGATGATAATGTTTGTATTCAAACTCACAGCTTATGGGTGGTAAAAGTTGTAGTTGTTTCTGTACCATGTGTATTTGGCGACTCAGAATGGGTTGGATGGAATGGACCTATTTTGGGGGCGTCATACGTAATCTCAATTAGCGAGCATAATGTGTTTATTAAACACTAATATGGTTAGGAAAATCTAATTTAATTTGGAAACCCTAATTTTAGTTTTAAACTTTTAATTTTTTAATTTAAAAACCCAAATTAGAAAATCCTAGAAAGCTAATTTTTTAAAACCTAAGGTTTAGAACCTTAGGGTTAAACCCTAAGGGTTAGAACCTTAGGGTTAAACCCTAAGGGTTTGTTTAATTATCTAGTATGCCATTAAAATTTCATGTACAATGACCAAAATACCCTTTTTGGATATTTTAGTAAGTAACTTATAAAAATTGACAATAACTTTAGTTGTTCACCAACTAAAGCTAGACTTTTTTACTCTTATCTTAGGACATTTAATTTCATTTGACACCTTGCATGCTTGAATTCAATGAATCTAAGTAATATATATATATATAGATTGGAGAGAGAAAAAGTCCCAAAAAGTTGACCATTTGCTAACTTCCTCTCACCAACTCACTCTCTCTCTAACCCTCCGAATTCATCAAGTGACTTAGTCCCTAGAACATCCCTTAGAACACCAAAAATCAGTTAAGGAGATCTAGATCAAAGCTTGGACTAAAAAAGGTATAAACCCCTATCTTAAGCTAGATCTTGTATGCTATGTTTAAATTTGTGTTTTTATGTTTATATAAGTGTTATAAGGTGTTTTATGATGATCTATGGTGATATACCATAGATCCATAGCATCAAAGTGAGTAAAACGTAGAGTTTTTCAAAACTACCAAGAACAAATTTTTCATTCGCTTATGGTTTTTGATATTTTAAAGTTGTTAAAGGTAGCTTGTCATATGGTCTTTAATCTGCAAGTGGAATCAGTGTCATTGGATGTCTAGATTTGTAGTTATAATCGGTCAAAGTCGGTTGACCGACCATGACCGGGTCAAAATCAAGGCAACCCAGAAAGTGTAAACAATGTCTGACAAGTTTTTCATTCGCTTTGATCTATCAGGATTTGTGTGTTTTGATTATGTGTTAGTATCTGGATTAAAGCCTGACATGTGGGCTCTAGAACTGTACCTTTAAACAGTTAGTAGATTAAGTGTAGTGTGTGGTCAAACGTGACCAGTTGATCACAAAGTGCAATTTCTGAAAATTCCAGAAACCGTAAGAACAACCTTCTGACAGCCTTTGACTGAGATGGATCGGGCGATGTTAATGTTGTTTGATTGATATGTTGTTATAGTTATGTTCTATGACATGTGTACTACAGATTTAAACCATAACATCGCTTAACTAATGAACAGAGCACTATAAAAATCGAGCCTCAATAAGGCATGTTGTGACTGCTTGGGTTTCTGGGTTACCCAGAAAACCCAGCACTACTCTGACAACGACTCTGGGAGATCAGATCTCCTTGTTGTTCTGTTTTATGATCAAGATGTTAGTTGATTATTGTAGTATTGCAAACAAACTACCAAACCAGTGTCTTAGCAAGCTCAGAACATGTTTAGTCGACGAATTACAGTTGGTCAAACCGAGACCCATGAAAGCTAAGCTGTTAGTGTTCTTGAGCTCAAGAACACCAACAACGACGCTTTGTGTCGCTAAAGACCTACAGCGACGGTTTAATTATTTTTAATTTCTTATTTTTTCGGAAATTAATAAAAAAATAGAAATAAATTATAAAAATTATTAAAAATGGTTTTAAAAATTATTTTAAATTATGAAAAATAATTTTTGACCAATTGGAATATTTTTCTTTAATAATTATAATTATTTAAATATTAAAGGTATTTAATTTATTTAATTAGTGTATTAAATAAATTAGAGAAAAATCATTTAATATTATGAAAAATCATTTTAAATAAGAATAATGCATTTAAAAATATTTTGAGTTATAAAAAGTATTTTTAATATTTTTAGAGAATTATCATTAATAATTTAATATTAATGATATTAGATTTATTTAATTATTTTATTAAATAAATGAATTAAAAATGGTTTTAATATTATAAAAATCATTTTAAAGAAGAATAAAGTATTTAAAAAATATTTTAAATTATAAAATATAATTTTCAATATTTTTAGAGAATTTTCACTAATAAATTAATATTAATGATATTAGATTTATTTAATTATTATATTAAATAAATAAATTAAAAATAATTTTAGTGATTTAAAAATCATTTAAAAATGAGAAAAAATGATTTAAAAATATTTGAAATTATAATTAATGACTTTTAATATTTTGATGATAATTTCATTAATATTTAAATATTAATGGTGATGGTTTAAAAATGATTTTAATTATTTAAAAATTATTTAAGTAGAATATTGATGATTTAAAAATATTGTAAGTTATTAATAGTAACTTTAATATTTTGACAAGTACAACATTAATATATTATTAATGATGATAAGATTATTTGATAAATAAATCATTTAAAAATGATTTAAGTGTTTGAAAAATTATTATAAATTATTAAAAGCTTCCGAAAAATGTTATAAAGGATAATTAACTTATCTAGTATAATATTGAATCTTAGAGACCAAGTGTAATTGATAAATAACTGTGTTAATTGTCGAATAGGGTGACCAGAACACCGAAAATTAACCGAAGTCCAACCAGACTGAACTAGTTAGATTTGATAAGTGTTTATATATGTTATAAACACTGATGTGGCTATGTGGTAATGTGCCTAGGAACAGGTTTGACTGTAAATTACAGTGATTCGTGTTGTGAAATATTGTGCTAATTGTGAGACCGACATTGTTGATTATAGGTTTTACGAATTCAGTTAATTATATTGTGTAGCAGTAATCAACGCGAAATGCAAGTTTCCTAACTCAACTTAAGTTACTATTTTTCAAGCATGGTAGTGAATAATTATTGATAGTTATTCACATCTATAATGATTGCTGTAATTCGTACATAGTGAAATTGAATAATGTTCTATTACTTGAACTAATTATAAATCATGTCTCAGCTAATTGTTAAGGCGAGACTAATATTTGTTAAAGCATGAAATGTTCTATTCATTATGAACTGAATTGTTATTGGAAGATCTATGCCATTGATTTCAGCTAGATTAGTATTGTTACTAATTATTGAAATTATAGTATTTCTTTGAAAGTAATTCAAACCATATTGTTGTGGTACAGACTCGTAAAATAAGACTGAGATGAACAAATTTTAATGTCGTAAATCGACCTATGCGCTATTATTGAGTATTATGCATAATATAGGGTACAAAGGAGTTGGCCGCTCCAGGTACTTGCAGAAGAGTATAGTTTAGTTTTTATAACTAATTTATATTCTTGTGGTAATTTAGTTTTAATAACTAAATGATTCCTCTATTAGTTCATGATCCTCTGTGATCACTCAGCATGAAATCTGGATATATCCCACTTTATTGAAGATTGTTGTAGTATTGTTAATTCCTTTTATTCAATTGAATATTATTGAATCTTTGAAAGAATTATACTTTTTCATCTCGGATATGTTATTCAGTATGAAATAGTAAAAAGTTTTATTATTGAGATTGAATTATTATTCCGCTATCTCGAAATCGTTTGATTGTTGCTGAAGTTCTATACAAGCTAGACTCTTCTAATCATGATATATATATATATATATATATATATATATAGGGTCTCCATCCACAGCAACCGGTTGTTGGGGAGCAACCCCTTTTTGGCCAGCCGGTACAAGCTGTTACGGCTTATAAAAAAAATAAAAAATTCTAAGGCCGGTACAAGCTGTACCGGCTGGCCAAAAAGGGGTTGCTCCCCAACAACCGGTTGCTGTGGATGGAGACCCATATATATATATATATATATATATATATATATCACTTATTGTATATTTTAACTTGCGGGGCAAACTTGTTGCTCACCCTTGCTAAATAAAATATTTCAGCTAGGAACGATGAGGCCAGCGGGGCTAAGCAGAATAAAGGCATAGGCATAGTGCTGGGGTAGTCTTATGTTACGCATATTTAATATGTTGTTGTGTAAACCCCTTTTGTATATCTAAAGGGTAAGTTTGTAATGTTAAGGTTAGATGACCTGGGATAATGTTGTTAACCTATTAATTAATGTTATGTAAGTTTATATTCATAAATGAATGGGTAGTTAGATGTTATTATATTGTGGATCGTGAGCACCAAACTCGGGGGTCAGGTAACCCGAATTTGGGGCCGTCACAGGTTGGTATCAAAGTTGTAGGTTATAAACCTTAAGTAGGGTAGGGAAACCCTAGGATTATAACCATAAGCGTGATGGTGAATACTCATTTAGAGTACTAAGTGAGAGATTAATAAAACGTATTGATAGTGAGATATGAGAACTCATAGTGTGAGAATTTCGTACTGGTGAAGTACTAATCAAGTTGTTTAAATTGATTGTAGGATGTCGGGAGAAGATAAGATGAGTATGGAGATGCCCACGGCTGTTGCACCAATGCCATTAACCGAGGTGCCAACTCAGAATGAGTCAGTTGAGGAAGTTTTAAGAGACGAACCTGCGGTAAATCTAGCAAGCGATCATGACGAGTACCCCGAGATGGAGCTGGATGAAGAGGAAGAAGTATATTCCAAAGAAACGAAGGTGGAGCCAGAAATAAAGATCAAAGATGGGGAAGAAGACAAAGTAGCAATCGAAGAAGGTCAAACATCTGCAGAAGTTCAAGACTCAAGGACTAAAGTACTTATTCTCGAGGAATTATGGAAGATAGAAAGAGCATTACGCGAGATGACAGAAGAACGAAAAAATCTGAAGGCATCGATATAATGAGGGTTAAGTATAGTGTATCATCTAAAGATGTAAGTAAGAAAAAGAAGGGTAATAAAAGGAAAAAGAACTACGACAATGGCAATAACACCGAGAATTCACATTCAAAGAAGAAACTAGTATGTGGCAAGTGTGGAAAGAACCATTTGGGGGAATGTATATGGGGTAAGAATGTGTGTTACAATTGTGGTCAGGAAGGACATCTATCACCAAATTGTCCTAAACCGATGAAAGGAGGATGTTTTGCATGTGGTGGAACGTGTCATAGGGTTAAGAATTGTCTTAAAAGAAGAAGGGTGAAGGGAGTGGACAGTAGATAGTTTAACTTTAAGTGATAATATCTTTTGGTAGAAGATTATGATATTAAAAGTTGTAATATCAAGAACGATAAGTGAACATATGTAAATATATATGTTTGTATGAATGAAATCTTTATTTTCTATATGAATATAAGATTAAGATTACTTTGTAAGTTCTTAAAACTCATACTTATGGTAAGTTCATGACTTATAATTATGTGAAATGTTTTGAACCCCTCAGCGAATGGACACCAAAGGTCTGACTATGATAAGTTCATACACTCATATAATTGTGGCAAGTTTCTGAACTCATAAGTATGGTAAGTTTGACGAACTGGGAATAGCTATGTGTGAATAGAGAATTTTAACTTTCTGTGTAAAGTTCGAGAATTATAACTTTTGTTTAAAGTTGTGTTGTTAATCCTAATATTTATTAAAAAGGGATAGTAATGTGTGTTAAGTACTAAATGTACTATGTGCTATTTGAATAAATAGGTGATTATATGAGAAATATGTGTTGAATGCTTATTGTATTAAGAATTTGTGAAGAAAAGAATTAATGTAAGATTTTTATTTAAATCAGATCATGCCGCCTAGACGAAAGAATCGAAATCAAAGAGAAGAGCAGTCGGTAAATAATGAAGGAGGTCAAGCTGACCCAATGCAAAACTTTGCAAATATGATAGCCGAAGCTATGGAAAACAGAGCTCCAGCTACAAGAGGAAGAGCGAGAAATCAACCAACTGATAGATTGGCACATTTCAAGGACTTTAAAGCGGTAGGACCGCCTGAATTCAAAGGGACCACAGATCCGATTAAAACCCAAACTTGGGTGAAGGAGATGGAGAAAGCATTCGTTGTTGCGCGAGTGGCAGAAGAGCAGAAGACGGCCTTTGCAACATACTTAATGAAGGGAGCAGCTAATTATTGGTGGGAGACAAATCAGGCGAGAGCCGGTACAACAGTAGTAACCTGGACAAGGTTTAAGGAATTATTTTTCGAAAATTATTTCTTAGAAAGTATGCAAGCAAGAATGGAAGTAAACTTTTTGGAGTTGAAGCAGGAGAATATGTCGGTTGCAGAATACGCCGCCAAATTCAACGAACTAGCGAGATTTGCTCCGCATCAGGTGGACACTGAGGTACAAAAGGCGCGAAGGTTTGAGAATGGACTGAAGCCAGCGTTATATAGCAAGGTAGCTGTGTTGCAAATTAAGACATTTTCGGCCCTGTTGGAAAAAGCAATCATCGCCGAAGGAGGAAGTGAAGCTGTGTCAAGGTATCATCAAGAAAAGAAAAAGAAGACGAATGAAGGAGGTAGTAGTGGAGGAAGTAATTCTAATAAGCGTAAGTGGAAGGACTATTATGAATTCGGAGACAAGTCAGGAGATAATAGAAAAAGAGGTGAGCCATGTGCAAGTTGCGGTAAAAAGCATCCGGGAATATGTTTGAAGGGGAAAGGATTGTGTTTTAACTGTGGACAAGAGGGACACATCTCTCCAAATTGTCCAAGTTCAAAGAAGATATCAGGTTGTTTTTCGTGTGGATCATTAGAACATCAAATTCGTAACTGTCCAAAGAAGAATGAAGAAAGAGGAAGCAATAATAAAGGTAACAGCTGAACACTGACGATCAAAGGACCTGCTCAGTCAGGAAGACCAACGGCCCGTGCATTCAACATGACGGCACAGGATACGGTGGCTGCCCAGGAGGTGGTAGCAGGTAACGATTTCGTTTAAAATTTTAAATTACGCGAGTAATCTTTGTTAAATATTGTTGAAAATGGTTTTCTTTTATAAATCTGAGTCACATGTTAGAATATAAGACACAAATTAATATTGTGTTGATAAAATGAATTGATACTACAACTTTAAAAGATTGTAGAGAATAAGAAAGCGGTGATTTCGAGGACAGAATCTTTTTAAGGAGGGGTGAATGTAATAACCCGGGATTTCGAATAATCCAAAATTTATGAATAAATTTTTTTTATATTTAATATTGACATTGACTGTTAATATTGTACTGTGTGGGCTTAATGACCAATGATTGACTGGATAGGGTTTAAACTTTATAAACCCTAATAAGGGATTAGAAATCTTAATCTCAGATATAAAAACCCTAATGCACAGTTAGAAACCCAAAATATTTGTTGGGAAACCCTAATTTAAAATCCGAGATTCCTAAACCCTAATTAAGAAGCCCTAATCTCAATTGGCGAGCATAATATGTTTATTAAGCACTAATATGGTTAGGAAAATCTAATTTAATTAGGAAACCTTAATTTTAGTTTTAAACTTTTAATTTTCTAATTAAAATACCCTAATTAAAAAATCCTAAAAAGCTAATGTTTTAAAACCTAAGGGTTAGAACCTTAAGGTTAAACCCCAAGGGTTTGTGCAATTGTCTAGTATGCCATTAAAATTTCATGTACAATGACCAAAATACCCTTTTCAGATATTTTAGTAAGTAACTTATAAAAATTGACAATAACTTTAGTTGTTCACCAACTAAAGCTAGATTTTTTGACTCTTATCTCAACACATTTAATTTCATTTGACACCTTGCATGCTTGAATTCAATGAATCTAAGTAATATATATAGATTGGAGAGAGAAAAAGTCCCAAAAAGTTGATCATTTGCTAACTTGGTCTCACCAACTCACTCTCTCTCTAACCCTCCGAATTCATCAAGTGACTTAGTCCCTAGAACATCCCTTAGAACACCAAAAATCAGTTAAGGAGATCTAGATCAAAGCTTGGACTAGAAAAAGTATAAATCCCATCTTAACATAGATCTTGTATGCTATGTTTAAATTTGTGTTTTTATGTTTATATAAGTGTTATACGGTGTTTTATGATGATCTATGGTGATATACCATAGATCTATAGCATCAAAGTGAGTAAAAAGTAGAGTTTTTCAAAGCTGCCAAGAACAAATTTTGTGGTCTGACAAGCTAATGTCAAGAGCCACAGATTCTTGTTCGTTTATGGTTTTTGATGTTTTAAAGTTGTTAAAGGTAGCTTGTCATGTGGTCTTTAATCTGCAAGTGGAATCAGTGTCATTGGATGTCTAGATTTGTAGTTATAATCGGTCAAAGTTGGTTGACCGACCATGACCGAGTCAAAATCTGGGCAACCCAGAAAGTGTAAACAGTGTCTGACAAGTTTTTCATTCGCTTTGATCTATCAGGATTTGTGTGTTTTGATTATGTGTTTGTATCTGGATTAAAGCCTGACATGTGGACTCTAGAACTGTACCTTTAAACAATTAGTAGATTAAGTGTAGTGTGTGGTCAAACGTGACCAGTTGATCACAAAGTGCAATTTTTGAAAATTCCAGAAAGCGTAAGAACAGCCTTTGACTGAGCTGGATTGGGCGATGTTAATGTTGTTTGATTGATATGTTGTTATAGTTATGTTCTATGACATGTGTACTACAGATTTAAACCATAACATCTCTTAACTAATGACCAGAACAGTATAAAAATCGAGCCTCAATATGGCATGTTGTGACTGCTTGGGTTTCTGGGTTACCCAGAAAACCCAGCACTACTTTGACAACGACTTTGGGAGATCAGATCTCCTTGTTGTTTTGTTTTATGATCAATATGTTAGTTGATTATTGTAGTATTGCATATAAACTACCAAACCAGTGTCTTAGCAAGCTCAGAACATGTTTAGTCGACGAATTACAGTTAGTCAAACCGAGACCCACGAAAGCTAAGTAGACAGTGTTCTTGAGCTAAAGAACACCAACAACGACGCTTTGTGTCGCTAAAGACCTACAACGACGGTTTAATTATTTATAATTTCTGATTTTTCCAAAAATTATTTAAAAAAATAGAAATAAATTATAAAAATTATTAAAAATTGTTTTAAAAATGATTTTAAATTATGAAAAATAATTTTTGACCAATTAAAATATTTTTCTTTAATAATTATAATTATTTAAATATTAAAGGTATTTAATTTATTTAATTAGTGTATTAAATAAATTAGAGAAAAATGATTTAATATTATGAAAAATCATTTTAAATAAGAATAATACATTTAAAAATATTTTGAGTTATAAAAAGTAACTTTTAATATTTTTAGAGAATTATCATTAATAATTTAATATTAATGATATTAGATTTATTTAATTATTATATTAAATAAATGAATTAAAAATGGTTTTAATATTATAAAAATCATTTTAAAGAATAATAAAGTATTTAAAAAATATTTTAAATTATAACATATAATTTTCAATATTTTTAGAATATTTTTACTAATAAATTAATATTAATGATATTAGATTTATTTAATTATTATATTAAATAAATGAATTAAAAATAATTTTATTGATTTAAAAATCATTTAAAAATGAGGAAAAATGATTTAAAATATTTGAAGTTATAATTAATGACTTTTAATATTTTGATGATAATTTCATTAATATTTAAATATTAATGGTGATGGTTTAAAAATTATTTTAATTATTTAAAAATCATTTAAGTAGAATATTGATGATTTAAAAATATTGTAAGTTATTAATAATAACTTTAATATTTTGACAAGTATAACATTAATATATTATTAATGATGATAAGATTATTTGATATTTAAATCATTTAAAAATGATTTAAGTGTTTGAAAAATTATTATAAATTATAATAGTTGTCTATAAATTATTAAAAGCTTCTGAAAAATGTTATAAAGGATAATTAACTTATCTAATATAATATTGAATCTTGAAGACCAAGTGTAATTGACAAATATATGTGTTAATTGTCGAATAGGTGACCAGAACACCGAAAATTGACCGAAGTCCAACCAGACTAAACTAGTTAGACTTGATAAATGTTTATATAGGTTATAAACACTGATGTGGCTATGTGATAATGTGCCTAGGAACAGATTTGACTGTAAATTACAGTGATTCGTGTTGTGAAATATTGTGCTAATTGTGAGACCGACATTGTTGATTATAGGTTTTACGAACACAGTTAATTATATTGTGTAGCAGTAATCAACGCGAAAGGCAAGTTTTCTAACTCAACTTGAGTTACTATTTTTCAAGCATGGTAGTGAATAATTATTGATAGTTATGCACATCTATAATGATTGTTGTAATTCGTACGTAGTGAAATTGAATAATGTTCTATTACTTGAACTAATTATAAATCATGTCTCAGCTAATTGTTTAGGCGAGACTAATATTTGTTAAAGCATGAAATGTTCTATTCATTATGAACTGAATTGTTATTGGAAGATCTATGCCATTGATTTCGGCTAGATTAGTATAGTTACTAATTATTGAAATCATAGTATTTCTTTGAAAGTAATCCAAACCATATGGTTGTGGTACGAACTCGTAAAGTAAGACTGAGATGAACAAATTTTAATGTCGTAAATCGACCTATGCGCTATTATTGAGTATTATGCATAATATAGGGTACAAAGGAGTTGGCCGCTCCAGGTACTTGCAAAAGAGTATAGTTTAGTTTTTATAACTAATTTATATTCTTGTGGTAATTTAGTTTTAATAACTAAATGATTCCTCTATTAGTTCATGATCCTCTGTGATCACTCAGCATGAAATCTGGGTATATCCCACTTTATTGAAGATTGTTGTAGTATTGTTAATTCCTTTTATTCAATTGAATATTATTGAATCTTTGAAAGAATTATACTCTTTCATCTCGGATATGTTATTCAGTATGAAATAGTAAAAAGTTTTATTATTGAGATTGAATTATTATTCCGCTATCTCGAAATCGTTTAATTATTGCTGAAGTTCTATACAAGCTAGACTCTTCTAATCATGATATATATATATATATATATAGGGTCTCCATCCACAGCAACCGGTTGTTGGGGAGCAACCCCTTTTTGGCCAGCCGGTACAAGCTGTTACGGCTTATAAAAAAAAATAAAAAATTCTAAGGCCGGTACAAGCTGTACCGGCTGGCCAAAAAGGGGTTGCTCCCCAACAACCGGTTGCTGTGGATGGAGACCCATATATATATATATATATATATCACTTATTGTATATTTTAACTTGCGGGGCAAACTTGTTGCTCACCCTTGCTAAATAAAATATTTCAGCTAGGAACGATGAGGCCAGCGGGGCTAAGCAGAATAAAGGCATAGGCATAGTGCTGGGGTAGTCTTATGTTACGCATATTTAATATGTTGTTGTGTAAACCCCTTTTGTATATCTAAAGGGTAAGTTTGTAATGTTAAGGTTAGATGACCTGGGATAATGTTGTTAACCTATTAATTAATGTTATGTAAGTTTATATTCATAAATGAATGGGTAGTTAGATGTTATTATATTGTGGATCGTGAGCACCAAACTCGGGGGTCAGGTAACTAGGATTCGGGGGCGTCACATCATTTATCTTAGCCAAATCAAATAGCTTAGACCATACCAATAAATTGGATATCAACTTGAAACACTCGTTTAGTCAAATCAATTGACATCGACTACTTCTTTAAATTCTTTTGCAATACACCAAAACGTTTTATTACGTCATGATACCGTACTTTTTACAGTACGTTGAGGACTTCGTCAGTTTATGACTTCGTCATTATACATCATACCATGGCGGGTTATTGATCTTAAGATCACATTCAACACTAGGTTTAATGGCATTAATAACTCCATCTTTTTACCATCCTTGCATTAATAATTCATTTTGATATTTCAAATCAATTTCTGTCTAGTCGAAACAATTAGCATAGACATATGAAGAATAGTTCTTTTAAAATTCATTGATTCCAAAAGTTGAACCAATTCTTTCATTTTCAAAACGCGCACACATAAGCATGATTTCAATAAATTTTGAAATCTAGCATAGCTAGATGACTTGGAATATTCTTTTCTCCATCATCCTTCATTGTCTTACTTGCGACAATACTTAATCTTCTCTAGCACCTTCAATGCTAAACCTATTGAAAATAACTTGTTTTTAGTCTAAACATCCCTATACCTTAGTATAGTCCATCAACTTACCACACTTTATGTGTTTAGGAACTTTCCACAACCATATTTGTTTAAGAACTTATCTTCGCAATATGTAATTCAAGAATAGATCAAGGACTATCCATATGCTTAGGGCTCAGAAACATAGCATATAACTATGAGTCACAAACTTTACATAAGTATGAGTTTCAAGAAGTCGTACCTAACTTATCATTCTCTACCTATCAAGCATATACATGAGAAAAGATTCACCTTCTCGTCATATACATATTGATAGCGCGACATATTCCAACGATTATCACTGTAATAGCTAAGCAGTTATTACATCAAAGCACAAACCTCTGCCCATAACAAAGGTTCATACAACTCAGCTATCACATGAGTCCTCAATTGAAATTTTACAACTTCTAATTTTTCTCTTCAGTTAATACGAATTTTCTTTAATTCGTATGTTATCCTTTACAACTCAATCTGAGTACTTCTTTCCCTACTAATTCTTAGTACCATTCATTTATAGAATTAGCTATAAATCATTAATCGTTTAACAGATCATCTGTTATTATGATTCACTATGATCACGTGGTGATCTTCTTCCTTAATCGTTTAACTCAACGATCTTCTTAACCTCATATCTACGATTATAGTCTTAGGTACTCATACCTAAGGTTTATAACCTATCAGCTCTGATACCAACTTGTAACAGCCCAAAATCCGGTCTATCTTCACACCCGAATTTCGTGCGTCATGAGTACATCATTCTTCCAAACATAAATCATTATATAGTGAAATATAACAACATACATTCTCAATTCTCAGGTTCTAATACCTTATAACATCGTTCATTACAAATAATGATAATTACATTATTCTTTCCATCTTACAAGAGTGACTTTCATTCGCCACTAAGGATACATAACAGTTCATTAAACTAGTCTATAGTTTAATTAAACTATTCTTCATTACAAGTCTTCGCTTGATCTTCAAGCTCATTCATCTAATGAATGACACTTCTTCTGGATACCGATCATCTTGATCTTTACGGGATCCTTAAGTTTTTCTAACATCGTTTGCTGAAAATGTTTTTCATTTAAAGTAAGTGTGAGCATTCAATTGCCCAGCAAGTCATAACAGTTAAACAAACAACTTCAAGAGTTTAAACATTTCTTTAAAACTTCGATAATCGAACAAAGGTTATGAAACGGCTTGAATAATAGGAATAATTCTGATTCCTATCATTTTAAAACATTAATCATATTTACTTCGAAATACTTTCATTCTTCTACCTTTTTCATACACATCCTGTTTGGCTAGGTCTGGCTAGAAACATTAGCACAAACTTAAAAATAACGGTTCGTGTATAAACAGAACATTCTCATATTGAACAGTTCAACCACAGAACAGATCATCTCATAAAAACACCGAAGTGTTCAAATTGTGGCACAAGGCCTCGTATATTCTACCACCTTGTACAAATATCACACATTCACACATAAGTAAAACTTCTCATGTTCAACATCTGAGAAAGTTTAAGAAACTAGCATTCATTTCAAATATGAATGAAGTTAAGAAACTTGCCTTACGCACAGCTACTGTGACAACCCGATATTTTCTATAAAAATAAATCATAAATTTTGCGTATAATTTTTTTTTAGTATTTATTTATTAAAATAAATATGAATGATATGTGTCAAGGTAGTATGTAATTGTAATTATATGTGTGATAAATAAAATTTATTTATTACATTAAATATTGCAAGTAAATTTATTTTTTAGAATTATTGATTATTATTAATTATAATTTTTATACTAATTAATTCCTTATTGGAAATGTTTTATTAATTATTTTTCAAGTAAAATACAATCTTATATTATTTAAATAATATATGAAATAATTTTAGAATAATTATAATGATTATTTCATTATATGAATTTGTTCAGGATGTTAAGTTAATTATTTTAACTTAATTAATAATGTTATTTATGTAAGGTAAATCAGATATGGAATCCAAACCCTAATTCTGTGTTTTGATCAAGGAATGAGAATAATAATATAATATTATTATTTGTCAGTGTTATAGATATGTATGGTTATGTGTGTGCAATGTTAATGCGTGAAACAGTTTTATTATATTATGACCAAACCTTATTTCTGGTTCTGGAATAAGGAATGGTGATAATAATATAATATTATTTATATTTTAATTTTTAAGTGCTATAGATATGTACTGTATGTATGTGAGATAGTAATGATTGAGTAATTATGGTGCTTAATTTCAAAACCCTAATGTTAATTGGTTAAACCCTAGTTTTTTATGGAAAACCCTATTTTGAAAATAAATTGTGAGTTTAAGACTGTTGTTTAACTGTGTTATATGATATATGTTATGCATTATATAATTTTGTTATTAAACCCTATTTAATATTTAGAAACCATAATTTAAAATAAAAACCGTAGTTTCAAACTGTTAAACCCTAATTGATTTGAAATACTAATGCGAAAGTCATTCACGACTTTGAGAATTTGTTAAACCGTTATGTAATCACGATAATGTGATTTATGATAGGTGTTATATGTATTAACCCTAATTAGAGAGAATCGTAATTATTCAAAATCCTTATTATTTTTCTATATTATAAACCTTAATTTCTAAATTAGTAACCCTAATATATAATTGTAAACCCTAAGCGCTAATTTGGGCAATGTAATGTTAATTAGTATTTTTTTAAATCCTAATTAGCAAGGTGATAAGTAAATTAAAACCTTTTATTTAGTTAAGAAACCCTAATTATTTTTAAAAAACCCTAATTTATAAATTTTATAAACTAAAATTAGTTTATAATTTTACAAACCCTAGTTGCTAAATTTTATTTTTGCTATGTGCTAAACCCTAAGGGTCAAACCCTAAAGATTTGTCAAGTTTCAAATTTGTCATTTAAATAAATTATCAAATGACCAAATTACCCTTTAGCATTCTTTGATAGCTTACTTGTAAATCTATACAAAATAAGAGTTGTTGGCCAACTTCTAACAACTCTTGATGACTCATAATGCCAGCAATAAGCCTCTAGGTAGCCCAATACATGCATCTAAGATGTCTATATAAGAGATTAGAGAGAGAAAATTGCATTTTGTTCACTAAAATTATACAACACTCAACCAACTCTCATTCTCTCTTAAACCTCCGAAATTTCCAAGCATTTCAGTTCCTTTATCAAGCCCCACGTTCATCATTAACAAAAACAGAAGCTAGAATCAAGATCAAAACCTAAAGAGGTATAAAACCCTAGTTTAATTTCTGTCCATAATCTGTCGTTAGATCTTGTGATTTATTGTTAAAATATGTTGTTTGTAGTCTAACATGATGATCTGGGTTGGTATATTACAAGTCCATAACATCTAGATATGTAAACCAACGATTTTTTAAAATCTAGAAAAATTTTATTTTGTTGCCTGACAGTGAATGTCAGGTCCTTTAAATCGTTGCTCGTTTGTTGTTTGTGTTGTTTTAAAGCTTCAATATGTAGACTGGTATATAGTCTTTAAGATTAAAGTGGTAGATTAGCTATTTGATTTCTGAAATTGATGATATTAACGGTCAAACGCCGTTGACAGGCATTGACCGTGTCTTTCTGGGCAGCCCAGAAGGGCATGAACGTCTGACAGTTTTTTTTGAACATCCCAGATCTGACATTTTTGATTTGTTTTGATAGTATTTTGTAATCAATGTATAGCTTGACATATGTAATTTATGTGTATAGCTTTAGATCATGTTAATAATCAACAGGATGAGTGTGATTTTCGGTCAAAGTAGGCCGATCGACCATGATTTCACTTTCTGGGAAAAACCCAGAAATTTTAGGAGCAAGATTCTGACATGGTTTGACCGGCTATTAGCTGTTGGATATGTTGATGTTTTATATTAGGTCTCTTTAGTTACATGTGATCCACAACCTATAACCTTTAGATCACAAAAATGTTACACCGATCAGAATGCAGTAGAGGTCCAAAGTGAGCCCCACGATCTGTTATTCATTTTTGGGTTTCCAGAAATGAAGAACAGCCTCTGACAGCTACTTTGAGGTCTTAGATCTTGTTTGTTTCATGCTTGATTTCCATGTTTGATGCTGGATCTTGTAGATGTACAATATTACTACAATATTCAAATCATAGTTTGTCCAGAAACAGAATATAGAGAAAATTACGTTCGGTCAAAGTAGTTAACCCGATATCTGGCAGGATTTCTGGGTTTGGCTTGAAGAACACCAACAGCGACGGTTACTGTCGCCAAAAGCCTTTAGCGACGGTTTTTAATTAATTTAATTTTTGAATTTCCGAAAATTGATTAAAAATAGAAAATAAATTATAAAAATTACCAAACATAGTTTTAAAAATTATTTTAAATTATAAAAAATAACTTTTAATTATTTGGGATATTTTTCATTCATATTTATAATTATTTGAATATTAATGATATTTAATTTATTTAATTAGTGTATTAAATAAATTAGAGAAAAATGATTTTAATTATATAAAAATCATTTTAAATATGAATAAAGTGTTTAAAAAAAATTTGGGTTAATTTTTGATAACTTTTAATATTTTGTGATGAATTTCACTAATTAATTAATATTAATGATATTTTAGTTATTTAATAAGTGAAAAATAGAATTTAATGATTTAAAAATCATATAATAATGATTTAAAGTATTATAAAAATATTTTAAGTTATAAAATATAACTTTTGATATTTTGACATGAAAAATATTAATATTTTAATATTAATAATATTAGATTTATTTAATGTTTATATTAAATAAATTAGTTTAAAAAATGATTTAATGTTATAAAAATCATTTTAAATGAAAATATGGTGTTTATGAATATTTTAAGTTATAAAATATAACTTTTAATATTTAACGGATAATTTCATTAATGATTTAATATTAATCATATTTATTTAATGATTAATGATATTAAGTCTATTTAATAATTATATTAAACAAATAGTTTTAAAATAGTTTTATTTATTTAAAAATCATTTACAAAGGATATAATTGAATTAAAAATATTTTAAGTTATAATTAATGACTTTTAATATTTAGATAATAGTTCATTAATATTTAAATATTAATGGTAAGTATTTAAAGATGATTTTAATTGTTTTAAAAATCATTTAAGGATAATGTAAATGTTTTAAAAATATTTTGAGTTTATAGCTTAGAGTTTACGCAGAACTGCTCATTCCAATTCTTATATAACACATAAGGAAATAAAACAGACACCAATTAGTCATATACTTGACTTGCGCATTAGTTTAAGCTTAACTTTACTTCTTAAGATTCACGTTCTTGCAATCTAAGTTTACGCAACAACTTTCTTTACCACTTTACGGCTTCATGACATACGGAGATGTCTTACTCATACGTTCATCATTTTAATGATTTGCATTCTTATCTTCTTCTTATACTCTTTTAGGATTCAACACACATCGTGTCTCTGCTAGTAGTCCACATGGTACTCTGAGTGGATTCCAACAAACAACCAACAAACAAGTTCCCGTCTCATCTACACTGTCTTTCACAGTGAGTTAGATCAATTGCCAGTTTCGTATATACCTTCGCTCTCTGAAGGAATTGTTTAGCCCAACTTCCATATGTCAACCATCAAAGATTAGGATTGTACCACAACCTAAACTGATGCTAACTTATCTGAACCATTAAACTATAATGTTCGTTAAGTCAATTTCTTATTCCTTATGGTTTCTTGGCAATTAAATGCCATACCTCAGGATTCATTCTTTATCCGACTCACATTTGGCTTTCATTAATTTTATTACCGTTCATTCAGGCCTTCTTGATAATTCATATCTTATGTAATACTTTCGTTATCCATTACATGAACCCCACGTTCATTACTCATTCTAATGTCGAAGCCATACTGTTCGTTGTATGGTAAGACTGATTATTTATCGCAACAACGTTGCGTTCACAGCGTCTATACGCTTTACACTTATATCTCATCTTTACAACATAACATCGAAATGTTATTCATTACCCTCGCCACTCAACGTCTAAGGAATCACAATCATAGCAATCCCCCACGTTCGTTTTATCGCGACTACGGTCCCCGGATATCGATTCTGTAATTTGCGTTTACATTCTTTGTCTTTTAATCCCGTTCAATCTTTCTATTCAACCTTCAATTAAGGTTGAAATTACTTCTTTAAGTGTAACTTTAGGTAAACAATATGTTCTTTATCTTTCATTTTACTTCCCTCTAGAGTTGAGCAATTAAAAGCTCTTCAATGGGCTTGGCTCTGCAACGGCGCTGCGGCGCTGGTCCCCTTATTTCCTCTTGCGCTGCAGCGCCACTCAGCAGTAGTTAACTTCCCGGGTTGGCGCTGCGGCGCCGAGCCTTAATCCTTGAATTTTTTTTCTTAGTCTTTTACATACTTGAGACGCTTACTTTGAAATCCCTTAAGTTCTTCGTTATAACTCGGAACGAGATCGTTCCAAAGCCATTCTCTTCCTTATCTTACGTACTTCGATTTCCCTCGGACAGAAATTCGTTCTGAATCCGTTAACCTTCCATTCAATTGGCTTAATCTTCATCACTAGTTCATTTTACGCTCTTAACGCTTTTCATTCGTTCGTCCGTAATTCGATTATCCGAACTCGAAACTTGTTCGCTCTTGAGTCCACGACTCACGTTTTCTACGTTCTCTTACATTCTTATGAAACCCTACACATTCGGGTTCATTTACTAACTTTCTAATTCTTGTTCGTCTTTTACGAAATTTTTGCTATAACTTCGTTATAGCTAAATTTAATCCGTTTTTCATGAACGTTTCTACCATTCCTAACCAAGCAATAAGCAACTAACTTATACGCGATGGTTTTAAACTTGTCCATCAACAAAAAATTATACTACGATGGTTTTAAATTTGTCCATCAACAATGTTCTTTGTGTTCTTCGTTCGTTCTTCATTTTTTAATCGATATTTTGATTATGAATTCACTTTTTCTTGGAATTTGGTGTTATAAAACACCATTCCTTACTTATTGCTCCGTATCATTCATATCATTCCCTCGGGCTTGAAGATCGTCACTGCACAAAATGGAATGAATTAGGGACTTGTTCATGGCAATAAATTGAAAGATCAGGAAGGAGGGTGGATACTTACACCCGTGTTTATATAGCTAGGTCTCGTTGGACAAGACCCCCAAATTCCATGAAGTCCGGCTCCACCTTTTGTAGAACTCTTTGAAGGCACCAGCTCGGTCTTTCGGGAATTTCGATACTTTGGCGATTGGATCTTCAGGATGGGCCCAGTTCAGGAGAAGCGAGAGGTCGGTCCCTTTCACAAAGATCCATTATGGGTGCCACCGTTTGTTGCTCGAAGGAGGCTTGATGGGGACGGTTCGGTTGGCTTGTTTGTTCAGCTGCCGAAGGCCGGGCTCTTTCGATTGACCAACGGTGAATATGGCGAAAAAGAAATCCAGGCCAGGAGTGATCCCCATTTCCTGGCACAGGGCAATGAAAGAGATAATAAGGTGAATGCACGAGTTCGACACAATCTGTGTGAACCCGACTCTGGTGAAACAGAGGAAAGAGGAGATAAATTCATGGAGGGGAAACCGAACCCCATATTTCAGAAGATACAGAGGAATGACAACCCATTCGCTTTCGGGTCTCCAGAATATTTTTTCTCCGGATTTGGGTACCCGAAGCTTGTATTCTTTGGGGATATTGAAAAGGGTTCGGATGTCGAAAATTTGAGAATGAGAAACGGTAGAAGTGGTGTTGATGTGGGAAAACTCCATCTCGGAGTGGTAGGCGTTTCAGATTTTAGCTTCGGCACTAATCAGAGAGTAGGAAGAACCGAGGAGGTAGTGGTATCGACAAGAGCCACCAGCAAATCTACCGGAATCAGATCGCCGGCGGTGACAGAAGGGGGAACTGGCTCAGTAGCCGGAGGGATGCCGGAATCTGCCATTTGAGGTGGAGGAGACAGAAATGCAGAGTTTCAGAAGCTAAAATGAAGGAAAGGAAGCTAGAAATGTGATGATTTCTAACCAGAAAAATGAGAACATGGAGAAGTTGGAATGAACTGATTACTCGCTGGAAATCGCCTAGCCGAAAAGTTTTAGCAGAGAGTTTGAAATGAACAAGTCTGGGAAAAGTGATAGTGATGGACAGATGGGGGTTTTTATAGGCTGAGATGTACGGAACCCAAGGGAGCCTATTAAATGCCCAAGGTGGAACCAGTCATGGAAAGACGCGCAACATTTCAGGAAACGAGGACAGACCGTTTGGCTTCCCCAAGCAACTTATCATTAGCTGTCGTGACTCGTCAAATTCCTGACCTTTCAAGTCTCTAGTTATAAATACATTATAACAAAAGACTGGGGGCAATGTTTGGGAGCATTTTACCGACCTGCAAGTGGGCCAAGGGCCTGGCACTAGAAGGGGTTCACGAGCCTATTGGGCCGAAGCCCATGGAAGAGTTGGAGATGTTCGGGTTCGGCATCCGAGTCCTTTGAGCCGGAGACTTACCCTAGCGTTTTGGTGTTCGGGATCGGGCCCTCGAGTCCTTTCGACCGAGGCCCAGATCTGATAGTGGGTTCGGTTGGATTGGGTCTGTACAGTGGGTTGTCCTGCGTACAGAGTTTGAAGTCCTAGCTGTATTTGAATAAGGTAACTCCAAATGTAGTGATTGGATAGGAATCTACTTCCACCTTTTACGGAGATTGTGTTGGACCCAAGTTATGGCAGCTGCCATGTTTAGGAATCCTAATCCGACTTAGAGATGGATTCTAAGATGATGACCTACTTTTGAGCACGAAACACTTAGCCTCCATTGTTAAACCTTGTGAACGGCCTGTACTTATTCTCACACCGGAACTATTCCCCGGCGGCACAAGTCGTAAAGCTTCTGTGTGATCTGTTATTGTGCAGGTTCTAGCGCGTAAATTCTGTGATTAGACGCGCCGACGAAATTTGGCGTTAACACTAGGCATATGAAAAAAATTTAAGACTCTTAACATCACTCCAACTATCAATTTCAAATTCATACTTTAAAATTCAAGTATGAGTTTATTTTCTTATCTAATCTCCTATATTTTCTTACTCTTGTACTGAGAGTTCAAAATGTCGATGATAATTCTTCATTGATTCAAAGCGACGTTACATACACATTTGGTGCAATTGTTCAAATCACATATATCGGTGCAATTGTTCAAATCACACATCCTTTTGCTTCGTGGTGGGGGCAAATATTTTTTTAAAGATAGCGATCACAAGCCTCAACCTATTAGTGAAATTCGATTTTCTTGCCATTTTTATAAATTTACACCATCACTCCCTCTATTCCACAATAAGAGTCCTGTTTCTAAATTTTTGATTTCTAAAATTAGACTCATTTTCTTTTAATTATAATATAAATTAACACAATATCCTCAAATTATTATCACAATTTCATTATGACAACAAAACTAAATGCTCAATAAAAATTAAGGATAAACATGAAACAAAGATATAACAGCCCGGGTCAAATCCCAAGTTCAATTCGAATCAAATCTCTCAAAGCAAAATCTTAAATCACTTGCCCAATAGTATCTTCTCACACTCACCCAAAATGTCATGG
This sequence comes from Panax japonicus, assembly GCA_020205505.1. Taxonomy (NCBI): domain Eukaryota; kingdom Viridiplantae; phylum Streptophyta; class Magnoliopsida; order Apiales; family Araliaceae; genus Panax; species Panax japonicus. The sequence continues at coordinate 23,110,904 of CM035112.1, read as the reverse complement.
TTGAAGATAATATTGTTAGTAACTTAATTCTTTATCTACAGACAATTTTTTTCCATATCTTTCAATATGGGATTGGATTGTTACAAAAAAAGTATCATTAAAGTTTGTAAATTATGTAAAAAAGACTTCTTCTGAATTGGAGAGTATCGGTAACAGAGTTCATATAAACCAAACATGAAAAGTGGAACAATTACTAAAAACCAAACATGAAGCTGAAGGGATCAAAAGTCAAAAATGCGTTCAGTAGTAATTCATTGCACCAACTGCAGAAAATATTAGCAAGACTCCTATGGTAGCTAGTTTCAATCAACCCCCCCCCCCCCCCCCCCCAAAAAAAAAAAAAAAAAAAAACACCAAACACAACCACCAAAGGGGAGGAGGCAACTAATGATAATTTATTTCAAAGTAGATGTAATTGTCATCATACCTTGGGGATCACTATCTCCAAGACTCCAATCTTCCACATAGCTAACAAGAATAATCAACATATATACGCTTAAGGACAACAAACACCAAGAAAATATCAGGCGCATCATAAATTGACAAATCCCAAGTGTAATTACTGTTTGGATGACATATTTCTCCATAGGAACAGATGGATAATAGTGTTCGAATGTAGCGATATTCTAGAGATGCAAATAAATATAATGCTTCGAATGGATGGAAGCAAATATTACATAGGTCAGAAAATTTGGTCCTAACAAAATGCTAAAGTCAAGCCACCAAGGGCAATGAGAAAGAAACTTAAAGCTTGCGTAGATTTTCAGCAAGAAAAGAGGAAAAAGAGAATGAATGCTTACTAAAGAGCCTTGATATTTCCAGCAAGTTAATTCTTTGTGCAGTCACCTTCATAGCCCATTGCTCGGAACCTCCCCCCCTCAATGGTCACTTTGGAAGATGAAAGTGTAATAGAGCTTCTTATTTGCTCCAACTGCAATCCATAGAATAATAAAATTATAAAAAGAACAGACAAAAATTTATGCAAGTGTTAATATGTTCGTATAAAGGGGATATTCAGTACAAAGGGCTAGCAAAGTGAATATTCAATCTTGATGTCTCTATTACGCAAATTAAGGCTGTTGATATTGCTAGAGCAAAAATGTTGTCCCACCATTATTCTTATTTGTGGGCGTGTCTAATGAAGTACACGCGCACACTGAATTATGAACTCTTTATTTAGTGTATTTTTGAAATGGACCAAAATATAACGAAGTAAACCTTTAAGTGAGATAAACTGCTTTGGGTGTCTCCCAGCACGAGTATAAAGGCAATTTGTTCAATCAACTGCGTCATAACATATAGTCATATGTAAGATTACAACATTATTTAGTTGAAGGTTTTGACCAAATACCAATAAATAAAACATTACTTAGGATTATCTTTAAAGTTGTGTTTTCAAACATTACTTCTATCCATGTTTTGATTATGTTTACTTGCTTTCTAATGTTCTAAAAGGCACTAGGCAGGCAGGCAGGCGGGCGGGTGGGCGGGGAGGGCTTAGCTCCTAGGGGGCCTGGGCGGGGCCTAGGCGAGATTTTTTATTTTAAGCCAATTTTAATATTTTATCTTACATTTATCTAAACAAAACAATAATATAAAACAAAACAATCTATAATAAAGATATAAAGGCATTTGCTTAAAGTTCAAACACATCCATATTGCTAATGTCAAAGTTCAAACACAAACATGCAATTGTTCAAAGTTCAAACATATTTTTAACGTATTAGTTTTATTCATAAACAAGATTGTTATTACATAATAAAATTTAAAATTTCAAGAATTTAATTCAATATTAAAATTTAAAATTGTTATATAATTTGAAGTTGGCACAAATTCAAAAAATTATAACTATAATAAAATTATCCATTTTGATTTGATAATGTTCACTTCTTGTTGTGGTTTGATATGCTACAACCTGTATTATGAATATTGTAAATCATTAAAAAAAATATATCAAGAACTGATTTGGGTAGTTATTAAAATTAAAAAAACCTCTTCGCCTAGACCCCGACTAATTTCATGGAGGAATTTTTTTGCCGTCTTGGGCCTAGGTGAGACACCAGGGGAGTCTAGCGCCTAGGCGAGGCGCCAAGGGGGGTCTAGTGCCTAGGCGGACCTAGGCGGAGATTTTTAGAACATTGTTGCTTCCCCTCGAGTTGAAAAGGAACAACTGTTGAACAACGGAACTAAACTTCATTACCACTGATGAGTGGGTTTTATACCTATGATTTGGACATCTTTAGGGATTAATTCTTTGTTAACTTTAAGTATTTTTAGTGTCATTTTATTTGTTTTTGTGTTTGTGTTGTAGGAAACGGTTTCGGAAGGTCAAAACATGAAAAATGGAGCTTAGTGGCGTTTCTGTAATTTTTGAAAAAGTACCCCCGCCGGGGCCCGGGGTTTTTTAGTGCAAAAAGCCCGCCGGGGCGGGAAAAAAAAAGAGTTCATAAATTGAGTTCAAGAAGGATTGATTTGAGCTGTTTGTTCGAGGACTTTAAGGAGGATTAAAAGACACATGGAGAGGCATATAAAAGGAGGAGAATCCTAAGGATTAAGGGAGATGATTCCATTAGATTAGATATTCATTAGATTAGGACAATACCCTGGTTTTTATTAGATTTAAAGATTAAAGCAACTTGGAGACCATTGAAGATTCAAAGCAGGAGCACGAAAAGAGCATAAAATTTGCAGACAACAGATTATATCTTCTTCTCTACTTTTATCTTTGTCTTTTGAATGTTTATTCAATTGTGAATTTTTGGTTTTAATTCAATAATCATGAACTAAATTCTTGTTTAATATTACAATGGAGCTTGTTGCGTAGTTTATTTTAATATGCTTCTCTATTACTTAATTGTGATTATTCTTGGATTGTCTATTATGGTTTGTGTTTATTGCTTAATTGCCTAGCTAACAATTACCGTGATAATCTATATAAACTCGAGAGATAGTTTATAGATTTAGATTTGATCATAATAGCATGTGATTGTGTTTTCTGCATGGCGTTGGAATTCAAAATTTATGTCTAGGATAGAGATATACCTATATATCGCATGTAATGTAATCTGATAGAGAACTTGTGTTTTAAATCCTCTTTAATTGTAATTCACACAGAGATATAGTAAATTAATTAATTAGGGTGTTCTTAATTCTATCATAATTAGGGTGTTCTTAATTCTATCATATGTGGATTTAGGTTGAGTTGAGTATGATGCATTGAGAGATAGTCATATTTATTTATGTGTTCTTGATTAACAATTCATAATAGTGAGCATAATTGATAAGAAGTGTATTAATTTAAGCGAAGCAACAAGTGAAGTTGTGATCTTAAATCTCCATAATCTGATTTTTAACTAGTGGTAATTAGAATTAGCTTAATTAAATAATTTAATTCATAACCTTAAATTGATTGTTTAAATAGAATTAGTTTGGTTAAGAGTTAATATTTGGTAATTTGTATTAATAATTCCTCGTGGGAACGATACTCTACTTACACTTTATTACTTGTTGACCACGTATACTTACGTGTTGTGTGTAACTAGATTTTACACAACCACCACTCCACCACAAAACTATACCTTCACTGGTCATTGTGAATTGTGATACATATCAACAAGACAACCAGCAATTTCACATGCCCTATAACATTGTCATTTGTCAAAATCTATGGAAACTGTGATACTTACACTGTTCTAAAAGGCGCTAGGCGGGAGGCGGGAGGGCCTAGCGCTTGGGGGTCTAGGCGGGGCCTAAGCGAGATTTTTTATTTTAAGACAATTTTAATATTTTATCTTACATTATTCTAACAAAACAATAATATAAAGTAAAATAATCTATACTAAAGATAATAATTAAATTATAGAATTAGTAGTAATTGCACTTACGTAGTAAGATATATATCCATTGCTTGAAATAATTAAATTATAGAATTAGTGTTACAAGTAAGTAGTAACTAGTAAAAAGTATCTTGATATCTTCATATATATAATTATATACGTACTTCTTCTCTCTCAAAAATTTAAATAAATGTTATTTTTAAAAATTAGTGTGAAGTTTATTGAATGAGACATTTGATATTATTAATTATGAAATTATTTTAATTTGTGTAATTTTTAAAATTGAGGACTTAAAGAAAATGACAAATACTATATACTAAGTATGACTAAATCTTTGACGTATTAGTTTTATTCATAAACAAAATTCAGTGTTCTAAAAGTCGGCCTAGTAATCGGCGACTAAGTCGGGGTCGGAGCCTCAACGATTCGACTAGGGCCTAGTCCTTTGATTTAGTCGCTGGCTGACTTAGTCGGCCTCTAGTCGGCGACTAGTCGGAAAAGTCGCCTAGTCGGAGTAAATCAAAAAATCGGAACAAGTCGAAAAAAATCGGAAGAAGTCGGGAAAAATCGAAAAAAAATGGGAGCGGATGAGGTCCTTCTACCTAGAAAAAGTGGTATAAATGTGCGAGAAATAGATGAAGACGAGTTTATGTCGGAAGATGATGACAACGAAAAGGAAGATGAGGATTATGAGTTTGAGTCCGATGGAGAGCAAGTCTTGGAGTGATATGGAGAGGAGTGATTGACTATTGATTTTGTGCTACTTAGTTTCATTTGGTTAATTGGTTTTGAACTTAGAGTGTCAAACTATTTGGTTTTACTTCGTTTCCATGTTTTTATTTGATGATTTGTGTTACTTATGTTATTCTACTTGCTCATAACTTATGAAGGAGGAAGGATAATATATATTTTAAAAAAATAATTGAAAATCCGACTAGCCGATTAATCCCCGACTAATCCCCTAGTCTCTAGTCGGTAGCCAACCGACCTGGGACCGACTAACGACTTTTAGAACACTGACAAAATTGGTATTAAATAATAAAATTTTAAATTTTAAGAATTCAATTCAATATTAAAACTTAAGAAACTAAACATAAATTTAAGAATTATTTTGAATTAAACTAAATATTACAAATATATCATCATTTATAGAATTTCAAGTTGGTACAAGTTCAAAAAATTACAACTATAATAAAATTATCCATTTTGACTTGATCTTATTCACTTCTTGTTGTGATTTGATATGCTACAACTTGCATTAAGAATATGATAAATCATTAGAAAAATAAATATATCAAGATTTGGTTTTGGTAGTAATTTAAAAAAAAAACTCCGTCTAGGCTAGTTTAGGCCCCGCCTTTCCCGCCTAGCCCGCTTTTTTTACCGATTTGGCCTTAGGCGCGGCGCCAGGCCCCCGCCTAGCGCCTAGGCGCCGCCTAGGCCGATTTTTAAAACAGAGGATACTTACGCCACGCCATTACTACTCGGTAACATAGCTTTAATCAATAAGCATCACTCCCTCCGTTTCAAGATATAGGATCCATTGCTTTTGTATTTTACAAAGGTACCTGACCTTATATTTTGGAATATTTATTTCTGTAAATTATATGACATAATTGCACATAACTACTTAAGTTTAACGGAAAAAATAAGGTTTAACCCATTGTAGTTGACACACTTTGTGCAATAGGTCACTATACTTTTAAAAAAAGTAATTAACCGATTGAACTAATAAAAATTGAGAAATTGAGTCATTCGTCAAACAAATCAAGCGTCAGTCCATATTTTTACTAGGTGACTGTTTTAAAAGTAAAAGAATTAAAAATAATATGTTGATAAAAACACAAGCCAAACACAACAAGGTCTGAGAGCATGCTAGGTACATGAATGTGAGGAAAAAAAACCGAAATATTGGAGTTCAATGAATCTTTTGATTCATGAAATTGGAGCCATTGAAGCTGATTTCGTGGAAAAAATTAGGACTATTCCTGGGTTTACTCTTGTTGTATTACAAACTTGAGGGAAATTGATAAATGATAATATCCTTCTTCTCCCTTCTTTTGGGATTCAGAGCTTGGGATCGAGGCTGGAATAGATGATTGGATGTGTCAGAAACTTCCTCAACAAATTCGCAGCCAAATTTTTTTGGCCGAATTCACCAAGATTAGGTTGTTTATAAACCCCTGCACAAACCTAATGAAAGTTTTATTTGTTGTTACAACAATTACTATATCTTAGTTTTAATCGTTCATTGAACTTCTCTCTATACTCTCCCTGTAATGGTGGGATTCAATGTTTGTCTTCAAATTCTGCAGGTTAGTTTAATGGGAAAGAATATCACTGTTGAATTTGTGATGGAGTGTTCTAATTTTGAGGAGTTTGTGTTAAAAATTTTGAATCTTCATACTGTTGCTAAGTTATGAATCTTTTTTGTCAGAGCTTGCATTCCATGTTTTTGTTGGAGAACCACAAGATAGGAAGAAGGTTCAAAACTGGCTTCTTCATTTCTATGGTGTTTGTGGCAGATGTATTGATGCAAATATGGTGTTTGATGACATGCTTATGAGAGATGTAATCTCCGGTACTGGTTTGCATATAGAGACTAATACGGACAATAAGATTCTTTCCCATCATTCCGGTGATGGGACTGATGATAAGGAGAAGATGAACAATATATTTGTATACGTAGAGAGAATGAAAAAAGAGAAAACGGAATATATATATATATATATATATATATATATATATATATATATATATATAATCCAAATCACTTTGTTTCTCTCTTTTTTTGGCCACTTCATTACCTTGTGGATTCTTATTTTTTTCCTTTAGCTGCTGCAAGGATAATAAATCAATGGACATCCAATTTATTTAACAGAATGTCACAATTCCATAATTTTAATTAGTTTAATCGGGTAATTGCATTTTTTTAAAAGTACAGTTGGCTATTGCACAAAATGTGCCAACTACAATGGAGTAAACCTTATTTTTGCCTAAATTTAACCGTTGGTTATTCTATTAACACAATTAACAGCAAGACTAGACAGAAAGGAAGGGAAAAAAACACTTCACAGTAGGAAAGTAAACTAAGTCATACTTGCAAGAAAATAAAAATTTAAGTAAGCCAAGTCATACCTCTCTGCACTTTTCTTGGTGTACTGCCAAAAGCTCATTATATTTTATTTGCAAATCTGAAATTTCGGCTTGTAGCTTTTCATAATCAGATACACTTGGACCTCCTATTTTTTGTTGGATGAACCTGTCAATCCAAGAAATAGAGTTGCTTCTCATGACCACAAAAACAACTGTATTTAGAATCTTAATAATGAATATATCGATAACGTAAATCCCAAAGGAAGAACAATATAAGAATGAGGCGCATTAGAAATGCTATGATCCATAATTTACATGTTATGTGTGTAAACAACTACCATAGACAATCTTAGTGAGTAATGTCAAACACATCCCAGGCTAATCTTCTAGTTATGTTCTCTAAATAGATCACAGCCCAAACAAATTGTGTATGGTTTTACTTGTTATATATGGAGTACCCTCGGAAAAATGGGGGCAGACAAAAAAGTTTAATTCTACAACTACTAAACAAACATTACGTGATGAACTGATAATCTGGGCTATACTTCAAAACATGGAGATCATGTTTAAGAATTAAAAGAACTCACTCAATAGCCGAGGAAGGTTTGTCATTTTGCTCGTATAGTGCCACAAGAACTACACTTGAACAGAAAGAAAAAAAGAACATAATAAAATAAGAGCAAAATCAAACAAATCTTAATAAAATAAAAGGACCCTGATTAAATTGTAATTTTGACAAAAGAAAATTTTAAGACTTAAAACTGAGGAAACCTTTAGTCAAAGCATCAAGAACTCCAGTAGACTCCAAGTACTTACTAAAAGCTTCCTTCTTTGCTTCTTTCTCCTGTGAAAAACATAAAAATAGACGAGAATCAGACTTGGCATACACATACAGGTCCAAGAGCCAAAGTGACTGCATAACTACAATATCAGTTAGCTCCTTTTGCCAATAAGATCATATGAAAACATGAATGAAAAGAAGTGCTAGCAACATCCCTGAGATGATGAAGCAACAGAGATTTAATCATCGTAAGCTCAAAAAACTAAAAATCATATAAGAAATCTAACATTATTGAATATTGGCTAAAAGTAGACCCTTTGGCTTTGAATAGAGACACTTGTGTTCTTAAGAAGTTCTAGAGATTTCCTTCCATGCCCTTCCAAGGAAACAAAGGTGAAGCCATATCTAATTCTTATCACTAGCCTCGTTCCCTGTTTTAAACTACCAACCATTCAAGAAAGGACAAGAAAGAAAATTGAAATGATTTCAAAATCACTAGCTATAAACAAAGAAGGAAACTATGCTGATTCCTCCACTAACGTATAGACGCAATTGCAACCCCAATTTGGAAGCAAATCATAGTGAAGACAAAGATATAAGTTTTAATTTACTATAATAGTTTAATTTATTCAATTTTTTGGTAAGTTATCATGATATTTTCTTTTGGCACCATAACTGAATTTTATATAAATGCTCTTCTATTGTGTTTTTTCTTTTGTGTATAAATTTTTTATAGAAGTAACCTTCTCATTGTGAAATGGAGAGAAAATGGAGGATTAACGAGGAATCTGACAAGTAACTAAATAAGAGCCAAAAGCCAAATAAAATACTTATGACAACCATCAATAAGAAGCTAAACCTACCAAAATCATGTACAGAATTTCTTTAAAGCACCAGTAATCTATTTGTAAAATTCCAAAGTTTATCATCCTCCTCTTGTACAAAAATATTACACAGATAATGACAAATACCACATGTAAGGACACAAACAAATACTAGTATAGCGGGTCAAGCAGTAATTTAACATCGTTGCTAGTCAAAATTTGGAAACAAGAACATAAGAAAGAGACTAAACTTTTACTCAATGATACAAAATTTCAAACAAATAAAACAGAAAAATAAATTCAGAGAGACAACAATTTAAATAAGAAATTGTACAATTTTAAATGACTGTAGAATCTTGGTTACAAAATGAAGGTTTATCACGAGCTAATAGACTTAGTTAAATCAAAGTCTACCCAGAAAGACATAAGAGAGTTTGTACGAACTAACCATCTCTTCTAGCATCTGCAAACTCAATTCACCTTGGCTCCAAAGAAATTGAATTTATAAACTCTCTTTAGTTTGACAGAAACTGAATTGCTCTGAACAGTAATGTTAATGGTAGTTTGCTTTCAGCTTAAGAAGTATGCAAGATCAGGAGTGAAAAAGGAGAAATGACAAACTAAACCTTTATACTATCAATGGCACGCGAGAATAGTTAGAAAGGCTCTTTTGATCGTGACACCACCTTCTATTCCTACAGGAACATAAATTATTCCTTTTAGATCAAGAAAGTGAAATCTGTACAAGCACAATTAAATAAATGAACTTAACCAAAAAGAAAAACAGAGGAAGGAAAGAACAGATTGACATGCCAAATGAAGAATTATGAATTATAAGTAATAGTATTCTCTATTACTTACTCCCTCCATTCCAAAATTAGAGATACATTTTTAAAACAATGATTCTTAAAAAAATTATGTTTCCAAATTTATTCTTAGTATTAACTAATAATTTAGTAGCGGTGGTTGTGTGATGCTAGAAATGATAGTAACAATTGATGACATCTTAGGAATATCTTGCCACCTTATATTCCTAAAGTATCTCTAATTTTGGAATTGATCAAAAAAGAAAATATATCTCTAACTTTGGAATAGATGGAGTATATAAGTTGATAACTAAATAAAAAGCAAATATAAGGATACATTAAATAACCTTTTCGAGTTTGACTTTTGAAAGTCAATTTAAGATATTTTCAAATTCAAAATTGATGTAGTTCATTTATCTTTTGAAAATAACAAATCTTATAATTAATAATACAATTTAAATAGTTTACAAATCTTATAATTATATTGTTTAAAACAAAATTAATTTATATCAATTTTGAATTAGAAAATATCTCAAACTGACTTCTTATAATTTGGAACAAATGGAGTTGTTAGGGATTCTAGAGGATTGTAGGAGCATGATTTTAGGAATAATATGTAGTGATTTTAGGAATAATATGTGGAGTGATATGTGTTAGTCATTGATTTACTTTCCTTATATAGCATGAGTCTTGGTCTATAAAAGGCTCAGCTCTTATTTGTACTTCCACTTTACATGGTATCAAAGCCATGATTTTTTAAGTTCTTTCTCCAAGTCTCTTTTTAATTCTTCATCCGCCTCCTTCCTTTCATTTTTTTTCCTTCAACAAAAAATATATATATTCATCGTGAACAGTGACGTTACTGTTCATCGTGAACAGTAACAATACTGTTCTACTTTGCTTTGGTAGATGTATGTGAGAAGTACTTGGGTCGTGAAAATTTGTCGGTGATTTAATAGTAGCCTTTTGATGTTTCTTTGCCTCGTGGGATTTATTTTGTGATTGGATATATGAGGTACTCGGCGCACTAGTATATATTTGTTTGGGTTAGGTGCATGTGGTTACTGTTTAGTTGTGAACTTGTGATCCTTTGTCGTAGTTTGTTGCTTAGGAATATTTCATACAAGATATTCCAAGAAAGATGTCAACAACACCCGAGCCTACTATGAGCCAGAATTCTGGTACATCTTCATCTGACTGTCGACCGTCAACAACTGTTACAGAAGTACTATCTTCATCAACTATCTTACTAATAGGAAATTGGAAGGCGTTACCAATTATTCGCAGTAAAGGAAGATTGTGAGGTTGGAACTGATTAGCAGAGAACAAGGCGATCACTTAACTGTAAACGTTTCCAATGAGGCATGGAAGACAGTCGATGTCAGGATTCTCTATCAGATACTTAATTTCATGGACAGTCAGTTTGTTGATTTAGTTACATACATTGATACCGTCAAAGAATTGTGGGAGTACTTGGCGGTGATGTACTCGACAAAATAATCTTGCTCGTATCTATGAGGTCTCTCAAGACTTTTATAAGATTCGTCGAGACGAACGCCCACTTACACAATTCTTTGCTGGTTTTAAGAAGATGTACGAGGAATTCAATTAATTACTCCCTATTAACGCAGATGTGACACAAATGTAAGCCCAACGTGATCAGTTGGCAGTTATGGGTTTCCTAGGTGCTCTTGGATCAAAATTTGAAACTATTCACTCCTAGATTCTTAACAGCCCGATGGTACCATCTTTTACAGATACTTTTGCTCGAGTTTTATGTGTCTCCCGTGATGCTACCCCTACGGTTAAGTCTTTTGATAAGTCTGCTTTACTTGCTTCCTATGGGAGAGGTACAGGTCGTAGTGGTCCTGCAAATGTTCGTGGCTGTAGATTTGACGATCTGGAGGACGAGTTTTGGAGGCAGAGGGATTAGTAGGAGTCAGAGTTTAGACAACAATGGAGGGACAAGACTAAACAAAGTATGTTATCATTGTGGAGAGTCCGGTCATGTTCAACGCTTTTGTAGACATCTTTATAATCGGGGACAATCAAGATTTGCAAATGTGGTTGGTTGCTGGTTTGGAAAGTGGGGGACAATCTTCTGTTCATACATCATCCGAGGAAAAGACAGTGATTATGACCCCAACAGAGTATGATGCCTACACGCAGTATCAGGTTTCTCAACAGTCGTCCTCTACTTCCACCTTTATTTTTGTTCAAACAGGTAATGCTAGTGCTTGCCTCACTACCTCTCATCCTTGGATAATAGATTCAGGGGCATCTGATCACATGACAAGTATATCTATACTCTCTTTCATTTTCAAACTATGTCCCTTATTCCCAGTATCACTTTAGCAGATGGTTCCACGGTCATTGTAAAGGGCACTGACACTGCTATTTTAAGTCCGTCTCTCTCGTTAAACTCTACACTATATATACCTGACTTTCCATTTAATCTTTTTTCTGTGAGCAAATTAACAAAGACTTACAATTGTTCTGTAACCTTTTATCCTAATTCGTGTCTTTCAGGATCTTACGACGAAGAGGATGATTGGTAGAGGTCATGCATCTGGAGGTTTATATATGTTCGATGATTTAATCCCTCGACCTATTGCTTGTTCTAGTATCGCCTCACCACTTCAAGTCCACTGTCGATTGGGACATCCTTCCTTAGCAAACTTGAAGAGATTAATGTCGTGTTTCAGTTACTTGTCTAGTTTAGACTGTGAATCTTGCCAATTTGGGAAACACCATCGTGTTTCATATTCTCCTAGAGTCACTAAAAGGTCTGCGCACCTATTTGATTGGTTCATTCTGATATTTGGGGTCCTTGCCCAGTAGTGTCGCAGCTTGGTTTTCGTCATTTTGTGATCTTTGTGGACGATTACTCACGTGTTATTTGGCTTTATTTAATGAATAATATGTAGTGATTTTAGGAATAATATGTGGAGTGATATGTGCTAGTCATTGATTTACTTTCCTTATATAGCATGAGTCTTGGTTTATAAAAGGCTCAGCTCTTATTTGTACTTCCACTTTACATGGTATTAAAGCCATGATTTTTTAAGTTCTTTTTCCAAGTCTCTTTTTAATTCTTCATCCGCCTCCTTCCTTTCATTTTTTTTCCTTCAACAAAAAAATATATATATTCATCGTGAACAGTGACGTTACTGTTCATCGTGAACAGTAACAGTACTGTTCTACTTTGCTTTGGTAGATGCATGTGAGAAGTACTTGGGTCGTGAAAATTTGTCGGTGATTTAATAGTAGCCTTTTGATGTTTCTTTGCCTCGTGGGATTTATTTTGTGATTGGATATATGAGGTGCTCGACGCACTAATATATATTTGTTTGGGTTAGGTGCTTGTTTGGGTTAGGTTCATGTGGTTACTGTTTAGTTGTGAACTTGTGATCCTTTGTCGTAGTTTGTTGCTTGGGAATACTTCATACAAGATATTCCAAGCAAGATGTCAACAACACCCAAGCCTACTATGAGCCAGAATTCTGGTACATCTTCATCTGACTCTCGACCGTCAACAACTGTTACAGAAGTACTATCTTCATCAACTCGTCTTACTAATAGGAAATTGGAAGGCGTTACCAATTATTCGCAGTGGAGGAAGATTGTGAGGTTGGAATTGATTAGCAGAGAACAAGGCGATCACTTAACAACAGTAAACGTTTCCAATGAGGCATGGAAGACAGTCGATGCTAGGATTCTCTATCAGATGCTTAATTTCGTGGACAGTCAGATTGTTGATTTAGTTACATACATTGATACCGTCAAAGAATTGTGGGAGTACTTGGCGGTGATGTACTCGACAAAATAATCTTGCTCGTATCTATGAGGTCTTTCAAGACTTTTATAAGATTCGTCGAGACGAACGCCCACTTACACAATTCTTTGCTGGTTTTAAGAAGATGTACGAGGAATTCAATTCATTACTCCCTATTAACGCAGATGTGACACAAATGTAAGCCCAACGTGATCAGTTGGCAGTTATGGGTTTCCTAGGTGCTCTTGGATCAAAATTTGAAACTATTCACTCCTAGATTCTTAACAGCCCGATGGTACCATCTTTTACAGATACTTTTGCTCGAGTTTTACGTGTCTCCCGTGATGCTACCCCTACGGTTAATTCTTTTGATAAGTCTGCTTTACTTGCTTCCTATGGGAGAGGTACAGGTCGTAGTGGCCCTGCAAATGTTCGTGGCTCTGCAAATGTTCGTGGCTGTAGATTTGACGATCTGGAGGACGAGTTTTGGAGGCAGAGGGATTAGTAGGAGTCAGAGTTTAGACAACAATGGAGGGACAAGACTAAACAAAGTATGTTATCATTGTGGAGAGTCCGGTCATGTTCAACGCTTTTGTAGACATCTTTATAATCGGGGACAATCAAGATTTGCAAATGTGGTTGGTTGCTGGTTTGGAAAGTGGGGGACAATCTTCTGTTCATACATCATCCGAGGAAAAGACAGTGATTATGACCCCAACAGAGTATGATGCCTACACGCAGTATCAGGTTTCTCAACAGTCGTCCTACCTCTCATCCTTGGATAATAGATTCAGGGGCATCTGATCACATGACAAGTATATCTATACTCTCTTTCATTTTCAAACTATGTCCCCTATTCCCAGTATCACTTTAGCAGATGGTTCCACGGTCATTGTAAAGGGCACTGACACTGCTATTTTAAGTCCGTCTCTCTCGTTAAACTCTACACTATATATACCTGACTTTCCATTTAATCTTTTTTCTGTGAGCAAATTAACAAAGACTTACAATTGTTCTGTAACCTTTTATCCTAATTCGTGTCTTTCAGGATCTTACGACGAAGAGGATGATTGGTAGAGGTCATGCATCGGGAGGTTTATATATGTTCGATGATTTAATCGCTCGATGTATTGCTTGTTCTAGTGTCACCTCACCACTTCAAGTCCACTGTCGATTGGGACATCCTTCCTTAGCAAACTTGAAGAGATTAATGTCTTGTTTCAGTTACTTGTCTAGTTTAGACTGTGAATCTTGCCAATTTGGGAAACACCATCGTGTTTCATATTCTCCTAGAGTCACTAAAAGGTCTGCGCACCTATTTGATTTGGTTCATTCTGATATTTAGGGTCCTTGCCCAGTAGTGTCGCAGCTTCGTTTTCGTCATTTTGTGATCTTTGTGGACGATTATTCACGTGTTATTTGGCTTTATTTAATGAAAAATCGCTCTCAATTGTTTTTTATTTTCTCCAATTTTGTGACTGAAATACAAACTCAGTTTGGCAGTACTATTCGTGTATTACGCAGTGATAATGCTCTTGAGTATTTTGCATCTCCCTTTTCTACTTTCATGACTTAGAGAGGCATTATTCACCAGTCCTCGTGTACTGATACACTACAACAAAATGGTGTTGCGGAGTGGAAAAACCGACATATTATGGAGGTTACACGTGCTTTAATGTTTGAAATGTGTGTTCGTAAACCATTTTCGGATATGCAGTTTTAACAGCGTGTCATCTTATTAACCGCATGCCTTCATCTGTGTTACACGGGACTATACATTTTTCTTTGTTGTTTCCTTCTCAGGTTTTATTTTCTTTGCCCCCGAAAGTGTTTGGGTGTGTTTGCTTTGTTCGTGATCATCGTCCTAATAACACAAAGTTGGATCCTAAAGCCATTAAGTGTTTATTTGTTGCCTATTCTCGCTCTCAAAAAGGTTATCGTTGTTATTATCCTGATCTTAAAAGATATTTTGTTAGGTCTGATGTGACCATTTTTAAGTCTACCCCTTTTTCTTCACAGCCTCATTCTGTCTCTGATTTAGATGAAGAGATACCTACTTACATTATTCAGTCTACAACTTCTCTACCTCCATCTCAACCAGTTCCCAAGATTTAGTATGTATACCGTCGTCGTCCCAGAACAGATATAACGCCTAATGATGTTTCGATTTCTTCTTCAACATCTTTGTCCGATGATCCTAGTAAATCTCCTTCTGATCCTGACCTGTCTAATTTAGATAACATTATTGCCCTGCGAAAAGGTAAACGAAGTTGTACCCAACATCCTCTTTCTGCTTTTCTCTCCTATTTTGGTGTTTCTTCCAATGTTCTAAAAGACGCTAAGCGGGAGACGGGAGGCCGGGGGGCCTACTGCCTAGGGGGCCTAGGCGGAATTTTTTATTATAAGCCAATTTTAATATTTTATCTTACATTTATCCAAACAAAACAATAATATAAACCAAAACAATCTATAATAAAGATACTAAAGGCCTTTGCTTAAAATTCAAACACATCCATATTGTTAATGTCAAAGTTCAAACACAAACATGCAATTGTTCAAAGTTCAAATGTATTTGTAACGTATTAGTTTTATTCATAAACAAGATTGCTATTAAATAATAAAATTTAAAATTTCAAGAATTTAATTCAATATTAAAACTTAAGAAACTAAACATAAATTTAAGAATTATATTGAATTAAACTAAATATTACAAATGTATCATCATTTATATAATTTAAAGTTGGTACAAGTTCAAAAAATTACAACTATAATAAAATTATCCATTTTGACTTGATATTGTTCACTTCTTGTTGTGATTTGAGATTGCTACAACCTGTATTATGAATATGGTAAATTATTAGAAAAATAAATATATCAAGATCTAGTTTAGATAGTTATTAGAATAAAAAAACCTCTTAGCCTAAACATCGCCTAGGCCCCGCCTAATTTCCTGGAGAGAATTTTTTGCCACGTTAGGGCCTAGCGCCTAGGCGGGGAGCCAGGGGGGCCTAGAGCCTAGGCGAAGATTTTTAGAACACTGGTTTCTTTTGCCCATAATACCTGTCTATCTACTATTTCTGCTCATCTTTTTACTAAAACAGTTAAGAAAGCACTATCTAATTCTGGTTGGAGGACACCTATGGAAGAGGAAATGATGGCTTTAGAGAAAAATGGTACATGGGAGTTGGTGATGCCTACTCCAAATACATCGATTGTTGGTTGCAAGTGGGTTTACACAATGATGGTAAATCTGATGGTTCTCTTGCTTTCCTTAAGGCTCGATTAGTTGCAAAAGGATATGCTCATGTTCGTAGTATTGATTATTCTGAGACTTTTTCTCCTGTTGCTAAAATGACCTTTGTTAGATTATTAATTTCTCTGGCAGCTTCTCATCATTGGCCTTTACATCAATTGGATGTCAAAAATGTTTTTCTTCATGGTGATTTAAATGAAGTTGTATATATGAAGCAACCACCTGGTTTCGTTACTCAAGAAGAATCAGGTCTGTTATGTACACTCAAGAAATCCTTATACGGGCTAAAACAATCTCCACGGGCATGGTTTGGGAAATTTACACAGGTTGTTCTTCAGTTTGGATTACTTCGATATGACAGTGATCACTCTATGTTTTATCATGAGAGTAGTGCTGGAAGAATTTTGTTGGCCGTGTATGTTGATGATATTGTTATTACCGGTGATGATAAGCAGGGAATAATGAATTTGAAATCTTTTTTTATGCAAAAATTTGAAACCAAAGATTTGGGAAAGTTGAAATATTTTTTGGGTATTGAGGTGGCTCAATCTAGTAAAAGAATTTTCCTATCTTAGAGGAAGTATGTCTTCTTAGACTTGTTGGAGGAAACATGTCTTCTTGGATCAAGGCCAGTTCACACGCCCATAGATTCAAGTCAAAAGTTAACAACAGGGAGAGATATTTTAGAAAATCCAGAGCAGTATCTACGACATGTGGAAAAACTTAACTATCTCACCATTACTCGTCCCGACATTGCGTTTCCTGTTAGTGTTGTTAGCCAGTTCTTATCTTGTCCTAGGTCTTCATATTGGGATGCAGTTATGAGGTTATTGAAGTATCTTAAGGGAGCACCGGGGCGTGGATTGGTCTTTCATGATTATGGTCATATGAGAGTTGAAGGATTTTTCGATGCTGATTGGGCTGGATCTCCAACAGATAAGAGGTCTACTACATGGTATTGTATGTTCATTGAAGGTAACTTGGTGTCATGGAAGAGTAAGAAACAGACTGTTGTGTCCCGATCCAGTGCTGAGTCAGAGTGTAAAGCAATGGCTCACGTAACACGTAACATGTGAACTAATATGATTGAAACGCTTGTTGACCAAATTAGGGTTTAACAAGTTAGTCCCTATGTAACTTTGGTGTGACAATCAAGCAGCTCTTTACATTGCATCTAATCCAATATTTCATGAGAGAACCAAAAACATAGAAGTTGACTGTCATTTATTCGGGAAAAGATACAAGGGGTTATATCCACCAATCATGTGAAGACCGACGATCAGCTTGCTGACGTGTTTACTAAAGCTTTAGGGTCAGCTCGAATCTCCTATATTTGTAACAAGCTCGGCATGATTGATATCCATGCTCCAGTTTGAGGGGGAGTGTTAGGGATTCTAGAGGATTCCAGGAGCATGATTGTAGGAACATGATTTTAGGAATAATGTGTGGAATGATGTGTTAGTCGTTGATTTACTTTCTTTATATAGCATGAGTCTTAATCTATAAAAGGCTCAACTGATATAATATAAGGAGTAAACTCTCCACTTTAAACAACACATTTGTTGCCTAGGGATTTATTAAGCATAAGAATCCCCAAATCTAGAGGGGGAGGGAGAATGCGCATGTGATAGAGCATTAATTAAGAGTGTTGTGGTGTTGCAACAAATCAATAAAATTCACATATTTATAGATGATCTTGTGTGGCACTTCATGGATCACCAAGTGATACAATCCTGATCAAGCTCTCATCAAACGATAATAACCCAATTCAAGTCTCAGTGGTTCATCAAATAATTTTAAATAATTGGGTTGAAGATTATTCAAGGGAGTACAATTCAAGTATTATTGGGTCGATCCAATTGGCCCATTCAATTCAGTCTATGCATGGATTTTATGTGGAGCATAGTGAGTCAAATATTATGGGACATCATCTTGTATTCAACATGTTAATATCCAATTGGCCCATTCAAGTATTATTGGGTCGATCCAATTGGCCTATTCTTTTCAGTCTATGCATGGATTTTATGTGGAGCATAATGGGTCAAATATTATGGGACATCATCTTGTATTCAACATGCTAATATGTCAGATTGCATGGAAAGGAGGATTAGACTATTCACATGTGGGCCATCAAATATATTAAGCAACCATGCATCTACTTAACAAGTTAACATATTATGGGACACGTATTCATTTATGTTTACCAAACATGGAGCAAGGGTTATATTCAAGCATGTGGGCCACGGTTTATTCACATATTTAGCAAGCAAATCAAGTTGGGTTTTTAGCATATCATGAAGCATAGTCAGCAGCCAACTAAATTAACGGATGAATGTTCACACGGCAAAGATTCTAACGCGGCAAATAATTTCTTTTATCCGGTAAGGATTTTTAGATTTTTATAATTCTATTGTAATTAGGATTTCTTTTTAATTAGAATTTCTTTCCAAATTGACTTCTATTTCCTTATAGAAATTAGGGTTATAGTTTATAAATTCCTATTAGGATTTGGATTGTTTTGAGTAGTATAAATATTGGTCCAAGTTGATGTAATCAAACACAATATACATTATTCATTATTCAATAAACTTGTGAGGTTATTCTTTACTTTTGGTTCTTTGAAGAATTCCTACGAAAAGAGTATTTTCTTAATTATTTCTTTGAGATTCAATTTGACTTTATCATACAACAATTCATAGTTATGTCTGGCGTTTTCTACCGCTTCAATCGTCGATTGTACCGAGATTACCGTCTAATGTATAGACGAGGGGTTAAGGTGCTGCAAGCAATTCACCCAACAACTGTTCTAGAAACGATCCGGGCGACGACCACCTCAAGCAAGCGTGCCGTAGAGTCTATCATTTGGTATCAAAGCCAAGCCTTTCTAGCGAGTTACTTATCTTTACTTTTCTGTCGAAATATATATAAAAAAACAAAAACAAAAAAAATCATATTTTATTTTCCATTGTGCTAACCAAATTTGTAGCACACCATCAAATCATCAAATTCCAACCAAGAGTTCATACCGTTCCATCATCATTAATTTTGAAACGGAGTTACAAATTACAAATCTGAGGCATAAGGCAATCAATCGGTGATTTTGTGGTATTCTGATAGTTGCACCATCTATATTTTTTTTTGTTTCGTGATAAGTAATTTTTGAATTGAATAGTAAAACCAAGAATTTTGCGAGGGGAATTCAAAAAGAACCTATTAGAGAAAATATTTGAGGTAAAAGGCTTAGTGGTGAGAATAATCGAGGGCAAAAGCCAAATTTGAGTGATACACGAGTGATTCATCATTATTTGAGCGAAACACGTAAGGGAGTGTGAGGAAAATTTTTATCTACTAACCTTTGTTTTGTAGCAAACATGTATGGCTACAATTATGAAAGTTCTTATGGGTCTCGAAGGAATACTTTCCAAGGCAATATTGATACAAAGGCATATCTGAGATGGGAGAGAAAAATGGAGCAAGAATTTGACTGTCATGATTACTCTGAGCGGAGGAAGGTCAGACGGGCAGTTCAAGAGTTCTCCGATCATACAATTATATGGTGGCAGCTTAGCAAACAAAAACATGGGGAGCGTCCGTTCGAGACATGGGCATAATTAAAAACAGCAATGAGAAAGCGGTTTGCTCCAGTACAGTGTGATAGGAGGGAGGAGTATACATCTCTAAAACACGTGGAACAACCTTCAAAAGCGATCTACATTAGAAGATGATATGAGGGTTCGCAGACATGGAAACAAAGAGGATTCACATTGGATACAACCCCAAGACACTCTTAAGGCATCTAAGAACTTAAGAGAAGACATCAATGAGAGCTTTAAGGGGGTGGAAGAATATTGGATGTAACTACAATATACTTCTAAGGCGCAAAAGAAACAAGATCGGCCGAGGGAGGTGGAAGAAATTATAGAATATGCAGTCCAAGGAGAGTTATTGAGTTCGAGTGTTCAAGATGAAATCCATGATCAAAAGCAAGATGGTGAACATCCGAAAGAAAGTAATCAAGAAGATGAGTTTGTAAAAGGAAATACATGTGAAAAAGATTAACAAAAAAAAATTGTTCAAAAGATTAATAATGTAAAAGAAAAGTTTGAAAAGAATGAGAGAACAGAAGAGAGAATGAAAATAAACGAGAGAAAAACAAACGAGGGTGAGCATAAAGAAGAGAGAGCAGAAATATGCGACTATGAAAAAGAGTGAGTTAAAAAGTGAGTTATATTTTGAAAAACCAATGACAGTACATTCGTACAAGGCGTCGCTTTTGAATACTAATGATTCTTTTTTGTCTAGTTCTGTTATTTCTCTTGTGCAGGTTGTTGATGATATACCCCGTGCTATTATTCCATACCAATTAGCTGATAGTATTCCCGAGGAGACGACAGAGTTACCAAGGCGGGTTGGAGAGTTGGTGAAAGTGGGTATCGTGAGAGAAGACATGAGTTCATGTGTTGATTATGAGATCATAGTATCTAAGGAGGATGGGACAACAAGTTTGTTCGTCGATTTTGAATTGGTAAACAAGTATCGTTATTCTTTTTCTTGTTTGGATAATATGCTTGATAGATTGCATAGTACTTGTGTTTTATCTACATGTGATAATGATCATGTGATGACAATGCCTAATCAATTTAGCACGAGAGATTGTGATAAATGGAAAATTGTTTTAGCATGTGAGTTATATAGGTGGTTAGTTATTTCTGTTAGATTAACTTATGCATCTAGTGTTTTCATGAGTTATTTAAAACATGCTTTGCATGCTTCCGTTGGAAAATTTGTTGTTAGCTATTTTGATGGTAGAATCGTTTTTATCATAAACTATGGAAGATATTTGATTTATGTTGTTAGTTTATGATCATGATATATATTCTCGTTTTCGATGTGTTTACATGCATGAAATTAATTCTAGGTTTTGTTATCCAAATATTGACTTAGGGTTTCATGCTAGTCAATCTTTACATGAATTGTCGTTAGTTGACAATGGTAGTAATCATGTTGTTTCGTTGGAGCAATCTTCATTGCATGATTTGCTATCATATGGTTTTGATTCAAGAAGTGTTTATCATCAAGATGGTTTGAGAGATGAGTTATTTGCATGTTTAGTTAGTTCACTTAGATTAGCTAAGGCATTGCATACTTACATGGAATTGTTGAATTATATTTTGCATTCTTTCATGAAAAAATTTGTTATTCTCTATTTTGATGATATTTCGATTTTTGTCAACACTTTGGGAAATTCTTTAGCATGTGTTGAGTTTGTTTGTGATAATCGTCGATATGCTATTGAATTTTCAACTTATGATTGTGACATTTTTACTCTGTTGATAACATTATTTGTTCTTTATTGTGTTAATGTCAATGGAAAAAGGGAGGTTGGTTGTGTTTTGCAGATTCATGAAGCATGGATCGTGCAGTTCATCCCGTTCAATGTATAAGACATCTACAGGGAAGTGTTTTGAATATTGTTTTAGTAGACTATGCATATGATTTTGGTTTATTTAATTTCTTTGTGATTAGACAAAAGGAACTTATTGATTTGTTTTGTTTTGTGCTTAATCCAGGAATTCAAGAGAGTTTGCGTGAGAAACATGACAAATTTCAAGTATTGATATTTGATCCAGGTGCATTGACGAATGTGTTTCTGCGAAGGATTGAGATCATTATATTGACTTTTGATCCAGAAATTCGTCATTGGGAGAATCTACAACATGAAGAGTTTTGCGTGACGATTTTTGATCCAGGAAGATATAAGACTTTTCATATTCTTTCTAACTTTGCATTCATGATTATTTTAGTAGATAGTAGATTAGTTTATATAATTAGTGTTTTGGGAGTAACTGGTCTACAAATTGTCAATTCGGGAGAGAAGTCAAGCATTGTTATGTTCTTGGCGGGAGTTGGAGTTTTTGTTGCTTATATATGTAATTTGCGAGTTGAGTTTTGGCATTATGATTGGTTTGATGCTACTAACTTAGTTTGTTTTTATGTAGGAGCAACTTTGTGGTTGAATCATTTTCGAGAAGACGATGTGCCAGATTTGAGGACAAATCCTTTTGAAGAGGAGGGGAATGATACAATCCTGATCAAGCTCTCATCAAACGATAATAACCCAATTCAAGTCTCAGTGGTTCATCAAATAATTTTAAATAATTGGGTTGAAGATTATTCAAGGGAGTACAATTCAAGTATTATTGGGTCGATCCAATTGGCCCATTCAATTCAGTCTATGCATGGATTTTATGTGGAGCATAGTGAGTCAAATATTATGGGACATCATCTTGTATTCAACATGTTAATATGTCAGATTGCATGGAAAGGAGGATTAGACTATTCACATGTGGGCCATCAAATATATTAAGCAACCATGCATCTACTTAACAAGTTAACATATTATGGGACACGTATTCATTTATGTTACCAAACATGGAGCAAGGGTTATATTCAAGCATGTGGGCCACGGTTCATTCACATATTTAGCAAGCAAATCAAGTTGGGTTTTTAGCATATCATGAAGCATAGTCAGCAGCCAACTAAATTAACAGATGAATGTTCACGCGGCAAAGATTGTAACACGGCAAATAATTTCTTTTACCCGACAAGGATTTTTAGATTTTTATAATTCTATTGTAATTAGGATTTCTTTTTAAATAGAATTTCTTTCCAAATTGACTTCTATTTCCTTATAGAAATTAGGGTTATAGTTTATAAATTCCTATTAGGATTTGGATTGTTTTGAGTAGTATAAATAGAGGTCCACGTTGATGTAATCAAACACAATATACATTATTCAATAAACTTGTGAGGTTATTCTCTACTTTTGGTTCTTTGAAGAATTCCTAAGAAAAGAGTATTTTCTTAGTTATTTCTTTGAGATTCGATTTGACTTATCATACAACAATTCATAGTTATGTATGGCGTCTTCGACCGCATCAATCGTCGATTGTTCCGAGATTACCGTCTAAAGTATAGACGAGGGGTTAAGGTGTTGCAAGCAATTCACCCAACAACTGTGCTAGAAACGATCCGGACGACGACCACCTCACGCAAGCGTGCCATGGAGTCTATCACCAAGTGGTTTGATTAAGGAACAAAGTGAATCAGAGGCTCCTTCAAACAGATGACTAGGAAATACTTCGAATAATAAGAACTATTTATGGACTGAGTAGCAAAATCTTGAATTAATTTGGAAATGCAGTCATACAAGCTTTCTAGGAGACTCAATGTGGGAAGAGGACCATGATAATTCTAATCCCTTAAGATCTCAAACAGAAATGAAATCATAAGGTATGCAACTCAACTTGGGAGTAATGCAAGGAAGGAGCAGATAGAGAGGATGTAACACCCCCTTCCCGAAAAGGAAAGGGAGGTCACGTGCAAAGCACAACAAACCTCAAAATAAACAAACAGAGCACTAACAACCTCAAAACATTAATAGTGGTGATCCATCAATAAAGTAATAAGTACAATTCTCTAAACTGAGTCAAAATAATCAAAACTTAAAATTTGAATCAACCTAACTGGTCAAAGGCAAAACTCTCATCACACTAGCCCTGAATCACCCTTGCAAACCTGCCGGAAGAAAAACACAGCATGAGCCAATTGCCCAGTACGGATACAGATATACAAAAGATATACAGCAGATATACGAAAACAGTTGAGACAAATTACTGAACAAGCCTCAAGTGTAAGTACGAACGAAAATATAATATCCAAGGATCTGAATGGAATATATATGAATCAACATAATTGACGAAACCAATAAAAGAATAAAGAAATAGCGAACTGAAGTAACTAACTCAATGACTTGAACTGAACAAAAGCCAACAAAACTAATCCAATAAAATAATAGGCTGAAACAAACAGCTGGAGTTATTTCATACCGAATGAGCTCAGAAATATACCTTGCCACACAGGCAAGTCAAACTAATGCCACACAGGCAAGTCAAATGATGCCACATAGGCAACCAAAATAATGTCACACAGGCACATCAAAACAATGCCACACAGGCAAGTCAAATGATGCCACATAGGCAACCAAAATAATGCCACACAGGCACATCAAAATAATGCCACACAGGCAAGTCAAAATATATAATGCCACACAGGCAATCACACATTGGACCGCGAATCCAAATGTATGCAAATCGGATAGGTGTGTTTGGCACAACATCACCAATCCGCAGAACAGAAAACTAGGGTTAACCCATACGCCTCCCACAACAAAACACCAAACGGCCCACTTCCTCCGGAGCACAAAACGGAGACGCCGTGGACTAATCACACCGCCACGGAGAGTGTCATGCCTCTCGTGCCAAGACGACATGCCTGTGGTACCCCCACAGGTGGTTATAGCTCAGGTATACCCTACGGTATATTCTAATAAAAATACCATGTCACAACACATGCGACATAATACCAACAAAAGGGTTCTATATGTACATGTTGAACCAAATCAAATTATGGTCACAAGGTCTCAAAAGAAGGTAACAACATGTACCGCTCTACAATTATCAAAAATAAATATTAAACATGATATCCTAGTTCAAAGAGTACAAATACGAGTCCAGTGTGTCAACTCCAAAATGAAACAAATATATGAATTTCACAAGAAACAATTATGTGAAATAATAACAGAATTTGAAACGAGGAACAAAACGAATAAATCAAATTTAACAAAAGTATCGCTGAAAGAGTACGGAATCCGTACCTGATACTTCCAAATCATTTATAGCACACTCCACAAAATCTTACCCTCAAATGCCAACGATATCAAATACGAAACGTTATACATCACCTAAACATATTCACCTCAAATTAAAAATAATCCAAACTAATAATTCTAAAATAATTCACAATCTATTTAATATGCCTTTAATCATCGCTTTATATCAATTATTAATACTCCAAAATTTATATTCCAAATATTATTCGTTTAGACTCTCTCTCCGTTCGATCTAAATAATTTAATAAGATTTTATTACAATCTAATCATTAATAACATAATACAATTAAATTTATTATTAAAACTTTTATAACTATGACAATAAAATTAGTTAATTTAAATTCATATACATAACTTCAATTATATAAATTAATACTGTTTATACATTTCATGGCCAAAATTTAATTAACATAATATATATTAAAAAAAATAATTAAAAACCAACGCCTGCAGCAGTGCTGCAGGCCTAAAACTTGCATAATATACATATATAATCCTTATATATATATATATAAAATAATGAATCATGCCTGCTGTAAAGTTGAAATCAGAAGTTATATATATTACCGTAATATATATCTATATATATATGTATATCACATTCCTGAAGCAAGCCATCCACTTTAATTATTATATATACATAATATAATAATAATAATATTCATGAACAAATGACTTTTTACCTTGATCAATTCACTGTACTCTTTTTCTTTTCCTCCAATATCAGCCGACCCTAGCTATTATTTCTCTTTCCCCCCAATTCGTATTAGGCGTATACAAGTATGATTAGGTTTTGTACTTATTTATTTATTATTTAATATATCTTATTGTGTCTCCTAATTTTAATAGAATTTTAATATTACCCAAATACAAAATAGACCCAATTAGTATAAAAGCCCAAATTAATGTAATCACATACTTATTATGGTCCACAATAATTAAATACAATTTGATAATTAAATACAATTTGACCCAAATAAAAACAAAGTCCAATTAATGTTTAACAATTAAATATTTTTTTTTTTTCCGGGTATTACATCACCTACCCCTTAAAAAGGATTTCGTCCCCGAAATCAAAAGAGTAACAAAGATTTACCTGACATAAAAAAATGAGGATATTTTTGCCGAATAGACTCCTCTATCTCCCAAGTAGCTTCCCGCTCCGAATAATTTTAGCACAAGACTTTAACAAAAGAAATTATCTTCCTCAATTTTAATTTTATCAATTATTTAATTATCTACTAAAGAATTTAATCTTCCAAACAAAACAAAGAAGAAAAGAGGGAAACAAAATCATTTACCTTTTTCCCATTTAAATACAATTGTATAAAATCACATCAATTATTATTTAAAAAAAAAATTGAGTTATTACATTTTTCACCCCTTAAAAATAATTCCGTCCTCGGAATTCAAATAAGCTACAAAAAGTAATAATTTAGTTACGACGTAGCGCCGCCATTTGTAACGATCAACGTGGATAAGTCATCGGTCTACGCAATTATCAATGTACTTGTAAAAGATCCGTCAGCTACCGTGTCAAG
This sequence comes from Panax japonicus, assembly GCA_020205505.1. Lineage (NCBI taxonomy): Eukaryota > Viridiplantae > Streptophyta > Magnoliopsida > Apiales > Araliaceae > Panax > Panax japonicus. Next base: position 23,084,261 of record CM035112.1, on the reverse strand, counting down.
CCTTGGCAGGGTTCTTCGTGTTGCATCAATTTAGATCACATGTTCCACCATTGGTGCGGGTTGTCGCTAACATCTTTGAGTTTCATTCTTATAAACGTACTATTCGAAAAATAATTCAAAATCACAAAAATTTCTCTTCATCTAAATACGATTCGAATACCCAAAATATTTAAAATTATCTCTAATTCGTAAAACGTTTATATTCCACGCATGACAAAGATTTAACAAATTATTTTTATTTAATTTACATTAAATCGATCATACAAAACTCCAAGGATATCGGATAAACCAAACAACTCAACAAATTATATCAACTTTTTCCTAAAGCTTCAAGAGCTTCAAAACATTCAAACCTCAATTTGAACTAGCTAGTTCTTAAATATTATTACACCAAGGAATATACTACTAAGATCTCTTTATTGCCAACTCTCCTAAGTCCTTAAGAATTTCAAAATATCATAACCTCAAATCAAATTAATTCTCAAATATTATTACACCAAAAATATACTACTGCTAAGATCTCTCCATCACCATACCAAACTCCAAATCATGTATTCTACTATCTGAATAAGCAAACTATAGCTTCCAAAATCTCTTAAAATATATTGAATTCATCACTTATTATATATCTAATCATTCAATAAATCAATCATCCCTTATTGCAAACCTTAATCCAATAAATTTTAGCCTCCCCATACTATCACAAGAAATTTCATAGAACATAACTCCAATATCTTATTAGAAATAGACACAAAATTGATAATTAACTCCAAATGATTAATCTAATTACCTCGAATATCAACAACTCAAATTACAAGAAATCCTCTATACTTAATAATTCATCTCATTATCATAGTATGACATCAACACAAACCTCAAATTATCCCCAAGCTTAACAAAACCAAAACCCAACTCAAATCAAATCCTCAAATCAACAATCATAATAATTGTCACAAAAAAAAATACAACTCTAAAAATAATTTTCCAAAATCATATGCTCGTTGATACCAATACTCATATCACAATCGCATCCCGAATAAGATCACTTCTTATTTGTACAAAATATAACTTTATTCACCTAACCGATTAAATCACAATTCTTAACTAATATCATTGCTCAATCACCTAAATAAATTATTCCACTTTCCTCAAATCAACTACAAATCGAAAAAGAATTGACAGTTAGTCAAAATAGAGACCAACCAAACAAAGAACAAAATTAAATCAAACTCTTACGTCTATCCAATGGTCTACCCACAACTCACAGGTCAAACCTAAATAGGTTTTCTACAAGAAAGAACCTAAGCTTTGATACCATCTCTGTAACACCCCCTTCCCGAAAAGGAAAGGGAGGTCACGTGCAAAGCACAACAAACCTCAAAATAAATAAACAGAGCACTAACAACCTCAAAACATTAATAGTGGTGATCCATCAATAAAGTAATAAGTACAATTCTCTAAACTGAAGTCAAAATAATCAAAACTTAAAATTTGAATCAACCTAACTGGTCAAAGGCAAAACTCTCATCACACTAGCCCTGAATCACCCTTGCAAACCTGCCGGAAGAAAAACACAGCATGAGCCAATTGCCCAGTACGGATACAGATATACAAAAGATATACAGCAGATATACGAAAACAGTTGAGACAAATTACTGAACAAGCCTCAAGTGTAAGTACGAACGAAAATATAATATCCAAGGATCTGAATGGAATATATATGAATCAACATAATTGACGAAACCAATAAAAGAATAAAGAAATAGCGAACTGAAGTAACTAACTCAATGACTTGAACTGAACAAAAGCCAACAAAACTAATCCAATAAAATAATAGGCTGAAACAAACAGCTGGAGTTATTTCATACCGAATGAGCTCAGAAATATACCTTGCCACACAGGCAAGTCAAACTAATGCCACACAGGCAAGTCAAATGATGCCACATAGGCAACCAAAATAATGTCACACAGGCACATCAAAACAATGCCACACAGGCAAGTCAAATGATGCCACATAGGCAACCAAAATAATGCCACACAGGCACATCAAAATAATGCCACACAGGCAAGTCAAAATATATAATGCCACACAGGCAATCACACATTGGACCGCGAATCCAAATGTATGCAAATCGGATAGGTGTGTTTGGCACAACATCACCAATCCGCAGAACAGAAAACTAGGGTTAACCCATACGCCTCCCACAACAAAACACCAAACGGCCCACTTCCTCCGGAGCACAAAACGGAGACGCCGTGGACTAATCACACCGCCACGGAGAGTGTCATGCCTCTCGTGCCAAGACGACATGCCTGTGGTACCCCCACAGGTGGTTATAGCTCAGGTATACCCTACGGTATATTCTAATAAAAATACCATGTCACAACACATGCGACATAATACCAACAAAAGGGTTCTATATGTACATGTTGAACCAAATCAAATTATGGTCACAAGGTCTCAAAAGAAGGTAACAACATGTACCGCTCTACAATTATCAAAAATAAATATTAAACATGATATCCTAGTTCAAAGAGTACAAATACGAGTCCAGTGTGTCAACTCCAAAATGAAACAAATATATGAATTTCACAAGAAACAATTATGTGAAATAATAACAGAATTTGAAACGAGGAACAAAACGAATAAATCAAATTTAACAAAAGTATCGCTGAAAGAGTACGGAATCCGTACCTGATACTTCCAAATCATTTATAGCACACTCCACAAAATCTTACCCTCAAATGCCAACGATATCAAATACGAAACGTTATACATCACCTAAACATATTCACCTCAAATTAAAAATAATCCAAACTAATAATTCTAAAATAATTCACAATCTATTTAATATGCCTTTAATCATCGCTTTATATCAATTATTAATACTCCAAAATTTATATTCCAAATATTATTCGTTTAGACTCTCTCTCCGTTCGATCTAAATAATTTAATAAGATTTTATTACAATCTAATCATTAATAACATAATACAATTAAATTTATTATTAAAACTTTTATAACTATGACAATAAAATTAGTTAATTTAAATTCATATACATAACTTCAATTATATAAATTAATACTGTTTATACATTTCATGGCCAAAATTTAATTAACATAATATATATTAAAAAAAATAATTAAAAACCAACGCCTGCAGCAGTGCTGCAGGCCTAAAACTTGCATAATATACATATATAATCCTTATATATATATATATAAAATAATGAATCATGCCTGCTGTAAAGTTGAAATCAGAAGTTATATATATTACCGTAATATATATCTATATATATATGTATATCACATTCCTGAAGCAAGCCATCCACTTTAATTATTATATATACATAATATAATAATAATAATATTCATGAACAAATGACTTTTTACCTTGATCAATTCACTGTACTCTTTTTCTTTTCCTCCAATATCAGCCGACCCTAGCTATTATTTCTCTTTCCCCCCAATTCGTATTAGGCGTATACAAGTATGATTAGGTTTTGTACTTATTTATTTATTATTTAATATATCTTATTGTGTCTCCTAATTTTAATAGAATTTTAATATTACCCAAATACAAAATAGACCCAATTAGTATAAAAGCCCAAATTAATGTAATCACATACTTATTATGGTCCACAATAATTAAATACAATTTGATAATTAAATACAATTTGACCCAAATAAAAACAAAGTCCAATTAATGTTTAACAATTAAATATTTTTTTTTTTTCCGGGTATTACATCACCTACCCCTTAAAAAGGATTTCGTCCCCGAAATCAAAAGAGTAACAAAGATTTACCTGACATAAAAAAATGAGGATATTTTTGCCGAATAGACTCCTCTATCTCCCAAGTAGCTTCCCGCTCCGAATAATTTTAGCACAAGACTTTAACAAAAGAAATTATCTTCCTCAATTTTAATTTTATCAATTATTTAATTATCTACTAAAGAATTTAATCTTCCAAACAAAACAAAGAAGAAAAGAGGGAAACAAAATCATTTACCTTTTTCCCATTTAAATACAATTGTATAAAATCACATCAATTATTATTTAAAAAAAAAATTGAGTTATTACATTTTTCACCCCTTAAAAATAATTCCGTCCTCGGAATTCAAATAAGCTACAAAAAGTAATAATTTAGTTACGACGTAGCGCCGCCATTTGTAACGATCAACGTGGATAAGTCATCGGTCTACGCAATTATCAATGTACTTGTAAAAGATCCGTCAGCTACCGTGTCAAGCCTTGGCAGGGTTCTTCGTGTTGCATCAATTTAGATCACATGTTCCACCATTGGTGCGGGTTGTCGCTAACATCTTTGAGTTTCATTCTTATAAACGTACTATTCGAAAAATAATTCAAAATCACAAAAATTTCTCTTCATCTAAATACGATTCGAATACCCAAAATATTTAAAATTATCTCTAATTCGTAAAACGTTTATATTCCACGCATGACAAAGATTTAACAAATTATTTTTATTTAATTTACATTAAATCGATCATACAAAACTCCAAGGATATCGGATAAACCAAACAACTCAACAAATTATATCAACTTTTTCCTAAAGCTTCAAGAGCTTCAAAACATTCAAACCTCAATTTGAACTAGCTAGTTCTTAAATATTATTACACCAAGGAATATACTACTAAGATCTCTTTATTGCCAACTCTCCTAAGTCCTTAAGAATTTCAAAATATCATAACCTCAAATCAAATTAATTCTCAAATATTATTACACCAAAAATATACTACTGCTAAGATCTCTCCATCACCATACCAAACTCCAAATCATGTATTCTACTATCTGAATAAGCAAACTATAGCTTCCAAAATCTCTTAAAATATATTGAATTCATCACTTATTATATATCTAATCATTCAATAAATCAATCATCCCTTATTGCAAACCTTAATCCAATAAATTTTAGCCTCCCCATACTATCACAAGAAATTTCATAGAACATAACTCCAATATCTTATTAGAAATAGACACAAAATTGATAATTAACTCCAAATGATTAATCTAATTACCTCGAATATCAACAACTCAAATTACAAGAAATCCTCTATACTTAATAATTCATCTCATTATCATAGTATGACATCAACACAAACCTCAAATTATCCCCAAGCTTAACAAAACCAAAACCCAACTCAAATCAAATCCTCAAATCAACAATCATAATAATTGTCACAAAAAAAAATACAACTCTAAAAATAATTTTCCAAAATCATATGCTCGTTGATACCAATACTCATATCACAATCGCATCCCGAATAAGATCACTTCTTATTTGTACAAAATATAACTTTATTCACCTAACCGATTAAATCACAATTCTTAACTAATATCATTGCTCAATCACCTAAATAAATTATTCCACTTTCCTCAAATCAACTACAAATCGAAAAAGAATTGACAGTTAGTCAAAATAGAGACCAACCAAACAAAGAACAAAATTAAATCAAACTCTTACGTCTATCCAATGGTCTACCCACAACTCACAGGTCAAACCTAAATAGGTTTTCTACAAGAAAGAACCTAAGCTTTGATACCATCTCTGTAACACCCCCTTCCCGAAAAGGAAAGGGAGGTCACGTGCAAAGCACAACAAACCTCAAAATAAATAAACAGAGCACTAACAACCTCAAAACATTAATAGTGGTGATCCATCAATAAAGTAATAAGTACAATTCTCTAAACTGAGTCAAAATAATCAAAACTTAAAATTTGAATCAACCTAACTGGTCAAAGGCAAAACTCTCATCACACTAGCCCTGAATCACCCTTGCAAACCTGCCGGAAGAAAAACACAGCATGAGCCAATTGCCCAGTACGGATACAGATATACAAAAGATATACAGCAGATATACGAAAACAGTTGAGACAAATTACTGAACAAGCCTCAAGTGTAAGTACGAACGAAAATATAATATCCAAGGATCTGAATGGAATATATATGAATCAACATAATTGACGAAACCAATAAAAGAATAAAGAAATAGCGAACTGAAGTAACTAACTCAATGACTTGAACTGAACAAAAGCCAACAAAACTAATCCAATAAAATAATAGGCTGAAACAAACAGCTGGAGTTATTTCATACCGAATGAGCTCAGAAATATACCTTGCCACACAGGCAAGTCAAACTAATGCCACACAGGCAAGTCAAATGATGCCACATAGGCAACCAAAATAATGTCACACAGGCACATCAAAACAATGCCACACAGGCAAGTCAAATGATGCCACATAGGCAACCAAAATAATGCCACACAGGCACATCAAAATAATGCCACACAGGCAAGTCAAAATATATAATGCCACACAGGCAATCACACATTGGACCGCGAATCCAAATGTATGCAAATCGGATAGGTGTGTTTGGCACAACATCACCAATCCGCAGAACAGAAAACTAGGGTTAACCCATACGCCTCCCACAACAAAACACCAAACGGCCCACTTCCTCCGGAGCACAAAACGGAGACGCCGTGGACTAATCACACCGCCACGGAGAGTGTCATGCCTCTCGTGCCAAGACGACATGCCTGTGGTACCCCCACAGGTGGTTATAGCTCAGGTATACCCTACGGTATATTCTAATAAAAATACCATGTCACAACACATGCGACATAATACCAACAAAAGGGTTCTATATGTACATGTTGAACCAAATCAAATTATGGTCACAAGGTCTCAAAAGAAGGTAACAACATGTACCGCTCTACAATTATCAAAAATAAATATTAAACATGATATCCTAGTTCAAAGAGTACAAATACGAGTCCAGTGTGTCAACTCCAAAATGAAACAAATATATGAATTTCACAAGAAACAATTATGTGAAATAATAACAGAATTTGAAACGAGGAACAAAACGAATAAATCAAATTTAACAAAAGTATCGCTGAAAGAGTACGGAATCCGTACCTGATATTTCCAAATCATTTATAGCACACTCCACAAAATCTTACCCTCAAATGCCAACGATATCAAATACGAAACGTTATACATCACCTAAACATATTCACCTCAAATTAAAAATAATCCAAACTAATAATTCTAAAATAATTCACAATCTATTTAATATGCCTTTAATCATCGCTTTATATCAATTATTAATACTCCAAAATTTATATTCCAAATATTATTCGTTTAGACTCTCTCTCCGTTCGATCTAAATAATTTAATAAGATTTTATTACAATCTAATCATTAATAACATAATACAATTAAATTTATTATTAAAACTTTTATAACTATGACAATAAAATTAGTTAATTTAAATTCATATACATAACTTCAATTATATAAATTAATACTGTTTATACATTTCATGGCCAAAATTTAATTAACATAATATATATTAAAAAAAAATAATTAAAAACCAACGCCTGCAGCAGTGCTGCAGGCCTAAAACTTGCATAATATACATATATAATCCTTATATATATATATATATATGCCTGCTGTAAAGTTGAAATCAGAAGTTATATATATTACCGTAATATATATCTATATATATATGTATATCACATTCCTGAAGCAAGCCATCCACTTTAATTATTATATATACATAATATAATAATAATAATAATAATAATATTCATGAACAAATGACTTTTTACCTTGATCAATTCACTGTACTCTTTCTTTTCCTCCAATATCAGCCGACCCTAGCTATTATTTCTCTTTCCCCCCAATTCGTATTAGGCGTATACAAGTATGATTAGGTTTTGTACTTATTTATTTATTATTTAATATATCTTATTGTGTCTCCTAATTTTAATAGAATTTTAATATTACCCAAATACAAAATAGACCCAATTAGTATAAAAGCCCAAATTAATGTAATCACATACTTATTATGGTCCACAATAATTAAATACAATTTGATAATTAAATACAATTTGACCCAAATAAAAACAAAGTCCAATTAATGTTTAACAATTAAATATTTTTTTTTTTCCGGGTATTACATCACCTACCCCTTAAAAAGGATTTCGTCCCCGAAATCAAAAGAGTAACAAAGATTTACCTGACATAAAAAAATGAGGATACTTTTGCCGAATAGACTCCTCTATCTCCCAAGTAGCTTCCCGCTCCGAATAATTTTAGCACAAGACTTTAACAAAAGAAATTATCTTCCTCAATTTTAATTTTATCAATTATTTAATTATCTACTAAAGAATTTAATCTTCCAAACAAAACAAAGAAGAAAAGAGGGAAACAAAATCATTTACCTTTTTCCCATTTAAATACAATTGTATAAAATCACATCAATTATTATTTAAAAAAAAAATTGAGTTATTACAGAGGAAATGATGGCAATGCCAAAAGGAACATCTCATTGTCCCCCACTACTAAATGAGAAGATATTATTTTAAATCTTAGTTGCAGTACCAAAAAAACATGATGCATTTACTTGATGTGTAATATATATATATATATATATATAGTAGCATCTCCGACAACAAATATCACAGAGTAGATTTCATTTATCACAAACAGAAATAAAAAAAGGTAAGATGCGGCAATCATGAGCAGATGAATATTACTTCAAGGGTTGTTAAATATGGCCTGTGGCTTTCTTACCTACTGCTCAAACAACCATACTTCAAGTACCTCTCTCAATTTATTCATCTATAGACTACAATATTCTGTTTACTTGTAATATTATGTGCTAATCCTCAAAACCAGTTTGCCCACAAATCAACTGCTATTAGGAATTAACTCTGGAGTCCTGTGCCTCTCCGTGAAGTCACTAATGTATTTGAAACACAGTCAATTACTGCTCAATTTTTTATCCATCATTTGAAATTTCATACCTTAAGCACATACTGCCTCAGTCGCATGGATTTTATGTGGAGATTTGTGAGTCAAATATTATGGGACATCATCTTGTATTCAACATGTTAATATGTCAGATTGCATGGAATGGAGGATTAGACTATTCACATGTGGGCCATCAAATATATTAAGCAACCATGCATCTACTTAACAAGTTAACATATTATGGGACACGTATTCATTTATGTTTACCAAACATGGAGCAAGGGTTATATTCAAGCATGTGGGCCGCGGTTTATTCACATATTTAGCAAGCAAATCAAGTTTAGTTTCTAGCATATCATGAGGCATAGTCAGCAGCCAACTAAATTAACGGATGAATGTTCACGCGGCAAAGATTCTAACGCGGCAAATAATTTCTTTTACCCGACAAGGATTTTTAGATTTTTATAATTCTATTGTAATTAGGATTTCTTTTTAATTAGAATTTCTTTCCAAATTGACTTCTATTTCCTTATAGAAATTAGGGTTATAGTTTATAAATTTCTATTAGGATTTGGATTATTTTGAGTAGTATAAATAGAGGTCCAAGTTAATGTAATCAAACACAATATACATTATTCATTATTCAATAAACTTGTGAGGTTATTCTCTACTTTTGGTTCATTGAAGAATTCCTAAGAAAAGAGTATTTTCTTAGTTATTTCTTTGAGATTCAATTTGACTTATCATACAACAATTCATAGTTGTGTCTGGCGTCTTCTACCGCATCAATCTTCGATTGTACCGAGATTACCGTCTAAAGTATAGACGAGGGGTTAAGGTGTTGCAAGCAATTCACCCAACAACTGTGCTAGAAACGATCCGGGCGACGACCACCTCACGCAAGCGTGTCGTGGAGTCTATCACCAAGTGGCTTGATTAAGGAACAAAGTGAATCAGAGGCTCCTTCAAACAGATGACTAGGAAATACATCGAATAATAAGAAGTATTTATGGAATGAGTAGCAAAATCTTGAATTAATTTGGAAATGCAGTCATACAAGCTTTCTAGGAGACTCAATGTGGGAAGAGGACCATGATAATTCTAATCCCTTATGATCTCAAACAGAAATGAAATCATAAGGTATGCAAGTCAACCTGGGAGTAATGCAAGGAAGGAGCAGATGGAGAGGAAATGATGGCAATTCCAAAAGGAACATCTCATTTTCCCCCACTACTAAATGAGAAGATATTATTTTAAATCTTAGTTGCAGTACCCAAAAAAAACATGTTGCATTTACTTGATGTGTAATATATATATATATATATATATATATATATATATATATATATATATATAGTAGCATCTCCGACAACAACTATCACAGAGTAGATTTCATTTATCACAAACAGAAATAAAAAAAGGTAAGATGCGGCAATCATGAGCAGATGAATATTACTTCAAGGGTTGTTAAATATGGCCTGTGGCTTTCTTACCTACTGCTCAAACAACCATACTTCAAGTACCTCTCTCAATTTATTCATCAATAGACTACAATATTCTGTTTACTTGTAATATTATGTGCTAATCCTCAAAACCAGTTTGCCCACAAATCAACTGCTATTAGGAATTAACTCCGGAGTCCTGTGCCTCTCCGTGAAGTCACTAATGTATTTGAAACACAGTCAATTACTGCTCAATTTTTTCTCCATCATTTGAAATTTCATACCTTAAGCACATACTGCCTCAGTTGCATGGATTTTATGTGGAGCATAGTGGGTCAAATATTATGGGACATCATCTTGTATTCAACTTGTTAATATGTCAGATTGCATGGAAAGGAGGATTAGACTATTCACATGTGGGTCATAAAATATATTAAGCAACCATGTATCTACTTAACAAGTTAACATATTATGGGACACGTATTCATTTATGTTTACCAAACATGGAGCAAGGGTTATATTCAAGCATGTGAGCCACGGTTTATTCACATATTTAGCAAGCAAATCAAGTTGGGTTTCTAGCATATCATGAAGCATAATCAGCAGCCAACTAAATTAACGGATGAATGTTCACGCGGCAAAGATTCTAACGCGGCAAATAATTTCTTTTACCCGGCAAGGATTTTTAGATTTTTATAATTCTATTGTAATTAGGATTTCTTTTTAATTAGAATTTCTTTCCAAATTGACTTCTATTTCCTTATAGAAATTAGGGTTATAGTTTATAAATTCCTATTAGGATTTGGATTGTTTTGAGTAGCATAAATAGAGGTACAAGTTGATGTAATCAAACACAATATACATTATTCATTATTCAATAAACTTGTGAGGTTATTCTCTACTTTTGGTTCTTTGAAGAATTCCTAAGAAAAGAGTATTTTCTTAGTTATTTCTTTGAGATTCGATTTGACTTATCATACAACAATTCAAAGTTGTGTCTGGCATCTTCTACCGCATCAATCGGCGATTGTACCGAGATTACCGTTTAAAGTATAGACAAAGGGTTAAGGTGTTGCAAGCAATTCACCCAACAACTGTGCTAGAAACGATCCGGGCGACGACCACCTCACGCAAGCGTGTTGTGGAGTCTATCACCAAGTGGCTTGATTAAGGAACAAAGTGAATCAGAGGCTCCTTCAAACAGATGACTAGGAAATACATCGAATAATAAGAACTATTTAGACTGAGTAGCAAAATCTTGAATTAATTTGGAAATGCAGTCATACAAGCTTACTAGGAGACTCAATGTGGGAAGAGGACCATGATAATTCTAATCCCTTATGATCTCAAACAGAAATGAAATCATAAGGTATGCAACTCAACTTGGGAGTAATGCAAGGAAGGAGCAGATGGAGAGGAAATGATGGCAATGCCAAAAGGAATATCTCATTTTCCCCCACTACTAAATGAGAAGATATTATTTTAAATCTTAGTTGCAGTACCAAAAAAACATGTTGCATTTACTTGATGTGTAATATATATATATATATATATATATATATATATATATATATATATAGTATCATCTCCGTCAACAAATATCACAGAGTAGATTTCATTTATCACAAACAGAAATAAAAAAAGGTAAGATGCGGCAATCATGGGCAGATGAATATTACTTCAAGGGTTGTTAAATATGGCCTGTGGCTTTCTTACCTACTGCTCAAACAACCATACTTCAAGTACCTCTCTCAATTTATTCATCTATAGACTACAATATTCTGTTTACTTGTAATATTATGCGCTAATCCTCAAAACCAGTTTGCCCACAAATCAACTGCTATTAGGAATTAACTCCGGAGTCATGTGCCTCTCAGTGAAGTCACTAATGTATTTTAAACACAGTCAATTACTGCTCAATTTTTTCTCCATCATTTGAAATTTCATACCTTAAGCACATACTGCCTCCGTCCTAAAAAAGTTAGTATCATTCTTAGCAAAATGCAAAGCAAGTCGTACTCTTTTTCCCGTAAGGAAGGAGCATAATACATCCATCCATTCCAAAATATAAGATCGAAAATAAATTTGAAACATTATCAAACTCAAAATTAAAATTGATAATTAACAAGAATCATTAAAAATTAAGAAACAATACATGTCATTATATTGACTAAAATTAAATAAATCTAAGTCAATTTTCAAAAATGTAATGATCTTATATTATGCTCAAGTAAAGGACGGACTATAACACATCTGAAATTTTGAATTCTGAAGCACACAATCCAAACTTGGAAAAAGAATATATATATATATATATATATATATATATATATACACACACACACACACACACGGAAAAGGTTACCCTTTATACTACATTTCTAGCGATGGAACGGGCGGTTTGATCCTATTCCGTCGCTATATGTTATCTGTCAGTAAAAGTTGAAGACGGTTCTGATATAGCGACGGACTTCTGTCGCTAAAATGTGATGTGATGTAAAATAAAGGGGTGAGCCTTTGAAATTCACTATATATATATATATATATATATATATATATATATATATACACACACAAAATTAGGTCTACAGCGTATTAATTATCATGGATCTATAAAATTCCCAAATTTTAACTAGAACAGAATCAAACAAATAGGTAACATAACATATGTATGAATATTATATATAGTTTGAAGTGTTTGAACACATACCTAACATCGCACTTCTACAAGCTCTTGAACATGTCTGATTTAAGACAGAATTGGAGTTCACAGTTTAATGATGGCTGATTGTACCGGTTTGCCAAAGATATTCAACCGATACTAGTTTCGGTAGTACCTCTCTCTTTCCGGGTGTGAAATGAAACTCTTTTCACTTTGTTTGGCTCTTTTTGACTTGTTTATTTACTTTAAAATATATAATAAGAGTGCTCCAGTGACCATTTTTTTTTGGCTTTGTTTGCGAGTGTTATTTGGAAGCAAATTTTTTTGGAAAGAAAAACTTTTCTTTCTTATCCATTTTCTTTTCCCTTAAAATAAAAATTGGCAAAAAGCACATTTTGGCCACTGTGATTATAGTGTTTTAAGAATTAGCCACTGTGCTTTTAAAATATTCAATTAGCCCACTGTAATTTTTAAAAATGTTCAATTAACCCATTCTGTCCAATTTTGTAGACAGACGTTAAAAAATATCATTCGTGGCTTTTTTGAAAAAAAATAAATATTACGTGTATTTGTTGACTGGACGGCTTTTCTTACGTGGCTTTTTTAAAAAAAAATAAATATCCTGCGTGGTTTTTTATCCTTTTCTCTCTTTTCCAAATAATACAAATAATATATCAAACTTTTATATATATATATATATATATATAATATTAATAACAGAATCAAGGTGCTTTTTCCTTATATATATATATAATATTAATAAAAATTAATATTATAATATTAATAAAAATTAATATTATAATATTTACCCAAGCACTTTATAATATGTATAATATTAATAAAAATTAATATTATAATATATATATTATTTTTAAAATAAAAATAAAAATACTTTTATATTTTAAAATACTTATAAAAAATTTTAAAATAAAAATATTTTTATATTTTAATTTCTATCTTTTTCTTTACTTAAATATTTATAATATGTATAATATTAATAAAAATTAATATTATAATATTTATAATTAATATGCATGTTTTTTTTTTTGAAAAATAAAAATAAAAATACTTTTATGTTTTAAAATACTTATAAAATTTTTTAAAATAAAAATATTTTTATATTTTATTTTATTTCTTTTTCTTTATCTAAATATTTAAAATATTAATAAAAATTAATATTATAATATTTATCTTCATATTCATCCATAAGACACAGGTAACTTCATAGGAATCTACAGTCATTTCTCCCATTTTTTCCCGCCAAAATCAAGCCTCTAAATTATACCCAAATTCGAACTGAAAATGAATAGATCTAGCATCATCCTCACTAAAATGGAATCCTACAGATCAACATACAACTGGATCAAGAGATTTGCCACCGCATCAACAAACTAGACGAATAAACATTGAATACAATCCATTCTAATGAACTTACGGTATTGCCAAGAGCAACCACGTTAAGAAAAGTCGAAGGCCGCCGCGATGACGATGAATTTTCGTCGATATCTTCGTTGGCGAGTAAAGCAGCAGCTTGCCGCATCGAATCAAAAAGCTGAGCCAATTCTTCGATCGCCTCCATTGATTCTCTGAATCAACGTCTCCAACAAGATTTCACCTCCAACAAAGGATGGCGAGTAAAGCAGCAGCTTGACGCATCGAATCAGAATATTGATTTAGGGTTTCATTGTTTGGAGGAGTTTGAGGAGGATTCTAGGGGTTGGTGAAGCCATTTGAGCTCAATTTTTTCAAAGAGAGAAACCAGAAATAGAAATTGGGGATGCAATTGAGATATGTGAGGGAACACCAGCATTTGACCATTTTAGAATGTATACGGGTCGGGTTGACCCGACTGAGGAAGAAGATGAGCCACATTAGCATTTACATGTCATTTCTTATATTTTTATTTTACTTTTGAACTGCCACGTATGATATTTTTTAACGTCCATCTGCAAAATTAGACAGAATGGGTTAATTGCACATTTTTAAATAGTAAAGTGGGCTAATTGAATAAATTAAAAGCACAGTGACTAATTAGTTAAAATAATATAACCACAATGGCCAAAAAGTGCTTTTTGCCAATAAAAATTTATAACCTTAGCAATCAGGGTGTGGTTTGTGGGACTTCTCCTAGAGTTACACAACAGGTTGGCCTGATCTATTCTGACCTGGGCCTGTTTAGCCTTGGTCGTTGACCAGGTTAAGCTAGGCCTTAAAGACCAAGTCAGGCCAAGCTTATCCCAAAAACATATGACATGTTAAGGCATGTAGGCTAGGCTAGGGTAGGTCAGGCTTGAGTCAGGCCCAAGCTGGTTCAGTTTGGTCCTGCACTTTCTTCTTTTCATTTTAAAAAATTCTACATGTCTAGTTCGATCTATCATCCATGTCTGATATGCATTTCTAATTCGTTGTTTAAGACCGTTGAGCTTAGGACTTGCCGACTTGGCCTTGGGCATGTATTTTGTCATTAAAAATTTGTGGTCGGGGGCTGGCGGCCCTTAGGCCTTAGACCTTAGGTTGTGTTTGATAAACTTGAGAATTAAGATCTGAATGATTATGATGTTTTAATAAATTAGACCATCTGAAGGATTATGAGGTTAATCTAAAAAATTATTTGATAACTAAAAAGTAAATTGTCTCTTAATGACACTATTTTACCATTTTAAAGGATAAATTTTTATTTAATAATTTTAAATATTCAATTTAATGAAAATGAGTGCATAATATTGTTGAATATATTTATATAAAAAAATTATCAAAAACTTTTCATTAAGAGGTACCTCTTAATTATTAAGATATCATTTTCTGTCTTACAGATTAAGAGGTATTCAGAGGTAACAAAAAAACAAACAAACATCATCATGCCTCTTAGCGAATAAAAGGCAGTCCATTAAGAGACAATCAGATGTAAACAAACAGCACCTTAGTCTTTACTACCTTAGCTCTTAGCTGATAGCCTGATAAACTTCTTTATTTTATATTTTCCTTTTGGTTCAATCCGTCATCCATCCAAGATTGAAGATTCCAAAGGTCCAAATGTCCAATCCATTATCCATCCAAGATTTGAAGATTCTAAGAACAAGGCAGGCACACTCCTACTCTCTTATTCTTTCGGTATAAATGAGTCTCTCCATCAAAAATTCAAAATAAGTAAATAACTCATAAGTCACAACTATTAACCTATTATTGTATTTAATTAATTATTTATGTAATTATGTCTACAAATATTAAATATTAATAAACTTTTAATCAACTAACTTATTAATATTAAATAAATTAACTAGTATGTTAATATTAAATTTTAATTAATTAACTTATAAATATTAAATAAACTAAGTAGAATATTAATATTAAAATTAAATCAACTAACTTATTAATATTAATAAACTAAGTAGTATATTAATATTAAAATTTAATCAACTGACTTATTAATATTAAATAAACTAACTAGTATATTAATTAAATGTACTTACAAAAAATAAATAATGAATAATTAAATCTTTTAACTTGATTGATGTATTAATTAAAAGTAATGTATTACAACTTACAAATTATGTGACACCCCCAAAATAGGTATACATCACCTATTCTGAGTCGCCAAATACATGATACAGAATACAAATATAATATTAAAAATATACAACATGAGCTGTGAGTTTTAATACAAATATTGTCTTCTAGACAGTATTCAAACTCAAAATAAGTTCTCAATACATTTATTATCACATTATTTCATAGAATAGTGGGGACTACTAATGCTATCATCTAGTCCCTGCTACGTTCTCATTTTCTGTAGAGAACAATGAAAGCAAAAGGGTGAGCTCAACTAGCCCAGTAAAAAATATTATGGCTAAGATAATGCAGAATAAATTATCGTTACCTTCGACAGTGTTAAACTGATACAATATAACAAACATCAAGTTTAACTGCAGCGGAACAAGCAATCCATTAGAAGAGTCAAGTAGAGAATAAAATCTACTATCTTCTATGATTTAAAAGGTTTTTCATCACTTTTATCTCTGAGACTCAGCTTATTAAATAAACCATGTCATCCCTGCACTACGGCCAAGGATATTCATTAGTATCACGACCACAAATTATCCATTCACTACGGGCCAAGGATATTCGTGTTTTCATCAATGGTCATGATCACGCCAACAACTGTCCATCAATGCACTACGGGCCAATAAGGACTTTTACCACATCATTTGTAATATTACGGTCATGACTATACCGAATAATCCTTGGTCATAATCATACCAAGTCCATCTATGCACTACAGGCCACAGATGATTTTTAACATAATATAAACATGAGGGTGATGACAATGACATAATAATTCAATAAAACAAGTTCAAGAATTAAATTTTAAAGATTTATAAGTTAATTTATCCTAAACTCAAAAACGTCCAAATTGTCAACATGATACTGCTTTATGGAGTAAAATTCAAGAATGCTCAGAAGAATATTTCCATGAAAAGATACTGAATGAAGCACAAATATTCAGGATATTCTACTAATTTCATGGAGTTTAGAAGCTAAAACTTTAACCAACTGAGTATAATAGAATATATGAAACTGCAAATGGATTTTCGCCCGCCATGTGGTAATCCACGTAGACAGATCATTTCCGCAATTTAATAAGGAATGAATACAAATGATCATTCACCATGCATGTGGTAATCCACATAGACAGGTTATTCCAACAGAATAATAAAGAATGGAATAATAGAAGAATTCACCATGCATGCGATAGACCGCACAGACAGATTATTTCCAACAGAATAATAAAGAATGGAACCAGGTCATGCAAAATCCGCACAGACAGGATATTCCAACAGAGTAATAAAGAATAGAATAACAACAGAATTCACCAGGCATGCGATAGACCGCACAGACAGGTTATTCCAACAGAATAATAAATAATGGAACCAGGTCATGCGTAATACGCACAGATAGGATATTCCAACAGAATAATAAAGAATGGAATAACAGAAGAATTTCACAATGCATGCGGTACTTCGCATAGATAGGTTATTCCAACATAATAATAAGGAATGAAATAACAATAGCTCTCTTCATGAAAATGAAAGAAATAATACCTCTTACCTTAGAATAAAGCTGGATACTAGAATAGAGAGGTAGCACACTTCTCTTCTTCTTTCTCTCTATAATTTCTCTCTATAATAATTGCTCTATAGCTTTAGTGAATTCGTGAGAAATGAAGGAAGAATGAGTTTCTATTTATAGAAAAATATAGTTTCGATAATTGCACATTTTGGGGCTCAAAAAATTACAGTACAATACCTCCAACTATTTTTTTCATTTTTAACTTAGTCCTGCAAGTATTATCAAACTTGCACCACCTCCCCTAATAGTAAATAATGTGAATCAATAGTTCAATTATGTGATTCAATAGTTATAATCATGTGAAAATATAAATAACAGTATAGTACTTCCATCTATACCTCCATCTTTAACTTAGTCATGCAAGTATTATTAATCTTGCACCAACTCCCCTAATAGTACATGAATGTGAATCAATAGTACACACATGTGAATAAATAGTTATAATCATGTGAATTAATAGCAATTAATTCTTCATTTATCTGATTAATTACCCAATAACTACCAGACATCAATTATTATCGAAATAAATATCGATTTTCACTAACACTAATAATTCCAACACAATAGAACTATCAATTTCATCTTTAATCAACACGAACTTATCATCATTAATATTATAATTCACAATATTTAACAACTAGGTCGTTCCCAAGAAAGAGGGGGCTTCCGATAAGGATTTCTCCTTATTAGCGCGCAATTAGATGACCAAACCTCTCCTTGACAAAACTTCTAGACTTTGTAAATATTATAATTTAATAATATGAATAACTTTGTCGTCTCAATTATTGATTTAATAATATAACATATTATACAGATGATACTGTGACAATAATTGAATCAATAATATGAGAGATATGATGCAACAATTATTGTAGCAATAATTGAGTATAACTGAGTGACTTCTTACGTAAGCATCAATAATCAATACCGTGTGCTACTATGCAACCACACGTATTATTGTACTTTTACTACCGGGTAGTTCAACAGTTTTAATGGTAACACTTTCGCCGTTATTTTTATAAAAAGATAATTTTGTCATTTTTAAACTACGACAATACTTCTGTTGTGGGGTCCACCAATGATTGTGTCGTCGTATGGATATTCCCCGACAAAAAGAATGTTCCTCGACCAATCGAATATTATATAACAACTTGTATACTTTGCAAAATTTATAAATATTACCCACAACTATAACATTATACCAAATCCACACCAGAATATTCAAAAAAATATTTTGAGAAATTTAAATCTTTATTCATAAAATTTGGGGTCTCACAATCTCCCCTCCTTATGAAATTTTGCCCTCGAAATTTACGTACGTACCTGGTATGCCGAAAAGGTGAGTATACCTTGACTTCATTTCAGATTTTAACTCTTGAGGTATAACCTTTGAGTGTCGAATATAATCCTTCTTATCCAAGATTTTAACACGTATCTTCTTATACGTTAAATCTTCTGCTATTTCATCTAATTCTAATTCAATAATGTAGTTCGGGTCATCCACATATTTACGTAATATCGATACGTGAAAAAGGTTATGAACACGTGACATACTTGGCGGTAAACTGAGTCTATAGGCCACATTTCCTACTCGATCGAGGATTTCAAATGGGCCAATTAAATCGAGGGTTGATATTTCCTCTTTTCATCGACTCTTGTTTCTAGAATAATGCCTTCTTGAACCTTCTTCTTCATTTTCATCAGCTCCAGGTGTGTAGTTTGAGCGGCTTTAACTTTATCAATTAAAATTAATTCTACTCGTATATTTGTTATCTTCACATGGGTCCCTAGAGTCTTTAACTCTATCTTCATCATTTATAAGTTATACGAAATGGGTTTTTATGTTAACAACATCGCACTCGTAAACGCATACGATCTTCTACTCAACGCGTCAGCTACCACGTTCGCTCTTCCACGATGATATTGAATGGTATAGTCGTAATCTTCAACAGCTCGAGCCAACGTCCTTGGCACATGATACATTCATTTTAGTTGAAGAAATATTTGAGGGTTTTAGAAATGGGTTTTGTATTGGGGTCAATAAAAAATTTGATTTCACGCTCTGGGGGTAGGCCAAGAAGTCTTCAGGAATACGTCAGGAAATTTATTAACAATAGAAATATCATTCAAAACTGTGACCCTCATCCAAGACTTGGATAGCACATCACATCGATACCTATCAACTTGCCACTGTTATTCACGACGTCCCCTATGGATATTCTAGCTTCGGTGTATTGCAAGACTTGGAAGTCACCAGCGAAAGGCTCGGGGCTCTTTACTTATGGCTTAATATGACAGTGATTGACTTTAGGGTTTTAGTTGCTTGAATTCGCATAATAGGTTGGTTAGGAATATAAAAACTAACAACCTTACGAAAAGCATGATGAGTAGTTAACCAATAGATTCCTAAAATCACATCAAAGGCAAGTATTTTCAAAGACATAAGATCGACAGATAACGTAAAAGTTTCGATTTGAATCAACAAGATTTATAAACAGTGGAGGTAACGAAGGTTTCTCATAACGAAGTTTCAACCAATAAGTCAAAGTCTAACTTCTCCGTAGTCAAATTTAAACGTTGAGCACAAGCAAGAGAGATAAAAGAATGGGTAGAACCGGTATCTAATAAGGTATAGACTTCGCAAGAATTTATAATTAACTAACCCATGCTAACTTCGTTTGGGTTACTCGCTTTTTGAGAAGTCACAAAAAACGTTCTTCCTGAAACCACCGACTTTGTTTTGTCCGCATCTGCCTTTGGTGCCACCATCCCAGTTGGATTTGACTTTGGTGCACGACAAAATCGGGCTAGGTGACCTTCTCTTCCACAATTATAACATGTTTTGGACTGCTGCTTACAGTTTGGACTGATATGTCCCTCTCCTCCGCATTTGAAGCATATGATAGGTGGTCGTTCTCCTTCCTTAACAACAGGTGCTGATGCTGACGTCTTTCCATCATTGTTGTATCTCCTTTTCTTGAAATGTCCATTCTTATTATTTTGGCCATGATTACCACCGAAGTGGTTACCATTTCTGGCATGTTGATTCCCTTCACGCTTATTGTCACCGCTTCGATGACTATTATCACTGGTATTATCATTTTGCCGGCTGCTCTCTTTTGGTTGGGTTGACTCATTATCGGGCTCCAATAACTGAGCCCTATTAATAACATCTGAATACAAACACAGTTTATGAGAGATAAGATATTGACGTATCTCGGGTTTCAAACCTCTTAGAAACATTCACGTCATTCTCTCCTAATTATCAACCAAATGGGATGCAAACTGAGACAATTCGGCAAACTTAGCTTTGTATTGCAACACAGTCATGTTGTTTTGCTCCAATTTAATGAACTCTACCTCTTTCATGTGACGAATACTTTTGGGAAAGTACTTTTCATTGAACAGTTCTCGGAACTTCTCCCAAGACATCTTCAGTGCGGCAGGTTGAGTACGCTTTACAGATTCCCATCAGTAATCTGCCTCTGCCCGCAACATGAAGGTGGCAAAGGGAACCTTTTGCTCCTCGAAGCATCCCAAGACATCAAATATCTTGTTGATCTGCTTTATCCACGTCTCCGTCTTAAGTGGTTTTGGCTCTCCAAAAAACTCCGGTGGTCCCAGCTCCTTGAACTGTTTAGTAGTGACCATCCGAGAGTTGCCAGTGTTTCCACCTGCATTTTGGACAGGAGCCGCTCTCGCCTGATGTTGCATGAATTGCATAAAGCCTCTGATTATTCCATCGTTCATCATTTGGTCAGTGTTGTCGTTTGCATGAGGATTGTCGTCTTCATGATGCACATTATCCTGATTATTGATCTGTGGAGACTCAACGATCTCCTGTGCTCAATTGCTCTTTTCAACATTCTCGGATGTCATTTTCAAATACTGCCACAAAATAAGGGTTAATTAACATATCACATATTATTCCTATACTCTGACCGACCAATTAAATACCAAATAAACTTAGGTAGGTCATACTAGCGAAGGAATTCCCCGTCTCTCCCCTCCCAGTTCTTGTCTCACATCTCAGCCATGGATCATATCACTAATCTTTGACACCAACTGTGACGCCCCAAAATAGGTATACATCACCTATTCTGAGTCACCAAATACATGGTACAAAATATAAATACAATCTTAAAAATATACAACATGAGCTGTGAGTTTTAATACAAATATTATCTTCTAGACAGTATTCAAACTCACAATAAGTCCTCAATACATTTATTATCACACTATTTTATAGAATAGTGGGGACTACTAATGTTATCATTTGGAACGTCACTCCGTTCCCCGACTAGTCCCTGCTACGTTCTCATTTCCTGAAAAGAACAATGAAAGCAAAAGGGTGAGGTGAGCTCAACTAGCCCAGTAAGAAATATTATGGCTAAGATAATACAGAATAAATTATCGTTAGCCTTCGAAGTGTTAAACGGATACAATATAACAAACATCAAGTTTAACTGCAACGGAACAAGCAATCCATTAGAAGAGTCAAGTAGAGAATAAAATCTACTATCTTCTACGATTTAAAAGGTTTTTCATCACTTTTATCTCTGAGACTCAGCTTATTAAATAAACCACGTCATCCCTACACTACGGCCAATGATATTCATTAGTATCACAACCACAAATTATCCATGCACTACGGGCCAAGGATATTCGTATTTTCATCAATGGTCATGATCATGCTAACAACTGTCCGTCAATGCACTACGGGCCAATGAGGACTTTTACCCATTTATAACATTACGGTCATGACTATACCGAATAATCCCCGGTCATAATCATACCAAGTCCATCTATGCACTATAGGCCACAGATGACTTTCAACATAATATAAACATGAGGGTGATGACAATGACATAATAATTCAATAAAACAAGTTCAAGAATTAAATTTTAATGATTTAAAAGTTAATTTATCCTGAACTCAAAAACGTCCAAATTGACAACATGATATTGCTTTATGAAGTAAAATTCAAGAATGCTCAGAAGAATATTTTCATGAAAAGATACTGGATGAAGCGCAAATATCTAGGATATTCTACTAATTTCATTGAGTATAGAAGCCAAAACTTTAACCAACTGAGTATAATAGAATATATGAAACTGCAAATGGATTTTCGCCCGCCATGCAGTAATCCACGTTGACAGATCATTTCCACAATTTAATAAGGAATGAATACAAAGGATCATTCACCATGCATGTGGTAATCCACGTAGACAGGTTATTCCAACAGAATAATAAAGAATGGAATAACAGAAGAATTCACCATGCATGCGATAGACCGCACAGACAGGTTATTCCCAACAAAATAATAAAGAATGAAACCAGGTCATGCGAAATCCACACATACATGATATTCCAACAGAATAATAAAGAATGAAATAACAACAAAATTCACCAGGCATGCGATAGACTGCACAAACAGGTTATTCCAATAGAATAATAAATAATGGAACCAGGTCATGCGTAATACGCACAGATAGGATATTCCAACAGAATAATAAAGAATGAAATAACAAAAGAATTTCACCATGTATGCGGCACTTCGCATAGACAGGTTATTTCAATATAATAATAAGGAATGGAATAACAATAGCTCTCTTCATGAAAATGAAAGAAATAATACCCCTTACCTTAAAATAAAGCTAGATACTGGAATAGAGAAGTAGCAAACTTCTTTTCTTCTTTCTCTCTATATTAATTGCTCTATAGCTTTAGTGAATTGGTGAGAAATGAAGGAAGAATAAACTTCTATTTATAGAAAAATATAGTTTCGATAATTGCACGTTTTGGGGCTCAAAAAATTATAGTACAATACCTCCAACTATTCTTTCATTTTTAACTTAGTCTTGCAAGTATTATCAAACTTGCACCACCTCCCCTAATATTAAATAATGTGAATCAATAGTTCAATCATGCGATTTAATAGTTATAATCATGTGAAAATACGAATAACAGTATAGTACCTCCATCTATACCTCCATCTTTAACTTAGTAATGCAAGTATTATTAATCTTGCACCAACTCCCCTAATAGTACATGAATGTGAATCAATAGTACACACATGTGAACAAATAGTTATAATCATTTGAATTAATAGCAATTAATTTCTTATTTATTCGATTAATTACCCGATAACTACCAACCATCAATTATTATCGAAATAAATGTCGATTTTCACTAACACTAATAATTCCAACACAGTAGAACTATCAATTTCATCTTTAATCAACACGAACTTATTCATCATTAATATTATAATTCACAATATTTAACAACCAGGTCGTTCCCAGGAAAGAGGGGGATTCCGATAAGGATTTCTCTTTATTGGCGCGCAATTAGATGACCAAACCTCTCCTTGACAGAACTTCTAGACATTATAAATATTGTAATTTAATAATATGAATAACTTTGTCGTCTCAATTATTGATTTAATAATATAACATATTATACAGATGATACTGTGACAATAATTGAATCAATAATATGAGAGATATGATGCAACAATTACTGTAACAATAATTGAGTATAACTGAGTGACTTCTTACATAAGCATCAATAATCAATACCGTGTGCTACTATGCAACCACACGTATTACTGTACTTTTATTACCGAGTAGTTTAACAGTTTTAATGGTAACACTTTCGCCGTTATTTTTATAAAAAGATAATTTTGTCATTTTTAACTACGACAATACTTCTGACGTGGGGTCCACCAATGATTGTGTCGTCGTACGGATATTCCCCGATAAAAAGAATATTCCCCGACCAATCGAATATTATATAACAACTTGCATACTTTGTAAAATTTATAAATATTACCCACAACTATAACATTATATCAAATCCAGACCATAATATTCAAAAAAAATATTTCAAGAAATTTAAATCTTTATTCATAAAATTTGGGGTCTCACAAATTACAATAATGAATATGTAAAAAAAAATTAATTTATTGAATTTTGATGAATAATTGTAAGTTTATAACTTTACAGTAGAACTTAAACAATAATCAAAAATAATTCGGTTACAAATATTTGTCTTCAAAATTTTTAAAAATATGTCTTCAAATATTCAAAAAATATTTGTCTTTGAATATTCATAAAATATATCTTCAAATCTTTAAAAAAATTATCTTCAAATCTTCAAAAACTATATCTTCAATCTTCATAGATTTGCACTTTCGGCAGTTTCTGCTCCAACTTCTTGATCTTCTGAGCTATCTTAATCGTCTATTACATCTGGTAGTCTTCTTTGCGCGGCAAGATGATCTCTATAGCAAATGCATATTTTCAACGATTTCAGACCAAGGCTTCTTCTTTTTTCATCCATTACTCTGCCAGATAAAGAAAAACAAGATTCTGAGGTTACGGTACTAGCTTGGATAGTTAGTAGATCACGGGCCATCACAACCAAAGTAAAAAATTGTCGTTTATGTTTTTCCCAAAAAGCGAGTATATTAAAATTTTCAAATTCTTGGTCAGTCTTAAAAATCCAAAAATCAGTACTACAATATAAACCAAGTTCGTTTAAACTACTTGAGTGTGTTGAAGTTCTTGGTTTATTGGATAGTGATTTTAATAATGATGCAAATTTAGAATATAAAGGGGCAGGGGGCGATGCACGTATAGATGTAGAATATATAGATTCATATTGTTTATAAAATTCAGTAAATATTATTAAAATTTCTTTTAATGTAATCAATATTAGTACTACATATATTTTCTACTATATCTTCTAAAACACTTTTTACATCTTTTAATTTAATAATTGGGTTCAATGCAACTGCACAAGTAATAACAGTTGACATGTCTTCAAAGTATTTTAAAAAAATTTCTTCCATTAACAAAATAAGGTTAGCCCTAAAAGGATCATATTTAAAATCTTGAAACATATTTGTTATTTCTAAACATGCAAACAGAACCTGATGAATTGTAGGATAATAAACACCATTTAATATTTTTGTGTGTTTTTAAAAAACTTTAAGAATATTTAAAAGTTGACCAAGTAGATCCTAGTCTTGATTTGTTAATTCATGATCAGCTTTTGTATTATAAAACTATATAAGTATATTTTTACGTTTATAGACATCTTTAAACAAATCATCTGTACTATTCCACCTAGTGTTATTATCAAATTTTGCTCTTTTAAATTTTCTCCTATTGCATGACAAAAAATTCTAAAATTTTGAATTCTTCTATTTGAACCATAAACATAATTAATCATAGCAAGAATTTTATATATTGTCATTTCTAAGTAACTGAATCCGGATTGAACAATTAAATTTATTATATGACATACAAATTTAACATGAAAAAATGCACCATTTAAATACAAGCATTAAACCATTTTTTAACATGTTAACAAAACTAGTGGTATTGCTTGCATTATTTAAACTAATACTCATTATTTTATCTTTAATTTTAAAATTACAAATAGTAGACATAATTTGAGCATATATTGTTTGACCAGTATGAGGTAATTCAAAAAATTCAAATCCTATAATTCTTTTTTGCATTTGCATTTCAGAAACTATCCAATGAGCAGTAATACAAATATTGCAAACACCAGGTTGATGATCAGCAGACCAATATCACTAGTTAAACAAATTTTATCGTCAAAATTGTTAACATATTCAATTAGTTCCTTTTATCTTTATTATATAATTTAATTGAATCACGTTTAGTAGTCATTCTACTTGTTTATATTTCGGTTGCAATATACCTTGACTGTAATCGGTACATCGCACATCGTCAAAAAAATTGAATGAGAGCTCCTCGTCGATCATTAGCTTAGCTTGCCACTCTTTCTGTAATATTTGATCATAACTCTAATTGTGACCAGAACGATCAATTTATTCTTAAGAGCTTTCATCGGTTAGTTTATGCTTTTGTAAACACGAATGGTAGTGCCGCATGTGTTATTGCCTTTAGTACCAAAGAAGGCGTTACTAATTTTGCATTGGGCTTTTTTAACACTTTCGGTAACCCACACTTCGATGAAATGTTCCCAAACAGCCGTTGTACCTTTGTTTTGCTCACCGGTAGGATGTGGAAAAAACGTACTCGAACCCAAAACGACATTTTCAGACATAATGATATTTGGGTCATTTTGAATAAATTGCGGCATTTGTGGAGTGTTGGAGGAATCCATTGTATTGTAATAATGATACAAATTGAGAATTATAATAATAACAAGTGAAGCTTTGTATTTGTAAGTATTAGAGAATATCATAATACTAAATAGAGAGATGTGAAAATTGTGAATAGAGAAAATATTGATCAAAGACTGGAGTTGTGGAGAGAATGCATATTGCAAAATACTGAATATAGATATTTGAGAATTGTGAATGTTTTGTAGTTAATGAAATAATTTTTATAGAAACAAAATATAGTTGTTTGTTTTAAAAAAATACATTGTACATTATCTGTTTATTTAGAAGGGAAAAAAAAGCAATTTGTTTTTTCATCTTTGTGGTAGGTGGAGTAGCTTTGTAAGCAATCAGCAGCAACATAACACCGCAACAGGCAGCAGTCAGTAGCAGCTTCTAGTAGGCAGCATGGGACAAGACAAGACAAGACAACTCAACTTTTTACTTTTGATCGTATCATTTCATGCATTATTAATTTCAACTTCAATTTTAACTTTGACTTTATGTAGTAAAACATGGAATAAAGGGATATAAAAGTGCATAAAAGGCAAAAAAACCTATTGAATTACTTCCTTTGTTAACAACTGTCCATCAATGCACTACCGGCCAATGAAGACTTTTACCCATTTGTAACATTACGGTCATGATTATACCGAATAATCCCCGGTCATAATCATACCAAGTCCATCTATGCACTATAGGCCACAGATGACTTTCAACATAATATAAACATGAGGGTGATGACAATGACATAATAATTCAATAAAACAAGTTCAAGAATTAAATTTTAATGATTTAAAAGTTAATTTATCCTGAACTCAAAAACGTCCAAATTGTCAACATGATACTGCTTTGTGAAGTAAAATTCAAGAATGCTCAGAAGAATATTTTCATGAAAAGATACTGGATGAAGCGCAAATATCTAGGATATTCTACTAATTTCATGGAGTATAGAAGCCAAAACTTTAACCAACTGAGTATAATAGAATATATGAAACTGCAAATGGATTTTCGCCCGCCATGCAGTAATCCACGTTGACAGATCATTTCCACAATTTAATAAGGAATGAATACAAAGGATCATTCACCATGCATGTGGTAATCCACGTAGACAGGTTATTCCAACAGAATAATAAAGAATGGAATAACAGAAGAATTCACCATACATGCGATAGACCGCACAGACAGGTTATTCCCAACAGAATAATAAAGAATGGAACCAGGTCATGCGAAATCCACACATACATGATATTCCAACATAATAATAAAGAATGAAATAACAACAAAATTCACCAGGCATGCGATAGACTGTACAAACAGGTTATTCCAATAGAATAATAAATAATGGAACCAGGTCATGCGTAATACGCACAGACAGGATATTCCAACAGAATAATAAAGAATGGAATAACAAAAGAATTTCACCATGTATGCGACACTTCGCATAGACATGTTATTTCAATATAATAATAAGGAATGGAATAACAATAGCTCTCTTCATGAAAATGAAAGAAATAATACCCCTTACCTTAAAATAAAGCTAGATACTGGAATAGAGAAGTAGCAAACTTCTTTTCTTCTTTCTCTCTATATTAATTGCTCTATAGCTTTAGTGAATTGGTGAGAAATGAAGGAAGAATAAACTTCTATTTATAGAAAAATATAGTTTCGATAATTGCACGTTTTGGGGCTCAAAAAATTATAGTACAATACCTCCAACTATTCTTTCATTTTTAACTTAGTCTTGCAAGTATTATCAAACTTGCACCACCTCCCCTAATATTAAATAATGTGAATCAATAGTTCAATCATGCGATTTAATAGTTATAATCATGTGAAAATACGAATAACAGTATAGTACCTCCATCTATACCTCCATCTTTAACTTAGTAATGCAAGTATTATTAATCTTGCACCAACTCCCCTAATAGTACATGAATGTGAATCAATAGTACACACATGTGAACAAATAGTTATAATCATTTGAATTAATAGCAATTAATTTCTTATTTATTCGATTAATTACCCGATAACTACCAACCATCAATTATTATCGAAATAAATGTCGATTTTCACTAACACTAATAATTCCAACACAGTAGAACTATCAATTTCATCTTTAATCAACACGAACTTATTCATCATTAATATTATAATTTATAATATTTAACAACCAGGTCGTTCCCAGGAAAGAGGGGGCTTCCGATAAGGATTTCTCTTTATTGGCACGCAATTAGATGACCAAACCTCTCCTTGACAGAACTTCTAGACATTATAAATATTGTAATTTAATAATATGAATAACTTTGTCGTCTCAATTATTGATTTAATAATATAACATATTATACAGATGATACTGTGACAATAATTGAATCAATAATATGAGAGATATGATGCAACAATTACTGTAACAATAATTGAGTATAACTGAGTGACTTCTTACATAAGCATCAATAATCAATACCGTGTGCTACTATGCAACCACACGTATTACTGTACTTTTATTACCGAGTAGTTTAACAGTTTTAATGGTAACACTTTCGCCGTTATTTTTATAAAAAGATAATTTTGTCATTTTTAACTACGACAATACTTCTGACGTGGGGTCCACCAATGATTGTGTCGTCGTACGGATATTCCCCGATAAAAAGAATATTCCCCGACCAATCGAATATTATATAACAACTTGCATACTTTGTAAAATTTATAAATATTACCCACAACTATAACATTATATCAAATCCAGACCATAATATTCAAAAAAAATATTTCGAGAAATTTTAATCTTTATTCATAAAATTTGGGGTCTCAAAAATTACAATAATGAATATGTAAAAAAAATTAATTTATTGAATTTTGATGAATAATTGTAAGTTTATAACTTTACAGTAGAACTTAAACAATAATCCAAAATAATTCGGTTACAAATATTTATCTTCAAAATTTTTAAAAATATGTCTTCAAATATTCAAAAAATATTTGTCTTTGAATATTCATAAAATATATCTTCAAATCTTTAAAAAAATTATCTTCAAATCTTCAAAAACTATATCTTCAATCTTCATAGATTTGCACTTTCAGCAGTTTCTGCTCCAACTTCTAGATCTTCTGAGCTATCTTAATCGTCTATTATATCTTGTAGTCTTCTTTGCGCGGCAAGATGATCTCTATAGCAAATGCATATTTTCAACGATTTCAGACCAAGGCTGCTTCTTTTTTCATCCATTACTCTGCCAGATAAAGAAAAACAAGATTCTGAGGTTACGGTACTAGCTTGGATAGTTAGTAGATCACGGGCCATCACAACCAAAGTAAAAAATTGTCGTTTATTTTTTTCCCAAAAAGCGAGTATATTAAAATTTTCAAATTCTTGGTCAGTCTTAAAAATCCAAAAATTAGTACTACAATATAAACCAAGTTCGTTTAAACTACTTGAGTGTGTTGAAGTTCTTGGTTTATTGGATAGTGATTTTAATAATGTTGCAAATTTAGAATATAAAGGGGCAGGGGGCGATGCACGTATAGATGTAGAATATATAGATTCATATTGTTTATAAAATTCAGTAAATATTATTAAAATTTCTTTTAATGTAATCAATATTAGTACTACATATATTTTCTACTATATCTTCTAAAACACTTTTTACATCTTTTAATTTAATAATTGGGTTCAATGCAACTGCACAAGTAATAACAGTTGACATGTCTTCAAAGTATTTTTAAAAAATTTCTTCCATTAACAAAATAAGGTTAGCCCTAAAAGGATCATATTTAAAATCTTGAAACATATTTGTTATTTCTAAACATGCAAACAGAACCTGATGAATTGTAGGATAATAAACACCATTTAATATTTTTGTGTGTTTTTAAAAAACTTTAAGAATATTTAAAAGTTGACCAAGTAGATCCTAGTCTTGATTTGTTAATTCATGATCAGCTTTTGTATTATAAAACTATATAAGTATATTTTTACGTTTATAGACATCTTTAAACAAATCATATGTACTATTCCACCTAGTGTTATTATCAAATTTTGCTCTTTTAAATTTTTCTCCTATTGCATGACAAATAATTCTAAAATTTTGAATTCTTCTATTTGAACCATAAACATAATTAATCATAGCAGGAATTTTATATATTGTCATTTCTAAGTAACTGAATCCGGATTGAACAATTAAATTTATTATATGACATACAAATTTAACATGAAAAAATGCACCATTTAAATACAAGCATTAAACCATTTTTTAACATGTTAACAAAACTAGTGGTATTGCTTGCATTATTTAAACTAATACTCATTATTTTATCTTTAATTTTAAAATTACAAATAGTAGACATAATTTGAGCATATATTGTTTGACCAGTATGAGGTAATTCAAAAAATTCAAATCCTATAATTCTTTTTTGCATTTGCATTTCAGAAACTATCCAATGAGCAGTAATACAAATATAGCAAACACCAGGTTGATGATCAGCAGACCAATATCACTAGTTAAACAAATTCTATCGTCAAAATTGTTAACATATTCAATTAGTTCCTTTTATCTTTATTATATAATTTAATTGAATCACGTTTAGTAGTCATTCTACTTGTTTATATTTCGGTTGCAGTATACCTTGACTGTAATCGGTACATCGCACATCGTCAAAAAAATTGAATGAGAGCTCCTTGTCGATCATTAGCTTAGCTTGCCACTCTTTCTGTAATATTTGATCATAACTCTAATTGTGACCAGAACGATCAATTTATTCTTAAGAGCTTTCATCGGTTAGTTTATGCTTTTGTAAACACGAATGGTAGTGCCGCATGTGTTATTGCCTTTAGTACCAAAGAAGGCGTTACTAATTTTGCATTGGGCTTTTTTAACACTTTCGGTAACCCACACTTCGATGAAATGTTCCCAAACAGCCGTTGTACGTTTATTTTGCTCACCGGTAGGATGTGGAAATAACGTACTCGAACCTAAAACGACACTTTCAGACATAATGATATTTGGGTCATTTTGAATAAATTTCGGCATTTGTGGAGTGTTGGAGGAATCCATTGTATTGTAATAATGATACAAATTGAGAATTATAATAATAACAAGTGAAGCTTTGTATTTGTAAGTATTAGAGAATATCATAATACTAAATAGAGAGATGTGAAAATTGTGAATAGAGAAAATATTGATCAAAGACTGGAGTTGTGGAGAGAATGCATATTGCAAAATACTGAATATAGATATTTGAGAATTGTGAATGTTTTGTAGTTAATGAAATAATTTTTATAGAAACAAAATATAGTTGTTTGTTTTAAAAAAATACATTGTACATTATCTGTTTATTTAGAAGGGAAAAAAAGCAATTTGTTTTTTCATCTTTGTGGTAGGTGGAGTAGCTTTGTAAGCAATCAGCAGCAACATAACACCGCAACAGGCAGCAGTCAGTAGCAGCTTTTAGTAGGCAGCATGGGACAAGACAAGACAAGACAACTCAACTTTTTACTTTTGATCGTATCATTTCATGCATTATCAATTTCAACTTCAATTTTAACTTTGACTTTATGTAGTAAAACATGGAATAAAGGGATATAAAAGTGCATAAAAGACAAAAAAACCTATTGAATTACTTCCTTTGTTCCTAAAAGATTGTCGTTTTAAAAGAAAAAATTTATTCTAAAATGTTTGTCGTTTACAACTTTCGAGGAGAATAAATTATTTACTTTCCTATATTACCCCTACCTTCTCTCATTGTCCCAAGAAATTCTCTTCCTTGTATTAATAATTTTCAACTTCTGATAAAGGGGTAGTGATGGAATTTCAAACAAATTTTACTTTATAAATGATACTTTCTTAATACATGTGCAAAAAACTTAAACGACAATCTTTTAGGAACGTAGGTAGTAATATATTATAGCCACTAAGTCGCATACAAATAAATATAAAACTACAATAAGATATCCTTAATTTAGTGGATTGGCTCATTCGTCCATAGCCTGCGGCCCTATTGCGGCGTTGCCTGCTTTTCTGGGAAGTGGTTAAGTAGGAAAGGAATGAATTGGGTTGGACTTCTGTCTATGGGTTGTGCCACTGTGTAGCAAAACAACAATAAGCCTAGTAAATTGAGTCAGGCTATGTAGCGCCCCCAAATCCAGGTATCTTACAACCCGACAGATGATGCTATACTGTACAAACATCCATACATTCATTCACTTGAAAGTCTCAAAGAATGAACATAACTTATATATATTTAATTCAATATTTACATTTCCCAGGTTCTAAACCCATTACAAAGGTTCTCTTGTCATAATATTCATTATATTACAACAATAGACCTATACTATTACATGACAGCTTAACAATCTGCCTTAGCTTTTCCTTTATTCTTATTTGATCCTTCAGGACGTTCAGTCTTAGCTGCATTCATATGGTTCAAGCAAGAGTGAGCATGACTAGCTCAGCAAGTATAACAATTTCAATAACCACATGCTTGATACATATGAATCATATATCTTCGATAACTGAACAATAGCTATGAAGTATTATTGATGATTCAAAATAGCACTTCATCTTTCTTTTCAAAATGTTTCACAATGAATAAATTCAGTAAAACATTTATTCCGGTCAAAGACCTTGAGTATTCATTCTTTCTTTGAAAAGGACAACCCGGACCTAAGTCCGTAAGCCCGATATTACTTACGAGCACTTCTAGGTGATCAGCCTATTGTACTCTGTATTGATCAATACTACATCCATTAAACGTATGTACGTTTAATCATTTGGCAACCTCGCGTGCCTGTCGTTTTACCGACAAAACATTTGTTTAACAATTCAGTCTTCTTTTGAAAACTATAAGTAGTTGACGAAAGATACTAGCATTTGATAACAGATGAACAAATTATCAATAATCCACTCAATATGTTAAGTCTAGCCAAAGAAACTGGCTTTAACTTCATTATACTTCAATTCATGCGAAAGGATACATGAACATCATAAACTTGTTCAGATTGAACTGAAACAAGAGTTAGAATACTTGCCTTTAGCGTCTGCTACTGTGTATTTTACTTTACGTTCAAGTCTTTCAAGTCTCTACAATACATGATCACATAATGCCTTACATTAGGTCACATATAATCAAGTATGTATATGAATATATCTTACCCTGCATTCCAATCTAATTATAGATTAAATTTCATTCTTATGCGTTTCGACTTATCATTTGCTTTACATTCATTTGACTTGGTTATATTAACCATTCTTAATTACTTTTAAGTCTTAACAATGTCCTAACAATGTTACTTTAAGTTGTTAAGGTAGGTTTTAATTCAATCTCCTACCATTCCCTTCCTTTCCCTTCACTTTTATTCTTTACTGTCAATGTTCTGTGCCTGGCGCCGCGGCGCGGGCATTACACTTACATCTCGCACTGCGGCGCGAGTTAGCAGTACCTGAGCTCCAGACCTCGCGCTGCGGCGCGGTCAAATGGCCTAGGGTTGGCGCCGCGGCGCCAACTCTGTGCACCAGAAAATTTTTCTAACTTTTAATTTTTGTGAACTTCCCGGACGCATAACTTCTTCGTTTTAAGTCCGAATTGGCTCGTTCAAAAGCCCACGGTTCACAAATTACGCAATCTACACGTTCATGCAAGAATTTTATCTATTTGACTTCGTTTGCTAAAAATTCACCTATTGGTTCATTTTTAACGAAAACGATAAACGTTCGTGAACGTTAAACGCTCGTTTCTTCGTTTTGAGTCGGAATTCGTCCATTTTCGAGTCCACAACTCTTAAATGACAAACATGACTTGACTCCATTAGAAAATATAATTTTCCAACTCAAACTCAAAATTTATCTTTCATTCCGGGAAATTTATGAATTCAACGATTATCGTCTAATCGTGCGATTTCCGGCAATTCTTTGTTCTTAGAACTTGTTTAACACTACCAATGGATTACATTCATAATGTGAACATCTTAACATCTTTATACCAACTATTTAT
This sequence comes from Panax japonicus, assembly GCA_020205505.1. Taxonomy (NCBI): domain Eukaryota; kingdom Viridiplantae; phylum Streptophyta; class Magnoliopsida; order Apiales; family Araliaceae; genus Panax; species Panax japonicus. Next base: position 23,049,095 of record CM035112.1, on the reverse strand, counting down.
ACTCATGGTTGGATTTTAACTTATCTCATTGTAAGCTTATACTTGATAACTTTCAAACTACTTATGAACTTATCATTCATAACTTATGACAATTAAAGTTCTTGATCATCATCCATACATGTTTTCATCATATAACTTTAATTATGTATTCTTGATACATATTTTCTTACAAGATGATGTATATACATATACTTTCATTAATAAACCTATCACAAGTTCATCATGCAATCACATAAGTTTACAACTTATGCTATCTTAAATGACTTATTACCAACTTATGTGGCTTAAGTTCATTACTTATACATACTTCTTCCTTTTTCTTATTATTCATGTTCCTTAATCCAACCTTTTCTTATCAACCTATCATGTTAGAGATAGAAGATAATTGGAGAAGGAGTCTTACATTTGAAGTCTTTAATAAGTAGTTTCTTCTTCTTCTTGACTTATGGAATAACTTACTTGCAACTTAATCTTCCTAACAATTAAGCACTTAGAGAGAGAGTGTTTGGATTATTTGAACAACTATTAAATGACTTGCCAACCTTCACTATTTATAGTATTCCTAAGGTTAGGGCAATTTAGTCAATTCCATCATCCCACCTCCTTTTGCACCTCCTTACTATTCATTACTTGACCAACACCACTCATATCCTTTGCTTGGCCACTACTCTTATTACTTGATCATTACTTATCTTGGTCATTACTCATATTACTTGGTTACCACACATTAACCACATTAATATGGTTTTGCTCCATGGATCACCCAACTATTGGGCTTCTAACTTGGCTTAGTTATCTTAACCTTTGGGCTTTGCATTAATAAACCTTAACTTGTTTATTAATTATCATTGGGCCTTAACATTTAATTTACTTGGGCTTGTACCAATTGTTAACCAATCTTCCAAGTCCATTAACATTACTTAATACATATACATATTGTTTATGTATTATTCTCGTATTATCATTCGTATACAACTTTGTTATATACGATATTCCATTCTTCTTACAAACTCGTATAATACTAGGTATTATACTCGTTTCCATTCTTTGTACAATACTCACGTATCATACCATCATTCCTTAACGAAATAGTTCTTCATTTTCCTTACGTTCTCAATTTAAGTCCGCAAGCGAAATATTACGTTTTCCATAACTAGATTATTATTACATAATCTGTCTTACTTTAATATTCTACCATTACGTATTTCTCGAAAATTCAAAAATAAATCCCGAGCAAATACCGATGAATAGTGTTTTTCAGAAAATTTCTCGAAAAACTTTTATTTTCGTCTTGGAAATTCAAACACCTTAAATCCTTCACATAGCTCAAATACTATGATATTCCAATATCCATAAATTATAAAACGAAAACCATCTTGATATCCCCATAATATGATTTTATTATTATTTAATTTAATAAAATCATTTTTACATAAGATCCGAATTTCTCGGTCGTTACATTCTTCCCCCCTTATAAAGATTCTGTCCTCAGAATCTCGTTTTTTTTTCTTTACTCAAATAAATGAGGAAAATTTTTCTTCATCTTTTCTTCTAACTCCCACGTTTCTTCTTCGGCATCGTGATTCTTCCATAACACCTTCACTGATGGTATTACTTTGTTCCTCAGAACTTGCTCCTTTCTATCAATGATTTGAACCGGCGATTCTTCATATATTAAATCCTTTTCGATATGAATCGGCTCATACTCGATTACGTGCTTATAGTCCGGCTTATACGGACGTAATACAGATACGTGAAACACGTTATGTATTCTTTCTAGGTCTGGAGGTAATGCTATCTTATAAGCTACCTCTCCCACCCGGTTTAATACTTCAAAAGGTCCTATAAACCTTGGACTTAACTTTCCTTTCTTTCCAAAGCGTATCTTTCCTTTCCAGGGAGATACCTTCAGAAACACATACGTACCTACTTCAAACTCTCGATTTAATCGATGTGAGTCCGCATACTTCTTCTGTCTGTCTTGAGCCGTGACGAGACGCATCCGAATTAACCTTACTATATCCGCTGTTTGCTGCACCAATTCTGGTCCTAGCATCCGGCGTTCTCCCACCTCATCCCAACACAATGGTGTTCTGCATCTTCTTCCATACAGAGCTTCATAAGGCGGCATACCTATGCTTGCCTGATAACTGTTGTTATAAGCAAATTCTACCAGTGGTAGGTGATCATCCCAACTACCCTTGAAATCCATGACGCAAGACCTCACATGTCTTCTAACGTCTGAATTGTTCTCTCACTCTGCCCATCAGTTTGTGGATGATAAGCCGTGCTTAACTTTAACTGTGTTCCCAGTTGTTCTTGCAAACTTCTCCAGAAGTTCGATGTGATTCGTGGATCACGATCTGACACAATCGATATCGGTACTCCATGTCTGGAAATAACTTCCTTGACATAAAGTTTAGCTAACTGGTCCAAGTTATACTTGATCCTAATTGGTAAGAAGTGAGCCGATTTCGTCAATCGGTCGACTATTACCCAAATAGAATCGTACCCTTTTGACGTTGTTGGAAGTCCTACCACGAAATCCATCGAGATATGCTCCCATTTCCATTCTGGAATCTCCAATGACTGTAGCAAGCCACTGGGTCGTTGATGTTCGGCTTTAACTTTTTGACAAGTCAAACACCTACTTACATACTCTGCTATTTACCTTTTCATGTTTGGCCACCAAAAACTCTTTCGAAGGTCTTGATACATCTTAGTGCTACCAGGATGTATCGAGTACCTTGAACTATGAGCTTCTTGTAACACTTGTTCCTTTAATTCCGTCTCATTCGGAATCCAAATTCTTCCTTCAAATCTTAATAATCCTTCATTATCAAGACTATACTTATTATCTCCTTTATCAGCTAACCACTTCTTCATTTGGTTACACTCATCAGTCTTGAGTTGTACCTCCTTGACCCTCTCTACAATGGTAGATTGTCTCTCCGTTGCAAAAAGTATCTGCCCCGATTCACTCGGCATCTTCACTTCTATTTCCATCCTAGCCATCTCTGTTATTAACTCATTTTGAGTCGTTAACATAGACAACTTTTCCCGACCCTTCCTACTTAAGGCGTCGGCAACTACATTGGCTTTCCCAGGGTGATACAGGATTTCACAGTCATAATCCTTTATCAACTCCAGCCATCTTCTTTGTCTCATATTCAACTCCTTCTGAGTGAAGATATACTTTAGACTCTTATGGTCTGTATATATCTCACATTTCTCCCCATAAAGATAATGCCTCCATATCTTTAGGGCAAATACTACCGCGGCCAGTTCCAGATCATGAGTAGGGTAAACTTTCTCATAATCTTTCAACTGCCGTGATGCATACGCAATGACTTTGCCATGCTGCATGAGCACACAACCAAGCCCTCTATGCGAAGCATCACTATATACTACAAAATTTCCTGTGTCATCTGGCAATGACAAAACAGGTGCTTTACTTAGTCTTTTCTTTAGTTCCTGAAAACTGTCTTCACATTTATCCGTCCATACGTATTTCACCGTCTTCCTTGTTAAATTAGTCAACGGGGTAGCTATCTTCGAAAAATCTTGGATAAATCTTCGATAGTAACCCGCTAACCCTAGGAAACTCCGCACCTCAGTTGGCGTTTTCGGTTGTTCCCAGTTCATCACTGCTTCTACCTTTGCTGGATCCACTGAAATCCCTTCCTGATCAATGACATGACCTAAAAACTGTACTTTCTCCAGCCAAAATTCACACTTAGTGAATTTCGCATATAACTTCTCCTTTCTTAGTGTTTCCAACACTAATCTTAAGTGTTCAGCATGATCTTCTGGCGTCTTTGAATAGACTAGAATATCATCAATAAACACAACCACAAACTTGTCCAAATAAGATTTGAACACTCTATTCATCATGTCCATAAATGCAGCTGGTGCATTCGTCAACCCAAATGACATCACCAGAAACTCGTAATGACCATAACGAGTTCTGAATGCCGTCTTTGGTATATCCTCTTTCCTCACCTTCAACTGGTGATACCCCGTGCGCAAATCTATTTTAGAAAAATACTTTGCCCCTTTCAACTGATCAAAGAGATCATCAATCCTGAGCAATGGGTATTTATTCTTTATTGTTAATTTGTTCAACTCTCGATAGTCGATACAAAGTCTTAACGATCCATCTTTCTTCTTGACAAACAACACTGGTGCACCCCACGGGGAAACACTTGGTTGAATGTACTTCCTATCCAACAGTTCTTGTAATTGAACCATTAGCTCTTTCATTTCCACCGGCGCCATACGGTACGGTGCCCTTGACACTGGTGCCGCTCCTGGCACTATGTCTATTACAAATTCAATCTCCCTATCCGGTGGTAAACCCGGTAACTCACTTGGAAATACATCCATGAATTCGTTTACTATAGGTATTTGTTCCATGGTTGTTCCCACTCGCTGGGTATCAACAACATGGCACAAGTAACCCACACACCCCTTTCTTAAGAGTTTTCTGGTTTGTGTCATCGTAAGACAACCCGATCTCCCCGGTGATTTATTACCGTAGAATACTACAGGAGGTTGCTTCAACATCCTAATGCTCACACGTTTCTTTTGGCAATCTATAATTGCTCCATGGTTAATCAACCAATCCATTCTGAGAATTACATCAAATTCTCCCAACCTTATCGGTATTAAATCTACCGATAACTTACATCCACATACATCTACGCAACAACTCCTATGAATACTATCCACATGAATTATCTCTTCATTTGCTACCTTAATGATCACAGGTATATGCAACTTTTCGGGAAATAATTCTAATCGTCTAGCAAAATCACATGCTATAAACGAACAAGTAGCACCCGAATCAAAAAGCACATATGCATTAATGTTATTGATTGGGATAATACTTGCAACTACGTCTCCGGATGCCACCGCATCTTGGACTGTCATATTAAAAGTGCGGGCCATTGGCCTACCCGGCTGAGCTGGACCGCTAATAGCTAACTTTCCACTATTAGTGCCCTTATTTCCTTCCATACCCTTCTTCGGGCAATTCTTTGCTATGTGGTCAATTGATCCACATACAAAACATCCGTGATTTTTCTTCGGATTTGGACAGTTAGGCGAAATGTGCCCGTCCTGTCCACAATTATAACATACGGCCTTTCCTTTGAGATAGACTCCCAAGTGAGTCTTCCCACAGGTTTTACAGGCCTCCATCCTCCTTTTTGAATTGCCTTGTTTCACTCCGGTATTCCCAGAGTTAAAACCCTTTCTTTTCTGACCGTCACCACTACCACTGGCTCCTTCGGTCTTAATTCCCCCATCAACTCTTACTTTATTTTTCTTATCCTTGTGGTACTGGCTTAAAGCCTCATTCCCACCTTCGGCTATTATTGCCTTCTCTAATATAGTTCCAAAGGAAGTACTTTGGAACACAGAGATTCGGCTATAGAGCCAGGGTTTTAAGCCCTGCTCGAATCTTCTAGCCTTTCTCACTTCAGTGTCCACTTGATGTGGAGCAAATCGTGCCAATTCATTAAACTTGGCGGCATACTGGGGAACTGTCATATCCCCTTGTTTCAATTCCAGAAACCTCATTTCCATTCTCCCTTGCATACTCGTGGGAAAATAATTCTCGAAGAAAATCTCCTTAAACCTCTCCCACGTTAGGTTTCCTATATCGGCCCTAGCCTGGTTTGCCTCCCACCAGAAATTGGCCTCTCCTTTCATCAAATAGGTTGCAAAGGCAACCTTTTGACCCTCCTCCACATTTGTAATTACAAATGCTTTCTCAATTTCTTTCACCCAAGTTTGGGCTTCTATAGGGTCCGTAGTTCCCTTGAACTCCGGCGGACCTACACTTTTAAAGTCCTTAAAAGTAGTAGCTCGTACTACTCCAGGAATTACAGGTACATTAGCCCCCGTTCTATTAAATGCAGCTGTTAAAAGATTAACGAACTCTTGCATTGGATTAACCGGACCACCTTCCGGTTGGTTAACATTAGTTTCTTGATTTCGTTGTCCCCTTCTTGGCGGCATTTCGCTGTTAAGAAAACAACACATCATTATTACTTTCTCCTTGTGATTTAGTTATTATTTGTAATAAAACAATAACTCATACTCATTACTCAATATGTTCCATAAAAGAGGCTTATATTGATTAATATCTTGTAGTATAACACTACATTGTTTACATCATTCAGCCTTAGCTGATTACATTACTCAGTCTTAGCTGATTACATTACCATCCCGCAATTACTTTCCAAAAATTGGGATTTACAAAAGACTACCCTTGTTTATACAAAAGAGGGTTTTACGTCACTACTAGATACATAATATTTACATATCTACGCTACTCTAGCTATTGCTAGATTACATCTGCCGTAAGGCATTCTCAAAATCTTTGCTGGCCAGACCTGCAATAACATCCCGACTGATGGTATGTCGTGTCTGTCCTGACTCTACCGGATACCCAGCCACTTGCTGCTGGAAATCCACATGAGAGCTCCTATGTATATAGGACATCCTTTCCAATCTCCTCTGTTTAGTCTTTAGCTCTTGCTTGAGCTCAAAGACTTCACATTTCAGCTCTCGGACCTTGTCCTTAGCTAAAACACGATCATCGTGTTCCTCCTCCCACATTCCCTCCATGCTAAGCTTGTCCTCACGGACAGCTTGGAGTTCCGCTTTCAACTCCTTTACCTCCTGGCAATAATGGACATTCCTATCCAATACCGTCATAAACAATGCTTTCATGGAATCCCCCGTAGATATCTCCTCGGCGGGTGGAACTTGGTCAAAGGACATTACGTCCACCTCCTCCTCTAGCATGCCATCGAAAATAGACATATAGTCTAAATTGTCCGAGTCTCCAGACTCTATTGCTACCACTTCTGGCTCTATCGCTACGGGATTTGGTAGTATCTCTACCCGATTAACCGAATCCTCGCTTACTACATGTATATTTCTATACATATCATTTTCTCCTGACATCTACAATAAAACAATACAGTTTGATTAGTACATGTCAGTAACATAAATAAAAATACATAACATACTATAATGCATTTTTATAAGGTTATCTTTCTTCTTTTACTTCTTTATTAAGGTTATGACTTAAGGTTCTAATTTCCTTTAAGTTTTATAACCTAGGCTTTGATACCAACTTGTAGCGCCCCCAAATCCAGGTATCTTACAACCCGACAGATGGTGCTATACTGTACAAACATCCATACATTCATTTACTTGAAAGTCTCAAAGAATGAACATAACTTATATATATTTAATTCAATATTTACATTTCCCAGGTTCTAAACCCATTACAAAGGTTCTCTTGTCATAATATTCATTATATTACAACAATAGACCTATACTATTACATGACAGCTTAACAATCTGCCTTAGCTTTTCCTTTATTCTTATTTGATCCTTCAGGACGTTCAGTCTTAGCTGCATTCATATGGTTCAAGCAAGAGTGAGCATGACTAGCTCAGCAAGTATAACAATTTCAATAACCACATGCTTGATACATATGAATCATATATCTTCGATAACTGAACAATAGCTATGAAGTATTATTGATGATTCAAAATAGCACTTCATCTTTCTTTTCAAAATGTTTCACAATGAATAAATTCAGTAAAACATTTATTCCGGTCAAAGACCTTGAGTATTCATTCTTTCTTTGAAAAGGACAACCCGGACCTAAGTCCGTAAGCCCGATATTACTTACGAGCACTTCTAGGTGATCAGCCTATTGTACTCTGTATTGATCAATACTACATCCATTAAACGTATGTACGTTTAATCATTTGGCAACCTCGCGTGCCTGTCGTTTTACCGACAAAACATTTGTTTAACAATTCAGTCTTCTTTTGAAAACTATAAGTAGTTAACGAAAGATACTAGCATTTGATAACAGATGAACATATTATCAATAATCCACTCAATATGTTAAGTCTAGCCAAAGAAACTGGCTTTAACTTCATTATACTTCAATTCATGCGAAAGGATACATGAACATCATAAACTTGTTCAGATTGAACTGAAACAAGAGTTAGAATACTTGCCTTTAGCGTCTGCTACTGTGTATTTTACTTTACGTTCAAGTCTTTCAAGTCTCTACAATACATGATCACATAATGCCTTACATTAGGTCACATATAATCAAGTATGTATATGAATATATCTTACCCTGCATTCCAATCTAATTATAGATTAAATTTCATTCTTATGCGTTTCGACTTATCATTTGCTTTACATTCATTTGACTTGGTTATATTAACCATTCTTCATTACTTTTAAGTCTTAACAATGTCCTAACAATGTTACTTTAAGTTGTTAAGGTAGGTTTTAATTCAATCTCCTACCATTCCCTTCCTTTCCCTTCACTTTTATTCTTTACTGTCAATGTTCTGTGCCTGGCGCCGCGGCGCGGGCATTAAACTTACATCTCGCGCTGCGGCGCGAGTTAGCAGTACCTGAGCTCCAGACCTCGCGCTGCGGCGCGGTCAAATGGCCTAGGGTTGGCGCCGCGGCGCCAACTCTGTGCACCAGAAAATTTTTCTAACTTTTAATTTTTGTGAACTTCCCGGACGCATAACTTCTTCGTTTTAAGTCCGAATTGGCTCGTTCAAAAGCCCACGGTTCACAAATTACGCAATCTACACGTTCATGCAAGAATTTTATCTATTTGACTTCGTTTGCTAAAAATTCACCTATTGGTTCATTTTTAACGAAAACGATAAACGTTCGTGAACGTTAAACGCTCGTTTCTTCGTTTTGAGTCGGAATTCGTCCATTTTCGAGTCCACAACTCTTAAATGACAAACATGACTTGACTCCATTAGAAAATATAATTTTCCAACTCAAACTCAAAATTTATCTTTCATTCCGGGAAATTTATGAATTCAACGATTATCGTCTAATCGTGCGATTTCCGGCAATTCTTTGTTCTTAGAACTTGTTTAACACTACCAATGGATTACATTCATAATGTGAACATCTTAACATCTTTATACCAACTATTTATACTCATGGTTGGATTTTAACTTATCTCATTGTAAGCTTATACTTGATAACTTTCAAACTACTTATGAACTTATCATTCATAACTTATGACAATTAAAGTTCTTGATCATCATCCATACATGTTTTCATCATATAACTTTAATTATGTATTCTTGATACATATTTTCTTACAAGATGATGTATATACATATACTTTCATTAATAAACCTATCACAAGTTCATCATGCAATCACATAAGTTTACAACTTATGCTATCTTAAATGACTTATTACCAACTTATGTGGCTTAAGTTCATTACTTATACATACTTCTTCCTTTTTCTTATTATTCATGTTCCTTAATCCAACCTTTTCTTATCAACCTATCATGTTAGAGATAGAAGATAATTGGAGAAGGAGTCTTACATTTGAAGTCTTTAATAAGTAGTTTCTTCTTCTTCTTGACTTATGGAATAACTTACTTGCAACTTAATCTTCCTAACAATTAAGCACTTAGAGAGAGAGTGTTTGGATTATTTGAACAACTATTAAATGACTTGCCAACCTTCACTATTTATAGTATTCCTAAGGTTAGGGCAATTTAGTCAATTCCATCATCCCACCTCCTTTTGCACCTCCTTACTATTCATTACTTGACCAACACCACTCATATCCTTTGCTTGGCCACTACTCTTATTACTTGATCATTACTTATCTTGGTCATTACTCATATTACTTGGTTACCACACATTAACCACATTAATATGGTTTTGCTCCATGGATCACCCAACTATTGGGCTTCTAACTTGGCTTAGTTATCTTAACCTTTGGGCTTTGCATTAATAAACCTTAACTTGTTTATTAATTATCATTGGGCCTTAACATTTAATTTACTTGGGCTTGTACCAATTGTTAACCAATCTTCCAAGTCCATTAACATTACTTAATACATATACATATTGTTTATGTATTATTCTCGTATTATCATTCGTATACAACTTTGTTATATACGATATTCCATTCTTCTTACAAACTCGTATAATACTAGGTATTATACTCGTTTCCATTCTTTGTACAATACTCACGTATCATACCATCATTCCTTAACGAAATAGTTCTTCATTTTCCTTACGTTCTCAATTTAAGTCCGCAAGCGAAATATTACGTTTTCCATAACTAGATTATTATTACATAATCTGTCTTACTTTAATATTCTACCATTACGTATTTCTCGAAAATTCAAAAATAAATCCCGAGCAAATACCGATGAATAGTGTTTTTCAGAAAATTTCTCGAAAAACTTTTATTTTCGTCTTGGAAATTCAAACACCTTAAATCCTTCACATAGCTCAAATACTACGATATTCCAATATCCATAAATTATAAAACGAAAACCATCTTGATATCCCCATAATATGATTTTATTATTATTTAATTTAATAAAATCATTTTTACATAAGATCCGAATTTCTCGGTCGTTACAGGCTAGGCCTTAGGCCGGACCAGATCGATGACCAGGCTAGTTCGGGCTTTATGGAAGGCCAGACCAAGCCAGATATGGGAAAAAAAGTGAGGTCTGTTCTCAGCATGTATGTTAGGCCTGGTCGGTCCAGACTTTGACTGTGTCGCCCCCAAATCCAGGTTCTCTAACATCAGATTCAATGCTCACGATCTATCATCATCATAAGCATTCTATAAACTATTGTGGAATAATAAACATACATTGTTCATTATAATAAAGTTTCATAACATAGTCCCAAGGTCTTCTTAACCTTAACTTAAACACACCATTCATATTACAAAAGGTTTACATAAGAAATTCCATCAGATAATAATAATTAACATTCATTCTAAACTATTCTTGGATCTTGCCCTTGCCTTTGTCTTTTGTATTGGATCCTTCAGGCTGAACTGAAATAAATGTCATGATATAGCAAGGGTAAGCAACTAATTTGCTTAGCAAGTTTATATACAAGGAAGATATATCATGATTAGAAAGAAGTTTCGCTTTCAATGTTCAACAATAGTATAAGATTGTGAAGGAACATGAATTAATAAGCAACAGTTGAATATTCGAACAATTGAATAACATGTACTGAGTGGTTTTGAAATAACCATGAACATTTGCTAATGTTGTAGCGCCCCCAAATCCGGGTCCTAAATCACCACGGATCTGGGGCACTATTTCTATAACTATTACGGAAGATATAAATATAAATTATTTATACATTAAACATTATACATTATCCCAAGGTCGAGTAACCATAACTTATACACAATTCATTATCCTATCTGTTATACAAAGATTTTATCATACATTATTGTTATCAATCTATCTACACATGTAAACTAAAACTAGAACTGTCTTTAACCTTTCCTTGTATCCGAACGTATTTTCCTTATCTGCAATATTTTATCATGATATAGCAAGGGTGAGCATGAAAGTTGCCCAGCAAGTTTAAACACAATTTAAGGATATATCATGATTGAAAGAGTCTGAATAATAAGCTGGCTATAATTCATCAATGTAATTGAGAACTAGCACGAATAAACTTTTGACTGAACAAGTATTAAACAAGAACAATTATATCTGAACCGAATGGTAATGAAGGTGATCAGCCTTTCATACCTGACTTATACATACAAGATGTACAGAGTACAATTCTATATGGCAATCAGTAATGATTAACCATAAGCATATCTGAATGAAACACTCTTAGTAGAGTTAAGAAAAACTTTTCTGTACCGTTGATTACCGTTACGAAATATAACTTAGCTTTATCCGAAGACCTAATATAGATAATACCGATCCCCAAATATTAGAATAATATCATCACAGTATAAAATAACCTAAACACATTACCACATAATCCTATCAGTCTATTCAGCACACAAGACCTAGTATCAAGTCAAACTATTACAGTCTGAGTTGAGTTCGGTACGATTATTACATCCCGACAGCCTAGTCAGATAATTATCGAGTTAAAGTTCAATTAAACTCTGCCTAAACACTTAATAATTATCTTAGATAATTTATAAATCAGTCAACATAATTTTCATAGGCCCATAATATTTTTCAGATAATTATTATCATTTATCATGATTTTTCAAGTATTAAATTCATTTTTAAATAATTTACTTAATATTATAATTAAATAAATAAATACCTTTTATATTCCAAAAATACTAAATATATATGAAATATATTCAAAATAATTAAAAACTAATTTTCATACTCTAAAATAATTTTTCATAATTTATTATGTATTTTTAATAATTAAAAACTATTTAATACTAATTATTTAATAAAATATTAATTTTATAATTAATCTGTCGCTAAACGGCCCTATAGCGACGAAACTGTCGCTATAGGTGTTCTTGGGCTGTTCTTGAGGAAACCTAGAACTCATTGTCAGTCGCTAAGGTATCTAGTTTGACCAACGATACAACTTTGATCCTAAAGTTTCTGGGTTGGCTAAAGCTTCAAGATTGTAGTATTCATGTAATACTACAACTGAAATCATGTTTTATGGTCATTCAACAACATACCAGCAAGATCTAGACTCTCAAACTTCTTGTCAGAGCTGTTCTTCATTTCTGGGTTTTCCAGAAATGAAGAACAGTTGCTAGATACCTACTTTGGGTTCTTATAAATTGAGTTTTATGTTTTCTTTGTGCAATCTAATGCTTCCATCGTGTAGACCATATGACAGGGTACAACTTCATAACATCAGATCTTAACAACAACATCACAAATGATAGAACAAGGACAGTTAAACCATGTCAGAAAAATCGCAAATGAAGTTTCTGGGTTTTCCAGAATTTTAACAAAACAGACGGTCAACGCTTGTTTGACCGCTTATAACTTTAATTTATGTGTTTTTTTGGGTGAGCTAAAGGCTTGATTAAGTAGTCCTAATACCAGTCTACCACATAAAAACAACAACATGGCCAAACAAGCAAACAACAACAAGATTCATGGCCTTAAAAATTACTGTCAGGCATTTCTGGGTTTCTAGGTTACCCAGAAACCAGAATTCGTGGTTGGTCAACTCAGTTTGACTGTCTATAACATGAAATCTAAACAAGATATAACCTTGTTTCAAGTTCCAGATGAAAGCCTACATGGCATAGAACAGATCCATAACATAAAACACCACAAACAACTAACATGTAAAGATCTATGGGCCCTGCCATATGGCTGTCAGGCCATTTTTCCCACTTTTTCCAGATTTTTAAAAACTTCTATTTCGAGCATCTAGATGTTATGGATTTGGGATTTAACAACCCAGATCACTAATATATACTACATACTACACATTTAAACATAAAATCACAACATCTAACATCGGATCTAAGGATTTCTAGAATTAGGGTTTATACCTCATGAATGCTAAATTTTTAAATCTGATCCTTGATGTTTGATCCTGGAAAGCTGACACATGATCTTGTCTTAGCTTATTACTCAATCTAACTCTATAATTTCGGATGGGAGAGAGAGAAGAGTTGGCTAGGTTGAGAAATAAAGTTTGTAACTTTTCTATACTTGAATGCCTTTAATCCATGTTGCAATGTATTTAACCTAGCAAGTTGGCTGATATTTGATGATTAAGTAACTTTCTAGACCACATGGCTATCCTAAGGTTGTTCACCAACCACAAGTAGGGTTAGATCTACACTCCACCTCATTAAAATATAAAGAAGGGTAGTTAGGTCTTTATACTCATAACGTGCATGACAACTTGGTAACTTCTCATAATTATTAGGTTTTAACCCTTAGGGTTTGACCCTAAGATTACACAAATTCATATTCTAGAATTTTCTAATTAGGTTCTAAAAATAGAAAATTATAACTAGGGTCCCCAAATTATAATAAAGTTTACTAATCACATTCAAGCTTGCTAATTAGGGTTAAGGATTCCTAATTAACATTAAACACTATAAATTAATAATTAGGTTTTCTCTAATTGTACATTAGGGTTTTCAACATTAGAAATTAGGGCTTTCTAATTAATCAATTAGGGTCATCCCTAATTATACTTATAATTAATAACATAGAAACTCTATACTTGTCTTCAAGCTTCCCAATTAGGGTTTTATTATTCCAAATTAGGGCTATGGATTCCCAAAACTAAAATTAGGGTTTCCATAGCCGGTAATAGGGATTCTTATCAATCGTTAGGGTTTTCTAACTGAACGCCGAGGTTCTAAAATATTATTAGGGTTTGTGACTGATATAATTTATCTGATCAACCCTTGACCCTTAACCTCATACTGTACATACGTATGACCATATACACAGATTCTCTTAACACTGTAGACCTTCACCAACAGTTTTTAAATTCACAAAATTCATTCCTAAAAATGTTAAATACATACACTTATTTTCTGTCTAGGTCTATTACTAACCTCTATTCAATCTTTTAAGATTTTTATAAAATTATCTAAATTCTCGGGTTGTCACATTCACCCCTTGTTCTAAGAATTTCGTCTCCAAAATTCAACTTACACCTCATACATTGCATACACAGCATCACACGCTACCCAATACACCACTCACAAGAGTAAAATTTTTCAAATTGTGCTGAGGAGTCATATAGACTATCTGTCTGTCATTTTCGCAAAGGTTTTATGGAAATTCATCCGCAAACCATCATAAGTTACGGACACAAAGGGTGATTAGCCCGATATACCCTGTACTGGCCAAGTACTGCTAGTCGGAACAATTTGTCCCTCTTATCCGCCTTAGGTGCACGAACTTTCTTACCCCAGTCTTATTTGATTCCGCACCAAAATAATTTGGGTCGGGAAAATTCTTTTAATGAACACTTAGAATTTTCATAAACATTAGTCTAGCTGAATCTAATAGCATAGACTCATATCAATAATTCAATTCAATCGAATTATTTAAGTATAGTCAAGCCCCGTTGGCAAATTAAAATTTTTGAAAATATTTTTGAGAATGACGTCATGATGCCGTACTGTATTAACAGTCCGTTTGAGGATGCCGTCATCGTATGACTTTGTCATAACACATCATACAATAATGGAACAATATTTTTAGATCGAATTCACACTATGTGTTCCTGTATTTATAACTCTATCAACTTTTTATCATCTCTGCACCAGGTTACATGATACATGAGTGATAATTAAAATATATTTTGATATTTCAAATCATTTGCGTCTAGCCGAAATAAGTAGCATAGGCTGTACTTTAAACCGTTTCAAAAATGATTATGAGTCTACACACACACACACACACACACACACACACACACACACACACACACACACACACACACACACACACACACACACACACACACACACATATATATATATATATATATATATATATATATATATATATATATAAGCACATAGTGCGTATTTAGCTTGATGTCAAAATTTCGAAGTCTAGTCATGGCTATGAGTTTTGGAAAACTTATATCTCCACTAATAATCATTTGCTTAACAATCTATCTGTTCCTATAATCCTTAATTCTACACAACTAAACCCAGTTCGTCAAACTTACCACACTTATGAGTTTAGAAACTTTCCACAATTATATGAGTTTACGAACTTGTCCTAGTCAGACCTTTAACGTCCATTCGTTGAGGGATTCATAAACATTTCATATAACCATGAGTCACGAACGTAACATAAGTATGAGTTTTAAGAACTCGTACTTAACCTTGTATCCTCTACCTATAACCTATCTGTCTGTTATACACATGAAAAAGGAATCACCCTTTCAACATGCATATAGCAAATAACACGACTTAAACATTTCAATGATTATCAGGGTCAGAAACTAAGTGGTTTTTACACCAAGTACAATTCAGCTCCCATACGAAGAATCATACAACTCAGCTGCTGGCATAAGTCCTCAATTGAAATTCCCACCTAATCCTATTCCTTTCTCAATAAGAATTTCATTTAATCCGTATTCATAATCCTTTCCTGAATCTGTGCTAATTCATAGTACAACATACACACAACAATCTTGCTGTAACTTTCCAATCATAAGATTGATTCTTCTCCCTGCTATCACCTTATCAGATCACGGGGTGATCTCATCGTATATATTACAATTCATTTCTATATCTTGATCATTTTATTTTACGATCTCCTATCCCTTCACTTTTAGTCTTTGAGACTCTATCTATCCATTACTACTGTTCACCTTTATTATCAGAGTTAAGAAACTCCGTATCTTTATAACTCGCCGAGATTCGTCTTTGAATCTTACCGACACACTAACTCTATATGAGTTAGATCTTATCCTAATCACTGCGGTTATTAGTCTAAGGTAACTCTACCCTAGGTTTATAACTAACAGTTTTGATACCAAATGTAGCGCCCCCAAATCCGGGTCCTAAATCACCACGGATCTGGTGCACTATTTCTATAACTATTGCGGAAGATATAAACATAAATTGTTTATACATTAAACATTATACACTATCCCAAGGTCGAGTAACCATAACTTATACACAATTCATTATCCTATCTGTCATACAAAGATTTTATCATACATTATTGTTATCAATCTATCTACACATGTAAACTAAAATTGGAACTGTCTTTAACCTTTCCTTGTATCCGAACGTATTCGCCTTATCTACAATATTTTATCATGATATAGCAAGGGTGAGCATGAAAGTTGCCCAGCAAGTTTAAATACAATTTAAGGATATATCATGATTGAAAGAGTCTGAATAATAGGCTGGCTATAATTCATCAATGTAATTGAGAACTAGCACAAACAAACTTTTGACTGAACAAGTATTAAACATGAACAATTATATCTGAACCGAATGGTAATGAAGGTGATCAGCCTTTCATACCTGACTTATACATACAAGATGTACAAAGTACAATTCTACATGGCAATTAGTAATGATTAACCATAAGCATTAAGAAAAACTTACCTATACCGTTGATTACTGTTACGAAATATAACTTAGCTTTATCCGAAGACCTAATATAGATAATACCGATCCCCAAATATTAGAATAATATCATCACAGTATAAAATAACCTAAACACATTACCACATAATCCTATCAGTCTATTCAGCACACAAGACCTAGTATCAAGTCAAACTATTACAGTCTGAGTTGAGTTCGTTACGATTATTACATCCCGACAGCCTAGTCGGATAATTATCGAGTTAAAGTTCAATTAAACTCTGCCTAAACACTTAACAATTATCTTAGATAATTTATAAATCAGTCAACATAATTTTCATAGGCCCATAATAATTTTCAGATAATTATTATCATTTATCATGATTTTTCAAGTATTAAAATCATTTTTAAATAATTTACTTAATATTATAATTAAATAAATAAATACCTTTTATATTCCAAAAATACTAAATATATATGAAATATATTCAAAATAATTAAAAACTAATTTTCAGGCTCTAAAATAATTTTTCATAATTTATTATGTATTTTTAATAATTAAAAACCATTTAATACTAATTATTTGATAAAAATACTATTTTTATAATTAATCTGTCGCTAAACAGCCTTATAGCGACGAAACTGGCGCTATAGGTGTTCTTGCGCTGTTCTTGAGGAAACCCAGAACTCATTATCAGTCGCTAAGGTATCTAGTTTGACTAGCGATAAATCTTTGATCCTAAAGTTTCTAGGTTGGCTAAAGCTTTAAGATTGTAGTATTCATGTAATACTGCAACTGAAATCAAGTTTCATGGTCATTCAACAACATACCATCAAGATCTAGACTCTCAAACTTCTTGTTAGAGCTGTTCTTCATTTCAGAGGTTTCCAGAAATGAAGAACAGTTACTAGATACCTAATTCATTCATAAAAATTCATAAAAATGTTAAATATATACACTTATTTTCTGTCTAGGTCTATTACTTAACCTCTATTCAATCTTTTAAGATTTTTATAAAATTGTCTAAATTCTCAGGTTGTCACAAATGTTCCCAATCATTTAAACTGGACCTCTTAATAAGTTTTGGTATTCATGGGGATTAGCCTTTCATACCCTATGATTTATGCATAAACACTTAATAATCCAGCATCATGCCTTAATCAAATTCGTCCTTTTCTCAGTCAAGAGTTCTTATCATATCAATTTAATAAGAACAACTTTTTAAAACACATTTGATTTAACAAATTTACACATGCTTGATCTAGCTGATACAATTAGCATAGATCAATCTCATAAATAGTTCATGAATGAAAGAACTTTTAATCTAATTCACAGTTCATCAATAATAGAACAAGAATTCAATTGCACAAAGTGCGAATCTCAATAATCAATATAGATATGAATAATCAACAATAATTATTCACTAACATGCTTCGAAAATAATGACTCGAGTTTGAGTTAGGGAACTTGCCAGTTTGTCGAGCTACGACTAATTAGTTTTAATTATAACTCTTTGAATAACCTAGCATTGACAATGTTGGTCTATTAATTAGTATTGCGTATACTGTACGTCTACATACTTACTTATGCTATTATCTAGCAAATAATTCAATCACCATGTACACATAGTATAATGTACCATCATTAACCCTATAAGATATTTAATAAATCTTAGGTTAATGATTTTATAAATTTATAAGGTCTTTCTTAAGTAATAAACACTTACTAGAACCTTAAACAATTTATTATAATTGTTTAATTAATGAGTCTTTTAAATTATCTCCATGCATTAATTCTATCTTCCTTTAATTACCATTTAATATTAGTTAAATAGTAATTAATTATTTACCTTTAGTTATTATTAAATAAATAATAACTAGTTAAATCTACTTATTATTTAATGTTAATTAAATATTAAATAATTAATATTATTTGTCTTTAATTGTTATTTAATATTAATTAAGTAATTATTTATCCTTGAATAATAATTAATTTACTTCATAAATCTTTAATTATTCTTTATTATTAACTTAAGAATAATTAATTATCATTTGTTCTTAGTTATTATTTAATTAATTATTTATCCTCTAATAATAAATAATTAATTTACTTCATAAGTCTTTAATTATTCTTTCTTATTAACTTAAGAATAATTCATTATCATTTATTCTTATTTATTATTTAATATTAACTAAATAATAAATAACTACTTTATAAATTTTATGTCAATGTAAGTAAGTAATTACATTTTTACATAATCTTACTTAATTATTCTTTAATCATTATTTAATATTAATCAATGGTTTAACCCTATTTATTATTTAATTTTAGTTAAATAATCAATAGTTACTTTATTAATACTAACTCTACTTAATTATCACCCAATTCCACTTAGATAATAATTAAATAGTTAATTACATTCAAATTTTATGTAATTAGTTTAATAATCCATTAATTGTATTAAAAGTTATAAATTAGTAAGTTTAAAATGATTTTAAATGAGTTTAAACCACTAATTACTTAATAATTGGCTAAATGCTCAGAAACATTTTGGATTAAATATCTTAATAATCTTCAGAGTTTTAGACAAATTTGGGTCCAAAAACCACCACCGGAACCGGCCGGAAAGTTGCCGAATCGGCCGCCGAAAAAGTCCGGTCGTTCTGGTTACCGCTGACCGGTAGTAGCTTTTTAGATTTTTTTGATTTTTTTTTTCCAGATTTGGGGTCCTTTACTAAAACTTCAATAAAATGAAATTTACAACTCTGATTTGGGTCTAATTAGACTCGTTGGATTCGTATCTTCTCGAAATATAATTTTCATTCATCAAACATTAAATTTGGATCTATTTTGGTCCCGGAAATTGGTCCAGAAGTAACTACTATTGCACATGAGCTCTTTAGTTGAGGTGTTTTAGTAATAAATCCATATCTCACTCATTTTTTTAACATTTTTACATGCTTCCAATGGGGTTTTGCTCTTAACTCATAGTTCTAGCATACCAAGAAATATAATCACAAAAACCATTTGTAGATTTCAAAATGAAAAGCAATGATCACCCCTTTAAATTAGGGTTTTTCCCAAAACTAATTTAGCTTTCTTTTTTCCAAAATTTTCTAACATAAACTATCTATACACAATATTTATCATTCATACGAGACTCTATAATATTAAAACTTGTCTTTCCATGAATCTCTCACAAGATCACATAGAGCATACATGACATAAAAACTAGGGTTTGGTTTTTACCTTGTCTTGTGGGATGTCCTTCTTTTCTTTCCAAAGTAAGTTAGGAACTTGGGATGCATGAAATATTTTCTCCTCTTCCTCTCTAGAATCTAAACCTCTCATCTCTCTCTTGCTCGTTTTGTGTTTTGATGGGTTGGGAGAAAATAGAAGAAGAAGATGAATGGTGGAGAATAAAATGAAGAATGAAATGTTGGTGAAATGAAATGGGGTGCTAATATCCCCCATGTTTCTTTTGTCCCTTGGATAAAAGGGTTAGCCTTATCTCTTTTTAATCATGTCTAATCATGCCATTAAGGTTGCTAATTAGGCTTTCCACCAATGGAAGCATGACACACTTGTCCTTGTGTGTAAGAGTTTCTACTTTTGGGATTTGATTAACTTAATCCCTTTGCCTTAAAAGGCTTAATGTGGCCAGCTATTACATGCCCAATATCCCCTCCATTTTGCTTTTATTTTAATGCATAAATTAGATTTATCAAAGGTCTAAAATACCCTTAATCAAGTGGGCTAAGTATGAGCTTGCATTTTATTTCTTTTGGGCTTCTCTTTTAATTGTTTTGGACTATGTAATATACATAGTCTAACAATTTTAATATATGTTACCCTAATTGTTTATTTAGGGTTTTTATTTCCAATCTTATGGAATTTAATTACTTATAAATGTGACTTTAGCTCATAACCTAATTAGGTTTACAAGAAATAAGTTTAAATTATTAGTCACTTGAAATCACAAAATTACCCACTTAAATTAGTATACATATTAAACACTAGTCTTTCCTTATTACCATAACCCTTAGGTTATTTAATTGTCTCACCTAATGTATAATTAGGCTATGAAGCTTTCATTTTTAATGAAAATTATAAATGTAAATATTCATAACTATAATATATATGTTTATTGAGCCATGCACCACTTCACATATGTTATCACATATTAAATCACTATATAGCACAAAGTTCTAAGTATCAATAATCTACATACATATAAAGTGACATGAAATTCATGGTTATTACATTAACCAAGCCGGGCTTTGACCAGGCCAGGCCGCTGGTCGCAGTCCATTTGTGCAACGCTAATTTCTCCCCATACCCATCCCTCCTATAATTTTTTAAATCAGATACTTGTCTTGTTCGAATAAATTATCTCATCTTAACACATCGAACCCAAAATCCACCTAACTTAAAAGTATAATAATGTTTAATTATCTATCCTCTTATCGAGTAGTTGTAACTAAATACAATCACAATTAATTAAGGGAATCAATATATTACTACAAGATTGATAAGGACGTTTAGGCTTCTAATAAGATAGGAAAGGTTTGATATTTTTATAAGATCTCTCTCACATCAGTGTAGGACTAATTTATTATTCATATGGGAGAGATCTTGTGGAACTATCATTTTTGCTTACGAAAATATCAATTTTCGTAATTAAAAGAGTATATTTATGTATACATCCAAATACACACACAAAGGTAAAATAGTAATAATAAAAAATTTCTTTCTTCTCTCTCTGCAACACTTTTTCTCTCATCTTTTACTACTATTTTACTTTTATGTGTGTCTTTGGATGTATATTTTTGGATGTGCACATAGATATAATCTAATTTAAAAAGTTTAAATATAATTTACTACCATAAACTATAGGTCATATTCCACTTCGGTGATCAACCTTTCAATTTTGTCATTTGGATGATTGAACTATTAATTTTTTTCAAAATCCATTCAATTGGGCATGCTACGTCAAAAATTGTTGATGTGGCTATCTTGGTGGGGCATAGTTAAGCTGACGTGTAACAAAAAAAATGAGTTTTTAAAATTTTGATTAAACATTTGTGATATATTAAAGGGAAAAATTGTCATGTCAATTTATATCAAACATTAATACTAATAAAAAACTTCAAAAGCTAAAAACCTTCAGAATCTATTAAAGAGACTCTCACTGAAAGCCCCCAATTCGATCCAAAAAAACCCTAGGTCTCAAAATCAATAATTTCTCAATTATTCCGCGAAGAGTCTCCCATTTCTCCCCACGCTCCCCTCTGTTTAGAAGCCATGAAAGAGGAGCGACCAAAGAAGCAACAATAAACCTAAACCTAGCACAATACCACAAAATCTGTCACTAACATCTCAAAGAACTCATCTTTTTCTCTTTCCTCGTTGCCTTCTTTAAGATCCTCCTCATCCCTTCCTATTGCATCATAGATTTTGAGGTCCACCACCACTTCCTAGCCCTCACCCACTCCCTCTCTTTTCCCTACTGGTACTCCAACGAATCCATCCCATGGACTCTCGATTACCAGCCATTCTTCGCTTATTTCGAATATTTTCTATCTTTTTTTGCCAAATTAATCGACCCCATAATCGTAGATCTCTATAATGGTCTCAATCCACTACAACAAAAAGGCTTATTTACGATGGAATTTTACGTCGGCACTAAGGTTATTCTGTCGAGGATAACTTTAGTGGCGACGGAATATTCAGTTGGCAATTCGGTCGTATATAAGCACGTCGAAAATAAGTCCGTCGATTCTTTGGTCGGGAATACTTAACGCCGACGGAACTATTGTCGATCGAACATTCAATTGGCGTTAATATATCCACGACTGAAATGCGTCTGTTGAGGATATTCGGTCGATGCTAAGCATGCCACGTGGCAGCCAGACAAAAATTGAAAATCAGTTTACGTGCTACGGGATTCCGTCGACTATATAATTCTTCCGTCGAGGATATTCGGTCGAGGCTATGTATGCCACGTGGCAATATACCAAAAATGGGAAGAACCATAACCTCGACGGTTATCCGTCGCGAATACCATTATTCCGTCAAGGTTACTAGTTTTTTTTTAAAAATATTTTTTTTTGTTTTTCCAATATCCAGGGATTTAACCCACATCTTGTAACCTGTACCTGTACCTGTTTTCCCAACATCACATACACAAGCTAAATTAAGTTAAATGTCAAAAACATCCCATTACTACTAGCAAAACCGCAACCAACCAAAGTAATGAAATGTAAAACCGCATTAATCAAAGTAAATTAAACTAAGGTAAATTACAAAAGATCCCATTAATCTAAACTAACTATAACAAACATCCCATTAAGCTAAATTAAGCTAAGTTTCAAATCGCAACAAAACCAAAGTTATTAATGATAAGGTACTTTAAACTACAATATGTACGTCAAAAGTTATGTAAAATTAATACAAAAGAATTTAAACTACAAAAGAATGTAAAATAAGTCAAGCTAGTAGAGCCCCCGGTGTGAGAAGGATCATCGGGCGGGTGTCAACGCTGCTTTGGGGTATGAAAATTGTTATCCCGCTCGTCAGTCTGCTCGTCACCCTGTTGATACAATATAATGTAACTTATTAGTCCATATATATGATTCAGTTAAAGATAACTAAATGAAAATTAAATAACATGCATAATATATATTTGTATTTAAAACGAAATATACCCGAGCAGTCGAGCGCTGACTCAACATCGGCCCAAATGCGTCCTCGACTAAGGTAACCACCATCCGAACAGTCTCATCGCGTATCATGGCCCACTTCTCTAGAGGGATACCCATACCCTCGGTGGTGGCACTAGCTGCAACGTCCTGCGCAAACTGATGGAGGCGAGAATGGCTGGGCGGGTCCTGACTACGGAACAGCGGATCGGTTTCAAACCTCTCCGACACCGCAGCCATAACACGCTGGAACAAAGCATCATCTAAGCCAGCGCCCGTATGTTATGGTCCCACGGGGGCTCTCAGACGCAAACGCTGGCTAGAGCCTACAAAAATAAATATAACATGAATAATATTACAAGTTTACTTTATTCATAAACACGAAATAAACACAAATATTATATCTCTTGGCAGTGTATAGGCTGGTATCCTCGGTAACCCAGCACTCGATACCGGCCGATAGTACTAGTGGGAGTATCCTGAGACGCGACCCAAAGAGCCGTCTCCTCGTCCTGAGATAAACTAATCTCGGGCGGAGGGACGGTGGAATCTAACGTCTCAGCATCGCCCCTAGCAGCCTGCAACTATACTATATGCTGGTTGCGGAGCTTCTTAAACCGCTCCTTTAATTTGATATACAAGTGAGTTATCTTGGTATCATCATACAAATTACGTAATATTATCCTAAATAATATCTATTATAGTAAATGCATTACCCGTATAGCTAGTGCAGCTGGAGATATCGTCGACCCCGAAGTAGAGCCCTTCGGTGTATGGACTCTATCCCAGAACTCGATCATAGTAGGAGATCGGCCCAAGCTACTCCACATGGCCTAGAATACATTAAATAAGATCACCTTAATTTACTATAGTTGCAATTTAAGATTAAATTAAACTAAAGAGAAATATATACCGAATACCGACTTAACCTCCTGAAACGACTGCGAGCCAGAAGTATGTATAACTCGCGGCTTGCCGCGATTCTTCTTCATCTACTCCGACTTGGTCTTGAACGCAACATCATCCCAATACGCACACATCGCAGCCCATGTTGCATCTGATACTGCCGGCGGCTGATGATCTCGCAAAGTAGTCCCGGGCGTCTCTTCTATCACCCGGACTGCCCTCTGTCGCATCCCGTACAACCAGCCGGCATAATTCTTCGAGATGTGGGAAATGATAATGGCGTCACCATCCGCCTCAATGATGTCGGCCTCGTATCTGTAGTATCTCTATCAAATAGACATAACATATGTATAATTTATTATTTGAACAATATGTAAATAACATGCATGGACCTTGATTTAATATATGTAAGTCGACTTACGTGAAACTCCCGCAACACTGTCACCATGAAGATAGCATCGTAGCGTGTGTACTGACTAAATCGCATGTAGACAGTAGGGAGATGCGCCAGGAAAATGGCGTGTATGGTCGCCTTAGCGACATGATCCATAATACTAGAATACAAATTTATTAAGAACATTTTAATTTATTAATCACATGATAATATCATTCTAATTGAACATAAGTGATATATTATAGTTGAAACCTACACAAACTAGCCAACATCAACTGGAACTGTGTCAGGCATTGCCGGTGGATGACCTAATCGACCGAGGTTAGGCCCTCGCGAACGCCGACGTCTAGCATCTGTATGTTAATATATATAGTTATGACATTGTCCAAAAATAGTAAATGAATGTATAATATAGTTATGAAAATAATGTTACTGAGCCAAAAAAGAAATCAACTCACTAGCATCTGAAGACGACCCTCCTTGGGAGCCGTCACCCGATCCGGAGTGGCCGCCACCACGACCACCTCCACCGCTATGTCGAGGCATATATAGATGTACTACTGAAATAACAGACATAGATATGATGAACGATCAAATGGCCATCCTATGTGTGGGAAATATATATATATATATAATGATTGATTTTAGTTGTATAGTATTTACAAAACACCAATTAATGAAGAAGTAGTACGTCGTCAAACCCGTCAGAGTCAAAATCATTTTTATCCTCTAATTCTGTCTCTTCCTCTTCTATATCAATTTCTTCCTCAATATCATCTTCTACCATCACATACGGACTAACAACCACATCTTCCTCCACTTCGTCAACATCGAGTATGTCAACGACATCATCACCCAACACATCGTCATCATATACCACAACGTGGCTGGGATTGCTAACTTGTTCTTACAATGGGTCATCCGTTCCAGACAAATTAGTACCATCAAATGGCCGAGTCTTCGTTGTCACAACTGTATACCAGGGGGTTCTACTGTGAATGACATTAGGGGCGTAGTACACTTGAGTTGCTTGGCTGGCTAACACAAATACATCATCAGACTGTAAAATAGATTTTATATCTACTGTTACGATTCTATTACGATCAACTTTAACACCCTTTGCAGTATCAAACCATCGACACTTAAATGTAATGACCTTTTTAGCCCTTGGATAATTGAGCACAACCACTTCCTTTAATCTTCTATAGCGTCACTTAAATGTAACGACCTTTGTGTTGTTAGGTCGTAGCCACAATTCCCGCCTAATATTCATTTCCTCCAAGTCTTTACGTGCTAAAATCATTGTCTTTTGTTTTACTACTTGTATCTAGTACGGTGTAAAACAAGTTCTCAAATACATTCTTTTCTGTATGCATAACATCTATACAATGATGAAGTGCTAGTGTGACCCAGTATGGCAACTCAAACCAAATTGGCGAGTGAGTCCAGTTATGACTTTTCCCATATCCTATAGCTCTCAACGTACCATGCTCCTTCCCAGGGGGTGGAAATGTTAGATCATTTAGCCAGCCCAATATGTCGCTGCTCAACAAGCGACCAACAACCCCTTTCTTCTCTGTCTTTCTGTTGAATTGTGTAGACATCTTTCTATAACTGTGCTCAGCAGGCAAGAATCTACGAGCAGTTCCAAAGAAACTAGTTTTCCGGCCATGACGTAGTTGAGTGCCTTGCACATGCCCCATACAGACTGGACATGACAACTTGCCATGAGTCGACCAACCACTAATCATCCCAAGTGCCGGAAAGTCAGTGATAGTCCACAACAAGGCTGCCTTCATCACAAAATTTTGCCCGACAGATTTATCAAAAGTCTGAACACCTGTTTCCCACAGCATCTTAAGTTCATCGACTAACGGCATGAGGTACACGTTAATGTCTTTTGTAGGACTCTTATCCCCCGGTATAAGTAAAGTCAAGAAAAGATACGGATCCCTCATGCACATTGACGGTGGAAGATTGTAAGCTACCATAATCACTGGCAAAACAGAATAAGGTTGACTAAAATTATTAAATGGACAGAATCCATCTGTAGCCATCCCAAGCCTGACATTCCTAACTTCTTCGACAAATTGTGGAAAATTGGCATCAAAATTCTTCCATTCATCTCCATCTGCTGGGTGAGTCCGCTGACCAGGCACGACATCCCTTGTTTTATGCCAACTCATATGCTGAGCAGTGTTCGTAGACATGAATAGTCGCTGCAACCTTGGCACAAGAGGAAAATACCGTAAAATCTTCTTTGGAACATGTTTGTCTTTCCCTCCACGTTTTGTGATCTTGTACCTTGGCGAGTTATAGATATCACACTGCACCTTATTTTTGTCCTCCCCATAATATAACATACAATCCTGCTCACAAGCATCGATCTTCTCATACCCGAGATTCAACCCCTTAACCATCTTCTTCACCTCATAGTAATTCACGGGCAACGTATTATCCCTGGGTAAGAACTCGCTGAGAATATCAAGAAAATCATTGAATCATCTCTCACTGCAGTCATGCTCATTCATGAAATGTAAAAGCTTCGTAACTGCAGAAAGCCTGGTGTGCTTGTCATTTCCAGGATACAATGGAACACCCGATTCAGGTAGCAACTTGTAGAAAGCAGCTGCTGAATCATTTGGCTTTTGCTGAGAACTGCTTGACGCATGCTCGTTTTCAGCCCAGTCAATATTGGTAGGGCCATACACATCAACCAACATCTGCACGACGTCATAGTTATCTGCTTGCGAATCCCCGTGATCCGACTGGTCTATAGTACTATATGTCCGTTCTCTAAACTCAGCTGATTCCCCGTGATAAATCCATACCGAATACCCATCCACAAACCCATGTGAATATAAGTCAAATTTAACTTCATCAGCAGTCTTCCATATCATGTTCTTACACTTGGAACACGGGAATCTCATCTTTCCGTTCAGATCATCAACATGTTCTATTGCTTTATTCATAAAATTGGACACCCCTTCACGGTACGCATCAACTAATCCCCTCCCATCAATTGGTATCCTACGGTACATCCAACTCCGATCGGCTGACATCTTTAATTGAAGAAAATACCCAATTAG
The DNA here is from genome assembly GCA_020205505.1 of Panax japonicus. NCBI lineage: Eukaryota > Viridiplantae > Streptophyta > Magnoliopsida > Apiales > Araliaceae > Panax > Panax japonicus. Next base: position 23,021,094 of record CM035112.1, on the reverse strand, counting down.
AATATATATGCATGTATTTAGTTTACCTAGTATATATCTCCACTCTACAGGGGTTAGGCTTCTATCCCGTTCCTGGATGCGTCTCCTCACTAGTGCCATTCACAAGGTGCGTGCTTATAATATTTTAAGAAAATTTCAGCATCACCTCCCCATGGTCTTCAAGTACACGAAATAGACTAAGACAACTTAGTCTAAGTATGCACTCGAAGAACATACGTAGAGACACCAGCTGAAAAATCCTCAAAAAATTATAAACACGCAAGGACCTTGTGAGTTAGCACCGACCTAAGTGAGAGACATAACATCTAGTAACAGTCCCAAACTGGGGACTATTCGGCATTCACTCCTACTAAGTGAATGTCAAACGGGTTTCTAAGTTTCAAAGTATATTATATATATATATATATATATATATTTATGAGTGTATTGAAGAGCAAAGGGAGAGTATCATTGAGTTTATTGAAAATTGTGGAAAACTAAGCAAATGCTACGTACTTAGTTTATTAGTTACAAATCTAAGTTTCATATTAGTTGTAGTTGCAGCTAATAGTACTACAATCGATTCCGCGGCAGTAATCAGACAAAAAAAGGGTCGTAGTTCCTGTTTGTGTCCTATACTTTATTAATAAAGTTAATTGAATTACTGCAGGCATTCCTCACTGTTCCACCATAACAGATGACAACATCCCGAAGGAGTTCCATTAAGCTATTGAACAAAGTTCTAAGTTGATCAACCCTCTAGATGAACGAACGATCACTTCTCTACTATGAATGAATCATTGCCTGACATGGGTTCAATCCATGACATAGAAAGCTTCTCACCACTCCAAATACCCATCTGAGGAATTTGGAGTGGTGAGAAGCTGTCTATGTCATGGACTGGACCCATATCAGGCAATGCTTCATTCCTAGTAGAGAAGTGATCATTCTCTCATTTAGAGGGTTGCTTAACCTATAACTTTGTTCATGTGACAACCCGAGAATTTGGGCAAATTATTAAAATCTTAAATGATTGATTTAAGGTCAAATATTAGACCTAGACAGAAAATAAGTGTATGCGTTTGATGTTATTGGGAAGGAATTTTGAGGGTTTCAAAATTCTGTGATGGATATAGGTGAATTATTCAGGATTAAGGATTTATGTGATTAAGTTCGGTGAAAATGGTTATGCATGTGTTCAGAATGTGGTTAAAGGTCATTGGTTGACCAGATAAATTACATCTGTGACAAACCCTAATTATATATTAAGAACTTTAACGTTCGGTTAGAAAACCCTAGCGATGGATAAGAAACCCTAAAAATCGGTTCTGGAAACCCTAATTTCAGTTCCGGGAATCCGAAACCCTAATTCGGTGCATGAAACACTAAATCGGGAACTTAATGGCATAAGTGTAAATAATTATAGGATTAATTAGGGTTAATCTTAACAAATTGATTACAAAACCCTAATTCCGAATTTGAAACCCGACTTGATTATTAGAAAACCCTAAAACCAGATCTGAAAACCCTAGTTTCAGATCCTGACAAATTGAAGCCCTAATCTGGGAATATAAAGGATAATTATAATGCGTATGTGGTATTAATTAAGTATTAATTAGGGTAAAGGTTAATTAATTAACAAACCCTAATTTTCAATTTTTGGAACCCTAATTGTTTCGTCAGAAACCCTAACGCTCAATTGTGGATTTAATTGCTAAAATTAGCAATGTTAATTAGGAAACCCTAATCCTAATTATTTCAATTTATGAGTAATTAGAAAACTCTAATCTAATTACGAGATTTAATTTCTAAAATTAGAAAATTTATTTTCTATTAGAAACCCTAATTAGTGGGTTATAAACCCTAATCTGTGATTTTGACCCTAATTGCTTAATTAGCAATTGTAATTAGGAAATACTAATCCTAATTAGCAAGAATGAATTTATGATTAAGGAATTTTAATATAATTAGTAAATCCTAATTATGAGTTAGAATGTTAATTTTCTATTTTGAAAACCGAAATTCGGAAATGTTAGAAATTAAATTACAAAGTCAAGGGTTAAAACCTAAACCCTAAATACTCCAAATCCTAAATCCTCTCAAACCCTAAACCCTAAGGGTTTGGTCAAATGTCAAAAATGCCATTAAAATAAAATGGAAAATGACAAGAATGCCCTTTGTTGTATTATTGAAGCTTGCTTGCAAAGGTTGCCCTAAGGTGAGTTGCTCACCAACCCTAGTACTAGCCTGGAGCTACAAACACTGAATCCAGCCGAAATTGGCCAGATCATAGCAACAAGGCAACAAATATAAAAGATTTAGTGAGAGAATGGCCACTTTATGTTTCATTTTTCTCCTAACCCTCCTCTCTCTAGAAATTCGGGAATTAGTGTGACAAAGAGTGAGAAATTAAAGCCATGATCAAGTTATAGCAAGCCTAGATCAGAAATCAATGATCAGAATCGGAGATCAAAGCATAAAAGGTATAACACCTTAAAAATTTGAAATCTCATGATTTGGTGTTAAATGTTATAATTGATTGATAAAAGTTATGTACTAGGGTGTCATTTGATGATCTGGGTTGTCAAAACCCAGATCCATAACATCAAAGTACTCGAATCTAGCAATTTTGCAAATCTGGAAATTTTTCAAAAAAGTGGCCTGACAGCCATATGTCAGGGCCCATAGATCGTTGTAAGTTTTTGATTTGTTAAGTTTTAAGTTATATATGTGTTCTATGTAATATCGACTGTGCTCTGAAACAAGAAACACGACCCGATCATGAATGGACTAAGAGATATGACCGGTCAAAGACCGTTGACCGTTCAAGGAATCTGGTTTTTGGGTAACCCAGAAACCCAGATCTCGTCTGACAATCAATTTGCAGGGTCTTGATCTTGCTGTGTGTTAGTAGTTAGGCCATGTTGTTGGTAGATCTTAGTAGCCTGACATATGGACTACATATATATGCCCTTGTATTACTCATAGCCTTAGTATATTGAAAATTAATTGTGGTCAAAATCACGTTGACCAACTGGCTGGATGAAGATTCTGGAAAACCCAGAATCTTCAAGAACAGTTCGTGACACTTAGCTTGACCAGTCCAGATCTTGCATTTTTTTATGTTTTTAAGTTGAGTTAAGGTTATAGAATTGTACCCTGATATTCACTCTACAAGAATGAACCCTTATGTTACACAATAAAAATACTCACACGGAAAGATACAAGGATATAAAGTAGCATCCTTGAACTGTTCTTCATTTATGGAAAACCCAGAAATGAAGAACAGTGTTGTCAGAGTTTTTAAAGACTCAGATTTGCTACGTATGTTGTTGTATGGCCATGAAACAAGTTGGTAATTGTAGTATTACGTTAGTACTATAACTTTAACACGAAATCCAGTCCAGAAAGCATTAGAATCATAGCTTAAAAGCCGGTCAAACCAGCCCACTCGCACACTGATTTGTCAGTGTTCTTGAGTGAAGAACACCAATGGCGACAGACAAGTGTCGCTAAAGGCCTATAGCGACAGTTTATTTATTATTTTCTGAAAAATGATTAAAAATTAGAAAAAATGGTTTTTAATTATTAAAAATACAAAATAAATTATGAAAAATTATTTTAAAGCTTGAAAAATAGTTTTTAATTATTTTGGATATATTTCAAAAATATTTAGTATTTTTGGAATATAAATGGTATTTATTTATTTAATTATAATATTAAATAAATTATTTAAAAATGGTTTTAATTCATGAAAAATCATGAAAAATAATATTATGGTATAAGAAAATATTTTAAGTTATTTTTAATGACTTTTAATATTTTGGGATGAAATTCATTAATTAATCAATATTAATGATAATTAGTTTATTTAATAACTATATTAAATAAATTAAGGAAAAATAGAATTAATACTTTATAAATTATATAAAAATGATTTAAGTGTTATAAAAATATTTTATGTTATAAAATATAACTTTTGATATTTAGTCATGAAAATATTATTATTTTAATATTAATATCAATTATCGGATAATGGATTTAAGTGTTTAAAAATCATATAATTATGATTTTAAGATATTAAAAATACTTTGTGATATTATAATTATATTATAATATTATGTAATGATATTCATTAATATTTTATATTAAATAAATATTAATGATTAAGTAATTATGTGGTATTTAATTTATTTAAATACGGTTTTAAGGATTGAAAAATGTTAATAAATGGTAATAATTATTCGAAAATTATTACGAGCCTAGGAAAAATGTTTTGTCAGATTAGAAATTATCTGTGTTAATGGTTAAGCGTTTAAGCAGAGTTTAATTGAACTTAAACTCGAGTTTTGTCCGACTAGACCGTCGGGATGATAGAATTGTGTCGGTTTCAAGTTAGACTAAAATAGTTTGACTTAATGCTAAGTCTTATGTGTTGTAAAGACTGATAGGGTTATGTGCTATGTGTTTAGGTTATTCTGTGTATATAAATATAACAGTATTATACTGTGATGATATTATTCTAATATTGGAGATCTATATTATTAATATTAGGTCTTCGGGTGAAACGTTATAAATTGCGTTGCGGTAATCAACGATTCAGGCAAGTTTTCTTTTACTTAACTCTAATAAGAGTAGTTTCTTCAAGCTTATGGTTAATCATTGCTGATTGTCATAAAATTGTACTCTGTACATCTTGCATGTATAAGTCAGGTATGAAAGGCTGATCACCTTCATTACCAGTTGGTTCAGAAATGTTTGTTCATGTTTAAAACTTGTTCAGTCAAAAGTTTGTTTGTGATAATTCTCAACTATATTGATGAATTATATAGTCAGCTTATTATTCATACTCTTCAATCATGATATATCGTTATGTTATTATATTTAAACTTGCAGGGCAACTTTCATGCTCACCCTTGCTATATCATGATAAAACATTGCAGATAAGGCGAACATGTTCGTATACAGGAAAAAGGTTAAGGCCAAGTTCAGCTTGGGATATAAAGTGCAGCTAATTTGTAATAATATATTTTGATAAATATTGTTGTGTAATAGATACTTTATGAATTGTGTATTAAGTTAAGGTTACTCGACCTTGGGGAATAGTGTGTAATGTATTGTATAAACAATTTATGTTTATATCTTCCGCAAATAGTGATAGAAATAGTATACCGGATCCGAGGTGATTTGGGACCTGGATTTGGGGCTATCACAGTTGGTATCAAAGCTGTTGGTTATGAAGCTTAGGTAGTAATACCTGAGACCAATAACCGCAGTGATTAGGATTAAGTACTAACTCAAATCGAGTTAGTGTGTCGATAAGATTCAAAGACGAATCTCGGGGAGTGTAAAGACACAGAGTTCCCTAACTCTGATAATAAAGTTGAACAGTAATGGTGAATAGATCGAGTCTAAAAGACTGAAAGTGCAGGGATAGGAGATCGTAAAACAAAACGATCATAATGCATAGAATTGAATCGTACTATTTACGATAAGATCACCCCGTGATCTGATAAAGGTTATGATATGGGAAATGAATCAATTTACTGATTGAAAAGTTTACAGCAAGATGCTGTGTGAAATTTGTACTATGAAAACTCATAAAAGAGTTATGGATTATGTATACGAATTGAATTCGTATGGAAAAAGGGGGTTAAGATTAGGTGGGGATTTCAATGAAGACTCGTGTTAGCAACTGAGTTGTATGATTCCTTGTATAGGCGGGGAATTGTACTTGGTGTAAAAACTACTTAGTTGGTGGCATTGGTAATAATTGAAATGTTGTGTCACGCTAGTTATTATATATAGATAAATAGGTCATAGGTAGAGAATATAGGATTAAGTACGAGTTCTTAGAACTCATACTTATGTGACATCCTTGACACATAGTTATATGAAATGTTTATGAGCCCTTAGCGAACGGACGCCAAAGGTTAGACTAGGGTAAGTTCATAAACTCATATAATTGTGGCCAGGTTATGAACTCATAAGTGTGGTTTTATGAATTGGGTAGAGTTGTGTGTGAATGGAGTGTTAAGGATTATAGGAACAGATAGATTATTAAGCAAATGATCATTAGTGGAGACTTAGGTTTTCCTAAACTCCTAGCTATGCTAAACTTCGAAATGATTGACATCAAGCTAAATACGCACTATGTGCCTTTTAAAAAAAATGTAGGCTCGTAACCATTTTTGAAACGGTTTAAAGTACATTCTATGCTACTTATTTCGGCTAGACGCAAATGTTTTGAAATATCAAAAATTGTTTTTATTTATCACTTATGTACCATTTAACCTGGTGCAGAGATGATAAAAATGATGGAGTCATCAATGCATTATTACTTAGTGTGAATTTGACATGAAGTCACTATTCTACTATGGTATGATGTAGTATGATAAAATCACCAAATAACGAAATCCTCAACGGACTATAAATACAGTGCGGCATCATGACGTCATTCTCGAAAATGTTTTTAAAAAATTTTAATTTTCCAACGGGGTTTGGCTACACCTAAATAATTCGATTGAATTGAATTATTGATATGAGTCTATGCTATTTGATTCAGCTAGACTAATGTTATAAAAACTCCAAGTGTTTATTGAAAAAAATTTCCCGAACCAAATTGTTTTGGTGCGGAATCCTATGATAAGACTGAGGTGAACGATAATGTTTGGATAAATAATACAATCTAGTAGCGTAAATATTCGCTAAAAATGATTAATACGTTATGCATGATGTACGAGTACGATAGGCTAATCACCTAAAGTACTAGCAACGGTAGTTTACATTCTTTGTGATTGTAAACAAACCAAGTAATGTATTGTTTTGCGGTATGATCACTACCGTTAAAACTAAATGTGTTCATGGTCTATATGACCCCTCAGTACAATTTGAAAACTTTTACTCTTGTGAGTGGTGTATTGGGTAGCAAGCTAATGTGTGTGAATGGTGTAATGTGCACGGTGTAAGGTGTAAGGTGAATTTCGGGGACGAAATTCTTATAAGGAGGGGTGAATGTGACAACCCGAGAATTTGGGCAAATTATTAAAATCTTAAATGATTGATTTAAGGTCAAATATTAGACCTAAACAGAAAATAAGTGTATGTGTTTGATGTTATTGGGAAGGAATTTTGAGGGTTTCAAAATTCTGTGAAGGATATAGGTGAATTATTCAGGATTAAGGATTTATGTGATTAAGTTCGGTGAAAATGGTTATGCATGTGTTCAGAATGTGGTTAAGGGTCATGGGTTGACCAGATAAATTACATCTGTGACAAACCCTAATTATATATTAAGAACTTTAACGTTCGGTTAGAAAACCCTAGCGATGGATAAGAAACCCTAGAAATCGGTTTTGAAAACCCTAGTTTCAGTTTTTGGAATCCAAAACCCTAATTCGGTGCATGAAACACTAAATCGGGAACTTAATGACATAAGTGTAAATAATTATAGGATTAATTAGGGTTAATCTTAACAAATTGATTACAAAACCCTAATTCTGAATTTGAAACCCGATTTGATTATTAGAAAACCCTAAAACCAGATCTGAAAACCCTAGTTTCAGATCCTGACAAATTGAAGCCCTAATCTGGGAATATAAAGGATAATTATAATGCTTATGTGGTATTAATTAAGTATTAATTAGGGTAAAGGTTAATTAATTAACAAACCCTAATTTCAAATTTTTGGAACCCTAATTGTTTCGTCAGAAACCCTAACGTTCAATTGTGGATTTAATTGCTAAAATTAGCAATGTTAATTAGGAAACCCTAATCCTAATTATTTCAATTTATGAGTAATTAGAAAACTCTAATCTAATTACGAGATTTAATTTCTAAAATTTGAAAATTTATTTTCTATTAGAAACCCTAATTAGTGGGTTATAAACCCTAATCTGTGATTTTGACCCTAATTGCTTAATTAGCAATTGTAATTAGGAAATACTAATCCTAATTAGCAAGAATGAATTTATGATTAAGGAATTTTAATATAATTAGTAAATCCTAATTATGAGTTAGAATGTTAATTTTCTATTTTGAAAACCGAAATTCAGAAATGTTAGAAATTAAATTACAAAGTTAAGGGTTAAAACCTAAACCCTAAATACTCCAAACTCTAAACCCTCTCAAACCCCAAACCCTAAGGGTTTGGTCAAATGTCAAAAATGCCATTAAAATAAAATTAAAAATGACAAGAATGCCCTTTGTTGTATTATTGAAGCTTGCTTGCAAAGGTTGCCCTAAGGTGAATTGCTCACCAACCCTAGTACTAGCCTGGAGCTACAAAACACTGAATCCAGCCGAAATTGGCCAGATCATAGCAACAAGGCAACAAATATAAAAGATTTAGTGAGAGAATGGCCACTTTATGTTTCATTTTTCTCCTAACCCTCCTCTCTCTAGAAATTCTGGAATTAGTGTGATTGAGTGATAAATTAAAGCCATGATCAAGTTATAGCAAGCCTAGATCAGAAATCAATGATCAGAATCGGAGATCAAAGCATAAAAGGTATAACACCGTAAAAATTTGAAATCTCATGATTTGGTGTTAAATGTTATAATTGATTGATAAAAGTTATGTACTAGGGTGTCATTTGATGATCTGGGTTGTCAAAACCCAGATCCATAACATCAAAGTGCTCGGATCTAGCAATTTTGCAAATCTGGAAATTTTTCAAAAAAGTGGCCTGACAGCCATATGTCAGGGCCCATAGATCGTTGTATATTTTTGATTTGTTAAGTTATAAGTTATATATGTGTTCTATGTAATATCGACTGTGCTCTGAAACAAGAAACACGACCCGATCATGAATGGACTAAGAGATATGACCGGTCAAAGACCGTTGACCGTTCACGGAATCTGGTTTCTGGGTAACCCAGAAACCCAGATCTCGTCTGACAATCAATTTGCAGGGTCTTGATCTTGCTGTGTGTTAGTAGTTAGGCCATGTTGTTGGTAGATCTTAGTAGCCTGACATATGGACTACATATATATGCCCTTGTATTACTCATAGCCTTAGTATATTGAAAATTAATCGTGGTCAAAACCACGTTGACCAACTGGCTGGATGAAGATTCTGGAAAACCCAGAATCTTCAAGAACAGTTCGTGACACTTAGCTTGACCAGTCCAGATCTTGCGTTTTTGATGTTTTTAAGTTGAGTTAAGGTTATAGAATTGTACCCTGATATTCACTCTACAAGAATGAACCCTTATGTTACACGGAAAGATACAAGGATCTAAAGTAGCATCCTTGAACTGTTCTTCATTTATGGAAAACCCAGAAATGAAGAACAGTGTTGTCAGAGTTTTTAAAGACTCAGATCTGCTACGTATGTTGTTGTATGGCCATGAAACAAGTTGGTAATTGTAGTATTACGTTAGTACTATAACTTTAACACGAAATCCAGTCCAGAAAACATTAGAATCATAGCTTAAAAGCCGGTCAAACCAGTCCACTCGCACACTGATTTGTTAGTGTTCTTGAGTGAAGAACACCAATGGCGACAGACAAGTGTCACTAAAGGCCTATAGCGACAGTTTATTTATTATTTTCCGGAAAATGATTAAAAATTAAAAAAAATGGTTTTTAATTATTAAAAATACAAAATAAATTATGAAAAAATATTTTAAAGCTTGAAAAATAGTTTTTAATTATTTTGGATATATTTCAAAAATATTTAGTATTTTTGGAATATAAATGGTATTTATTTATTTAATTATAATATTAAATAAATTATTTAAAAATGGTTTTAATTCATGAAAAATCATGAAAAATAATATTATGGTATAAGAAAATATTTTAAGTTATTTTTGATGACTTTTAATATTTTGGGATGAAATTCATTAATTAATCAATATTAATGATAATTAGGTTATTTAATAACTATATTAAATAAATTAAGGAAAAATGGAATTAATACTTTATAAATTATATAAAAATGATTTAAGTGTTATAAAAATATTTTAAGTTATAAAATATAACTTTTGATATTTAGTCATGAAAATATTAATATTTTAATATTAATATCAATTATCGGATAATGGATTTAAGTGTTTAAGGTATTAAAAATACTTTGTGATATTATAATTATATTATAATATTATGTAATGATATTCATTAATATTTTATATTAAATAAATATTAATGATTAAGTAATTATGTGGTATTTAATTTATTTAAATACGATTTTAAGGATTGAAAAATTTTAATAAATGGTAATAATTATCCAAAAATTATTACGAGCCTAGAAAAAATGTTTTGTCTGATTAGAAATTATCTGTGTTAATGGTTAAGTGTTTAAGCAGAGTTTAATTGAACTTAAACTCGAGTTTTGTTCGACTAGACCGTCGGGATGATAGAATTGTGTCGGTTTAAAGTTAGACTGAAATAATTTGACTTGATGCTAAGTCTTATGTGTTGTAAAGACTGATAGGGTTATGTGCTATGTGTTTAGGTTATTCTGTGTGTATAAATATAACAGTATTATACTGTGATGATATTATTCTAATATTGGAGATCTATATTATTAATATTAGGTCTTCGGGTAAAACGTTATAAATTGCGTTGCGGTAATCAACAGTTCAGGCAAGTTTTCTTTTACTTAAATCTAATAAGAGTAGTTTCTTCAAGCTTATGGTTAATCATTGCTGATTGTTATAAAATTGTACTCTGTACATCTTGCATGTTTGTCAGGTATGAAAGGCTGATCACCTTCATTACCAGTTGGTTCAGAAATGTTTGTTCATGTTTAAAACTTGTTCAGTCAAAAGTTTGTTTGTGATAATTCTCAACTATATTGATGAATTGTAGTCAGCTTATTATTCATACTCTTCAATCATGATATATCGTTATGTTATTGTATTTAAACTTGCTGGGCAACTTTCATGTTCACCCTTGCTATATCATGATAAAACATTGCAGATAAGGCGAACGTGTTCGTATACAGGAAAAGGTTAAGGCCAAGTTAAGCTTGGGATATAAAGTGCGGCTAATTTGTAATAATATATTTTGATAAATATTATTGTGTAATATATACTTTATGAATTGTGTATTAAGTTAAGGTTACTCGACCTTAGGGAATAGTGTGTAATGTATTGTATAAACAATTTATGTTTATATCTTCCGCAAATAGTGATAGAAATAGTATACCGGATCCGAGGTGATTTGGGACCTGGATTCGGGGCTATCACAGTTCAACAACTTAATGGAACCCCTTTCGTATACTGGCATCTGTTATGATGGAACAATGAGGAATGTCTTCAATACTTCAATTAACTTTATTATTTTAGTGTAAGACACAAACAGAAACTACGACCCTTTTTTTTAATTGCTGTCGAGGAACCGGTTGGAGTACTATTAGCTGCAACTGCTACGTCGAATCCTGCATAGAAGGAATAGTACATATATATGTAGGTAGACTGATAGAGTATTATCGAGTTTATTGAAAATTGTGGCAAACTAAGAAAATGCTACTTAGTTTATTTTATCAATGATAAACTAAGTAAACGGTACTAAGTTTCGTAAAATTGTTATTTGGAATCTATAGAGACTACTGCTCGATATTCACTCCTACTTGTCAAACGAGTTTCTAATTAAGTTGCAAAGTATATTATTTTATTTCCGCGACAACATTCTTATATATTCAGTCTCTTTGAATTGCATCCCAACTAAGTAAATGCTACTTAGTTTATTATTTGAGTTGATTTAATGTATTATTTTAATTTATTTTATTAATTATTTTGTTTTATTTTATTTTGTATTATACAATATAATTTTTAAATTTTTTTTATTAAATTAAATTAAATTAAACTACCTTATAACATTTATTAATTATTAAATTAAATTTTAATTTAATTTATTAAATTTATTTTATTTTATTTTATTTTATGTTATTTTAATTTATTAATTAATTTAATTTAATTTATTTTTTTGATATATTATATTATCTCATTTTTAAAATTTATTTTATTTAATAAACTAAATTAAATGAAATTTATTATTTTATTTATTTTATTTTAATTACTTTATTTATTTATTTATTTATTTTGTTATTTTTGTTTTATTTTATTTTATTCAGAATTATATATTAGTATATTAGATAGTGAATTTTTATTTTATTTTATTTTTTTAATTAAGTTGATTAAAATAATTGATATTTGAAGTATAAATTATTTGTCGAAAACTAATTAAGTAAATGCTACTTAATTAGTGAATTTTAGTATTAGTAAATTAAGTAAGAAATAGTTATTAGAGCAACAGATTTTGCATCTCAAGAATTCTGACAGAATTCCGTGGGAAATTTCATCGGAAATATCAAGCATAAAATTACTTTACTGTTATTAACATACAACATACAAGATTGAAATTTCGTCGAAAATATCAAGCATAAAATTACTTTACTGTTATTAACATACAACATATAAGATTGAAATTGAAGAAATATACACTGCAATTACATAAAAAAAATCCAGCCAAGTCAATAACAGACCAAATGACCAATTACACTGCAATTACATAAAAGAAATATACACTGCAATTACACTGCTATACATGTACAGAAGCTGCAAATGACCAATTTCAGACCCAAATGACCAAAAATAGAATTCATATATACATTATACATTATCAATCCAAAAACAAAATAAATTTAGACCAATTGCACATTATAATACCAAATTCATACACAAATTTTATACTACTAACATATATATAATATATATATACTAAATACCTGGAAAATTACGAAAGAAGAGTCTAAGTGCGGCAGCAGTCTCCGGTGACCGGCGGCAGTGGGTCGTGACTGGCGGCAGTGAGTGCTGGGTGGGTCAGGGGTCAGGGGGAGAGGGGTGGGGGTACCGGGGGAAGTGGTTTGGGAGTGGGGGTACCTGAGGGTGGGTGGGGTGGAGTACCAGACATACAAGAGGTGGGGGGACGACGTCGACTTTATGGGGAGAGGGGTGGGGGTACCGGGGCAGGGTGGGGTCGTGCAGGGGGGACGATCGACCGGGGGGAGTGGGGGTACCGGATGCAGGGTGGGGGGACCTGTGGAGAGGGGGTTGGGATGGGCGTATAATAGAGAGAGAGATCAATACGTGGTCTAGAGAAAAATGGAGAGGGAAATGTAGAAATAGAGAGAGAAATGAAAATGAGAGGGCGCAGGGAAGGCGAAGGGTTTTTTTAGGTTTATTTTCGACGGACTTCCGTCGAGGTTGTGTTTGTCGACGTTATGATAACCTCGACGAATTATTCAGTCGAGGATGACACATATTCTGTCGACTATATATTCGCGCTGGCGGGACACCCTCGCGCCAAGAAGAAGATCTTAAATCTGACTAATGTCAGTCGAGGATACATTAATTCCAACTGAATTAATGTCGACTAAATATTCGGTCGGTCTTATATTAACATCGACTGAATATGTTTAGTCGACAATAATTCCGTCGGAAATAAAGCTTTTTCTTGTAGTGATCAGAACTTACTTTAAGTCATTATTTTTCAAAGACTCACTGTAATTGCCTCGGACATTACTTTGATCTATGGAGTTTATCGGTTGACTCGTAATTTGGGGATAAGAGAGAATTATTGATAGACTCCACGGCACACTTGCGTGAGGTGGTCGTCTCCCGGATCATTTCTAGCACAATTATTGGGTGAATTTCTTGCAACACCTTAACCCCTCGTTTATACTTTAGACGGTTATCTTGGTACAATTGCTCGCGTTCATAATTTGCGTTGAATGGACACCAACGACGCCTTGACCCCTCGCTTATATTGAATCTGTAATCTCGGCACAATCGACGATTGATGCGGTAGAAGATGCCACACACAACTATTAATTGTTGTATGATAAGTCAAATTGAATCTTAAAGAAATAACTAAGAAACTATTAATTTCTTAGAAATTCTTCAAAGAACCAAAAGTAGAGAATAAACTCACAAATATATTGAATAATAATAATGAATAATGTGTTTGATTACATCAACTTAGACCTCTATTTATACTACTCAAAATAATTCAAATCCTAATAGGAATTTATAAACTATAACCATAATAGAAGTCAATTTGGAAAAGAATTCTAATTAAAAAAAAAGAAGAAGTCCTAATTACAATAGAATTATAAAAATCTAAAAATCCTCGTTGAATATATAATTCGTGGGCTTAGTAAGAGCAGAATTGGGCTTGTATTAAATTGACCCAAATTTGTATCTCATCCTTCTCTTTGGGTTTCCTTGTGTTAGCTTCAGCCCAAACATCTTGGATCAATCCATTGAGATCTTGTTTGAACCTTTTAGTTCTAGCCTTGCTTGATCCCCACGTCCCTTTAGTCTTGTTTGAGTCCATGCATGCTATGTCCTCATCATTCCTCTCCTTTTGAAAATGATTTGTCCTCAAATCGTCACCTACATCAAACGGACTTAGATCAGTAACGTTAAATGTGGTACTAACATTATACTCACCTGGAAAATCCAATTTATAGGCATTGTCATTGATACGCTCGAGAACTTGAAATGGACCATCTCCCCTCGGAAGTAATTTCGAACGTCTTTGAACGTGGAATCTTTCTTTCCGCATATATAACCACACCCAATCTTTGGGTTCAAAGATCACTTGATGTCGTCCCTTGTTCGCATGCTTAATGTACTGTTCCGTCCTCCGTTCAATGTTTTGTCTGGCTTTTTCATGAATCTGCTTAACAAGATCAGCCTTTTTCTTTCCATCCATGTTAGTATATTCAGAAACAAGTAATGGTGATAAATCCAACGATGTCAAAGGATTTAAGCCATATACAATTTCAAATGGAGAAAAATCAGTAACAGAATGAACCAAATGGTTATATGCAAACTCAACATGTGGTAAACATTCTTCCCATTGCTTGATATTTTTTTAATGATAGCCCGTAATAATGTCGATAAAGTCCTATTTACTACTTCAGTTTGACCATCAGTTTGTGGATGACAAGTAGTTGAAAATAACAGTTTAGTACCTAATTTACGCCACAAGGTCTTCCAAAAGTAACTTAAGAACTTTATATCTCTATCAGAAACAAAAGTTTTTGGCATAACATGCAAACGCACAATCTCCAAAAAGAATAAATCAGCAACATGAGATGCATCATCAGTTTTATGACATGGAATAAAATGTGCCATTTTTGAAAATCTATCCATGACCACAAATATTGAATCATGACCATGCTTAGACCTAGGTAAACCCAACACAAAGTCCATAGGCAAATCAATCCAAGGTTCATTAGGAATAGGCAATGGTGTATATAATCCATGGGGTTGAACATGAGATTTAAGTTGACGATAAGGAATACATCTATCAAATATTCTTTCCACATCTCGTTTCATATGAGGCTAATAAAAATGTTCTTTCAAAATAGCAAAAGTTTTATCAACACCAAAATGTCCCATTAAACCACCCCTATGTGATTCCCTAACCAACAACTCACGTGAAGAACATGCAGGAATACATAATTTATTTTCACGAAACAAGAATCCATCAATTCTAAAGTATTTATCCACATCATTCTTTTCAAAAGTTTTAAACTCTTCACCGAAATAAAGGTCATTATCATATAACTCTTTAATTCGTTCAAACCCAAGTAATTTCGTATCAAGAATATTTAACAAAACATACCTACGAGACAAAGCATCTGCAACGATGTTCTCCTTACCTTGCTTATATCGAATAACATATGGAAATGTCTCGATAAATTCCATCCATCGTGTATGCCTTTTGTTCAACTTGTGCTGACTCTTCAAATATTTCAATGATTCATGATCGGTGTAGATCACAAACTCCTTAGGCCACAAGTAATGTTGCCATGTCTCCAAAGCTCTAACCAAAGCGTACATCTCTTTGTCATATGTAGGATAGTTCAAAGCTTCCCCACTCAACTTTTTGCTGAAATACGCTACTGGTTTCCCTTCTTGCATCAACACAGCTACAATCTCTAAACCTGAAGCATCACAATCAATCTCAAAAGTTTTAGCAAAGTTAGGAAAAATAAGTAAAGGAAAATTTGTTAGTTTATTCTTTATCAAGTTAAATGTTTTTTCCTGTTCATTACCCCACTTAAAGCCCACACTTTTCTTGATGACCTCGGTCAATGGTGCTGTAATCTCACTAAAATTCTAAACAAAACATCGGTAAAAACTTGCGAGTCCATGAAAGCTTCGTACTTGACTCAAATTGGTTGGACTCAACCAATCCCGGATCGCACGTACTTTCCCCTCATCAACTTGGACTCCCTATGAACTCACAACAAAGCTAAGAAAAATAATTCTAACCGAACAAAACGTGCATTTTTCCATGTTAGCAAATAACTTTTCTTTCCTAAGTACATCTAAAACTGATTTTAAATGCAATGCATGATCTTTCAAGTTTTTGCTATAAATCAAGATATCATCAAAATACACTATGACAAATTTTCCAATGAATGGACGCAAAACATGATTCATTAATCTCATGAAAGTGCTGGGTTAGTTAACCCAAAAGGTAATACCAACCACTCATAAAGACCATATTTAGTTTTAAACGCTGTTTTCCATTCATCACCCTCTTGCATTCTAATTTGATGATAACCACTTTTTAAATCAATTTTTGAAAATATGCAAGACCCATGTAATTCATCTAACATGTCATCTAAACGAGAAATGAGATGTCGATATTTTACCATAATGTTATTTACTGCTCGACAATTGATGCACATCCTCCATTTTCCATCCTTTTTTGGCACTAGAATCACCAGAACTGCACACGGGCTCATACTTTCTCTCACGAATCCTTTCCCCATCAGCTCGTCAACTTGCCTTTGTAACTCTTTCGTCTCCTCGGGATTACTCCGATAAGCTGGGCGGTTTGGAATCGTCGCACCGAGAACAAAATCAATTTGATGCTCAATTCCCCGAATAGGTGGTAGTCCATGAGGAAGCTCTTCGGAAAATACATCTTTGAATTCCTATAAGAGAGATGAAACAACACTAGGCAAAGATTCATTAGCGTTAGTATTCAAAAACGCCTCTTTATACCGAAGTAAAATCATGGGCTGTTTAGAAATCAAAGCTCTTCTCACATCACTCTTTTTTGCTAGTATATTTGTTTTTCTCTCATCTTTCTTTTTCTCTATTTCTTTTTCTCTCTTTTTTTCTTCTTGATTTTTCTTTTCTTCACTCTTTTTTCTTTGTACATAATCTTTCTGCAAATGAATTTGATCCTCATGTACTTGTTGTGGTGACAAAGGACGCAAAGCGATTTTCTTCTTGTCATAAACAAAGGAATATACATTGGTAAACCCATCATGTTGAACCCTCTTATCAAACTTCCATGGTCTACCCAATAATATATTCCCCCTTGCATAGGCACCACATCACATAATACCTCATCAACATACCGACCAATAGCAAATGGAACTAACACCTGTTTGGTTACTTTAATGTTTGCATTATCATTGAGCCACTACAAATGATACGGCTGTGGATGTTTGGTAGTAGATAACCCCAATTTCTCCACCATCGTAGTGCTTGCCACATTTGTACAGCTGCCTCCATCTATGACAACATAATAGATTTTTCCATTCACAAGACATCAAGTATGGAATAGATTTTGCCACTGTTCACCGCTCTCCTCCTTAACCTGCGTACTAAGTGCTCTTCTTGTAATCAAAATTTCACCATGTATCGCATCCTCACCTATCTCGTCTAATGGTGGCATAGAATCAGTGTCGCTCTCTTCCCCCTCGGTCTCCACATATCCATTGTCAAGCAACAACATTTTCCTCTGATTTGGACATTGGCTAGAAATATGTCCCCTGCCATGACACTTAAAGCATATAATATCCTGATTATGCCCAAAAGAAGGTTGTTCATTTTTACCTTGAGTATCTCGGCTAGTCGATCCTTGCTTAGGTTCCACCTTTGGTTTGAACGCAGCTGTCTTTTCCTCTCGTTTTGCCAAATTAGGTCTCCATGATAAACTAGCATTAGATTATCCTCATTGTTCTCCTCGCCTCTTGAGTTGTTACTCTATCTTAGTAGCCATGTGTACCAGTTCTTCTAACTCCAAATAATGTTGTCGTTCAACCAAGTCTGCAATCTCACAGTTCAATCTTGTCGAGAACCTCGCCATCGTTGTTTCATTATCCTTCATCAATTTAGCCCGATCCTTCAACATTTCCATCTCCCTGTAATATTCATCCACACTTCGACTTCCCTATTTAAGAGTTTGTAAACTACAAATGATCTCCCATTGATAGTATGCTGGTACAAACCTCTTTTTCATGATAGCTTTCATCTCCACCCAAGTTGTAATCGGCCGCTCTTCACACCTTCTCCGATTAGCTGTCAACTGATCCCACCATATCAATACGTATCCCGAAAACTTTGTAACGGCCAGTTTAACTTTCATAAGGTCTGAATAATTGTGACAGTCAAAGATTAGCTCCATCTTTGTTACCCAATCTAAATAAGCCTCAGGATCACCCGTGCCTTGGAAAGCTGGAATCTTCATTTTTATGTTATCCAAATTGCCATCTTCTCTGTACCGACCTCCTCTTTCCCTAGCACCTCCGTGTCTTTGATGCGAAAAATTAGATTCACGATCTTTCGCTGCACTACTGTCCTCACCGTAAGGGTCTTTCTTTCTTGCGTCAGTTTGTTGTTCCCTCTTCTTATTATGCATCCCATGAGTGTTTTGGGATAACTCCGTCATAGACACCCTCATCTCTTCTTATTTTTCGTGCATTTGCTCTATAGTCTTTCTCAATCTTCGATCCCATTCTTTATGCATGGCTTCCATCTAAAATTTTAATTCAGCCATCGAAGGTTGTTCCTCATAAGTTCCTTTATCCTCCGAGCTAGACATATTTCCTGCAAAATAAAGGTTAGTAGAAAATAGTTTCCTCACCACTCCCTTACGTGTTTCACCTGAATCAATGGTTCACTCGTGTATACTCTCAATAATTTGGCTTTTTCCCTCGATTATTCTCACCACTAAGCCTTTTACCTCAAATATTCTCTCTAATAGGTTCTTTTTGAATTCCCCTAGCAAAATTCTTGGTTTTACTAATCAATTCAAAATTACTTATCACGAAACAAAAATATAGATGGTGTGACTATTAGAATACCACAAAATCACCAATCAATTGCCTTGTACTCTTCTTGTATGCTTCAGATTTGAAGCTCCGTTTTAGAATTGGTGATGATGGAACGGTATGAAATCTTGGTTGGAATTTGATGATTTGATGGTGTGCTACAAGTTTGTTTAGCACAATAGAAATAAAATCTGATTTTTTTTCTACTTTTTTTTATAATATATATTTTGACAGAAAAATAAAGATAAGTAACTCGCTAGAAAGGCTTGGCTTTGATACCAAATGATAGACTCCACGACACGCTTGCGTGAGGTGGTCATCTCCCGGATCATTTCTAGCACAGTTGTTGGGTGAATTGCTTGCAACACCTTAACCCCTCATCTATACTTTAGACGGTAATCTTGGTACAGTTACTCGCTTTTGGAATCTACGTTGAATGGACACCAACGAAGCCTTGACCCCTCGCTTATATTGAAGCAGTAATCTTGTCACGATCGATGATTGATGCGGTAGAAGACGCCACACACAACTATGAATTGTTGTATGATAAGTCAAATTGAATCTTAAAGAAATAACTAAGAAACTACTAATTTCTTAGGAATTCTTCTAAGAACCAAAAGTAGAGAATAAACTCACAATTATATTGAATAATAATAATGAATAATGTGTTTGATTACATCAACTTAGACCTCTATTTATACTACTCAAAACAATTCAAATCCTAATAGGAATTTATAAACTATAACCATAATAGAAGTCAATTTGGAAAAGAATTCTAATTAAAAAAAGAAGTCCTAATTACAATAGAATTATAAAAATATAAAAATCCTTGTTGAATATGTAATTCGTGGGCTTAGTAAGAGCAGAATTGGGCTTGTATTAAATTGACCCAAATTTGTATCTCATCCTTCTCTTTGGGTTTCATTGTGTTAGCTTCAGCCCAAACATCTTGGATCAATCCATTGAGATCTTGTTTGAACCTTTTAGTTCTAGCCTTTCTTGATCCCCACGTCCCTTTAGTCTTGTTTGAGTCCACGCATGTCATGTCCTCATCAATTATGATCTGGGTATTGGTTATTTGGTCACCTAGGCTTTTGATTGTTGATCATATGCATTTTCAATATAATGGGCTTTATTGGGGATTTTGTTGATTTCTGTTTCGACTGGAGGATGGGAAAGATTTTTTTTGTGGGTTTGTTTTTGCAGTTCTATTGTGTTTTAAGTACTTATTTTTTATTAGTATAAATGTTTGATAAAAAGCGGTGTGACGATTTTTCCCTTTAATTTATCACAAATGTTTAATCAAAAATTAAAAACTCATTTTTTGTTACATATCAACCCAGCTATGCCCGACCTAGACAACTACGTCAACAATTTTTGATGTGACATGCCCAATTGAATGGAATTGGAAATAATTAATAGTTCAATCATCTAATTGATAAAATTGAAAGGTGGATCAACGAAGTTGAATATGGCCTATAATTTAGGATAATAAATTATATTTAAGCCAATTTAAAAATGTAAAGTACATAATATTTTACTAGCAGATACAAAATAATTAGTATATGTGCAAACTACAAACTAATACTCTATCCGTTCCAAAATTAGAGACATATTTTGATTTTTTTGAGTCAATTCGTGAAATCCTAAAATTCAAAATTGATATAAAGATATATAATTTAATACAAATAAACATAAAAATTGTAAACTAATTATAAAGTACTATTAATTATCATCTTTGTTGTTTTCAAAACTTGAACAAAATTATGTATCAATTTTGAGTTTTAAGATTTCGCGAATTAACTTTAAAAAATTAAAATGTATCTCTAATTTTGAAACAGAGGTAGTATAAAGAAAACAAACAAAAATCTTAGTAAAATCACATGTTTTATTACCACAATATAGTATGGGTAAGCTTTATGTCCAAACTAGTGTGTACTTATCGAATATAGTTTGTGTTAATGCCAAAAATTTATCCGTTGGCCGAATCACCAATCGATGAATTTGACCTGCACAGTGAAAAACGATCATACCAAAAAGCTTGACGGTCGAGGTAGCCAGGGGATAGCTCCTGTGATAACCCAAAAAATTATAAGATTTGTAAGTAAGATCTTTAATGATTAAATAAATGTTTAAAGAATAAAAACCTAGATTTGAAAATAGAGGAATGATTAAATTTTTTGAGAAGAACCTATATGGTTTAATATATGAAAGAATGAAAAGAAAATTGAATGTGAATAATAGAAATGTTGAAGATGTTAACACATAATTGAGCATTGTGTATAAAGATTTAAAAAGGAAGAATGATGAAATATAATGTAGAGTTAACATAAGTGACTAATAAGTGTCATTATATGGCTAATTGTGGTTGTATGTACACTTAATCGTGTAGGACATTTGAAGGACAAGTTCTCCAAACTGCGCAAGGAATGCTTTGAGGCAAGTTTTTTTCAGTAACTTGCTATTATGTGATAATGTGTATTGAACCCTGTTTCTGGTAGTTAATGAAATATGTTGCTTTATGTGAACTCGTTGGCTGTATGAATGTTGTGTGACTAAATGCATAATACGAAAATTGTGAAGTATGTGTTAGCTATACAACATGAAGTTTATAATGTGTTGTATTACAAGTATAATGCATATAAAGATGCATATCATGAGATGCATGGATCATATGTAGATGCATTGACTAAAATTTATATTGCATGAATAGATGTAATATGTATGTTATGTGAAGCATGAAAAGTGTACACCGTTGGACTTGCTGAGCCGTCGTGCTCAATCTTGTAAATAATTTTACAGATCAAGGTCGATATTAACGGATGACCATAACGTCAAAGGATTCAGGATAGACAAAGGATCACAAGAAGAATTAGTGATTGAAAATAGTTTGTGTGCTATAGTAACAAACTAAAACATTGGTGTAATATCTTTAGAGTAATTATACTTGGAAATGTTAAATGCTAGAACACTTATTTGTGTAGTCTCTAGATATGTTAGATGAACGTTGAGATTATATATTATAGATGCACGCGTAGTTAAAGAACACTACACAAAAAAATATTTAATTTAAATTGTGAGATTGAATACTCACAATTAATGTATTAATATAAAACATATTGTTTATAGTTTGAGATGTATAGATTAGATCATGTAAGATCTGTAGTTGTAATAGCCAGTTGTGAAGGTTACAGATTTTGAAATAGAAGAATTATTGTATTAATTGTTATCAGGGTGAAGTTGTGTTCATTAAATTTATGAATAAAGGTTGTATGTATTAAGATGAAGGTAGTACCGTGACGTAGCAGGTCTGAGATTTAAGGGACCTAAATTTGGGGGCGTTACAGGTTGGTATCAAAATTGATAGGTTATAAACCTTAGGTAGGAGTATCTTATGCTATAACTGTAGAGATGATGATATGGATGGTAAGAAATAAACTCGAATAGAGTTTAAATGATAAGAGATGAATTTAGAAAATTCATTATTAAGTAAAGAAGAAGATAAAGATATGTGTAAGATTAAAAGAAAATAAACAGGATTTAAAGAAGAATCTTGAAAAGGTATAAAAAGATAAGAATCCGGAGTTACCCGACTCCGATAATAAAGATGAAAAGTAATGATAAATATACAATATCTATAAGATGAAGAGCATAAATAAAATAATGATATAACATGATTAAAGGAGAAAAATAAGAAGATCGTAGGATGTAACGATCACAGAGAAAGGAAGACCGTAAGGAAAAACGATTGCAAAATAAGATCACGACGTGATCAGATTGAATTATTGAATGACAAATGATTTGTTAAACAATTAGAAAGATATAAATAACGCTATAAAGAGAATTTACTATGAGATAGTACGAAGAAAACTCGGAAAGAGTTGCATTTACTAAGATACAGATTAAGAACATTCGTATTGAGTAAAGAGAAAGTTAGGATTGTGTGAGATTTCAACTGAGGACTCATGTGATACCTGAGTTGTACAAACCTTTGTATGAGCAGGGGTTTTATGCTTGGTTTAATGACTATTTAGTTTATCACATTGATAATCATTAAACTGTCGATGTCGCACTATCGATATACATATGACGAGAAGGTGATTCTTTTCTCATCTATATATTTGATAGTTAGAGAATATTAAGATTAGGTGCGAGTTCTTAAAAATCATGTTTATGGTAAGTTTGTGACTCATAATCATATGATATGTTTTTGAACCCCTAAGTGTATGGACAGTCCTTGATCTGTTCTTGGATTACATATTAATAGGACAAGTTCCTGAACTCATATTATTGTGACAAGTTCCTGAACTCATAATATGTAGTAATTTTGATAAACTGTATTGGGGTATAGAAAAGTTATGGATGGAGAACTGAGAATGTTCATTGTGTAAGCATTAAGATTGTTAGAAATATATAGAACTATTAAGTAATAGAGCATTTGAGAAAATTGGAGTTGATGGAGGAAGCATGGGTATTCCAAATGTGACAACCCGAATTTTTATAAGTTATTAAAATAAGAATTTAATAATTAAAATTCTTATTATGAGATGTTTTGAGTTTGAGTATATATATACGTGCTATATATTTTAAAATATGTGATCTGGTGTGAAGAGAAATATATATTCATATATTGGGAATGTGAGGTTCAATAGTTAAGTTAACTATTGAAGAAATTAAATAAATTTGGTAATTAATTTTAAATATTTATTGAAATAAATAAATATTTTAAATAATGTATTTATTGAGAAAAAATAAATAATTTATGAAATTGTGGTATAATAATTTAGTTACGTGTGTATGATAATTAAATTAAAGCAAAGGTAAATTTTATTCTTTGAAGATTTAATTTAATTAATTAATTAAATTAAATGAGTTGTTTAATATTAAAGAAAATAAGTAAATTAAATAAAGCGTTATTTAAATCTAATTTATTAATTAAATTAGATATATGATTATTTATTAATCATCAG
This sequence comes from Panax japonicus, assembly GCA_020205505.1. NCBI lineage: Eukaryota > Viridiplantae > Streptophyta > Magnoliopsida > Apiales > Araliaceae > Panax > Panax japonicus. The sequence goes on along the minus strand of CM035112.1, from coordinate 22,997,048 downwards.
AAGAATTATAATAAAAAATTATAATTATTATAATTATTATTGTAAGTTATGTAAAATGGTTACAGGTGTGATAAATAAAAAAAATTATAATATAATCTTATCAAAATAAATTGGAATGAGGGGAATTGTGTGTAGCCAAACAAGGCCTTGTGGCCTTTGGCTTATTGTAACTGATGCAGACGTAAAAGCCATATCAGTTTATTTCTACGCATATTATTTCTTTTCCTAAGGTTAGATATCAATGAAAATACAGAGGGAAAGAGAGAGTTTAGAGAGAATTGGAGAAGAAGGATGAAGGGTCAAGGAGAAGTAAGGAGGAGATTAAGCAGTTGTTCTTCATCACCAAACTAAGATTAGGAAGAATCAAGAGGAAAGAATCAATTCTAAACCCTTAAGTTTAATTTCTTGAATTCTTTATTGATAAATTATATTTCTTATGGAATTGATTTTAGATGTTAATGGATTTGTATAATCCATTCTATATCCTCTAAAAGTGGTTTTAGAGTAATCAAACTCATGAGAACATGTTAAAGATGAATAATATGAGTTTTGTTTAATAAATGTATTTTGGGTCTGTTTTGAGACTAAAATTGGTTAGGAGTTTATGTTATAATTGTAAAATTGGTGATTGATTGTGTTAATAGGATAAGAAACGAAAAGAATGCAAGTTGAATGAATCAATTTGGTTAAGAAACAAAGTCGTGGCGATTGAATTCGCTAAATGTGTTTAAAACATGAAAATAAAGTATGAACATGTGTTTTGGGTCAAATTTTAGGTTGGTTAATGTTTTTATAAATTATTAGAATTCTAGTATGTTGTATTTCTATGAATTATGAATCTATAGAATTGAAAACGGACTAATTTAGATGTATATAACTCATGTTATAAAGATTATCAGGAGATAAAGGGTCAAAAATCGCGAGAACAGTAGCTTCAGGTTCTGTTTCTGCTAACGGGCGTAGCTACGCTATGGCCTAAGTCATTTGGGGCGTAACTACGCTGTGCCCAAGGCTTAATTGTGCGCAGCTGCGCCCAAACTATGTAAGGTGTGACTGTTTTGACCTGGTTTAGTAAAATAAGCACAGCTTTTTCATACGAACTCCGATTGAGGTGATTTAAAATGATCCAGAACGGGGGCGAATAGACCTACAACTTTTATTCTTTAATTTTTTCAATTTGGGGCCGGGAACAGTAGTCAAAATGGTCATCTTTGTGACTGATGCGTATTCAGAGGCAATCGGAGGGCGTCGAACATACACATACACAAGTATAGTGATGTTGACGATAATAGATGTTGTTCTAAGTTATAGAACATGAATATTATGAATTATAATGATACTTAACATTAATAAATGATATATTAGATAAGTTGTATACGCATACTAAGCACACACAAGAGAGAAAAATTGGGCGTGTGACGAATAAACGTCGAAAGCCGTGATAAGTGTTAATGAAAGTAAAAAGTGTTTTAAATCAAATGAAATGAATATTATAAGATATTGATTAGGGTTAATATAAAACCAATAATGATTCTTAGTAAGACTTAAACACTTGAATGAACTTCGAGTTTGACTAAGAAGAAATATAGTGAGTTATAAGTCTAAAGTTAACACAATCAAATTGAACATTGTGTATTGATTAATAGGAAGGATTATAGGATGTAGATTAAAGTTTACATTATAACTACTATGCGTTTCTATGTAACTAATAGTTAATGTGAATGATTATATAATTGTGTAGGGCACATGAAGTGCAGATATTTGTAAGCTGTTAAACTGTTATTGGTAAACAACGATCAAGGCAAGTCTTTCAGTTCCTATTTTCTATGTGAATTTAATTGTTTTAAATCTTTATTGCAAAGAGCATGATGTGTTATATATATGTTGAATGTATGAAATGTTAAAGTCAATTTATGACTATGTTGATTGACTAAAGCATGCTGATTGAGTAAGGAACTCAATCTTTATTCTTGTTATATGAACTGTAGCATGTATGTTATGTTAGTCCGATGTTTATGAGATATATGTTGAGCATGTTATTATGTCTTACGTGATGCATGAAAACTGTTAGATTTGCTGGGCTATCGAGCTCAACCTTGCAAATAACCACTTTTGCAGGTTGAGGATTGAAGGTAACACTATGTGCTACTTGAATGACGCGGATCAGAAATAATACACGAAGATTAATATTTTAGCTAAAATTGTTATTTCTTAATACCATGATTAAGATTCATGAGGTGTACTAAATGTTTTATGATGTATAGTTTTATGTTGAGTTGTAAAGCTAAAGTTAGAGTTATCTGATATGTAAAGGTTATCAGGTTGAAATGTAAAATTTTATATAATAACAGTGATAAAGTGAATCATAAAATAAGATTGATTCAAAGACATGTAGATGATAAAGGTTTTGATTCAGGGAATTAAAGTAAAAAGACATAAAAATTTAAATTATTTCGCATTTTATACAGTTTAACATCGAATAATGATGTCAAATTAGAAGGTAGATATGTTATTAACGACCGAAGTTGAGAATTATATTGTATGAATTTTGGGGTCGTTATAGTTGGTATCAAAGCTATAGGTTATAAACCTTAGGTAAGTGTACCCTAGGCTATAACCTTAGAGAATAAAGGAGAAGATGGTAAAGAAGTTTAGAATCAAAAGGTTATATTTAAGTATGGTACAATTGTACTCTTTAATAGTTGATGTATGGTATCTGGGCTAAACGATTCCTTCATAGAGCGGAGGTATATACGAACTAGAAACTCGGAACCTAGTTTTTTGGTTGTTTGTAGGAAACCACTCAGCGTACCTTATTGAAACTGTTAGAGACTCGATGTGTACCAAGTATAGAAAATGGATACGTATGATGAAAAAGGAAAGAAAGAGGATCGTAAAACAAAACGATCACGAGTTAAGAAAAGACTTTTAAGGGAGATGATTATAGAATAAGATCACGACGTGATCAGTTTAAGTTATAAAAGAAAGATTACTCCTAATTGAAAGAGGTAGCAGGTATAAATACCCCTAAACCTCAAAGTTCATGGTCTTTGTGACCCCTCAGATCTATATGAAAAGTTTTCTTTAATAAAACTTTTTATTGTATAGTTATTTATACTGCTTCAAAGTTATCGAACAATTGTGAAGACTTCTGAATGTTTAAAAGGATTGAAGTCCTTAGAGAGAAGTCATTGTAGAATGTGATGATAGAAGAAAAATCCTCAGAGGAGGAAAATATAAAGGTTAAGTTGAAAACCTAGTTTTGGTCAATAGAATGAGCAGAAACCTGTATGCTATAATTTCAAAGATGAAATTCTTAGAAGGAGGGGTGAATGTGATAACCCAAAAATTTATAAGATTTGTAAGTAATATCTTTAATGATTAAATAAAGGTTTAAAGAATAAAACCTAGATTTGAAAATAGAGGAATGATTAAATTTTTTGAGAAGAACCTATATGATTTAATATCTGAAAGAATGAAAAGAGAATTGAATGTGAATAATAGAAATGTTGAAGATGTTAATATCTGAAATTAACAGGTAGTCATGAGCCGAAGTAAGTCTGAAAAGACTTTTGCTAATAATAGATTGTTGTTCATGAATTGGATAAAGAAAGATAAATGAAAGAGGTAGTAAAGTAATACCTATGTTAAGGTAATTCGATAAAGTTAATCGATAAGAGAAATTGCATAAGAGTTTAATAGTAAACTAAACTAGAATGTTTTGATAGTAGTGATTCTAGGATGGGATCCATGTAAGGGGGAAGAACGCAATAATTAAAGGATGAAAAGCTAAGACAATATGATTAATTGAGTTAGGTGTATGAGAATCAAGATAAAACTATGTTATAAATTAACATAACTTGAATATTGGCCTTGAATGGCAAATAAAAAGAATAATAATCAATAAGTGATTAGTTAGTATGATTAACAATGTAAGGAAACCAGTTAAAACTCAAACTTAGAGTTCAGAATAGAATTTTGAAGTTCGGACTGCTTGGTTGAATCCGGAACGTTAAGTTTAGTAAGAAAGGACTGTAAACACAAAATGTAACAGGGTTAATTTTTTGGTCAAAGTCAATAGTTGACTTTTATGGAGAAAAGTCAAAATTGGAGTTAGGAGTGGAATTGGATGACACAAACTGGATATTTGAGTCCGAAACGTGGAAATTAGTAAGAATAGACTCTAAGCACAAAATATATTAGGGTTGACTTTTTGGTCAAAGTCAATAGTTGACTTTTATGGAGAAAAGTCAAACTTAAAATTCAGAGATGAATTTAAAGAAACAGATATGTCCATGACGTTGGGAACATTAATTTTAGTACAAATCGATTATAAACTTGAAAATTTAATTTTTTAGGTCAGAAAGTCAAAGACGAGATTAATCACGCAAAGCGAGGCAATAAAAGCGAGACCCACAAGACTAAAATCTATTGGAATTTTAGCACACGGATTAGGTCACTAACTCCTCAACAAATCCCACCAACTTTCCCTAAAAAGTGGATCTAGTTCCCCTACATTGTTTAAGTTTAAAACTTTTCATTCATTAAGTAACTAAAAAGCTAGCAAGAGAAATAAAGAGAGACAGAGAGAGGGGAGGGAAAACCCACGACCATTAAGAGAAAAAGAGAGGGAGAGGGATGCCATGGAAGAAAAAGAAGAGAAGAAGGAGAGTTAGCAAGCCTTAGCAAGAAGAAGAAGAACCAAGATGAAGGAAAACTTTAATAAGGTAACTCCTAAACTTAAATTCATAGAAATTTCTTGGATAGATTTCTTCTAAAATCTGTTAAGGTGTTATGTTTATGTCCTAAATGGTGGGTAACCATAGAAGCATGAAAGATGTGACGCCACCAAATTCAGATACTTGTACCTCGAATTTGGTGCTTCACGATCTAATTCTAATAACATACTAATAACTCATACAACGGATTAATAGAATAATTTAAATTAATATAATATAAATATTCTCGTCCCAAGTCTCGTAACCATGACTAATACATTACATAACATTAACCAAGACATAACTTAAAACATAATCCATAATTAAGTCTTAATATAATATAAGAATTAAATCCTAACATAGAGGACTAAAGCTACTCTATAGCCTTGCCCTTTCCCTTATCCCTTGCCTGATGTTCCACACGGTTCTTCCTTAACTAGAATATTTAAGGGAAGCAATAATGAGCAACACATTTGCCCAACAAGTAATATAACAATAAGTGTGCGTAGGCATAAATATAAAGCTAATAATCGCAAGGGTATAATGACAAAGGATTGCTCGAGAATCTAATGAATAATGTTGTAAACAAAGAAATATCAATAGCTTCAAATTTATCCTTTGAATTTTAAACAATTGGTCATTATAGACCGAAAGATTATTAAAAGAATTCAAAGGTTTTAATATTTTCCAAATGGATAAAATTTTAATATTGAGCAGTCACTATGGACCAAGAACTCCTGGTAGAATTAACAGTATTTCATTGGCAATTCAATATAAACAAGTACAGTAGGTGATCAGCCTAAAGTACCTTACGTTATGCATAATATTTAAACATGTTGTTTGCACATATGCCGGTCTCTCGATAATATATAATTTCCCCTTCTATGAGGGTTGTTCGACTCAACAGATTTTCAGAGTCCGCACCAAGGCAATTGATTTGGATAGCTTTCTAAATCATAGATATTGGTCTAGTCGAGTCAAATGGATTAGACACCTTTTCTCGATAATACGCTTAGGAACAATTTATAAGTTCAAAGCTTGCAACATGATTCAAAGAATATAATTGTGATTCCAAATCAAACTTCAGAGTCTGAATATTATTTTCCAAGAATTTAGATAACACAAGAGTTATTCCATAAAATGATTATACAATCAATAAGTGTATTTGTTCAAATATATAGTTATTATAACAACAATTAGAAACTTGCACAATAATATCCAAAGTTGTGTAAGTTAGGGAACTTGCATTCGATATGAAAATCAAATGAAGTTAGGAAACTTGCATGATCATAGATTCCTTGCATAAAGTAAATGTATTGGTTAGGATGCTTGCCTTTCGCATAGATTACAGTCTTATAGCTTAACATCACCTTAATGTGCTATATTATCATAGTTATATATATATATATATATATATATATATATATATGCATTCATTAGTTGTACATAATTAATATATACACCAATAATCCTACACATCCATTATACATATTGTGAGACCCTAGATTTTATGAATAAATATTTAATTTTGTCGAAATATTTTTAATATTTTGGGTGTGGATTTGATATAAAGTTATAGTTATGGGTAATATTTATAAATTTTGCAAAGTATACAAGTTGTTATATTATATTCGATTGGTCAGGGAATATTCTTTGTGTCGGGGAATATTCATACGACGGCACAATCATTGGTGGACCCCACAACAAAATTATTGTCGGATTGAGAAAACGATAAAAATATTTTATTAAAATAACGGCGGAAGTTTTACCGCTGATACTGTTGAAACACCCGGTGTTAAAAGTACAGTAATACACGTGGTTGCATAGTGACACACGGTATTGATTATTAAGGCTTACGTGAGAAGTCACTCAATTTTTCTTATTTTATGAACCCCCATTTACCCATTTTTCAAAATAACCGGTAGAAATTTATTTTTACAATAAAAGGTGGGGGCCCACAAGTGGGACCCATGTGTATGACAAAGTCTTGGGTGGAAGACAAATTGTCACTTGGGTTGATAATTGGGGGGGGTGAATTTTAATGGACACGGGAGGAGTATTATTATTGGTATTATATATATATATATATATATATATATATAAATATATGTGGCCTAGGGAGAAGGGAATTGATTTTGGCAGAAAAGGAGTACTAGTTGTATTAATTAAAAATATATATATATATATATATATATATATATATATATATATATATATATTTGTAATGTTTGAAAAACTTGCAGGAAGAGAGTACAATTATTATTAATATATATATATATATATATTATATTTTTATTTAAAAGATTTTGATTTAAATATGGACCGTCAGATTAAAGTAAATCGATCTGGACCGTTCATGAGTTAGTTACTATGCATTCCATTTTTCTATAAATAGAAGCTCATTCCTTCATTATTTTCTTACGAATTCACTGAACTCTAGAGAGAGAAAGTTATAGAGAGAAATAAGAAGAAAAGTCTGCTAACTTTCTTTTCATATATTCAGTTTCTTTTACGGTAAGGGATATTATTCTTTTGTATTCAAGAAGAGAACTTCTGTTATTCTATTTCTTTATTATTCTGTTGGAATAACTTGTATACGCGGAATACCCTATACTTGGTGACATTCTTCTATTATTCTATCTTTATTATTCCGTTAAAACATCCTGTCTGTGCTTTACGCAGGACCTGGTTACGTCTTTATTATTCTGTCTTTATTATTCCGTTGGAACATCCTGTCTGTGTTTTACGCCGGACCTGGTTCCGTCTTTATTATTCTGTCTTTATTATTACTATGTTGGAATATCCTATCTGTGTGTTTTACACCGGACCTGGTTCCGTCTTTATTATTCTTTATTTATTATTCTGTTGGAATAACCTGTCTATGCGAAGTACCGCATGCATGGTGATTTCTGTTGTTATTCCATTCTTTATTAATCTGTTGGAACATCCTGTCTGTGTGATTTTCACCTGACCTGGTTTCGTTATTATTATTCTGTTGGAATAACCTGTCTATGCGAAGTACCGCATTCATGGTGATTTCTGATGTTATTCCATTCCTTATTATTCTCAGTTGATTAAAATTTTGACTTCTATACTCCATGAAATTAGTGGAATATCCTTGATATTTGCGCTTCATCCAGTATCTTTTCATGGAAATATTCTTCTGAGCATTTTTGAATTTTACCTTACAAAGAAGTATCATGTTGACAATTTGGACGTTATTGATTCCTGGACAAATTAATTCTTGAACTTGTTTTATTGAATTCTTATATCATTGTCATCATCATCATGTTTATATTTTTTGAAAGTCATCTGTGGCCTGTAGTGCATAGATGGACTTGGTATGATTATGACCAGGGATTATTCGGTGTAATCATGACCGTAATGTTACAAATAATGTGGTAAAAGTCCTCATTGGTCGTAGTGCAGTAATGGACAGTAGTTGGCATGATCATGACCATTGATGAATACACAAATGTCCTCGGCCCGTAGTGCATGGAATTTGTGGTCGTGACCCTAATGAATATCCTTGGCCGTAGTGCATGGATGATGTGGATTATTTATTTAGCTGAGTCCCATCGATAAAAGTGATGAAAAACCTTTTAAAACTTAAAAGATAGTAGATTTTATTCTGTACTTGACTCTTTTAATGGATTGCTTGTTCCGCTTCAGTTAAACTTGATATCTATTGTATTTTATCAGTTTAACATTGTTGGAGACTAATGATAATTTATTCTGCATTATTTTAGTCATAATATTTCTTGCTGGGCTAGTTGAGCTCACCCTTTCTTTCACTGTTCTTTTCAGGAAATGAGAACGTAGCTGGGACGAGTCGGGGAATGGAGTGATGTTCTGGATGATAGTGTTAGCTAGTAGTCCTCACTATTCTGTTAAATAGTGTGACAATAAATGTATTGAGGACTTATTCTGAGAGTGGATATTGTCTAGAAGACAATATTTGTATTAAAACTCACATCATGTATTTTATCGTACTTTAGACGACTGTTGTATAATTAAGTTGTATTTGAATTTTGTACCATGTATTGGCGACTCAAGATGGGTGATGTATACCTATTTTGGGGGCGTCACACATATGTTTAACCATGTACATCATATACCTACATTCAGTCATATATTTGATCCAAATCACTTAGTTGTTTAATCAACCTTGCATTTTCCTTTGAAAGTTTTATTTAAAAACATTTTAGAAACTTTTGAAATCTTGGTTCAACATAGTCATGACATGTTTATATACTAAAAACATCACTTTAATCACATATTATATCTTAAGGTAGTATTATACACATGCTTCTAGTCTTAAATCATAATTAAAACATCTAGACCACTCTGCCATGCGGCACTATTATACTTTATATACACATGTCAAATATGTTTTGGATTAGGTTTGATGCCTATTATGCTCACTTTAAGGTTACTTTCAAATCGTATATTTTTATTTTGAGGTTTTTAATTAACGAAGCCTATTGAGCCCATTTCATAAATGACTAATTATATTAACCATTAAACCACATAATGATGCTAAACATCCCTTAAAATGCATGCTCAAATGTATACAACTCATTTATTCATAGTTAATATAGCTTCACACTTGAAAACTTACTTTAAAATCATGTTGGAATAGTTTATATCATGCCTAACTATATGAACCAACAAATCAGACATATTAACAAGCATAAAAAGTCCTAGTATGTCAGTCTAAAATGCAAATATCATAACTCTCATCAATGTTTGTTTTCAAAATTTTAAAGTTTTATTTTAAAAATTCATACCAAACCAAGCTAAAGCAACTCATTATATGTAAGGAAACTTGAATCACTTATATCAAACATATTGTATACATAACCAAGTTATCGACGTCGTGTTTTTCTCTTTTCTGTTTTGTTTACTACCCTTTCTGTGATCGATGTTGATTTATCTTTCAAGGGTGTATTTTTAGAAAAGACAGACATAAATGTCGACGATTTAAAAAGTTTAATTTTAATGCGATTGGGTCGAATTAGACAGAGCCGCTAGTTGATATGAGTTTAAATGGATGTATCAACTCATCCGAGTTTTGAAAGTTTTTGCAATATGGCCCACTATGTGAATCCATTTAATTGCTCTGTAACTCGAGATTCATAGAGTTCGGGGGCTTGCTTTAGAGAGGGGAATGTGTTAGGCACCCTCCGACTTCCGTGAAATACGGTTACTGCTACTTTTTTTATTCCCTATGCATTGTGTGTGTGTGTGTGTTGAAAGCTTTAGATTTGTTTTGTAAATATGTTTTATTCCCTATGTACAAAGGGTTTGATTTACATAAAAGTTCAGTTTTAACAGATATGAAAGCATATAAAAGTGAGGTTTTGAAATCTGATTTTCAAACCCTTTTACTCAAATAGGAATTGAGGTATTTGATACTTCTTTTTATCTTGTATTAAGCCTATCTTTTGATCCTAGAAGCGGCTTTGTTTGATTTTATTGAGATGCGAAGCATCTGTAGCGGGTGGTTTAGAACTCGGGGTTCTAATAGCTTGATTTTTCCTTAAGTCTATCCATCCCGATGCGATTTACATTTTATAAAATCTTTGTTAATTTGATTTGAAAATCATTTTGAGTGACGAAATGGAAACTAGAAAAATACAAGGGTCGGGCTCCTTATGGGCATGTAAGCCATCGAAATGAGTCTGAGCACCACATACATGCTTTCACTATTTTAAGGCCTTAAATCCGAATAACCATTTTAAGGCCCTGGATTTACATTTACAAAGGATTGCAAGCTAGCATTTACAACTTAAACAAGTCCATTTTAGGAACTGGATCTAGATCCATTGATTGAATTATCAATTCTATGTAGTTCCTAGGCTCACATGAAGATTTAAAGCTTGCATAATAAATATTTAAGCATACTATGTACAAATAACTAAAAAACTTTGCTAAATAAGTGATTTATTGAACAAATCCTAGTATGTGATTAAACAAGCTTCCTGTTTCCTCTAGATACAGATCTAGGATCACGTGGTTGCTAAATATTTACAAAAACTAGAAAGTAAACTAGATCTATATAGATCTTAGCCATTCTAGCTTCTAAGTTCAAGTTTTACAACTTTTGAATCGGTTAAAAGCTAAATCTGGCTAGATCTAGTACATATCTAGTAAATACAACGCCATTATTGACCAATTACACAAAATGAACGGTTAAAAAACTAGATCTATGTCATACAGAGGTAGATCTCTCTATATATACTACTTATATATATAGTAAAGCAAGAAAAAGAATTAGATCTGAAGAGATCTTACAGTTAGGCATGAAAATGGCTATCGAACGGCTTTAGGCACCTGAAAACTCAATTTCCATTGGTTTAAACTTGATATGTTATAGTATATTGTATAAAAGTGTTTACAGAAGAGATTTACAAAGATATAAGCAAGATTTGAGCTATTTCTCACTATAGATCTCAAATTTTCACTCTCTTGGGCCCTCTTTCTCTCTCCAAAACTGCTTAAATGAGCTGTTGGGGGCTGATATATATAGACCCAGTAAGCTTTGAGTCTACCTACGGCTGGGCCTGGTGGGCTCTGCTACCTCACCTCGATCTACGCGTAGAATGCTTGAAACTTTGATAACTTGCAATCCAGGAATCCTATGGAAGTGTTCCATACCATTCCAGAAAGCTCTTTTCGAGAGCTACATAATGATATGGGGCATGCATTTTTTTGAATCCAATAAGATTGGTCCATGACCAAAATAGCATCTTCAGGTCTTCACAGGCAGTCCGTTGAGCTGTCTTGTGCAGTTTGTACTCGGGATTGCTGTGATGGCCCTTGATCACCATGTTTATAGCTGGATGTATATGGTTTTATGTTGTGTTGTTAAAATTCCACCTTTGTCATCCCGGGGTTGTCTCTAGGGTTGAATTGGCTTTTGGCTGTCTGTCGGGGCTGTCTCCGAGGTTTGATTGTTGTTGATTCTGTCTTTTCTCGGTGTTGTCTCTAAGGTTGATTGATATCCCATGGGGCTATCTATAAGGTTTGATTTGATATCTCACGGGGCTATTTTCGTGGTTTAAGGTTTACTGTATTCCTCCAGGGTGTAAAAAGATGTTTTTCCCTCCTACATAGTTAGTCTAAGGAAAGAAAAATTTTGAGTGTCTACATATGCCTCTCTTTATCATGTTTATACAATGCAATGGAATGAACATGATAAAAATTACTAGACACTTGAAATATGACTAGATGCAATGCAAATGGAATGGAATGATGCAATGCACATGAAATGATGTGATGCCTACGTTGGGGCTGCTTCCAACGGTTGACTTTCCATCAGTACTGCTGGTGCTTACGCTGGTGTTGTCCCAAACAGTTTTGATTTTTATTGGTGTTGTCGATGTTTGTTTGATGAAGATAAACTGAGACGTTTTCTACATCTCTGTGGGGAATGTTATTTTGAAATCACAGGACCTTCTTGATGCATACAATGCCGGTAGTTTACAATGATGCCTACCCTGCTAATAGTTGCCAACAGTGCCTACCCTGCTAGTAGTTGCCAACGGTGCCTACCCTGCTGGTAGTTGACAATGGTGCCTATCCTGCTGGTAGTTGACAACAGTGCCCACCCCTGCTGGTAGTGGACAACGGTGCCTACCCCGCTGGTAGTTGACAACATTTATATCACCAAACTATCTTAATGCCCACTCGAATGGTGGCTCGCAAAGTTTTAACCTCATCGGGTTGATGTTGATGCCTAGTCGAACTATAGTTTTTCAAAGGTTAATCTCATCAGGTTGACGTTAATGCTTATGTTGAGGCTATTACCAATGGTTTAGATTTTCATTGGGTTGATGCCGACAATTGACAATATCAGATATTCCTGATATCTTCACTGAAGTAGTGTTCAACGACTTACATCATTGGATCATTCCCTGATGCTACGCTAGATTGACGCCAACGGCTTTTAATATCAGATCTTCTTGATATCTCTGCTGGGGATACCTTTTGTAACAGATTCCATCATCTGTCCTTCCCGATGAAGATAGTTTTCAAGAGTTGTTACCACCAGGCTTTTCTGATGCTTCACTGAAGTAGTTTTCAACGGCTCACATCACAAGACTCCACCTGATGTTACGCTGGGATGTCAACAATGACTTAACTAAAAATCTTATATTCCAGCAGTTTTTTAGGATTTCAGGTGCTTTTCGCTCAATTGCGTAGAACCTTTTTTATTGATTTGACTATTTGGCTTTAAGGAAACCTGCCATTACCTAAATTTGATTAAGCCGGTGGGGATGGGACTCACCTAGCCCTGTCATAGCTCTACATACGACAACCGCAGATAGAGTTGCGGGTGGTTTTAATCCCCCCTCGCCATTCATATGTCATTGTCAACTTGATTCCCTTCGAGAAATCTGAACCTTCCTGCTTAGATCTACTCATTTCGGGCTAATTTTTCTGAATTCTGTCACCGTATAAACGTTCTACACATCTCTGTTAATGTTTACTTCCTTTCTTTTCAATTTTTGACCGTTAGAAAGGTAGATTTCATGTTTAATATGTTTAAATGCAATATATCAAATACGTATGCATAAATAACTTAATAAAATTGAACGGGGTTAGTAAATATTTTTATTTTACCATACTGAACGTTTTGACGTGAAAAACTTTCATTTTTTCAAAAGTCATTTTACACCCATTTTGGTTTGTTTAATTATCTTATTTTAGGACAAATGAACATGAAGTTGTCATGACTATATTTTAATAGACATGGGTAATTTGACTACCATGGTGGATTTAATGTTAACATTTATATTGTTCTTGATTGGGTTGGTCTTATGCTGAATGGCCACCTAGTCATGCCTATGTGCATGTGGATAGTCCATTTTATAGAGGAGACTCTGGCAAAAAATTTCACGCGAGTCTAGGCATTTTAAAGTGCATGCATATTTAACTTTACTGGGATGTATGTTAAAATAACATAATTACCCTTAGTACTTTTGCTTTGTTCTTTTAAGAAGACAGCTAATTCTGCTATCTGATTTCTGAGTCCCTCGAATTCTTCCTGAGACACATAACCTGACCCCTGTTGGGTACTTTCTTCCATGTTAATGGGTAGGATTTTTTGCCTTCTTAGATTTGGATCTGGTAATGGGACCAATCTTGCCTACAATAACAGTAGGTACTGTAGTCTTGATAAACCCGAAAAATATGCATGCTTATGTAATATGTCAATTTTTAGGGGTTTTTAATATCTTCCTGCAAAACAGATGTCAGTTGTTTTGATGACAAGATATCATGACATGATTTAATATTTGTACAATAATGCAATTGACATGGAATAGAAATGATATTTACATGGAATTGAGATTTACATTGAATTAAAAGGGAAAGGCAAGAATAGACTTTCCTTCCTATTTGGTTTATCAGAGACAGGCCTATCTTAGGTTACTCTCACGGACTTTTCGGAATGGAGGTTCCCAAATCATCTCAATCTACTAGATGGGAAGTTAATCTGATCTTTCAACTGGAACGAATTTGAGTGGTACCTTTCTTGAGCCTCATTTGGACTTAATCGCCACTGGAGTCCAGTAATCAGTAACCGAAGGGTTTGCCTCTTGGTAGAGGAATCACACAACATACATTCATCGCGTCTCACCGCATGCAAAATGATAACATTGTGTGAAGCACTAATATAAAGCGTGGTAAAGAGACATTCACATCCTTTCAATGTAAGGACATCATTTCACACACATGCACAAAGAAGAGAATCAGCAAGATTAAAATGCAGCTTAAGCCCTCTATTGTCCTCATTAGAGTCGACGCCGGAAAGATTTCTCCCTCTACCTATGTGTTTCTTACCCTTTATATTTTCTATGTGAATTTTTTTGATCTGAAGGGTGAGATTTTCAGGAAAAGATTGACATAAAATGTCAACGATTTGAAAAGATTTGATTTTTATTGGTCCGAATTAGATAGAGTCTCCAGTTGGTATGAGTTAAATGGTTGTACCAACTCAGCCGAGTTTTGAAAGGTTTTGTAATATGGCCCAATATTAGAATCTGTTTAATTGGTCTTGGAAACCGAGATTCATAGAGTTTGGGGGCTTGATTAAGCGGGGGGGGGGGGGGGGGAAGGTGTTAGGCACCCCCTAACTTCTGTGAAACACGTACGGTTACCGCACTTTTATTCCCTAATTTGTGTGTATGTATGTGTATTGCAGTTAATTGGGCCTAAGTGTTTTATTTGGAAGTAGTGTTATGCCTCTTTTGCACCTATATACAAAAGGCTTGACTTGTATAAAAGTTTAATTTTAATACAAGATATATATATATATATATATATACACACACACACACACAAATGTCGGGCTTCTCATGGGCATGAAAGCCATCAAAGTATACTCAAGCTCCACACATATGATTTTCACTATTACGGGGACTTTAAATTTGGATAACCGTTTTAAGTCCTAGATTTACAATTACAAAATTTGGAAACAAGCTGTATAACTGAAAAGGGTCCATTATGGGAAACAGATCTTAGATCACGTGGCTCCTAGGCTCACATAATATCACATAAATAGCCTGGATAGCCAATATACTGAAATAAAATAGATATATTTACTTTAAACGTCGCAAAACAAAGGATTCATCAGTCAAATTCTTTCATGTGCGTAACCAAAACTTCCAGCATCCTCTAGATACAGATCTAGTGTGACGCCCCCAAAATAGATATACGTCACCCATTCTGAGTCGCCAAATACATGGTACAGAAAAAACCTACAACTTTATTATTACAATTGTCGTGCAAAATACGATAACACATAATGTGAGTTTAAATACAGATATTGTCTTCTAGATAATATCCACACCCAAATAAAGTCCTCATTACAATTATTGATGCACTATTTTACAAAATAGTGAGGACTGCTAAAACAACTGTCTAGGACCATCACTCTATACCCTGACTGGTTCTTGCTATATTCTCGCTTCCTGAGAAGAAAAATGGAACAAAAAGGAAAAAGGTGAGCTTAACTAGCCCAGTAAAGAATATTATGACTAAGATAATATACAAGAAATTATCCTTAGTCCTCAACAGGGAAAAATCTGATAGAATGTAATAGACAACAAGTTTTAGATCAACAAATGCAGCGGAAACAACAATCCATTAGAAGAGTCAAGTAGAGAATGAATTCTAATATCTTCTAAGATTTAAAAGTCCATCATCAATATTTTATCCCTATAACATCAATTAATATACATCTTGCATCAAATATTCATCTTTGCACTACGGGCCAAAGATATTCATTTGTATCACCAGTTGGTCATGTTCATCTCAGCATCTGTTCATGTTTGCACTATGGGCCAAAGATATTCATCAGGTAATCATTCATCTTTGCACTACAGGCCAAAGATATTCGTCAAGTATCACCATTAAAGACTGAGGATGATGAAAACTATTTTAGAGAACAAATCCAGCAAGATAAAAGGACAAAGATTAGAGAATTGTACTTTAGATAATTCAAGTTTAAAAATACTCCATAATAAACCATAATAGAGTAAAATTTAAGAATAAAGATCAAAACATGGATAAAATCAAAGATAGTAACCATAATAGACATCTTGGACAAAAAGGAGAAAATTTTATTTTTTGGTGAATAGTGTCGTATTTGTGAATAGTGTCGTATACGTGAATAGTAACTCTAACATAAAAAGGTAGAAATTCCACAATAAAATTTATATCAATATTTTGGGATATTGATATTGTAGAAAATAATATCATTTACGAAGAAAATAACATCCCTTACCTCAAAATAACAGTATTTCTGACCAGAATAACGGATGTAAAGTCGAATAAAACTTGCACTGAATAGAAACTCTCAAAGTATCTAAATACTCACAAAATACGCTCGATAATATATAGAGAGAGAAAACTTGTTTCTGGTGTGATTTTCAATTCTAACCTAAGCGCCTATTTCTAGGAAAATGCTAGAACGCCATAGGAGACTAAAATAATAAAATAATATTATTTATTTTTTTTCTTTATGCATGCCAAGACCAGACCATCTAAGCATGCCAATTCTGAAAAAAATAGCAGCCCACATGTTTTGAAAAAATAAAAGTGGGTCCCACCCAATTTTAAAAATAAAAACATTTAATTTTCGAAACTTCAATAATTCATAATAAATAGCCCTTTTATCAGAAAAATATAAATCTTATGTCCATTCCATACGAAATCGAATTCTCTACAACTTTGTAGCTTTAAGTTTTTCTAAATTCCAAATAGAAAATATCTGAAATCCACATACGGACTATTTTTAATACCTCCATTTCGACAAAATACTGATAAAATACCTCAGCATTAATTCCTTCATTTATAACCACATAAAATAAATATTTCCCTATTCATCCAGATAAAATAAATATTTTCTTATCATATAAATCAATAATTAATTATTCACAAGTAATATTACAGAATCACAATTATGACAACCAGGTCGTTCCCATGAAAGAGGGAGCTTTCCGATAAGGATTTCTCCTTACTGGCGCGCAATTAGGTAACCAAACCCCTTTCCTAGATAGAACTTCTTTAGACATTGCCAATAATGCTATCTAATAATATTATTCAAATAATATGAATTATTGATCTGATAATGGGAAATACTGTGCAATGATAATTATTGAAACACCAATAATATAAAATATCAATGCAGCAATTATTGAATCAATAAAATATTGAGCAGTAATTACTATAACAATTATTGAGTAGTGCCTTCTTAAGTAAGAATCAATAATTCAAAAATACTGTGCAATACCGTGTGCTACTGTGCAACCACGCGTATTACTGTATTTTAACCACCAGGTAATCCAACAGTGTTAACGGTAACAATTATGCCGTTATTTATAAAAACTCAAACTTGTTGTTTTCTTCATCCGACAGTTATTCCGTTATGGGGCCCCCAAATGGCTGTGCCGTCATACGAATATTCTCCGACAACAAGAATATTTCACGACCAAATGAATGAATCCCAACAAAAATGAATATTTTATAACCACTTGCTTATTTTGTAAAATTTACACATTTCACCCATAGCCAAAGCATTATATCAAATTAACTCCTTATTATTTCAAGATAATAAATAGAGAAAATTCAATTTTATTTATAATAAGTTGGGGTCTTACAACCTCCCCTCCTTATAAAATTTCGTCCTCGAAATTAACGTACGTACCTGGTGTTTCGAAAAGGTGAGGGTACCTCGCTTTCATTTTTGATTCCAATTCCCAGGTCATTTCTTCCACAGCATGGTTCTTCCAAAAAATCTTGACTTGTGGTATAACCTTTGTTCGTAGGACATGCTCTTTCCTATCCAAGATCTTGACAAGTACCTCCTCGTATGTTAAATATTCGGTTATCTCGTCTGGTTCTAGAGCAATAATGTGGTTCGGGTCTTTCACATATTTACGAAGCATAGATATATGAAAAACATTATGAACACGAGACATGCTTGGAGGTAATGCGAGTCTATAAACCACATTTCCTATTCAGTCAAGAATCTCAAATGGACCAACAAATCATGGATTGAGGTTTCCTCTCTTCCCGAATCTTGTAACTCCCTTCCATGGAGCAATACGTAATAGTACATGATCAGGATATTCCAACAGAATAATAAAGAATGGAATCAGGTCATGCGTAATCCGCACAGACAGGATATTCTAACAGAATAATAAAGAACGAAATAACAACAGAGTTCACCAGGCATGCGATAGACTACACAGACAGGTTATTCCAACAGAATAATAAAGAATGGAATAACAGAAGAATTTCACCATGTATGCGGTACTTCGGATAGACAGGTTATTCCAACATAATAAAGAATGGAATAACAGAAGAATTTCACCATGTATGCGGTACTTCACATAGACAGGTTATTCCAACATAATAATAAAGAATGGAATAACAGAAGAATTTCACCATATATACGGTAGTCCGCGTATACAGGTTATTCCAACAGAATAATAAGGAATGGAATAACAATAGCTCTCTTCATGAATATAAAAGAAATAGTACCCCTTACTATAATAATAATAACCCTTACCTTAGAAGAAAACTTCATACTGGAATACTGAGGTAGCAGACTTCTCTTCTTCTTTCTCTCTATAATTTCTCTCTATAATAATTGCTCTACAGCTTTAGTGAATTAGTGAGAAATAAAGGAAGAATGAGCTTCTATTTATAGGAAGAAAATATAGTTTCGATAATTACACGTTATGGGGCTAGAAATATTATAGTATAATACCTTCCTCTTTTTCTTCATTTTTAATTTAGTCCTGCAAGTATTATCAAACCTGCACCACCTCCCCTAATAGTAAATCAAGTGAATCAATAGTAAATTATGTGACTCAATAGTTCTAGACATATAAAAATACGAATTATAGTATAGTATCTCCATCTATACCTCTATTTTTAACTTAGTCATGCAAGTATTATCAATCTTGCACTAACTCCCCTAATAGTAAATGAATGTGAATCAATAGTACACACATGTGAACAAATAGTTATAATCATGTGAATCAATAGCAATTAATTGCTCATTTATCCGGTTAAATACCCGATTGGTCAATATAACCTCCAGACATCAATTATTATCAAAATAAATGTCGATTTTCACTAACACTAATAATTCCAACACAATGGAACTATCAATTTCATCTTTAATCAACACGAACTTATTCATCATTAATATTATAACTCACAAAATTTAACAACCAGGTAGTTTTCAAGAAAGAGGGGGCTTTCCGATAAGGATTTCTTCTTATTGGCGCGCAATTAGGTGACCAAACCTCTCCTTGACAGAACTTCTAGACATTGTCAATATTGAAAATAATAATATGAATAACTTTATCGTCTCAATTATTGATTTAATAATATAACATATTGTAACAAAAATTGAATAAAACTGAGTGACTTCTCACGTAAGCATCAATAATCAAAGATATTGTACAATACCGTGTGCTACTACGCAACCATGCGTATTACTATACTTTTATCATCGATTATTTTATGACAACTTGTTTACTTTGAAAAAAATTCACATATCACCCTTAACTTTACCCTTTTATCAATTTAACCATTTACTAAATAGAATAATTATAAAAAATTGAATACTTTCATTTCATAAAATTCAGGGTCTCACAATCTCCCCTCCTTATGAAATTTTATCCTCGAAATTAGGGTACGTACCTGATATTCGAAGAGATGAGAATACCTTGCTTTTCTTTTCGAATTGTACCTTTCCGGTTATATCCTCTGTATCATGATTTTTCCTTTGCTCATCTCCTGTATTTTAGTTATCATTCTAGAATATAGTTTCAAAATAAGGGTTAATTGACATGCAACATATTATCCCTATACTCTGACTGACCAATTAAATAACAAATAAACGTAGGTAGGTCATACTAGCGAAGGAATTCCCCGTCTCTCCCCTCCTAGTTCTTGTCTCACATCTCAGCCAGGGATGAATCCCTAAGCTTTGATACCAGTTATGATGCCCCCAAAATAGGTATACATCACCCATCTTGAGTTACCAGATACATGGTATATAAATTCAAATACAACTTAATTATACAACAGTCATGTAAAATACGACAAAACATAGCTGAGAGTTTAAACAAGAATATTTCCTTCTTGACAATATCCACTCTCAAAATAGTCCTCATTACATCTATTGTCACACTATTTTATAGAATAGTGAGGACTACTAAAACAACCATTTGGACCGTTAATCCGTTCCCCGACTCGTCCCAACTATATTCTCATTTCCTGAAGAGAGTTGTGAAAGAAAGAGTGAGCTCAACTAGCCCAGTAAGAAATATTATGACTAAGATAATGCAGAATAAATTATCCTTAGCCTTCAACAGTATAACAACTGATATAATATAATAGACAACAAGTTTTAGATCAACAACTACAGCAGAATAAGCAATCTATTAGAAGAGTCAAGTAGAGCATAAAATCTACTATCTTCTGTGATTTAAAAAGTTTTTCACCAACTTTATCACTGAGACTCGACTTAATAAATAAACCACATCATCGAATCATCCATGCACTACGGGCCAAGGATATTCATGTAATCATCAATGGTCATGACTATACCGAATAATCCCTGGTCATAATCATGCCCATAACTGTACATTAATGTACTACGGTCCAATGAGGACTTTCACCACATCATTCGTCACAGTACGGTCATGATTATACCGAATAATCCCTGGTCATAATCATACCAAATCCATCTATGCACGTAAACCAAAGATGACTTTCATCACAGTATAAGCATGAGGATGATGACAATGACATAATAATTCAATAAAACAAGTTCATGGATAAATTTTAAAGATTTATAATCTAATTTATCCAGAAATCAATAACGTCCAAATTGTCAACATGATACTGCTTTATAGAGTAAAATTCAAGAATAATATTAATGTACAAAAAATAATTTGGACAGAAAAGAAATATATTTTTTGGGTAAATAGTACCCCGTGAATAGTACTTCGGGAATAATATCCCGTGAATAGTACCCTGACATAAAAGTACCCCAAATACCCGAGTGAATAGTAACCCATGAATAGTAATTCGTGAATAATACTTTGACACGAAAAGCGCCCCGAATACCCGAGTGAATAATACTAGAGTGAATAGTAATCGGGTGAATAGTAACCCGTGAATGGTAACTCGTAAAAAAAATACCAATGAAAATGATATTCCATGACGAGTACAAAATAAATGATATCTCATACGAGTATAATAGAATATATGAAACTGCAAATGGATTTTCACCCGCCATACGGTAATCCACGTAGACATATCATTTCCACAATTTAATAAGGAATGAATACGCAGGATCTTTCACCATGCATGCGGTAGTCCATACAGACAGGTTATTCCAACAGAATATTAAAGAATGGAATAACAAAAGAATTCACCAGGCATGCGATAGACCGCACAGACAAGTTAGTCCAACAGAATAATAAAGAATGGAACCAGGTCATGCGTAATCCGCATAGACAGGATATTCAAAACAGAATAATAAATAATGGAATTAGGTCATGCGTAATCCGCACAGACAGGATATTCTAACAGAATAATAAAGAATGGAATAACAACAGAATTCACCAGGTATGCGATAGACTGCACAGACAGGTTATTCCAACAGAATAATAAAGAATGGAATAACAGAAGAATTTCACCTTGTATGCGATACTTCGCATAGACAGATTATTCCAACATAATAAAGAATGAAATAACAGAAGAATTTCACTATGTATGTTATACTTGACATAGACAGGTTATTCCAACATAATAATAAAGAATGTAATAACAGAAGAATTTCACCATGTATACGGTAGTCCACGTATACAGGTTATTCCAACAGAATAATAAGGAATGGAATAACAATAGCTCTCTTCATGAATATGAAAGGAATAGTACCCCTTACTATAATAATAATAATATCCCTTACCTTAGAAGAAAACTTGATACTGGAATATTGAGGTAGCAGACTTCTCTTCTTCTTTCTCTCTATAATAATTGCTCTGCAGCTTTAGTGAATTAGTGAGAAATAAAGGAAGAATGAGCTTCTATTTATAGAAAAATATAGTTTCAATAATTACACGTTATGGGGCTAGAAATATTATAGTATAATGCCTTCCTCTTTTTCTTCATTTTTAATTTAGTCCTGCAAGTATTATCAAACTTGCACCACCTCCCCTAATAGTAAATCATGTGAATCAACAGTAAATCATGTGACTCAATAGTTCTAGACATGTGAAAATACGAATTATAGTATAGTACCTCCATCTATACCTCTATTTTTAATTTAGTCATGCAAGTATTATCAATTTGCACCAACTCCCCTAATAGTAAATGAATGTGAATCAATAGTATACACATGAGAACAAATAGTTATAATCATGTGAATCAATAACAATTAATTGCTCATTTGTCTGGTTAAATATCTGATTGGTCAATATAACCTCCAGATATCAATTATTATCGAGATAAATGTCGATTTTCACTAACACTAATAATTCCAACACAATGGAACTATCAATTTCATCTTTAATCAACGCGAACTTATTCATCATTAATATTATAACTCACAATATTTAACAACCAGGTCGTTTTCAAGAAAGAAGGGGCTTTCCGATAAGGATTTCTCCTTATTGGCGCGCAATTATGTGACCAAACCTTTCCTTGACAGAACTTCTAGACATTGTCAATATTGAAAATAATAATATGAATAACTTTATCGTCTCAATTATTGATTTAATAATAAAACATATTGTAACAAAAATTGAATAAAACTGAGTGACTTCTCACGCAAGCATCAATAATCAAAGATATTGTACAATACCGTGTGCTACTATGCAACCACGCGTATTACTATACTTTTATCATCGATTATTTTATGACAACTTGTTTACTTTGAAAAAAATTCACATATCACCCTTAACTTTAACCTTTTATCATTTTAACCATTTACTAAATAGAATAATTATAAGAAAATTGAATACTTTCATTTCATAAAATTCAGGGTCTCACAATCTCCCCTCCTTATGAAATTTTATCCTCGAAATTAGGGTACGTACCTGGTATTCGAAGAGATGAGAATACCTTGCTTTTCTTTTCGAATTGTACCTTCCCGGTTATATCCTCTATATCATGATTTTTCCATTGCTCATCTCTTGTATTTTAGATATCATTCTAGAATATAGTTTCAAAATAAGGGTTAATTGGCATGCAACATATTATCCCTATACTCTAACTGACCAATTAAATAACAAATAAACGTAGGTAGGTCATACTAGCGAAGGAATTCCCCGTCTCTCCCCCTCCTAGTTCTTGTCTCACATCTCAGCCAGGGATCATATCCCTAAGCTTTGATACCAATTATGATGCCCCCAAAATAGGTATACATCACCCATCTTGAGTTTCCAGATACATGGTACATAAATTCAAATACAACTTAATTATACAACAGTCATGTAAAATACGACAAAACATAGCTGAGAGTTTATACAAGAATATTTCCTTCTAGACAATATCCACTCTCAAAGGAGTCCTCATTACATCTATTGTCACACTATTTTATAGAATAGTGAGGACTACTAAAACAACCATTTGGACCGTTAATCCGTTCCCCGACTCGTCCCAACTATATTCTCATTTCCTGAAGAGAACGGTGAAAGAAAGAGTGAGCTCAACTAGCCCAGTAAGAAATATTATGACTAAGAAAATGCAGAATAAATTATCCTTAGCCTTCAACAGTATAACAACTGATATAATATAATAGACAACAAGTTTTAGATCAACAACTACAGCAGAATAAGCAATTTATTAGAAGAGTCAAGTAGAGCATAAAATCTACTATCTTCTGTGATTTAAAAAGTTTTTCACCAACTTTATCGCTGAGACTCGACTTAATAAATAAACCACATCATCGAATCATCCATGCACTACGGGCCAAGGATATTCATGTAATCATCAATGGTCATGACTATACCGAATAATCCCTGATCATAATCATACCCATAACTGTACATCAATGCACCACGGTACCAATGAGGACTTTCACCACATCATTCGTCACATTACGGTCATGATTATACCGAATAATCCCTGGTCATAATCATACCAAGTCCATCTATTGCACGTAAACCAAAGATGACTTTCATCACAATATAAGCATGAGGATGATGACAATGACATAATAATTCAATAAAACAAGTTCAAGGATAAATTTTAAAGATTTATAATCTAATTTATCCAGAAATCAATAACGTCCAAATTGTCAACATGATATTGCTTTGTAGAGTAAAATTCAAGAATAATATTCATGTACAAAAAATAATTTGGACAGAAAAGAAATATATTTTTTGGGTAAATAGTACCCTGTGAATAGTACTTCGGGAATAATATCCCTTGAATAGTACCCTGACATAAAAAGTACCCCAAATACCCGAGTGAATGATACTAGAGTGAATAGTAATTGGGTGAATAGTAACCCATGAATAGCAATTCATGAATAATACTGACACGAAAAGTGCCCCGAATACCCGAGTGAATAATACTAGAGTGAATAGTAATCGGGTGAATAATAACCCGTGAATAGTAACTCGTAAAAATACCAAAGAAAATGATATTCCATGACGAGTACAAAATAAATGATATCTCATACGAGTATAATAGAATATATGAAACTGCAAATGAATTTTCACCCGCAATATGGTAATCCACGTAGACATATCATTTCCACAATTTAATAAGGAATGAATACGCAGGATCTTTCACCATGCATGCGGTAGTCCACACAGACAGGTTATTCCAACAGAATAATATAGAATGGAATAACAAAAGAATTCACCAGGCATGCGATAGACCGCACAGACAAGTTAGTCCAACAGAATAATAAAGAATCGAACCAGGTCATACGTAATCCGCACAGACAAGATATTCCAACAAAATAATAAAGAATAGAACCAGGTCATGCGTAATCCGCACAGACAGGATATTCTAACAGAATAATAAAGAATGGAATAACAACAGAATTCACCAGGCATGCGATAGACCACACAGACAGGTTATTCCAACAGAATAATAAAGAATGGAATAACCGAAGAATTTCACTATGTATGCGGTACTTCGCATAGAAAGGTTATTCCAACATAATAAAGAGTGGAATAACATAAGAATTTCACCATGTATGTGGTACTTCGCATAGACAGGTTATTCCAACATAATAATAAAGAATGGAATAACAGAAGAATTTCACCACGTATACGGTAGTCCGCGTATACAGGTTATTCCAACAGAAGAATAAGGAATGGAATAACAATAGCTCTCTTCATGAATACGAAAGAAATAATACCCTTACTATAATAATAATAATATCCCTTACCTTAGAAGAAAACTTGATACTGGAATACTGAGGTAGTAGACTTCTCTTATTCTTTCTCTCTATAATTTCTCTCTATAATAATTAATCTACAGCTTTAGTGAATTGGTGAGAAATGAAGGAAGAATGATCTTTTATTTATAGGAAAATATAGTTTTGATAATTGCACGTTTTGGGGCTAGAAATATTACAGTATAATATCTTCCTCTTTTTCTTCATTTTTAATTTAGTCCTGCAAGTATTATCAAACTTGCACCACCTCCCCTAATAGTAAATCATGTGAATCAATAGTAAATCATGTGACTCAATAGTTCTAGACATGTGAAAATACAAATTATAGTATAGTACTTCCATCTATACCTCCATTTTTAACTTAGTCATGCAAGTATTATCAATCTTGCACCAACTCCCCTAATAGTAAATGAATGTGAATCAATAGTACATACATGTGAACAAATAGTTATAATCATGTGAATCAATAGCAATTAATTGCTCATTTATCCGGTTAAATACCCGATTGGTCAATATAACCTCCAGACATCAATTATTATCGAAATAAATGTCGATTTTCACTAACATTAATAATTCCAACACAATGGAACTATCAATTTCATCTTTAATCATCACGAACTTATTCATCATTAATATTATAATTCACAATATTTAACAACCAGGTCGTTCTCAGGAAAGAGGGGGCTTTCTGATAAGGATTTCTCATTATTGGCGCGCAATTAGGTGACCAAACCTCTCCTTGATAGAACTTCTAGACATTGTCAATATTACAAATAATAATATGAATAACTTTGTCGTCTCAATTATTGATTTAATAATATAACATATTGTAACAATAATTGAAGAAAACTGAGTGACTTCTCACGTAAGCATCAATAATCAAAGATACTGTACAATACCGTGTGCTACTATGCAACCACACGTATTACTATACTTTTATCACCAATTATTTTATGACAACTTGTTTACTTTGAAAAATTTCACATATCAACCTTAACTTTAACCTTTTATCAATTTAACCATTTACTAAATAGAATAATTATAAGAAAATTGAATACTTTCAATTCATAAAATACGGGGTCTCACATCAAGGATCGGGAGAAGGCGGTTGATGCTATTATAGAGAAATTCTCCGAGATGCATGACAAGATGATGCATGTGATGCGGGAGAACACTGCTCTGACAGCTGAGATCAACGCCTTATAAGGGGAACTCGTCGAAGCCAAGCAGCTTGCGATTGCTGAATATGAAGAGTTTGATGCCCTGAATAACAAGGTCATGGCCCAATTTAGCGAAGGATATGAAGCTTATCGAGAAAAGGCTCGAGAAAAATTGACAACTGTTGGGCTCGATGCCTCCCCCCTCGAGTCCTCGAATGATGAATTGGGAGCCGAAGATGGAGGTCCACAGGAGTAGCTCTTTCTTTAGGACTTGTAATTTTTTCCTTTCTTTTCATATTTGTACTTTACCCGAATCTTGTATGATTGAGGCTTGTAAAAATTTGAAAATATGAAGTACACAAGTTATTATGTTAAAAAAAATTTGTGATCAGTTTTACTCATGACTTTTCTCGATCAGTTATATTTTTTTGAACTTTCTGATCGGGTTATGCCTGAAGTTAGCCTGATGAACAGTTTTAACATTCTCCACCAGTCACACTCGTGACTTTTACGGATCAGTTATGTCATTTCCGACTTTCTGGTTGGTTTAAGCTCGAAGCTTATCTGATTCGATTGGTGGTTGTCTCGATCAGTTGTACTCAATACCTTTACCGATCAGTTCCGTTATTTTGGACGTTCTGGTCAGCTAGAGTCTGAAGTTTATCTAATTAAAAATTGCAATTTTCCCGATCAGTTATACCCGTGACTTTTGCCGATCAGTTATGTCATCTTCGACTTTTTGACCGGTTTAAGTCCAAAGTTTGTCTAATCAGGTACAGAAAATCGTATGAATATAAATGAAGTAAAACATTTCCGAAGAAAAATCTCATTTATTTCATTGATGATTAAAACGGTTACTTGAATAAAGAAAATAATGACATAACTTTCACTGGTAAAATTTTCTAAGTCTTCCAGTATGCCATGTATTCTTTACTTCTGAACCATCCATTGCTCGAAGCCGGTATATACTTAGCTTCAGCACATCTACCACCTTATAAGGTCCCTCCTAGTTAGGCATCAGCTTACCGGTGTTCTGGGGGGTTGATGCCTCTGACTCCCGAAGGACCAAATCCCTAAATTCAAACCTCCTCTGCTTCACCTTCTAATTATAATGTCGGGCTATTCTCTGCTGGTATATTGCCAACCTTATAAGTGCTGAATCCCAAAATTCCTCCAAAAGGTCCAGATTTACCCAGAGTCCTTGGTCATTGTACAACTCCTTGTATTGAATAACCTGAAGAGTAGGGGATCCGATTTCAATCGGTATGAGTGCATCAGTCCCATATGCCAATTTGAATGGCGAATCTCCCGTGGTTATACTCGGAGTAGTTCGGTAAGCCCACAAAACACTGAGTAACTCTTCGGGCCACCGACCCTTTAATTCGTCCAACCTTCTTTTGATGCCATTAAGCAGAGTTCGGTTGGTGACCTCCACTTGATCGTTCGACTGGGGGTGGGCCACTGAAGTCTTTCGGTGTTGAATACCCAATTCTTTCAAAAAGGCTTCAAATTTCGATCCCATAAATTGCCTCCCATTGTCCGAGACCACCGTCATCGGGATACCGAACCGATAAACAACCCCTTCCTTGAAAAACTTCAGACATTCTTGTTCGGTGATCTTCTGCAGAGGTTTAGCTTCCACCCACTTTATCATGTAGTCAATAGCAACGATCACGAAACAGACTTGTCCCTTGACCTTCGGCAGAGGTCCCAGGATGTCGATTCCCCATATAGAGAAGGGAATCGAAGATAAGACCGAATACAACTCTTCGGCAGGCTGATGTAGGATGGTGTTGTTCAGCTGACACTTGGAACATTTTCTGACGAATTCTTTGGCCTCCGTATAGATAGTCAGCCAATAATACCCCTGCCTCAAAATCTTATGTGCCAGTGACTTGGCCCCCATGTGATCCCCATAAATCCCTTCATATACTTTCCTAAGTGCGTAATCTGCTTTCGATGGGGTTAAACATTTGAGCAACGAAGAACTGAAAGCCCTTCGGTACAGATCTCCGTTAATGAGGACAAAATTTGAACTTCGGTGCTTAATTTTCCTTGTCAAGATTCGGTCCGAAGGTAGAACCCCATCCGCCAGATATGAGATATAAGGTGTGAGCCAACAGTCGAGCCGGTCTAAAGTTAGCACATCCATCTTTAGGACACTTGGCTGTTCTAAGATCTCCAGATATACTAATCCATTGAATGAGCTTGTTTCGGTTGTGGCCAATTGTGTAAGGGCTTTGGGTATTATGTTATCTGCCCAATCTACCCCTTGGCAACTGCATGAAGTGAAGTATGCCAGTTTCTCCTTTACCTCGGCTAGATATTTCGTCATTCTGGCCCCTCGGGCCTCATATTCACCCGATATCTGCTTGACTATCAGCTGGGAATCGCTGTAGATGACCAATTTTTGCACTTCTAAGCTTCAGGCCAACTGAAGTCCAGCCAATATGGCTTCATATTCTGATTCGTTATTTATGGCCTTGAACTGAAACTGGATCGCCTGTTGGACTTTGAACCCTTCGGGACTTGTCAGAATGACCCCTACTCCATTGATGCCCAAAGTCAAAGACCCATCTACATATAAAGTCCATGAAGTTGACCCCTGATGAGTTTCGATCACTGTATTCACGTCTGGTTCGGTGAAAGAACATTCCACTATAAAGTCTGCCAATGCATGTCCCTTGATCGCCGCTCGGGGATGATATTCTATAGCGAATTATGTTAATTCCATCGCCAATGCGGCTAACCGACCCGACACTTCTGGCTTGTGCAGTACTTTCTTTAATGGCTGATCTGTATATACCACCACCAACCGACCCTGGAAATAATGCCACAGCTTTCTGCTTGCAATGATCAAGGCATAAGCGAACTTTTCCAGGTTCGAATATCTTGTTTCTATGTCTCGAAGAACGTGGCTGACGTAATATACCAGGAACTATTTCCCTCCCTTGTCCCTTACCAGTGTTGCTCCTACTGCCATCGTGCTTGCAGCCAAGTATAAGTATAATGGTTCCAAAGGGATTGGTTTCATCAATAAAGGTGCTGACGACAAATAATTCTTGTTCCCTTGGAATGTGTCCTCACACTTTGAAGTCCACTGGAAACTATTCTCGTTCTTCGGGCCCTTGAGAGTGTCAAAGAAGGGTAAACATCTTTTTGCTGATCTTGACACAAACCTCCGAAGGGAAGCTATCCGGCCCGTCAACCTCTGCACATCTTTGTATGTCTTCGAAGATTTCATGTCTAAGATCGCCTTAATTTTCTCTAGGTTCACTTCGATGCTTCTCTTACAGACCAGATATCCTAGAAATTTTCCCGAGCCCAATCCGAATGTACATTTAGCCGGGTTCAGTCTTAGCATGTGTCTCCATACTGTTTCAAAGCATCTTTCCAGATCTTCCAGATGATCCCGGACTGACATGCTTTTTATGATCATATCGTCCACAGACACCTCCATGCTGCGCCCTAACTGCTTTGTGAAGACAAAATTCATCATGCGCTGATATGTCACCCCGACGTTCAGCAGTCCGAAGGTCATTTTTCGATAAGCGTATATTTCTCTATGGGTGATAAAACTAGTCTTCGGGATGTCCTCCTTACTCATTGAGATTTGGTGATATCCTGAGAATGCATCCATAAAACTCAGCATGCCGTATCCCGAAGTGGCATCAATCAATTAGTCTATATTGGGCAGAGGATAGAAATCTTTCGGGCGTGCCTTATTCAGATTTGTGTAGTCGATGCATAGCCTCCACTTCCCATTTTTCTTCTGAACCAATACCACATTAGCCAACAACTCGGGATAGTCGATGGGTGATTTCTTCGAATATGATCTTCTGTCTTTCTGGAGCAAAAATCCTTCATTTTTGTATAACTGGCTTCTTCTTTGGATCCACATGCAACCTGTTTAATGCCACCGATCTGCTTACCCCAGGCATGTCACTAGGTTCCCATTCGAAAATGTCGCCATATACCCAAAGAAGATCTATCAACCCTGTTCAGAATTGTTCTGTCAATCCCGATCCGATCTTGATCAACTTCTCTGAATTCCTTGGTATCAACTCAACATCCTCCGTCTCTTCAGCAGGCAGGGCGAGCGGTTCAGTTCTACTTTCAGTGAATGACTCTATTTTAATGGCCATTATCTATTTCTGTTTACTAACGCCGACCCCCGAAGAAATTAATGTATTCTGATAGCACCTTTGGGCGATATCAAGATCTCCTTTTACCTCCCCTATCCTGTTCGGTGTCGGAAACTTGATCTTGAAGTGAGGGATGGATGTGACTGCTTGCAAGGCCTCCAGTGTCGGTCTTCCCAAGATGGCGTTGTAGGTCAAATCCATCTGTACCATAAAAAATCTGACCAGAATCTCTGCCTAATGAGGTGTTGTGCCAAACCTGACTGGAAACTCGATGGTTCCTGACACATGCACCGGGTCCCCACTAAATCCATACAACGGGCCTTCTCCCCCCAACTTCATCTTTTTTCCTTCTAAGTCCATCCTCTGATAGGCGTGTGTATACAGTATGTCAACCGAGGACCCATTGTCAATCATCATCCTTTTCATGTCCAGCGGTCCGACCTATGCCATTATTACTAACGCTCCGTCATGTGTCTATCGAATCCGTTGGATAATCTTCATTTGAGAACGAGATGGATGTCCCTGGATAAGCCTGATCCTTTCTTGGAGAGGATCCTGCTACCGACAGCACGTCCTCGAGATGTCCACTCCTCTTCTTCCCTGTTACACGTCCTACCGAACCACCTGAAATTACGTCAATCATGCCTCAGGGTGGATGGTTCGGCCACTTCCAGAACCATTACCATTGTCGCCTTTCCTTCCATAGTTGTCAGATCTCCCCTGATTATCCGACCACTGATAATTCTGCTTGTCCCGATCCTTAGAATTCTCATATTACTGGGAGTGCGGTCTAAAATTTCCCATAGCCTCCTCTATCGTGATAAACCCCTCTGCCCGATTGAAGGCTTCTGTTAAATCTGTCGGAGGGTTGATCACCAAATCCTTCATCAGTTTCTTCGACTTCCCAATATCCAGTCCAGTCGTGAAGAAACCCAGGGCTTGAGGAGAATTCAGTTCGGCTACCGAAACCACGGCCTCACGGAATCTTTTGACGTATTGACCGAGGTTTTCATCCGACCTTTGTCTAACCTGCATGAGGGAGGCGGTGATCTTTCCTCGTCGTCTGTTACTCCCGAACCGGGCATGAAACTTCTCCTGGAGATCATTCCATGAGTTAATAGACCCTGCTGCCAATGTACCCATCCATTACCGGGCACTCTTCTTCAAGGTTGTTGCAAATATATGTCATTTAGCAGTGTCTGAATGGCCGTAGTAGGTTATCAACCTGTCATACCCATCCGAATGATCGTAAGGGTCTCCCAGTCCGTCATATGTCTCCATCGGGGGCATCTTCTTTTTGGGATCGGCCATTACATGGTTGATTTCGGGCAAAAAAGGTGACCCTAAGCAAGTCGAAGGTGTCCCCATTGAGCTCTTTGCCACCAACAACTTCTCTAATTCAGCCACCCTCCAAGCGAGGGGGCCGGACTCCTCTTTACGAGGGGATGATCTGGGTCTGTCCCTCCCGTATTAAGGAGACGCGTCCCTCCTCCTCAGTCCCGATCTGCCCTGGTGATCTAATCTCCGTTCTACTGAACGGCTTCTTCTTCTACTTTGGCCGTCGCGAGAGCGACTCCTATGCCTGCTCCTTTCTCTTTCTGTCTCCCCCCTACGCGGGGACCGAGATCAGCTATGATGCCGACGCCTTCTCGAGGACGCCTCTTGTTCCCCCACCATCTTCACCATCTGCCCCTTGAGCTCTTCCTGCTGAAGACGCAAGGCCAACATGGCGTCTTTATTCTGTTGCATCTTTTTTTTCAAGATAAACTCCCTCTGGTCTCGACTGCCCTCGCCTCAGTCCTTTCCCTGCACCTCGAGTGCCCGAGAGTTATTCTCATCCGCACAACTAAGCCTGATTGGGCGTTTGCTCACTGTCATGGGAGAGTTTTCGCCGGAGGGAAGTGACAGGTTCCTCCTGATTGTCCTAAACTCTAGAACCTAATCTATCCTTCACCGACCCCCTCACCAGTGTGGTTTGGTGGGTCTTCGCCTTTTCCTAGTTAGAAGCACTGTTTTCCCTGCTCGCCATGGCCTCTTACCGGAAAAGTTTGTTGTGATTGAATAAGCACTAAGCTTTCCTTCTAGCGCCAATTTTAACGCCAAGTTTTGCCGGCGCATCCAATCACAGAATCCACACTCTAGAACCTGCACAATAACAGATCATACACGAAGCTTGACGGCTTGTGCCACCAGGGGATAGCTCTGGTGTGAGAATAAGTGCAGGCCGTTCACAAGGTTTAACAATGGGGGCTAAATGTTTAGTGCTCAAAAGTAGGTATTACCTGTTAATTGTAACCTTGGCCTTATATTTATATTACTCCCAACACCCTAGAATCCCTCTCCGAGTCGGTTTAGGACTCCTAATTATGGTAGTTCCCATAATTCGGGTCCAACACAATCTTCATAAAAGGTGGGAGTGAAATCCAATCCCAACTCTACCTTTAGAGTTACCTTATTCAATTATGGCTAGGACTTCAGACTCTGTGCGTAGGAGGGCCCACTACACAGGCCCAACCCAGCCGAACTCACCATCGAGTCTGAGGCTCGGCCCAAAAAGACTAGAGGGCCCAACCCCAAACACCATACGCTAGGATAAGGCTCCGGTCCAAAAGGACTCAGATTCCGAACCTGAACACCTTCAGCTTCTCCATGGGCTTCAGCCCAATGGGCTCATAAACCCCTTTCAGTGCCAGGCCTTCGGCCCACTTGCAGGTCGATAAAATGCTCCCGAACAAACAATGTTCTAAAAAATTATCATAAATTTTATTGTCATCACATTATTACTAAATCAGACATTCAATATATTTCTAATTTTTTTCAAAAGTAGAACTAATTACCCGAAGCTTTTTAAT
Organism: Panax japonicus; assembly: GCA_020205505.1. NCBI lineage: Eukaryota > Viridiplantae > Streptophyta > Magnoliopsida > Apiales > Araliaceae > Panax > Panax japonicus. The sequence continues at coordinate 22,963,217 of CM035112.1, read as the reverse complement.
TTTAAAAGATAAGAAAAACAATAATAATAAATTCCTTAATAAAGTCATGTGTGTTATAAAAGATTACTAAAATTAACAACAAAATGATTAGAAAAAAGAGAGTATTCTCATAATATTTTCTATATCTTTTCATTCTCTTTTACAATGCTCTTATTTATAGATATATGGACTTGGAAGTTTCAAAACTCAAAAATCATGAGTTTAAAGCTTAATGAACATGGGAGTTCCATACTTAATGAACATGGAGGTTCCAAAATTCCAAAGATCATTACAATTACATCTAGGCATCCATAAATATATATGTTATAATTTTATAACACTCCCCCTTGGATGTCTATTGTATAGCCATACGCATTGAAAGCTGCCTCATTAAAACCATACCAGAAAAAACCCAATGGGAAAAAAACCTTGGTTAAGGAAAAAAGAGTACATCGGGTATTAGCTCCCCCTCATGAATGTATCCTTAAGTCCTTTAGCTGTCGCATTCCAATATTGCGACGCAATCCTACAACCGTTGTAGTTGGTAATGCTTTTGTGAACAAATATGCTAGATTATCTTTTGATCGAATTTGTTGAACATCAATGTCACTACACTTATCAAAGTCATGTGTGAAAAAGAATTTTGGTGAGATATGCTTTGTTCTATTACCTTTGATGTATCCTCTCTTTAACTGAGTCATACATGCAGCATTGTATTCATACAGAATGGTTGAAGTTCCTTTGCTAGAGGATAAACCACATGTTTCACGAATATGTTTAGTCATTGATCTTAACGACATACATTCTCTACTTGTTTCATGGATTGCAAGTATTTCAGCATAATTTGATGAAGTGGCAACTAATGTTTTCTTTCTAGATCTCCTTGATATAGCAATATCACCACACATAAAGAGATAACCTGTTTGAGATCGACCTTTTATGTGGATTAAATAAATATCCTGCATTAGCATATCTAACTAATTTATGATTATTATTATTTGAATAAAATAAGCTCATATCCATAGTTCCTCGTAGGTAACGAAAAATATGTTTAACCTCATTCCAATGTCTCCGGGTAGGAGAAGAACTATATCTTGCTAATAAGTTCACAGAGAATGCTATATCAGGTCGTGTATTATTAGCAAGATACATTAGCGCACCAATTGCACTGAGGTATGGTACTTCAGGACCAAGTAATTCTTCATTATCCTCATGAGGTCTAAAAGGGTCCTTTTTCACATCAAGTGATCTAATAACCATTGGGGTACTCAATGGATGAGCTTTATCCATATAAAATCTTTTAAGGACCTTCTCTGTGTAAGTTGACTGATGAATGAAAATTCCATCTGCTAAATGCTCGATCTGTAGGTCGAGATAAAATTTTGTTTTCCTAAATCTTTCATCTCAAATTCTTTCTTTAAATAATTCATTATTTTTGGAATCACGTCATGAGTTCCAATAATATTTAAATCATCAACATACACATCAATAATAGCATAACCGGATTCTGACTTCTTTATAAAAACACATGGGCATATAGGGTTATTATTATACCCTTCTTTCAATAAATATTCACTAAGACGATTGTACCACATGCATCCTGATTGCTTTAACCCATATAGGGACCTTTGCAACTTAATTGAGTAAACTTCCCAGGGATTTAAACTATATGCTTCAGGCATTTTAAATTATTCAGGGATTTTTATATAAACATCATTATCAATGGACCCATATAAGTAAGCTGTAACAACATCCATTAGACACATATCTAGTTTTTCATGGGTTGCCAGGCTAATAAGATACCGCAATGTAATTGCATCTACCACAGGAGAATATGTTTCATCATAATTAATGACAGGTCTTTGTAAAAACCCTTGTGCCACAAGTTGTGCCTTATATCTTACGATTTAATTTTTCTCATTTCTTTTTCGCACAAATACCCATTTGTATCCAACTAGCTTTACTTCTTCGGGTGTTTGGACTACAGGTCCAAAAACTTCACGTTTTGCAAGTGAATTTAATTCTGCCTGGATTGCTTCTTTCATTTTGGCCAATCATTTCTCCATCTACATTCTTCGACTGAATTAGGCTCAAAATCCTCATTTTTATTAATTATATCAAACGATATATTATATGAAAAAATATTATAATCAACTATCTCACTTCAGTTCCATATTTTCTTTGTAGAGACATAACTTATCGAGATCTCATCATTTTTATTGTTTTCAGGTACCTGAACCTCTTCTGGGGTTTTAGCTATGTCTACATCCTCATGAATATTTTCCTCCTCAATAATGTCCACTTTTTTATTTACTTCTTTTCTTTTTCGAGGATTTTTGTCTTTTGAACCGATTGGTCTACCACGCTTTTGGCGTGCATTAGACTCATTTGCTACATTTTTCGTGGATAGTTCTATTGGAATTTCAATCCGAGCTGGAGTTTTTACAGCTGGTATATGAGATTTGGTTACTCTTTTTGAGTCAGTGAATGCATTTGGTAGCTTATTTGCTATATTTTGCAAACGAAGTATCTTTTGAACTTCTTGTTCACATTGTTTTGTACGAGGATCAAAATTCAATAATGATAATGCATTCCAAGTTATATCTTTAGCCAGCTGTTTAATTTCTCCCCCTAATGCTGGGAATATAATCTCATCAAAATAACAGTCGGCAAATCGTGCCGTAAATGAATCACCTGTTAAGGGTTCAAGATATTTAATTATTGATGGGGACTCAAACCCAATATATATTCCCAGCCTCCTTTGTGGACCCATCTTTGTACGTTGTAGAGGATAAATTGGAACATGTACCGCACAACCAAAAATTCTTAGATAGGAAATATTTAGCTCATGACCAAAAATCAATTGTAATAGGGAGAGTTTATGATATGATGTTGTCCTAATGCGAATAAGTGTTGCTGCATGTAAAATAGCATGCCCCCAAACAGAGATAAAAAGTTTTGTTCTAATGAGCAATGGTCTTGCAATTAACTGGAGGCGTTTAATAAATGATTCAGCAAGACCATTCTGAGTATGAACATGGGCAACAGGATGTTCATTATTTATCCCAAGTGACATGCAATAATCATTAAATGTTTGAAATGTAAATTCACCATCATTATCAAGACGAATAGTCTTGATTGTATGATCCAGAAATTATGCTCGTAATCTAATAATTTGAGCAAGTAATCTCACAAACGCCAGGTTGCGAGTTTATAATAAGCACACGTGTGACCATCTTGTAGATGCATCTATTAAAATCATAAAATATCTAAACGGTCCACTTGGTGGGTGAATAGGCCCACAAATATCACCTTGAATACGTTCTAGAAACCTTGGAGATTCAATCCCAATTTTAGCTGGTGATGGTCTAATGACCAATTTGCCTTGAGAACAAGCAACATATGAGAATTCCTTAAATTGAAGAATCTTCTGGTTCTTCAATGGATGACCATGTGAATTCTTAATAATTCTTCACATCATTATTGATCTAGGATGAACCAACCGGTCATGCCAAATAATAAAATTATTTGGTTCATTGAACTTCTGGTTCATTATTTCATTGACTTCAATTGTACTAATACTTATATAGTACAAACCTGAAGATAGAACGGATAATTTTTTCAATATTTGTTTTCCATTAGAGACATTTGATATGATGTAAAGATATTCTATACCATTGTCATTGGCTGTCTCAATATGGTTCTCGTTAAGACGTATATCTTTAAAACTTAACAGATTCCTTCTTGATTTAGTGGAAAACAAAGCATTATCAATAATAAATTTTGTTCCACTAGGAAGCATTATATTAGCTCTTCCGGAGCCTTTAATCAAGTCTGCTAAAACTGATATTGTATTCACATAAGCTTTCATCATTTTTAAATTTGAAAAATATTGCTTATGTCTGAGAATAGTATGTGTCGTTGCACTATCTGCTAAGCATATATCTCCACCACTGATATTAGGCTCATATATAGCATGACGCCAATCCATATTTTCTTCATAAAAAGGAATAAATTATAAGTTTATAATAAGACATAATACTAATAACACAAACCAACATAAAATGAACAAAATACATTAGAATTTATTAGCATAAAAGGAACATTCTTAAAAAGGATTAACATAATTTTGAACTAATTATTTTCATTACAAGAAATATTAACTTGCTCATTATTTTGCTCAGAGAAATCTGCAACGTTAAGGTGTGTCATATCCATAGGATCAAAATAAATATCATTATTATCTTGATGTGGATGAGAAAAATTTATTTCTATATTCTTCTCCTTTTCTTTCAAAGAGGACTGATATAAATCAACAAGATGTTTGGTCGTATGATAGGTACGAGCCCAATGTCCTTTCATTCCACATCGATAACAAATATTTTCTTCCTTCTTGGTATCTCTGTTATTTATATTTTTCCCCTTTTCTTGTTTTTCCTCATTCTTTGAAGGTTTGGTATCATGGTTACGGTAATTAAACCGTACTCGCCCATGGCCACGGCCACGACCACGACCTCTATTACAACCACGACCACGACCATAATTATTATTATGTCTTGTAACATTCACTTCAGGTAATGGAACTGAACCAATAGGTCGTGATTCGTGATTTTTCATTAAAAGCTCATTATTTTGTTCAGCCATAAGGAGACATAAAATCATTTCATAATATTTCTTAAAACCTCGTTCTCTATATTGCTGCTGCAGGAGCACATTCGAGGCATGAAAAGTAGAGAATTTTTTTTCTAACATATCTCCATCAGTGATATTATCTCTATATAATTTTAATTTAGAACTGATTTTAAACATTGCAAAATTATATTCACTTACTAATTTAAAATCCTGCAATCGTAAATGTATCCAATCATAACGAGCTTTTGGAAGAATAACTGTCTTTTGATGGTCATATCTTTCTTTCAAATTTTTTCAAAGAATAAGAAAATCTTTTATTGTGAGATACTCTAACTTCAACTCCTCATGGAGATGATGGCGTAAGAATATCATGCCCTTTGCCTGGTTTTGGCTTGATGTTTCATTACCATCGTTAATGGTGTCTCCAAGACCCATGTCATCAAGATGAATTTCGGCATCAAGGTTCCATGACAAATAATTCTTATTCGTAATATCAAGTTCCACGAATTCAAGTTTGGCAAGATTTGTCACTTCATACAAAAATTTATCAAAAGGTAATTAGAAATATATCAAATATGCTACTATGCATGCCAAAAGGAAATATATCAAAAATCATTAGAATTATATCAAATATGCTACCGTGCATGCCAAAAGGAAATATATCAAAAATCATTAGATATATATCAAATTTTTTTAAAAGATTGTTTTAGTATGGAAACTAGAAAGTACCCTTTTGAAGATTATATCTTCTAGTTGTTATCTGCTGAGATATGAAAATATCTAAAAATGTAATCATCATGTATTTTATCGGATCCCTTTTGATTTATTTAGATTGGAAGGAATGCAAAATTACAATACACTTTTATAAAAATAAAGACTGCACAATAATTGAGGTTAGATATTTCACCGTATAACAACAAGACAATTTGAGGGTGGTGTGATGATGGCTTACATATTAGTATGACAGTCATTAGCATGCTAGAACCAAGAACAACAAATTCTAATAATAGGTTATGAATGGAATAACATGCAGTATGTTACACTAAATTTTTTTTTGGCGTATCCATATATATATATATATATATATATAATAGATAAATATACCTTCTCCTTCAAATCAAATATGATTATCTTCAAGACGAATGTGAGAAGCAATTCGTGCTGATAACGTGTTATAAAAGATTACTAAAATTAAGAACAAAATGATTAGAGAAAAGAGAGTATTCTCATAATATTTTCTATATCTTTTCATTCTCTTTTACAATGCTCTTATTATGGTCTTGAAAGTTTTAAAACTCAAAAGTCATGAGTTTAAAACTTAATGAACATGGGAGTTGGATACTTAATGAAGGTGGAGGTTCCAAAATTTCAAAGATCATTACAATTAAATCTAGACATCCATAAATATATATGTTATAATTTTATAACAATATGAAGTTTTTGATATTGGAAGTATGGGAGGAATGGGTGTGATGGATCACCTCTTTAGTAACTTATTTTAAATATATAAAAATCATGACTAGTTTTAGAAATTTTGGTTATTTTTTAAATACTAAATTTTTTTTTTGTTTCAAAAAATAGGATTATTTTTAATTTTTAAAAGTTAATTTGAGACATTTTCATACTTCAAATTGATATAAGTTCATCTAATTTTTGTTAATAAAATATAAAATGCTACAAATTATTTAAAAATATTATTACTTACAAAAATTTATTTTTATCTTTAAATACATCATAATAATTTTTAAATTTAAAGTTAATTTTCAAAATTAAAAATAGAGAATAGTAATAACACAAGTAAATTTTGATATTTCCCCAAAATTCATCTCATTCACGTGAAAGAAATTTTGTGAAATACTTTCTTCTTCTATTTTTTGCTAATTTGAAATACATTTTTTTACTTTTAAAAATATTAAAATTTTAAAATTAATCTTGTATTTTGAATCATATAAAATATATTTCAAAAACAAATAAATTATATTAAGATGAGTTATAAAACTAACACTTTATACTATATAATAATAATATGTAATATATGTAAACTATGAGATAATAGTAATAATAATTATAATATATAATATATAATAATAATATGTAATACAGGTAAACTATGACATTGTAACATCAGGTTGTTAATTATTATTATTATTAATAATAATAATAATAATAATAATAGTAATAATTATAATAATAATAATTGTAATAATAGTAATAATAATTATAATATTATTACAATTATAATTATAATAGTAACATTAATAATTATAATAATACTAATAATTATAATAATAATTATGATAATAGTAATAATTATAATAATAGCAATAATAACAACAACAACAACAACAACAACAACAATAATAATAATAATAATAATAATAATAGTAATTATAATAATAGTAATAATTATAATAATACTAATACTAATAATAAATTAATAATAATTATTATAATTATAATAAAAATAATAATATTAATAATAATAATAGTAGTATTATTATTATTATCATAATTATTACTATTATTATTATTATTATTAAAGTAATAATAATTATAATATTATTATAATTTTAATATTACTATTACTATTATAATTATAACAATATTATAATTATAATAATATTATAATTATTATTACTATAATAATAATAATAATAATAATAATAATAATACTTATGATAATAGTAATAATAATAATAATAACAACAACAACAATAATAACAATAATAATATCAATAATTATAATAAGAATAATAATAACAACAAAATTATAATTATAATAATAATAATTATTATTATTATTATTATTAATATAATAGTAATAATAATAATAACAATAACAATAATAATAATAATAATAAAGTAATAATTATAATAAAATTATGATAATAGTAATAATAATAATTTTAACAACAACAATAACAACAACAACAACAACAACAATAACTGTTATTGTGGTGGTGTTGTGAATTAAGAAAATTATTATTCATGATTTGTAAGTTTTGTAGACATGTTAAGATTTTTCTAGATATCCATTTTTAAAGAAAAATTAATTATTGTGGTTGTTTGGTGAATTATGATAATTGTTATGTGTGATTGTAAGTTATTTTAGGTTGCAAAAAATCTTTAAGTAGTGTAGTATTTTTCAAATATTAATCTAATTTTTTGTTACGTTGTGCGTTTAGGCACGAATAATTACTAGTATTATATATTAGTCAAATAATCAAATAATAAATCAGTCATATCAAAAATAAATGACTCAAATTAATTCACTCTATCAACAAACTCAGCGCTAATTAAAACAATTAATGCAAATACCAATGCAAGGAGAAAAAAAATTAAGTTATATTTTCTCATATTATTTGACTATTTTAATTTATGTGAAATTTAACCTTATAAACACGACTTTATTTCACTAATCGGGTTAGGGGTGAATATTCGGTTATAATCGAATCGAATTGTCTATTTGGTTATAACTGAAAACTAAATCTCATTTAATTTTATTATTTGATCAAGTATCCAAAATTAGTACTAATCGAATAATCGAATTATATTACTCCTTCCGTCCCTTCATATAAAACTTTTTAGAGTTGTGCACAAGTATTAAGAAAATGATTGTATAAAATTAAATATAATATTAAATGTCTATATTACACTTGTATTGGGGGAAAGAGATTGTTATTTATTGGGCAAAAATAGTGAGAGAGCCAAATTTATATTTAATATTTGGGATAATTGTAAGACCCCAACTTTTTAATAAATAAAATTAAATTTCCTCTATTTATTATCTTGAAATAATAAGGTGATAATTTGATATAATACTTTGGTTATGGATGAAATGTGTAAATTTTGCAAAAGAAACAAGTGGTTATAAAATATTCATTATTGTCGGGGGAATATTTGTTTGGTCGTGGAATATTCTTGTTGTCGGGGAATATTTGTATGAAAGCGCAACCATTTGTGGGCCCCATAACGGAATAACTGTCGGATGAAGAAAATGACAAGTTTGAATTTTTTTAAATAACGACGTAATTATTACCGTTAACATTGTTGGAATACCTGGTGGTAAAAAATACAGTAATATGTGTGGTTGCACAGTAGCACACGGTGTTGTACAGTATTTTTGAATTATTGATTCTTACGTAAGTGATGATTGGGTAATATACCCATGAATTGATTACGTTTAGCCTTAATTTGTTGTGTGTTCGAAGTGTTTTAGAATTATTTTACTCGTTTAAGACGTGTTGTGGCAGGATTATGAGTGATTGGAGCAATTGGAAGCAATTGGGTTATAAAAATAGGGGTAAGACCAATTTTCTGGCTAATAGCGTCGGGGCCCTCTTGCCAAGGTATAAAGTAGCGCCGGGGCGCTAGTCGTCCGTTGACTCTGACTTGGGCGTGCGCGTGTGGAACGGACGAGGATTGGGCTTTGACCATTGTAGACTACGATTTTGGTGTATTTTAGAAGCCTATTTGGACTACGATTTTGGGGATTTGGGCAGAAAAAAAAATATAAATGGATTCTTTTTATCAAAGGAGAGATATTACACAATTTTGAAGAAAAAAAAGCAAGGAGCAAGATCAGATCTGAAGGCTACAACTTGGAGTTTCTTTTCTTTACTCTTTTAAATTGTGTAACTTCTTAAGGATGATTTATCAATTATTTGTGGTTTTTATTTCCATCATGAACTAATTCTCTTTATTAAGATTCCAATGGAATCTTTTATGATTACGAACTGATTATTTAATTTATTCCAATTATTTCTGTTGAAGTGAATTGTTCGTTATGCCTTGTACTTATTGATTAATTATCTGGCCAATAATTACCTTGTTACTCTAGTTGGAATCGAGAGAGGAATTCTAGGGTTAGAACTGAGGATGATGACATGTGACTTAGTTATTTGCACAGTGAATAATTAAGTTTGTGAATAGAATGAGAATATCTATTTGCCGCATGTAACACATAAGGAATTGAGATTGTAATGAGTTTAATTCAATTGTTTTGCATAGAGATATAGCAAAATTAATCTGGGTTAAATAGAAGGCAATTGATCACTCGAGAGAGGGCTTTTGGCATTTGAGAATTTTTGTTAACAATTCAGTAGACATAATAATTGGGATAATTGAATAATTGATTTAGTAATCATAATTGGGGAAATTGGAGTCTTAGTTATCATTCATCTGCTTTCAAATAATTGTTAATTAGTTCTTGTTTTCTTTTAGCATAATTTCTTGGTTAGATTTACAATTAGTTTTCTTAACTTTAATAATCACAATTTTTGGATTGTTTAAATAAAATTGGATTGATATAGTACTAGTAGTTGGAATTTATTAATTAGAATTCTCTGAGGGATCGATACTCTAATTTATCACTATATTACTTGTTGTTCGTGTATACTTGCACGTTTGCTTTGATTGTGAAATCAACCAACAAGTTTTTGGCGCCGTTGCCGGGGACTTCTTTTGTTAATATTAATTCCATATTATTTACAATCAATTCGGTCTTAATTTAAACGTTACTTAATTTTTCTTCTTGTTCTCGCAGGGACTCTTTGCGAGTGTATGCACACTAGATCAGGGGCAAGAAAGGAGCTTTTTCCTTATATCGACGAGATTGAAAGGAAATTTCGGAAAGGGTAATCGACTAGTGCGGTAGCACCCGAGGAAGAAGAACTGGAGGATCAAGAAATTCCAGTGAACATGGCAGGGAACGATCAGAAATCACTTAGGGATTATGCCATGCCCAATGTCACGAATATACAGTCGAGCATTAGGAGACCAGCAATCAATGCTAACAATTTTGAGATCAAACCAGCTACCATTCAAATGCTTCAGAATCAATGTCAGTTTGGGGGTGGTCCATTAGATGATCCGAATGAGCATATCTTAAGTTTTTTGGAAGTTTGCGACACCTTCAAATTCAACAATGTGTCGGATTATGCTACAAGGTTGAGAATGTTCCCATTCACTTTGAAAGACAAAGCACGCAGTTGGTTATACGCTCAGCCTCCTGACTCAATCCACACTTGGGATGACTTAGCTCAAAAGTTTCTAGCTAAATTTTTTCCGCCAGCTAAATCAGCAAAACTACGAAATGACATTCATACCTTCGCACAGTTTGATTTGGAATCGTTGTATGAAGCGTTGGAAAGGTTTAAGGATATGCTCCGCAAATGCCCACACCATGGAATTCCACAGTGGATGCAATTAGCGATATTTTGTGATGGGTTAAAAACATCCACAAGGGCAAGTATTGACGCAGCAGCAGGAGGAGCAATTATGTCTAAAAACCTTGATGAGGCATTTCAGTTGTTAGAAACGATGGCCACCAACAATTATCAGTGGCCCATGATGAGGTCTAACCCTCCGAAAGCAGCAGGAAAGTATGATGTGGATGCAATAACATCTTTACAAGTGCAAATGACAGCAATGGTTAAGCAGATAGAATTATTGCGTCCGCAATCCACTCAGCAGATAGCTATGGTCTGTGAAATTTGTGCTGGGGGGTCATACTACGGACCAATGTGCCATCAATACTGAAGCAGCACAATATGTGGGAAGTTACAGTCGGTCTACTCAGCCTTATCCGAATCAAAATACATATAATCCGGGGTGGAGAAATCATCCTCGGTTTTCATGGAGTAACAACCAAGCTGCAGAACAAGCACCGAGACAGCAAAACAATTCCGGATTTCAAAACCAGACACAACAACCCATGCAGAAAGCAAGATGGGAAGAAGCCATAGAAAGATTTGTTAAGGCAGTTGAGAAAAAAAGTGAGGAGAGTGATAAAAGATTGGATCAAGTGGAGTTGAGTATACAAAGTTAGACTGCATCAATCAAAAACCTAGAAAAATCAAATGGGGCAAATGGCGCATGCATTGAATAACCAACCACTTGGAACACTTCCAAGCGACACTGAGAAAAACCCGGGCAGAGACGAGCATTGTAAAGCGGTAACTCTACGAAGTGGGAAAGAACTACAAGATGCATTCACGGATAAGGAAAAGGAGGGAAAGGTACAAATTGAAATTGAGAAAGTGGTGGATAACGAAAAGCATCAAGAGGAGACTTCACAGCAAAAAAATTTGGAACCAACTCGTACAATGCCCCCCCCATACCCTATCCGCAGAGATTTCAAAAATCTAAGTTAGATAAGTAGTTCTCTCGATTTTTGGATATCTTCAAGAAATTGCACATCAGCATCCCCTTCGCGGAAGCCTTGGAACAGATGCCGAGTTACGTGAAATTTATGAAGGAGGTCCTATCGAAGAAAAGGAAATTGGGTGAATTCGAGACAGTAGCATTGACGGAAGAATGTAGTTCTATCATTCAGAATAAGTTACCGCCAAAGCTCAAGGATCCAAGTAGTTTTAATATACCGTGCGAGATTGGAAATTAGTTTTCTGGACGAGCCCTATGTGATTTGGGGGCCAGTATTAATCTAATGCCAATATCCGTCTACAACCAGTTCAGACTTCAGGCTCCACGCCCAACAAATATCAGTTTGCAGCTAGCGGATAGATCGGTTACATATCCACGAGGTATAGTTGAAAATGTGCTAGTAAAAGTGGATAAATTTATCTTCCCCGCAGATTTCTTTATTCTGGACTGTGAAGTGGACAGTGAGATCCCGATCATTCTTGGGCGACCATTTTTGGCAACAGGTAGAACATTGATTGATGTTCAAAAAGGTGAATTGACTATGCGTGTTGAAGATCAACAGGTCACCTTTAATGTTTTCAAGTCAATGTCATTTCCAAAAGAAAAAGGTGAATGTATGCGGGTTAATATCATGGATGAATTGGTGAATCACAAGTTCAGCACAACTTTTTCGGAGGACCCACTTGAATCTATTTTGCTTGGGGCAGACGAATATGGTATTGAAGAGGATATCGAATACGTCAAATGGCTAGGCACACCAGCAGTTTTCCGGAAAAGCACTCAATCCTTCGACACCATAGAGAGGCTTGAAGCAGAAGGTAAACAGTTCAAACCATCAATAGAAGAGCCGCTAGTGCTAGAATTAAAGCCATTACCATCCCATCTGCAATATGCTTTACTTGGGAGAAGACGAGACCCTACCAGTAATTGTTTCCATAGAATTGACTGATACACAAAAGTAAAAACTGCTACAGGTTTTGCGGGAATTCAAGACAGCAATTGGGTGGACCATAGCAGACATTCGTGGAATTAGCCCATCATTATGCATGCATAAAATCTTGATGGAAGAAGGGGCGAAACCAACCATCGAGATGCAAAGAAGGCTAAACCCCATCATGAAGGAAGTGGTGAAAAAGGAGATTATAAAGTGGTTGGATGCTGGCATTATTTACCCGATTTTAGATAGTTCATGGGTGAGTCCTGTACAATGTGTACCAAAGAAAGGGGGTGTGAAAGTGGTGAAGAATGAAGCGAATGAGCTCATCCCTACTCGAACAGTTACAGGATGGAGAGTGTGCATGGACTACCGCAAGCTAAATAAAGCCACACGTAAGGATCACTTCCCCTTACCATTCATTGATCAGATGTAAGATAGACTAGCGGGACATCAATTATATTGTCTTTTGGTTGGTTATTCTGGATATAATCAAATTTCCATAGCACCGGAGGATCAAGAGAAAACGACTTTCACATGCCCATATGGTACGTTCGCATTCCGGCGAATGTCTTTTGGTTTATGCAATGCATCAGCAACCTTTTAACGGTGCATGATGGCAATCTTCTCCGACATGGTCGAGAAAAATTTGGAGGTATTTATGGACGATTTTTCCGTGTTTGGGGATAGCTTCGATCTTTGCTTGAAAAATATTATGTTAGTATTGAAATGATGTGTGGAGACTAATCTGGTTCTTAATTGGGAAAAATGTCATTTTATGGTGAAAGAAGGGATTATTCTTGGACATAGGGTTTCTGCAGCAGGGCTAGAGGTGGACAAAGCAAAGATTAAAACTATTGAGAAATTACCACCTCCATCATCTGTGAAGGGAATCCGGAGCTTTTTGGGACATGCAGGTTTTTATCGACGTTTCATCAAAGATTTTTCAAAAATCTCAAAACCCTTGTGTTCCTTATTAGAAAAAGATGTGCCTTTCAAAATAGATCAGTCATGTATCGAAGCATTCGAGATTTTAAAGAAGAAGCTAGTATCTGCTCCAATCATTGTGGCGCCTGATTGGTCCCTACCATTTGAATTGATGTGCGATGCCAGCGACTATGCAGTGGGAGCAGTTTTGGGTCAACGTCTCAACAAAATTTTCCATACAATATATTACTCAAGCAAGACATTGACAGATGCTCAGTTGAACTATACAACCACCGAAAAAAAACTACTTGTAGTTGTGTTTGCCTTCGACAAATTCAGAGCATATCTCATCGAAACCAAAGTTATTGTCTACACGGATCATTCTGTAATCAAATATTTGATCGAAAAGAAGGATGCCAAACCAAGGTTAATCCGTTGGGTGTTATTGCTTCAGGAATTTGATTTGGAGATCCGGGATAGAAAGGGTACCGAAAATCAAATAGCAGATCATCTTTCGCGGCTGGAAAATGATGAGGTGCAGAGAAAAGACAACGCATTGATTAACGAGAAATTTCTGGACGAACAACTTCTACAAGTGACCACAACAATGCCTTGGTATGCTGATTTTTTGAATTATGTGGTTGCTAAGGTATTACCTCCGGATTTGAATTCGCAACAACGAAAGAAATTCCTCCATGACGTGAAGCAATACTATTAGGATGAACCATTCTTATTTAAAGCTTGCGCGGATCAAATGATTAGACGTTGCGTGCCTCATGAAGAGATGGACAGTATACTGGGTCATTGCCACTCATCGGAGTATGGAGGTCATTATTTCGGTGATCGTACTGTGGCCAAGGTGCTACAATCGGGTTTTTACTGGCCTTTGTTATTCAAGGACGCATATCTTTATGTGTTAAAGTGCGACAAATGCCAACGCGTCGAAAATATTTCCAAGCGAAATGAAATGCCACTCAACTCTATTTTGGAGGTAGAATTGTTCGACGTTTAGGGGATCGATTTCATGGGACCGTTCCCCTCATCACTTAATAATCAGTATATTATGTTGGCAGTGGATTATGTATCCAAATGGGTAGAAGCCGCAGCTTTGCCCACAAACGACGCTAACGTTGTCCTGCGATTTTTAAAGAAAAATATTTTTACGCGATTTAGGACCCCATGGGCAATAATCAGTGATGAGGGAACACATTTTTGCAACAAGCAGTTCACAAAGTTACTGGTAAAGTATGGGGTTCGCCATAAAATCGCAGCTGCGTATCACCCCCAAACCAATGGCCAAGCTGAAGTTTCGAATAGAGAGGTCAAGAGAATTCTGGAAAAGGTGGTCAATCCGTCTCGAAAAGATTGGTCGCTACGTCTTGACGATGCTCTATGGGCATATCGTACAACATATAAGAATCCGATCGGTATGTCCCCTTATCGAATGGTTTACGGAAAAGCATGTCACCTCCCAGTCAAGCTAGAACATAGTGCATACTGGGCCATTCGGAAGCTCAACTTTGATGAACAAGCAGCAGGTGAGCAAAGGTTACTGCAGTTGAACGAGATGGATGAATTCCGCTTCAATGCGTATGAAAATGCAAAACTCTACAAGGCGAAAGTCAAAGCTTGGCATGACAAGAAAATTCTCGATAAAACATTTCAACCGGGCCAACAAGTCTTACTCTTCAATTCGAGATTGCGTTTATTTCCAGGGAAACTAAAATCGCGGTGGTCCGGACCTTTTACAGTCGTATATGTTGCCCCACATGGTAACATTTAGATCAAAAAACCAAATTCAAAGTGCACATTCAAGGTTAACAGTCATCGACTCAAACATTACTGGAGTGGACCTATAGAAAGGGAAACTACGTTCGTAAATCTCTCCGACCTAGTGACCAATTGAGCAAACTAGTAAAGTCGGGCCGTCGACAGTAAACCAGGCGCTCATTGGGAGGCAGCCCAATCAATTTTTATTTTATTTTACTTTATTTTATTTCGTGGAGTATTTTAGTTATTTTTATTATCTATTGCATATCACGTATCTATTAGAAAGTAGAGTTACTCATCATGGTGGGTGTTTAATTAAATTTCATGTTGCAGGTGAAAAGAAGGGTGAACAAGGGAATTCTTAAAGAAACTGCATAACAGCGCCCCGGCTCTGAGGCGTTTCACCAGATTCTGCTCTATAGCGACTCGGCGCTGTTCTGTAGTACAAAAATAGCGCCCCGGCACTGAGGCGTTTCACCAAACTCGGATCTAGAGCGCCCCGGCGCTGTCTGCCAAGGTTTAACTAGCGCCCCGGCGCTAAGGGGCTCCTGAACCTACTGACCAATAGCGCCCCGGCGCTGTGTTACCATACAAACCTAGCGCCCCGGCGCTAGGGGTCGACCAAGAGTCCTATTTCAGTTACAACTACTGAACGGTTTCACTCCTTTATATCAGCACACGTCTCCTTCCTCTCATCTAATACACAATTCCCTTCTCTATCTCACTTGGATACACCAAAAAACATTTTGTAAAGCTTATTATCAAATTCTAGGGTTCAATCCTCCAATAGTTACACAATCCCCATCTCTCTCACAATCATCTACCAAGGTATATTGAATGTTTTAAGTATATTTTTGGTGCAACAAGCATGGGTATTGATTTGGTGCGTGTCCTTCATCCCATATGCATAATTCTTTTTCATCTTGATATAAGGGTTCTGTCTTGTTTCTATATTGCATAATGGCATTAATTTGCTCACTTTTAAGTAGAAATTGCAATCCTGGGAAATTTTTGAGGATTAAGAGGTGTGAATTGATAGAACTTAGTGAAAATCTAAATAATTGATGAGTTGCCTCTTAGATGCTTGATGAATTGCCTGAACCATTGATTTTGCCCACATGCACACGTATCACCCTGTTCATTTTTGCAATCCCTGTTAAACCGTTTGGGTATCTCTTGGGTTGGTTTTGCTAAATCTAGTAACTGAAGAATCCATCACTCCAATCGGTACAATTGTACATGCACTAACATATCTTTCAAAGTTTGGGAGTAAATGCATATATAAGTTTATCGAAGTTAAAAATTTGTCCAAGACTAATATATGTGCTTGTAATTGCAGAACTTTTGATATGGCATCCAAACGTCAATGAGGAGAAGGCTCAGGTTCCACAACTACCCCCCCCCCCCCCCGAGATTTGACAGCTGACGTTTTGTTAGCCTTGCGGCCCAGGAAAGATAGAACCGTATGGCTACTCGATCATTGATTCCGGAACGTGGGTTGAGACCGAATCAATCAAAGGATGGCGATATGGCAGTCATGATAGCTGAGAAAAACTGGTTCACACTCACCGAGCAGCCGGATCCAGCAGTGATTGCAGTTGTGAAAGAATTTTACGCCAACGTGCCCGAACATAATCATTACGGAGTATTTATAAGGGGCAAAATAGTGGAAATTGGCGAAGAGGACTTCAATGGATGCTATCAGCTGTCACTAGAATGATTGGATGACGAATACGCACGGTTAGTGAGTGATGGGCCAGATTATGAGAAGATAATTCGGGAGTTGTGTCAGCCGGGCACCACATGGACAGTACACGAACGCGGTAACATGACTTTCCCACTTTCCAACCTAAGCTTATATGGGAAAGCATGGTATGCGTTTCTTTGCGCAAAACTCATGCCATGCACCCATGTAAGTCATGTTACCAGGGAGCGTGCAGTGCTTCTATACTCAATCATCAAAGGATTCAAAATTGATGTGGGTCATCTCATTTTGCAATCCGTTCTCTGCGCATCTCGAGGAAGTACCACTGGAGGGTTACCACATTCGTCCCTCATCTGCGTATTATGTGCTAAGTTTGGCGTCAAATGGAAGTCAGATGAGATGATCCAAAGGCCTATGCCAGTGTTGGACCACAAGTTGATCAGCCGGTACAAAGTATGGATTGGTGGAGCAAACCACCCTAGGGGATTGGGTTTCATAATTCCCCAAGATGAACAATCTCAAGCTCCACCGTCCCAGGCTCCATCTACATACGGTCCCTCGTCTGCCGCGTATAGAGGTGTGGTTCCCGAAGCTGTTCAAAGAGAAATCAATGGTTGGTTCTACAATATGGAAGCCCAAAATGTCCGCGTTTAGCAAAAACAAGCATAAGTATTCCATGTTGAATCTTGAACTTTGGTGATTGTTTAATTTTAGTTGAATCTAGTTTATTTGATGCGTTCTTGAGTTGAACTGTAAGAAGCTTATTAAGAACTTTATTATCTTTCAGATTTTTGCTTGTCATTGGTCAGCATGGTTGATTGAACACACACTCACAATATCAGTAATAACAGATTTTGATTGATTGATGGTTGGGATATTGTTGATCTGTTTTAACATGAGGTATTAGCATGTTTTGTGATTTTTCTGAGGCCTATGGATATTCTTTAACTATTGAATTACTGGAATTAAGGTCCTTTAGTTAGTTTGCATTTGCATGATGTTTAGTTATTTGTGTTTCGTGTTTTGTGCTTGAGGACACGCAACAATTTAAGTTTGGGGGTATTTGATGATTGGGTAATATACCCATGAATTGATTACGTTTAGCCTTAATTTGTTGTGTGTTCGAAGCGTTTTATAATTATTTTACTCGTTTAAGACGTGTTGTGGCAGGATTATGAGTGATTGGAGCAATTGGAAGCAATTGGGTTAAAAAAATAGGGGTAAGACTCATTTTCTGGCTAATAGCGCTGAGGCGCTCTCGCCAAGGTATAAAGTAGCGCCGGGGCGCTAGTCGTCCGTTGACCAGAATTTGGGCGTGCGCGTGTGGAACGGACGAGTATTGGGCTTTGACCATTGTTGACTACGATTTTGGTGTATTTTAGAAGCCTATTTGGACCAGGATTTGGGGATTTGGGCAGAAAAAAATATAAATGGATTCTTTTTATCAAAGGAGAGATATTACACAATTTTGAAGAAAAAAAAAGCAAGGAGCAAGATCAGATTTGAAGGCTACAACTTGGAGTTTCTTTTCTTTACTCTTTTAAATTGTGTAACTTCATAAGGATGATTTATCAATTATTTGTGGTTTTTATTTCCATCATGAACTAATTCTCTTTATTAAGATTCCAATGGAACCTTTTATGATTACGAACTGATTATTTAATTTATTCCAATTATTTTTGTTGAAGTGAATTGTTCGTCATGCCTTGTACTTATTGATTAATTATCTGGCCAATAATTACCTTGTTACTCTAGTTGGAATCGAGAGAGGAATTCTAGGGTTAGAACTGGGGATGATGACATGTGACTTAGTTATTTGCACAGTGAATAATTAGGTTTGTGAATAGAATGAGAATATCTATTTGCCGCATGTAACACATAAGGAATTGGGATTGTAACGAGTTTAATTCAATTGTTTTGCATAGACATATAGCAAAATTAATCTGGGTTAAATAGAAGGCAATTGATCACTCGAGAGAGGGCTTTTGGCATTTGAGAATTCCTGTTAACAATTCAGTAGACATAATAATTGGGATAATTGAATAATTGATTTAGTAATAATAATTGGGGAAGAAATTGGAGTCTTAGTTATCATTCATCTGCTTTCAAATAATTGTTAATTAGTTCTTGTTTTCTTTTAGCATAATTTCTTGGTTAGATTTACAATTAGTTTTCTTAACTTTAATAATCACAATTTTTGGATTGTTTAAATAAAATTGGATTGATATAGTACTAGTAGTTGGAATTTATTAATTAGAATTCTCTGAGGGATCGATACTCTAATTTATCACTATATTACTTGTTGATCGTGTATACTTGCACGTTTTCTTTGATTGTGAAATCAACCAACAGTAAGAAGGCCACTACTAGAAAAACAAGAATACGTGACGGAACTTTGTGACAGTTTTTAAAAACAATCACTAAAGATAGTAATTTATGATGGACTTTTTAAGAAATCATAAAATAATAGTATATATGATGGCTCTTAGTGATGTCTAATCTTGTCATCAATGTATTATAATTGTGATGGCCATGTCAATCTCACCAATTTTTTCACGCAAAATAAATTTTCTTTTTGTGACGCACTAAGTCATCACTTATGGAGATACCCTTTTCGTGATTGTATTTAAGCTATCACTATATATTTTAATGTATGAAATAGTCAAAACAATATTTTATGACGTCCATGACAATCATTAAAAAGATAAATTTTTGTGATGACTTTTATTTGCAATTACAAAAAGAAGGTATTTGTGATGAAATTTTTAAGCCATCACAAAACAATAAAATATATGATGGCTCTCAGTGATGACTATTTTTACCATCATTATAGAGTATTTGTGACTGCCATTGCAATCACCAAATCTTATGTGGAAGTAATTTTGTTTAGTAAGTCAACTCACATATGTTTTCTTTTATATTTTATTTTAAAATTATAATCATGATCTAGGCTTTGGTGTAGTGGTAATACTCGTTATTTAGTTTACAAATGGGGGGAGGGTTCGAATCCTACAAGTATCATTTGATACAATTAATATAGATACAATTAATATAGTGAAATAAATTATACGTAAATAGAGATTCGCGTTCTTGCATTTGATCCCTAAAGTCTTGTTTTTCTTTGTGATGACTTTGACAATCACAATAGATTATGTGTTAATGTGATTGTATTAATCATCACAAAAGCACTAAACGTTTGCGTAATTGCCAAAATCATCACGTAAAACCTTTCATGACGAGCGTATATAAGACGACCATTGTGATGCTTAAAGCCATCACGTAAATCTTTCGTGATGGTTTTCCTACTTTTTGTGATAGATTTTGGCCAATACAAATGACCATTTTTTTAGTAATATACTCAATAATTGTTACGGTAATTACTGTTCAATATTTTATTTTATTGATTCAATAATTGCTACGTTGATATTTTATATTATTGTTGTTTTAATAATTGTCATCGCATAGTATTTCCCATTATCAGATCAATAATTCATATTATTTGAATAATATTATTGGATAGTATTATTGGCAATGTCTAAGGAAGTTCTATCTAGGAAAGAGGTTTGGTCACCTAATTGCGCGCCAGTAAGGAGAAATCCTTATTAGAAAGCCTCCTCTTTCCTGGGAACGACCTTGTTGTTATAATTGTGATTCTGTAATATTATTTGTGAATAATTAATTATTGATTTATATGATAAAAAAATATTTATTTTATGTGGATATAAATGAAGGATAGAGAAATATTTATTTTATGTGATTATAAATGAAGATATTAATGCTGGGGTGTTTTATTAGTATTTTGTAGAAATAGAGGTGTTGAAAATCGTCCATATGTGGATTTCGGTCATTTTTCGTTCGGAATTTGGAAAAACTTAAATCTACAAAGTTGTAGAGAATTTAATTTCATATGGAATGGACATAAAATTCGTATTTTTCTGATAAAGTGCTATTTATTATGAATTATTGAAGTTTCTGATTATTGTTTAAATGGTAAAATATTTTAGAAATTTCTAGAATAGGTGGGCCCTACTTTTGGTTGGTGAGAAATGTGCTAAAATTTTATTTCAAAAGTGGTGGGCGGGAATAGTAGTAGGTAAGGCCATCAGGTAGTAGGTCAAGTCTGCTTTGGCGTTCTAGCATTTTCCTATAAATAAGGTGCTTAGTTAGAATTGAAAATCACACCAGAATCATAAGTTGTCTCTCTCTATATTGCCGAGCATATTTTGTGAGTATTTAGATACTTTGAGAGTTGCTATTCAGTGCAAAGTTTTCTTCAGCATCATATCCAATATTCCATTCAGAAATACTGTTCTTTTGAGGTAAGAGATATTATTTTTTTCGTAAATGATATTATTTATTTCAATATCATTATGCTGAAATATTGGTATAAATTTTATTGCGGAATTTCTACCTTTTTGTGTCGGAGTTACTATTCACGTATATAGGCACTATTCGTGTATACGGCACTATTCACGAATACGACACTATTCACCGAAAAATAAAATTTTTCTCTTCTTTGTCCCAGATGTCTATTATGGTTTCTATATTTGATTGTATCCATGTTTTGATCTTCATTCTTAAATTTTACTCCAATATGGTTCATTATAGAGTGTTTTTGAACTTGGATAAATCGTAGTACAAATCCCTAATATTTGTCCTTTTGTCTCACTGGATTCATTTTTTTAAGATATTTTTCATCATCCTCAGTCCTAAATGATGATATTACTGAATATCTTTAGCCTGTAGTGCAAAGATGAATGATTAACTGATGAATATCTTTGGCTAGTAGTGCAAAGATGAACAAGTGTTGAGATGAACATGACCAACTGGTGATACAAATGAATATCTTTGGCCTGTAGTGCAAAGATGAATATTTGATTCAAGATGTATATTGATTGATGTTACAGGGATAAAATATTGATGATGGACTTTTAAATCTTAGAAGATAGTAGAATTCATTCTCTACTTGACTCTTCTAATGGATTGCTATTTCCGTTGCAGTTGTTGATCTAAAACTTGTTATCTATTATATTCTATCAGATTTTTCCCTGTTGAAGACTAATGATGATTTGTTGTATATTATCTTAATCATAATATTCTTTACTGGGTTAGTTGAGCTCACCCTTTTCCTTTTTGTTCCATTTTTCTTCTTAGGAAGCGAGAATATAGCGGGAAGTAGTCGGGGTGTGGAGTGATGTTCCATGGTAGTTGTTATAGTAGTCCTCACTATTTGTAAAATAATGCATCAATAATTATAATGAGAACTTATTTGAGTGTGGATATTATCTAGAGGACAATATTTGTATTTAAACTCACAGTATTTGTGTTGTCCTATTTTGCACGACAATTGTAATAATGATGTTGTAGTTATTTCTATACCATGTATTTGACGACTCAGAATGGGTGATGTATACCTATTTTGGGGGCGTCACAGTTGGTATCAAAGCTTAAGAATATGGTCTCTGGCGGAGATCAGGGAATAGAACTAGTAGGGGAGAGATGAGTAAATCCTTCGCTAGTGTGTCCTACCTAAGCTTATTTGGTGGTCGGTCATAATATAGGGATATTATGTGATATGTTAATTTGTTTAATTAAACCTTATTGTATGGCAGTATTTAAGAATGGCAGCTAAGAACGTTAACAATAGAGCGTATGAGACCGTGGAAACACCCTTTATCACCAACCAGGAGAACGTGCAACAGGAAGGCAATATTCCTCCTGTAAACAACACTACCGAACAAACGATGAATGACGGGATGTTTAGAGGCTTTTTGCAGTTCATGCAAAATTAGACGAGGGAGACTCGTGTACAAAATACGGGTGGAAATGATAGCAACGCACGTCTTGTCATAGCCAAGCAGTTCAAAGAGTTGGGACCACTAGAGTTCTGGGGAAAGCCGGATCTGATTAAGGCAGAAACGTGGGTCAAACAAATTACCAAGATATTCGATGTCTTGGGCTGCACGGAAGAACAGAAGATTTCATTCGCCACCTTTATGTTCCGTGGTGAGGTAGATTACTGGTGGGAATTTGTGAAGCGTACCCAGCTAGCCGCACTCAATATATCTTGGGAAATGTTTCAGAAACTATTCAATGACAAGTACTTTTCTAAAAGTATTCGTCATATGAAGGAGGTAGAGTTTATTAGACTGGAACATAATAACATGATGGTGTCCCAGTACGAGGCTAAGTTCGCGAAGTTATCCAGGTTTGCACCTCATTTGGTAGAGAATGAAGAACGTATGACGCAGATGTTTCTAAGAGGTATGAAATCCAAAATTCGTCAATACCTTATCTCTCACAAATTTTCTATATATTCAGATGTTGTCAACCGGGCTGAATTATTAGAGCGAGATAATGAGTATGTTCAACCGAGGGACCATAATCAGGGTCATACCGATGGCACCAGTCATCGGAGCAATGATAACCAGCGGGTAGGAAAGAATACGGACAAAAGCGGTAACCACTCGGGTGGTAATCTTGGCCATGATAATGGAAGAAGTGAGTCGAGAGGAGATTTCAAGAAGAGAAGGTACAACAGTGACAACGTGAAGACGTCAGCACCAACATCAATTATTTCTAGGGGAGGAGAACGACCCCCGGTCGTATGTTACAAATGCGGGAAAGAGGGATATATCATCCCAAATTGCCCACAACAATCCAAGGTATGTTATAACTATGGAAAGGAAGGTCATATAGCTTAAGATTGTTCTGTAGCGAAATCAAGTCCAGCGGGGATGGTGACTCCAAAGGCTATCCCGGACAAGTCAAAATCAGCGGTTCCTGGAAGAGCGTTTATCGTGACTGGCTAAAACGTGAGGAACCCGAACGAGGTGATCACGGGTAAGCTAATCATAAATTCTTGCTAAGTTTATACCTTACTAGATACCGGTTCTACCCATTCTTTTATCTCTCCTGCTTGTGCTCAACGTTTGAACTTAACTCCGGAGAAATTAGACTTTGACTTATCTGTTGAAACTCTGTTAGGAGAAACTTTTGTTACATCCACTGTTTATAAATCTTGCTTGATCCAAGTTGGCACCATCACATTACCTGTTAATCTTATCTCTTTAAAGATACTTGCATTTGACGTGATTTTAGGGATTGATTGGTTAACTACTCATCATTCCAAAATTGATTATTTTCGTAAGGTTGTTAGTTTTCATATTCCTAACCAATCTGTTATGCGAATTCAAGTAACCAAACCACTAAAGTCAATCACTATCATATCAAGCCATAAAGCCATTCGTTTATTAAAAACGGATGTCAAGCTTTCTTAGCCCATGTTATGGACTTGAACAAAAACACGTCAGATTTTAATAATATTTCTGTTGTTAGTGAATCTCCTAACGTATTTCCTGAAGAACTTCTTGGTCTACCCCCAGAACGTGAAGTTGAATTCTTTATTGACCTTGAACCTGGTACAAAGCCTATTTCTAAAACCCCATATCGAATGGCTCCTATTGAACTTCAGGAGTTAAAGGTCCAACTACAGGAGTTGTTAGACATCAGTTTCATTCATCCTAGTATATCTCCTTGGGGTGCTCCTATTTTATTCGTAAAGAAGAAAGACGGGAGTATGCGACTTTGTATTGACTACCGAGAATTGAATCATGTCACCATCAAGAATAGGTATCCCCTACCTCGCATTGATGACCTATTTGATCAGTTGCAAGGAGCACAATTCTTTTCAAAGATCAATCTTTGTTCTGGATATCATCAGCTTAAGATTAAAACTAAGGATATTCCGAAGACTGCCTTCAGAACTCGGTACAAGCATTATGAATTCTTAGTCTTATCTTTTGGATTGACTAATGCTCATGCTGCTTTCATGGATATGATGAACCGTGTGTTCAAGGAATATTTGGATCAGTTCGTTGTTGTCTTTATTGATGACATCCTCATCTATTCCAAAAGCCGTGAAGATTATGAGCACCATTTGAAGTTGGTACCTCAAAGGCTTCTTGACAACAAGCTATATGCCAAGCTAAAGAAATGCGAGTTCTGGCTTGAGGAAGTTGCATTCCTTGGGCACGTGGTATCAAAACATGGAGTATCTGTTGACCCGACGAAGATAGAAGCAATACAAAGTTGGGAGCAACCGAAGTCGGTGACCGAAGTACGTAGTTTTTGGGCTTAACTGGTTATTATCAGAGATTCGTGGAAGGATTTTCTTGAATCACTACTCCGTTAACTCAGCTGACTCGGAAAGATACAAAATTCGTATGGAGCGAGGAATGCGAGAAGAGTTTCCAAGAGCTCAAGAGGAGACTCATTTCGGCACCTATTCTGAAAATACCATCTGGTTCGGATGGATTTGTTATCTACAACGATGCTTCAGGCAAAGGGTTATGATGTGTTCTCATGCAACATGAGAAAGTCATAGCCTATGCCTCGTGAAAACTCAAAGAATATGAGAGGAATTATCCTACTCATGATTTGGAGTTGGCAGCAGTCGTTTTTGTGTTGAAAATCTGGAGACACTACCTGTATGAGGAGAAAGTGGAGATTTATCGGATCATAAAAGCCTCAAATATTTCTTCACCCAAAAGGAACTCAACATGCGGCAACGACGTTGGCTCGAGCTGTTGAAAGATTATGACCATAGCATTCAATATCATCCTATAAAAGCAAACGGTGTAGCTAACGCATTGAGTAGAAGATCATATGCGGGTACGAGTGCGATGTTGTTAACACAAAGACCCATTTTGTACGACTTACAAAGGATGAAGATAGAGTTAAAAGATCCAAGTACCCACGTGATGATATCAAACATACGAGTAAAACCGACTTTAATCGATAAAGTTAAAGATGCTCAAACTACAGACCTGGAGCTGATGCGTATGAAGAAAAAAGTGCAAGAAGGTGCTATTCCAGAAGTAAGAATCGATGAAGAAGGAATACTTAGAGTCAACTCCAGACTTTGTGTTCCTAACGACTCTAACTTGAAGCATAGAATCATGATGGAGGCACACAACACTGTTTACAATCCATCCTGGGAGTACTAAAATGTATCATGATCTTTGACATACATTTTGGTGGAGCAATATGAAGAGAGAGATCGCGGAGTTTATTTCGATGTGTTTAACTTGTCAACGTGTAAAGACAGAGCATCAAGTGCCAAAAGGTCCATTGCAACCACTTGAGATTCCAGAATAGAAGTGGGAACACATTACTATGGATTTCGTTACGAGTCTTCCCAAGGTTTCTCAAGGTATAGTTGCGATTTGGGTTATTGTTGATAGATTAACCAAGTCTTCTCATTTCTTGTCGATACGTGAGACTTATTCCCTTGAGCGTCTTGCTCGTATATACGTAAATAAGATTGTGAGATTGAATGGCATGCCAGTATCCATAGTTTTGGATCATGACCGAAGATTCACTTCACGATTTGGGTTAGCTTGCAGAATGTTATGGGCACAGATTTACGATTCAATTCGGCATACTATCCTCAAACGGACGGGCAATTGGAAAGGACTATTCAAACCCTTAAAGATCTATTAAGACTCTGTGTCCTAGATTTTAAAGAAAGTTGGGATAAGTACTTGTCATTATTGGAATTCTCCTACAACAACAGTTATCAAGCAAGTATAGACCTGGCTCCATTTGAGGCTTTATATGGACAAAAGTGTTGTTCTCCAGTATGCTGGGACGAGGTGGGTGAAGCAACATTGTTGGGACCGAAATTAGTACGCGTGACTACGAAAAAGATCCAAACAATTCACAACATATACAAACGTCACAGGATCGACAAAAGAGTTATGCGGATCTTCATCAAAAGGACGTGGAATTTAATATTGGAGATCATATACTATTACGTATTACTCCATGGAAGGGAGTTACAAGATTTGGGAAGAGAGGAAAGCTCAATCCACGATTTGTTGGTCCATTTGAGATTTTTGACCGAATAGGAAATGTGGCCTATAGACTCGCATTACCTCCAAGGATGTCTCGTGTTCATAATATGTAAAAGACTTGAACCACATTATTGCGTTAGAACCAAATGAGATAGCCGAAGATTTAACGTACGAGGAGGTACCTGTTAAGATCTTGGATAGGAAAGAACATGTCCTACGTACCAAGGTTATACCATAAGTTAAGGTTTTATGGAGGAACCATGCTATTGAATAAATGACCTGGGAGTTGGAATCAGAAATGAAAGCGAGGTACCCTCACCTTTTCGAAACACCAGGTACGTACGTCAATTTCGAGGACGAAATTTCATAAGGAGTGGAGGTTGTAAGACCCCAAATTTTTAATAAATAAAATTGAATTTCCTCTATTTATTATCTTGAAATAATAAGGTGATAATTTGATATAATACTTTGGTTATGGATGAAATGTGTAAATTTTGAAAAATAAGCAAGTGGTTATAAAATATTCATTGTTGTCGGGGAATATTCATTTGGTCGTGGAATATTCTTGTTGTCGGGAAATATTCGTACGATGGCGCAGCCATTTGTGGGCCCCATAATGGAATAAATGTCGGATGAAGAAAACGACAAGTTTGAGTTTTTATAAATAACGGCGTAACTGTTACCGTTAACACTGTTGGAATACCTGGTGGTAAAAATATAGTAATACGCGTGGTTGCACAGTAGCACACGGTATTGCATAGTATTTTTGAATTATTGATTCTTACGTAAGAAGGCACTACTCAATAATTATTACAGTAATTACTGTTTAATATTTTATTTTATTGATTCAATAATTGCTGCGTTGATATTTTATATTATTGTTGTTTTAATAATTGTCATTGCATAGTATTTCCCATTATCAGATCAATAATTCATATTATTTGAATAATATTATTGGATAGTATTATTGGCAATGTCTAAGGAAGTTCTGTTTAGGAAAGAGGTTTGGTCACCTAATTGCGTGCCAGTAAGGAGAAATCCTTATCGGAAAGCCCCCTCTTTCCTGGGAACAACCTGGTTGTTATAATTATGATTCTGTAATATTATTTGTGAATAATTAATTATTGATTTATATGATAAGAAAATATTTATTTTATGTGGATATAAATGAAGGATTGAGAAATATTTATTTTATGTGATTATAAATGAAAGAATTAATGTTGTGGTGTTTTATTAGTATTTTATCGGAATAGAAGTGTTGAAAATCATCCGTATGTGTTTCGGTCATTTTTCATTTGGAATTTGGAAAAACTTAAATCTACAAAGTTGTAGAGAATTTAATTTTCTTATGAAATGGACATAAAATTCATATTTTTCTGATAAAAGGGCTATTTATTATGAATTATTGAAGTTTCTTATTATTGTTTAAATGGTAAAACATTTTGGAAATTTCTAGAATAGGTGGGCCCTGCTTTTGGTTGGTGAGAAATATGCTGAAATTTTATTTCAAAAGTGGTGGGCGGGAATAGTAGCAGGTAAAGCCATCAAGTAGCAGGATCAAGTATGCTTTGGCATTCTAGCATTTTCCTATAAATAGGGTGCTTAGTTAGAATTGAAAATCACACCAGAATCATAAGCTTTCTCTCTCTATATTGTCGAGCGTATTTTATGAGTATTTAGATACTTTGAGAGTTGTTATTCAGGGCAAAGTTTTCTTCAGCATCATATCTGATATTACATTCAGAAGTACTGTTCTTTTGAGGTAAGAGATGTTATTTTCTCCGTAAATGATATTATTTCTTTAAATATCATTATGCTGAAATATTGGTATGAATTTTATTGTGGAATTTCTACCTTTTTTGTATCGGGATTACTATTCACGTATATGACATTATTCACGTATATGACACTATTCAGGAATACGGCACTATTCACTAAAAAATAAAATTTTCTCTTTTTTGTCCCAAATGTCTATTATGGTTAGTATCTTTGATTGTATCTATGTTTTGATCTTCATTCTTGAATTTTACTCCACTATGGTTCATTATAGAGTGTTTTGAACTTGGATAAATCGTAGTACGAATCCCTAATATTTGTCCTTTTGTCTCACTAGATTTATTTTCTTTAAGATATTTTTCATCATCCTCAGTCCTAAATGATGATATTACTGAATATCTTTGGCCTGTAGTGCAAAGATGAATGATTAACTGATGAATATATTTGGCCACTAGTGCAAAGATGAACAGGTGTTGAGATGAACATGACCAACTTGTGATACAAATGAATATCTTTGGCTTGTAGTGCAAAGATGAATATTTGATTCAAGATGTATATTGATTGATGTTACAGAGATAAAAATATTGATGATGAACTTTTAAATTTTAGAAGATAGTAGAATTCGTTCTCTATTTGACTCTTCTAATGGATTGTTGTTTTCGCTGCAGTTGTTGATCTAAAACTTGTTGTTTATTATATTCTGTCAGATTTTTTTCTGTTAAAGACTAATGATGATTTGTTGTATATTATCTTAGTCATAATATTCTTTACTGTGTTAGTTGAGCTCACCCTTTTTCTTTTTGTTCTATTTTTCTTTTTAGGAAGCGAGAATATAGCGGGGAGTAGTCGGGGTATGGAGTGATATTTCATGGTAATTGTTATAGTAGTCCTCACTATTTGTAAAATAGTGTATCAATAATTGTAATGAAGACTTATTTGAGTGTAGATATTGTCTAGAGGACAATATTTGTATATAAACTCATAGTATTTGTGTTGTCATATTTTGCACGATAATTATAATAATGATGTTGTAGTTGTTTCCGTACCATGTATTTGGCGACTCAGAATGGGTGTGTATACCTATTTTGGGGGCGTCACAATAATATTAAAAATTAAACAATTAATGTTTACTTGGAATTCTAAAACGTCATATATTAAGGGAGAAAAAAACTTTTCTAAAACGTCTTATATTAAAGGACGGATGGATTATTAAGTTATTTAGTATATATTTGAAATATGAACCTATTTTTACAAAAAAGAAAATATTTTAAATTTCATACTAGAGTTTTTAAACAATATTTAACAACAATCTACAACCATAATAATTCATAAGCTAGTTTGGTAATTTCAAATTAACAAATATATAAATACATAACCATAGGAAGTTTTAATTTTTTTTAAAAAAAATAATTCAGTCATTCTGGCATCTGAATAGCATAATTTTAATAATTAGAACCAAACCTGAATACCGAATAATTAAACGATTGTAATCGAATTAAGCAAAATGACCGAAATAATTCGGTTAAAAAATTCAGTTTGATAATTTGGTAATTCGATTTTACCCCCTTTTTTCAGTCATACTAAAGGTATGTTCAGCTACAAATGATAAGTTGGTTTTTACCGTTGAAGTGTTTAGGGCTGATTTACTTTTTAGTTTATAATAATAAATTATGACTTCTTAAAAAATAATTTATAAGTCATTTTAAAATAACTAGGTTTAACCAACTATTAAGATTATTTCATTTTAGTCAATAATTTCACATTTTATTTTAATTTAATTTTTTACTTATAAATCAAAATGATGTCAAATATTTTTATTTATAAATCATCATTTAAAATAACTTATAAGTCATTTTAAAATTTACTCACTTCATTTTAAAATTAAAAATACAATTTTATTTTTTAGATCAAACGATGTAATATTAAATTTTAAATTGATATAAATTTATTTGAATTTAATTAATTATTATGATTGTATAATATATAAAAAAAAATATTAATAATAAAATTTATTTTATTTTAAATTTTTATAAATCATATTAATTTTAGGGTTAAGTTCAGATGACCACTTGGAGTTTGAGCGGTTTCCCACTTAACCACTTGTAGTCAGTAAAGCTACATTTAAACTCCCGACTTTTTGAGTTAAAGTGAATAATTGCTTTCTGTCATAACTTTGTTAGTTAAGTTGGATAAAGACTTAATTACCCTCCTTATTTCTGTA
Organism: Panax japonicus; assembly: GCA_020205505.1. Taxonomy (NCBI): domain Eukaryota; kingdom Viridiplantae; phylum Streptophyta; class Magnoliopsida; order Apiales; family Araliaceae; genus Panax; species Panax japonicus. Next base: position 22,932,252 of record CM035112.1, on the reverse strand, counting down.
AAGAACCCTAAACTTAATCTTCTCTTTTCCATTTCATAAAATGAAAATTGCCATGAATGGCATACATTATTATCTTAACAATAAATCAACACAATACTGCACAATGACAACAAAATCAAATTTAAACTCAAGCCTATGGCGCAACAAAGACTTGTACAAAGAATATTGAAGAACAAAAACGGAAGCGTAAAAATACAGTTAAAGTGTATTTTTTGATGTGCCTATCCATCATGTTCCCTTTCATACACAGAAAATGCAGTTTAAATTTAACCAGTTTTGCGATTTTGACTCCTTTTTCTTCTATACAAACGCAAGCATGACGAATGATGGAACTTACCTCATCAAGAAATCAACAATCAATGCCACACTGTTGACCTCTTGTAGCAGCTTTTGTGGCGTCCGAGGTGAACGAATCGATCCGAACCCATAGCAGGGAGAATATGAAAGCAAGGAGGATAGACCAGACTTTGACAATGGTAGGGGTGCGATTTTGCCGACCCAATAAACCCTTTAGGAAAGGATACAAGTGGACAATGACCCAAATTGCAAAGAACAATTTGCCAAAAAGAGGGCCCCATGACTGATATCCACTATTTATGACATACGAAACACCAATGCTTATAATTCTCCGTAGAAGCACACTTTAATGCCCTGTCAGTGGCTGAGTGTGCTTCAATGTGATCATTCTGCAATAGCTTATAGAGAGAGAGATTAAGTAGCCCAAATGCAACATCAATCTTACTAGAAGTACAGATCAAAGCATCAGGATCAGGTAAACCAAATGAGTTCTCACCATCCATGTTATCCAATATATTATGCTGAGAACCTTGAACTTTCCAAACAGAATGAAACCATCGATCCATTAATTCTTTCACAAAATTGCATCTCCCATTCTATAGAGCATATTCTGCATATTGGTTCCAGATACACTGAACACCTGGGACTTCTTCCAACCAGTTAGCCCACAAGTTGAACTATGCTAACATGCTGTAGTTTGGAAAGACTAGAGACAAGATCGAGAATATCTTCATCACTCTGTTGCCTGGAAGCTGCAATGTCCAATTTCTTTATAGTCAGTAGCTAAATTTCATATGAAACACCATAAATGGATGAAGTCAGTTGAGAGAGAAAAGATGTGGGTGGAAATTGAAGAAAAGGGATCAAGATTATCACATAAGCCTCTGAATCACAGACCCAATTCCCCAATTCCCCCTTTACCTACAAAATTCCCCAATTCCTAAGGAATACTAACATCTTCATCTTTAAAGTCTCTCTCTTTAAGCAACAAACCATCACAGACGTAGGTCAAGAATCTTCCCCAACACTCCCAAACGACGTCATCACATCCTTATCCTTCAAGCCTTTCCCCAAAAACCCCTGTAGACCGAACCTCCTGCTAAAGACGTCACCAACATTTCATCCTTAATCCCCCAAGAGATCGAGGCCCCCATCTTGCTAGAACCTATTTCTTCCTTCCCGATGCCCATCGTCCCCTCCAATCGGCTAGGATGCCACATAATTGACCTTTGCCAAATAAAGAACTTTATACAAGAAGAAATAGTTGAGAAAGAAGAAAACTCCTAGCCAAACAATTCCCACAGAACCAACACAACAAACCACCGAATCTGAACCATCTTGAGAAGCCACCCATGAACCCTCAAAAAGAAAAGAACCTGAACAACCCCCCTCTGAGCCACTTTTAAAAAGACCCCACACCAAACCCCAACAAAATCCCCCTTTAAAATCGACCCCCCTTATCCTCAGCACTACCACCACCAACCACCGACGTCTTTTCCACCTTGACCCTCTGGCCCAAGAAACATGAAAACCAACCCTTCGCTCTCCGTGAACTCTTCTCCCTTCCTAAAGATCTATGGTTTGAGGAGTGAGAAATGAGAGGGAGGATTGTGGTTTGAGGAAGAAGAAGGGTATTTCGGATTTTTACCTATTTTTTTAACTGTTACAGACTCTTTTCACGCGCTTTTAGCGTCTGACATACACGTACGGTTAAGTTGGATGGAAAAAATAACGTTTTCATTTTAACTCAAAAAATCGAGAGTTTAAATATAACTTTACTGATTATAAATGATTAAGTGAAAAATCGTTCAAACTCCAGATGGTCATATAAACTTAACCCTTAATTTTATAATTTAATTTACTTTCGTTTGACATTAACACTTTTGTATCTTTAGAATGAAAGGACTAACTTATAACTTTTCTCAACTCTAAAAGTACATCACGTGATGGATGATGACATTTGAAAGAGTGAGATGGAGAGAGGGTTTTAAATGTGAATATTTTTACACTCTCACCAACGCATAAACACGAAAGACGATGTCTGTTGGTCTTTGAACCCCAAGCTCTCTCTAAGTCACGTGCTGTCTGGCGTTTAAAGATGACGTCATATTTATGCTTAGGCTTCCTAAGTCACGTGCTGTCTGGCGTTTCGATACAAGTGTGCGGGTGGAGTCAGGCAGTTTGAACTAGCGAGTGGTATTCACGGCAAGTGTACCATCGTGGGATTATTTCTATTTTTATTTGCGAAAGCCGAGGCAATGTGAAAAGGTATCCACAATGGGAAAAGGTTAGAAAGGCTGTACTAATGAAGACCCCTGGGTATCACTTGGGCTCGGCTCCAGCCGATAAATATGTACTCCGTATATCTTCGACTTTCATATTTAAAACGCAGGTTAATAGATGTTTTGATTGTTGAAGATGACATGAATTTTTATTTTGGTTTTTGAATTTTTTTGTTATAAAAATATTTTTATATTTAAAAAAAATATTATTAATTAATCATTATTTAATATTCCGTCTACAAAAATTAACGTTTAACAGTAATCATGGTACTTGAATATGTAGGAGGTGAATCTTTGTTACCCAGAGAGTTAATTGTGATGTTTTACTTGATGTACTAAGGGTTTATTTTTATTTTAGTTATTGATTTTTTTTGTTAAAAAAATATTATTATACTCAAAATAACGTTACAAATTTATCATTACTTAATTGACATGTGAGTTAGTTATTAGTGACGTGACACAGGATATTATTGTAGAAATTCAAAAAAGGGGAAAAATTCAAAAATGAAAAATAAATTATAACACGATTTTGTTGCGATTCATCTTGGCCATGAATATATGGTTTATTTCTTTTTCGTCGACGACAATTCACATGATATATTAGTATATTACACATTAACTAATTCACTCATCAACTCTTTTCTCCTACGTGATATGCACGGTTTAGAACTTCTGACTAATTTTTTGGACGGAATATTAATTAATGACTAGTTTGTAACATTTTTTTAGTATAGTAATGTCTTTGTAACAGAAAAAGATTCGGTAACTAAAATAAAAATCGACCCCTAGTACAGTAACCAAAATTAGGGGTGCTCAAAAAATTCGATTTTTTCGATTTTTTATCGAACCGATTGAAACTGGTACCGGTTTTTTTCGGTTTCGGTTTTTACAATACCGGTTTTTCGATTTTTTAATACTTTTCAGTACCGGTAATGAAAATTTTAAATTCGATAAATACCAAAAAACCGAAAAGAACTGAAAAAGTTGAAAAGCAATAGCATATTCTGTAACATTAAGAAGCTTCATTTTGGAACTTATGCACAAGATTTGACTACATGATCTACCAGAATCTATTCAATAGCAGGACTAAAATAGTGAATCAAATACAGTTTGGCAATGTGCACCATATTATAGATGGTGAAAATTATAAATTAGGAGTGCTATAGAAATATCTAATGGTATATGCTACACAGTTATCACAGAATTACAGGGGGGTAAAAACATGTGAGAGGACGTGATATGAGGATACCTGGAGAGTCAAAGCACTAGTGTGCTTGGTGACCAAGAAATTCGTCAAGTTCACATAATATGCCAGGCCAGAATTCAAGAGCAGATACCAAATTATTTTGACATCATTTCTGGCAAGAGCTACTGTGATGCCAACCGCGTTGTGCTCCATGCAGGCTGTAAGAATATAACAGCAATTGGAGCCATGCACAGTAGAAGGTTCATAGAGTTCAGCTTTTCCCTAAAAAAGTTAAAAAAGAGTCTATAATCTACCTTTTAAGCAACAAATAGGAAGTAGTAAAATATTTAACAAACTAATAACCGCAAGTTCTCAGTATGTTTCAATAATGAACAAGATTTTCAAGACCACAATAAGCTAAATCAAAAATTTGTTAATATAAAAAAATTTTATTTAAGCTAAACCGGTTATTCGGTACCGGTACCGGTTCTTAATTTTTCGGGTTTTTCGGTTCGGTACTGATTCGATTTTTTTGGTACCGGTTCAATTTTTTACTGATGAGTGAAAGTAATATGCACACAAGCCAGTCATGTTTGATGATAAAGCATATACTTTGTAACAATCTTATTCATTTATTAATAAAAAATATTAATTTATTAAAGGTTTTTAATTATCTACATGATGTTGTTTTATAATATGTGATAAACCCATAGTTTTAAGCAATGCTTTTAGAATAATGATGATGATCATTCTAATGAGATTTAAATTCTTAGAAATCTTAAAACTAAAATAGTTCCCAATCGTTGGATTACTAAATTGGGGATTAATGAATCCGGATAGATTGGTACATACGTTGCTTGCTCATTGGATGAGGATAATTGATCTCATGATCATTTGTGTGGAGACACTAAAGCAAGTATGTAGGTGCTTATTAGAGAATAAGTTCACTGAACGTGGCTCGCTAAGGAATACCTAATGGAGTTTTACTTGCTTGTCAATAGGAATTCCTGTAGTGATAGTAGTATCTTGTGATCCTTGGACTTGAGATCATCATAGTATCTTGTGTATGATAAGTTACACTTTGACTTATTCCTTAAGACCCTTAGGGTATATCAAAGGGTATGCTTGAGTATAATATGTTGTACATGGATATAATGTATGATCAATAAAGAATCTACCACTTCTAGTAAAAGAAGAGAAATGTCCTATGTGATTCGATAAATGACAACCCAGTAGTCCTTGGCCTAGGCAGAATGAAATTAGAAAGGAGTTTCTAATTTGCAGTATTTGGAGTTGTGTATTTAATAATCGAAAAATATATAATTAAATAAAATAAGACTTGATAGTAATTCCATGTCTTATATTTAATTGGGACATTGTATGGTGGAAGGATTGAATTGTACGGTAACTATTTACTCAAAGGTTCTTTTATGATTAATGTTGAAATCTATATTATCTGGAAAGTCGTTGATCGCTAGGGAGACTTATCCCTATTGTAGAATAAATATTATTTATTTAAATAAATTAATAGTTTAATTTATTTATTTAAATAAGATTAGAATTGTTCTAATTGATTTATTCACAACCGGTTTAATATAGAGAATCTAAAGGGTCACACCATAAAAGGAAGAATAATTATTATGAAGTTAATGGCATAATCGTAATAATATGTTAAGTGTATTTAATTTAATCTATGGTGATAGAATAAATTAAATAGCTTAATATTTATTATTTAATATTTTGAAAATATTAAATATATAAATTAATAAGATGAGTCTTATTAATATTATTACAATTATTATTATTTTAATTTCTAAAGAGTTGGAAATTAATTTAATATTAGTACTCTCATTTATTCCTAATAAGATTAGGAGTCTAATTAATTAAAAATTTTTAATTAATTATTCCTAATAAGATTGGGAACATAATTAATTAAAGGATTTTAATTAATTAAAATAAAACTCAATTCCTTAATTGTTAAGGAGAGTTGCCCACATATATAAATAAGAGGAGTTTTATTATGGGTGGGGTGGTTGTTGACTTTTTCACAACAGACGTGATTCCAATTATTGGAGAGTACGCTCCTTTTCTATAGAGATAGAAGACTAGGTTTTAGCCAACCACCATTCTTCTTGAATATTTCTTCTTCCTTGGTGGATCACCTCTAGAGGCCAAACACTTGGGTGGCTAACGTTGATCAAAGAAAGGAACCAAACCCGGTGGATTCAAATTGAACGCGAAAAGGATTGGAGGTGAACTTGTACCTAAGGAAGCTTGAATCTTCAAGGGTATGATTCTTATTCTTTATCTTTTCGTTTAATTAGTAATTGCGCATAAAGGGTGATCCGAGTATATGGTTTGAAAAATTTTAAAACTCTGATTTTACACATTTCCGCTTATTTTGAGCAATCTGATTGCGTTCATGAATATTACAAACCTAACAATGAGCACCCCTAACCAAAATATCAATTAACCTTCCACGTAACAGGGACCAAAATATCAATTAACTAGTTGGGCCTGGATTTCTAATCCGCGACTTTTTATCGCTTTAATATATATATATATATATATATATATATATATATATATATATATATATATATATATATATATCAAAATCGAACAGTTGAGTCTAGATTATAAATTCGTGAATTTTTATTGCTTTAATATATATAAGTTATATATATGTTGATAGTTGACTGTGATTAAAATATTTGCTTTAACTGTTCATTCAATGCAAAGCTGTGATATTAATGTTTGTGGACTAGATTTATCTAAATCTAGTCATATCTAACTTTTAGCCAGTTCAAAATGTGTAAAACTGGAACCGCTAAGTTAGAATGGCTAAGATTTATTTAAATCTAGTTTTCTTTCTAGTTTTTATAAATATTAAGCAACCACGTGTCCCTAGATCTGTATCTAGAGGAAACAGGAAGCTTGGCTACGCGAATGCAAGAATTTAACTGATGAATCCTTTGTTTTGCGACGTTTAGATTAAATATCTACTTTATTTCAGTATATTTGCTATGCAGGCTATTCATGTGATATTATGTGAGCCTAGGAGCTATGTGATCTAAGATTTAACTGATGGATCTAGATCTGGTTCCCATGATAGACCATTTTCTATTGTACAGTTAGCTTGTAAATCATATTTGCGGTGCTCGGGTCACTTCGATGACTTTTATAATCTAGACTTGACTGTTCGATTTTGATATATATATATATATATATATATATATATATATATATATATATATATATATATATATATTAAAGCGATAAAAAGTCGCGGATTAGAAATCCAGGCCCAACTAGTTAATTAATATTTTGGTCCCTGTTACGTGGAAGGTTAATTGATATTTTGGTTAGGGGTGCTCATTGTTAGGTTTGTAATATTCTTGGACGCAATCAAATTACACAAAATAAGCGGAAGCGTGAAAAATCAGAGTTTAAAAATTTTTCAATCCATATACCCGGATCATCCTTTATGCACAATTATTAATTAAATAAAAATATGAAGAACAAGAATCATACCCTTGAAGTTCTGAGCATCCTCAGGTACAAGTTCACCTCCAATCTTTTCGCGTTTAACTTGAATCCACCGGGTTTGGTTCCTTCCTTTGATCAACGTTAGCCACCCAAGTGTTTGGCCTCTAGAGGTGATCCACCAAAGAAGATGAAAAATAAAGAAGATGGGTGGTTGGCTAAACCCTAGTTTTCTATCTCTATAGAAAAAGTGTACTCTTCAATTGTTAGAATCACGTATATTGATATCTGTATAAGAATCCTCTTATAAAGATATCAGTTAACCCTTCTAATCTAATTAGAAAATAGGGTACTATTTAATTAATTAAATTCTTTTAATTAATTAGGCTCCATAATCTTATTAGAGATAATTAATTAAACTCTTTTAATTAATTTAACCTCCTAATCTTATTAGGAATATATGAGAGTACTTTTATTAATTAATTCCCAAACTCTTTTAGGAATTAAATAATAATAATAATAGTAATAATAATACTAAGACTCCTCTTATTAATTTATATTTAATATTTCCAAAATATTAAATAATAAATATTAAGCTATTTAATTTATTCTATCACCATAAATTAAATTAAATATACTTAACTTATTATTACGATTATGCCATTAACTTCTTAAATAATTATTCTTCCTTTTATGGTGTGACCCTTTAGGTTCTCCATATTAAACCGGTTGTGAATAAATCAATTAGTACAATTTTAATCTTATTTAAATAAATAAATTAAACTATTAATTTATTTAAATAAATAATATTTATTCTATAATAGGGATAAGTCTCCCTAGTGATTAACGACTTTCCAGATAATATAGATTTCAACATTAATCATAAAAGAACCTTTGAGTAAATAGTTAGCGTACAATTCAATCCTTCCACCATACAATGTCCCAATTAAATATAAGACATGGAATTACTGTCAAGTATTATTTTATTTAATTATATATATTTTGACTCTTAAATGCACAACTCCAAATAATGTAAATTAAAAACTCCTTTCTAATTTCATTGTGCCTTGGCTAAGGACTACTGGGTTGTCATTTATCGAATCACATAGGACATTTTTCTTCTTTTACTAGAAATGATAGATTCTTTATTGATCATACATTATCTCCATGTACGACTTATTATACCCAAGCATATTCTTTGATATACCCTAAGGTTCTTAAGGAATAATTCAAAGTATAATTCATCATACACAAGATACTATGATGATCTCAAGTCCAAGGATCACTTGTATTACTATCACTACAGGAATTCCTATTGACAGACAGTAAAACTCCATTAGGTATTCCTTAGCGAGCCACGTTTAGTGAACTTATTCTCTAATAAGCACCTACATACTTGCTTTAGTGTCTCCACACAAATGATCATGAGATCAATCATCCTCATCTAATGAGCAAACAACATACGTACCAATCTATCTGGATTCACTAATCCCCAATTTAGTAATCCAACGATTGGGAACTATTTTAGTTTTAAGCTTTCTAAGAATTTAGATCTCATTAGAATGATCATCATCATTATTCTAAATGCATTGCTTAAAACTATGGGTTTATCACATATTATAAAGCAACATCATGTAGATAATTTAAAGCCTTTAATAAATTAATACTTTTTATTAATAAATGAATAAGATTGTTACAAAGTATATGCTTTATCATCAAACATGATTGGCTTGTGTGAATACTACTTTCAATCTCCCACTTGCACTAAAGCCAATCGCCATGGTATCTCATACCCTTCTTCTCTAAGTGACGATTATCCTACTGTTGGATAAGCTTAGTTAATGGATATGTAATGTTATTCTTTAGAGTTCACTATCTTTATAGTGATTTCCCATCTTTCAGTGATTTCTATAATCAAATGAAAGTGCCACAACACATGTTTAGATCTAAGATGACACTTAGGAACTATTCTTAGTTCTATAATGAACTTTTCATCTAAACAATCAACTTGCAGCTTCATTTACAGCTATATACTTTGTCTTTATCACTAAACCAGCAACTCTTTGCTTTTTGAAACCTTTCTAATTCATTGCACCACCGTTCAAGGTAACGCTTTACCTTAAAGTGGATTTTTTATCGTTTTGGACAGTCTAAAAAACTTGAGTCTGTTAAGCCCTCTAGTTTTAATGTAGACCCACCATAAATTTTAATCATATCCTTAGTGCCAGTTAAGTACTTTAAGATGTTTTTTCACTTTCTTACAATGATCTTCTCTAGAATATGACCGATCAACATCAGGTCTCGTATATTTCATTGTATATATGATTTTCACTTATGTGATCTCTTTTTTCAGGAGTCTATGGGGACTATTAAGAGAGATACACTCCATGACTCATCAACATGAGACATCACTTGGAGTTTGTCATGCTAAAGAATTTAACATCAAATGAATATACATTCCTTGGGTTAAGTCGAGTATCCTTTTAAATCTAACTATATAGATTTTTATCCCCAATTAATTATGATACTCTTCCCAAATCATTCATGGAGAAATATTTAGATAACTTTATCTTTATTGATTATAGCATTGGTATGTCATTCCTTATCCGTAGTATATCAACATATAATACTAGGAATTTCACGACACTCCCACTGACCTTTTGTACACACTAGGTTCATTCTTGTTTTTTGAAAAAAATCAAACTCTTTTGATTATTTCATCAAAACGAATGTTCTATATTTGAGAAGTTTGATTCAATCTATTTCTCTGAATGTCTACAACTCTTCCCTCATCGTATGTAACTAGATCATCATCTTCTATAATGTGTACCTCATCATCATCATCATCATCATCATCATCATCATCATCATCATCATCATCATCATCATCATCATCTATGATGAATCTATATGTCTCAGGTATCTTCGATACTACTCCAGATTTACGATTCGGTTGTGGTACAATAGGTCTATCTACATGTTCCTCTTATTTGACTTATAGTGTTTTGTGGTTCTTAAACACTTCAAGATCTATTATCCTCCCACTAGCCCCTTTAATGATAAACACCTTTATCTTAGAAGGTAGCGTATTTCACAACAAACACCTTTTGCTAAATAGGATTATAGAACATATACCCTAAACTTACTTTAGGATGTCCCACAAATCTGTACTTGTCAAATCTTGTCCCAAGCTTATCCTTTGAAACGTTTTCACATAAGCTAGACAACCCCTTATCTTAACATACTTAAGATTAGGAATCCTCCCTGTCCATAACTCTTATATATTCTTGAGGGCGAATTTTGATGTTACCTTTTTCGTAGATATGCAGCCATTTCTAGGGCATGACCCCAGAAGGATACTGGAATGTCGGTAAAATCATTATGGACCGTACCATGTCCAACAAGGTATAATTTTTCCTTTCAGATACATCAATCAATTATTGCGTATCAGGAGGCGTCCATTATGAGAAAACCATTTGAGATGATCTAAAAACTTATTGCACAAGTATTTATTCCTTGATCTAATCAAAGAATCTTAATACTTTGCCAATTTGTTTCACTTCTGAATTCTTTGAACCTTTCAAATAATTCACACTTGTATTTAAGCAAATACACACATTCAACTCTTTGAATGATCATCTCCTTTTCTTATACTAGTTTGTTCAATTTGCAAAAAAAATTTCACGTAAGTCAAGTCTATAAAATTCATTAAGTAATATTCCAGTTTTATACAAAACATTATTATTATAAATAGAACAATAATTTTCTTAAATATAATACCAAAGATTTCATTGTCCAACAACAAAATAGAAATAATGTTTCTAACAAGAATTGGAATACAATAACAACTTATTGACATAATTAATAGATTTGCCCGTAGGCATTGCTAAAATATAAGTTTCTATAGCTAATGTAGCAACCTTTGCTTCATTTCCCACACATGGGATTACTTATCTTTGTTTAGCTTTCTACTTTTGCTTGGTCCCTTCATAAATCTATATTTATGATAACCAAAGTCGGTATCCAATACCCAAGTAGAACCTTGACTTAAAGAAAAACTTATTTTAAATCATGAACAAAATTGTATTTGTAACCAAAACTTCATTAAGCTTCTTCTGGTTAGCTCTGCAAGATGCTTCTCGCAGTTTCTTTTCCAGTGTCCTGGTTTATTGCAGTGGAAGCAAACTCTTTTGCTATCCGTATCAGTTTTGTTCTTATTATCCTTTGTTCTTGCTTTTCTGTTTACCTTCTTTGAATCGTTCTTCTTTTCAAAAGATCCTTTGGCTCCTACCAGTAAGACCTGGTCTTTCATGGTTGGAAATTGACTCTCAACATTTTTTAACATGTTAAGCAAATCAGCGAAGCTGATATCTAGCTTGTTCATATGAAAATTTCACAACAATTGTGAAAGGAGTACGGGAGTGAGTGCAAGATCAAATCTTGGCACAACTCCCCATCCATGACAAAACCTATTGTCCTAATTGTTCAATCAAATTGATCATGTTTAGGACATGTGTCTATACTATAGTGTCGTTGGTCATTCTAGATCGGAAGAGCTCCTTAGATATCTGATATCTATTAGTCCTACTTTCCTCACCATCAACTACTTGATGTGCAGGAGTATAGTAGGAGTATCCATAGTTTCATGCTGACGCTGAAGCTCATTACTCATGGATGTGAGCATGATGCATTGAGCCAACTATGCATCATCTTGCCACTTTCTAAAAATAGCAACCTCTTCCTCAGAGGCAATGTCTGCAACCATTTCAGGGATAGGCGTATTAAGGACATAAGATAGCTTTTCAGCTATGAGAATTATTCTCAATTTCCTTAACCAATTCGTTTAATTTGGCCCGATTAATTTAGCATCTAATATGCTACGCAGTGATAGTAATTTAGACATTATAAAATTCTGTAAATGAATTTGTAATTAACAACATTTTAGCATACATTCTTTTATTAATTACCAAAATAATTTAGGTCTTGTTTTAAATTGGTATGTCCCACTATTTTCTTCAAACTATATTACCCTCAATATATATAGTTCGACAATATCTAATTAAAGATATGCTAGTGAGAATAAGGATCCCATTTCAAATGTATATAGCCTTGTGTGTGCACAACGAACTATATATAAATAAATAGGTAGACAACTCTTGTCAATTACATCAACTATGCAACTCCTTGTATTTTGCCTCTTAGATCATAATGGTCAAGTGTGTGCACATCTGAACTAAAATGATCTAAATTAAGTCATACCTAGCACTTCCATATATTCAAAAGAAAAACACTGTCCTTGTGTGTGCACAACAAAATAGCATTATTCAGTCTATTTATAAGCATTAAATGTGATAAAAACAACATCTTAAATGTTTAATACTTGCCTTGTGTGTGCACAACAAACTCATATTAAATATTTAATACTCTATTGTTTTACCATGCTAGAGGCGACGTTAGATATTTCAAATATCCTTGAACGTTACAACTTAATATAAAAAAATTTGAGGGGTTTGTTATTAATTCGTCTCATATTGTTTAGCATGAATGCACACATATATATAGAATACGCGTCATATTATTAAACATGCGAAGCATGTTTGCATAATATATATATATATATATATATATATATATATATATATAATACTAGTATGCATATATAGAATACTATATTCTACCCGTATTGATTATGGACTTTTATTCTAGTTTGGTTTACTAGAGCCACCAAGTGAACCAAAAGGTCAAACCCTAGGGGTGCAAGAATTAATATTTAAATATAACTATTACATTTAAACCCGGACTCCATTACAAACGGGTCTTCAAGCGCTCCTTTCTCCTTGATCTCCAATTCTTCAAAATTAATTCTAACTATTCCTATTACAAAACTATTTAAAATAAATAGAAACTTTGATCAACAGTCAAGGGAAAGTACATAGGAGGGAGTTAGAATTTACATTAAGAAAAATTAGAAAAGACGAGGTACGCATACCCCATTTAATAAAACTCATACATTCATGCATCCAACTAAAATAAAATTCAATCACATTGGTCAATAGTCCATAATCAATCCCATTTATTATCATACACATCATCATATGCATCAATAAATAACATTCATCTCATCAATAATAAACATTCAATATATATATTGATATCTTTTAATGGGCAAAATTAGTTAGCATAAAATCTAATTTTGAATCAAAATAAACTCCTTTATTTTAATCCAAATTTAAATCAAAATAAACATCTTTTATTTTAATTTATTCAATTTTTGAATAAAATAAACCATTTTATTTTAATCAAAATCTTTAATCAAAATAAACTCATTTATTTTAATTAATTATGGAATCCAATTTTAATTAAAAAAAACTCCTTTATTAAAGAAACAAGGATTCTCTTTCCTATTCATAAATAAACTCCTTTATTTTGAATAATATAAAATCTTATTCCATAACAAAATAAACTCTTTTATTCGTGAATCAGATCCTGAAGTTAATATATATATAAATTAATCATATATTAGTCATATTAACAAAAACTAGATCCTGAAGCACATGTGAATCACACACACACACACACACACACACACACACACACACACACACACACATATATATATATATATGAAGATGTACGGATTATATATATAATAATATTAATCGTAATCTATTTGCAAAATGAAATTAGCTTTTCGAAAAACGAAATCTATTTGCAAAGATTAACGTGATTCGCAAATTAATATATATATTTTTTAAATAAATTTTATACAATCAATTTTGCCCAATTAAATTGTTCTAAACACATATCAAATTAAAAAAATTAATAATTCGCATAAAGGTTTGGCTCTGATGCCACTGTTAGGTTTGTAATATTTTTGGACGCAATCAAATTGCACAAAATAAGCGGAAGCATGAAAAATTAGAGTTTAAAAATTTTATAAACAATATACCCGGATCATCCTTTATGCACAATAATTAATTAAATGAAAATATGAAGAACAAGAATCATACCCTTGAAGTTCCGAGCTTCCTCAGGTACAAGTTCACCTCCAATCTTTTCGCGTTCAACTTGAATCCACCAGATTTGGTTTCTTCCTTTGATCAACGTTAGCCACCCAAGTGTTTGGCCTCTAGAGGTGATCCACCAAGGAAGAAGAAAAATCAAGAAGATGGGTGGTTGGCTAAACCCTAGTTTTCTATCTCTATAGAAAAAGTGTACTCTCCAACTGTTGGAATCACGTATATTGATATCTGATATAAGACTCCTCTTATAAAGATATCAGTTAACCCTTCTAATCTAATTAGAAAATAGGGTACTATTTAATTAATTAAATTCTTTTAATTAATTAGGCTCCATAATCTTATTAGGGATAATTAATTAAACTCTTTTAATTAATTTAACCTCCTAATCTTATTAGGAATATATGAGAGTACTTTTATTAATTAATTCCCAAACTCTTTTAGGAATTAAATAATAATAATAATAGTAATAATAATACTAAGACTCCTCTTATTAATTTATATTTAATATTTCCAAAATATTAAATAATAAATATTAAGCTATTTAATTTATTCTATCACCATAGATTAACTTAAATATACTTAACTTATTGTTACGATTATGCCATTAACTTCTTAAATAATTATTCTTCCTTTTATGGTGTGACCCTTTAGGTTCTCCATATTAAACCAGTTGTGAATAAATTAATTAGAACAATTCTAATCTTATTTAAATAAATAAATTAAACTATAAATTTATTTAAATAAATAATATTTATTCTACAATAGGGATAAGCCTTCATAACGATTAAAGATTTTCCAGATAATATAGATTTCAACATTAATCATAAAAGAACCTTTGAGTAAATAGTTACCGTACAATTCAATCCTTCCACCATACAATGTCCCAATTAAATATAAAATATGGAATTACTGTCAAGTCTTATTTTATTTAATTATATGTATTTCGACACTTAAATGCACAACTCCAAATAATACAAATTAGAAACTCCTTTCTAATTTCATTCTGCCTTGGCCAAGGACTACTAGGTTTTCATTTATCGAATCACATAGGACATTTCTCTTCTTTAACTAGAAGCGGTAGATTCTTTATTGATCATACATTATCTCCATGTATGACTTATTATACCCAAGCATACTCTTTGATATACCCTAAGGGTCTTAAGGAATAAGTCAAAGTATAATTCATCATACACAAGATACTATGATGATCTAAAGTCCAAGGATCACTTATACTACTATCATTACTAGAATTCCTATTGACAGACAAGTAAAACTCCATTAGGTATTCCTTAGCGAGCCACGTTTAGTGAACTTATTTTCTAATAAGCACCTACATAATTGCTTTAGTGTCTCCACACAAATGATCATGAGATCAATCATCCTCATCTAATGAGCAAACAACGTATGTACCAATCTATCCGGATTCACTAATCCCCAATTTAGTAATCCAACAATTGAGAACTATTTTAGTTTTAAGCATTCTAAGAATTTAGATCTCATTAGAATGATCATCATCATTATTCTAAATGCATTGCTTAAAACTATGAGTTTACACATATTATAAAGTAGCATCATGTAGATAATTAAAAGCCTTTAATAAATTAATACTTTTTATTAATAAATGAATAAGATTGTTACAAAGTATATGCTTTATCATTAAACATGATTGGCTTGTGTGCATACTACTTTCAATATAAACTAAGCATGAGAAGTCACAATGAAAACAAAGAGAGTAAAGAGAATAGAGAATGCAAATCTGATTAATCCCTGCTCAAAGAGAGCTTCCAAACTCAGTTCAAAACCACAATCGATCCAACGCAAAACTTCAATATTCATAAGCTACTAGATCTAAAGAGAGAAGTAAAAATAGTAGTAGAAAGCTAAGAACTCTCTCTAGCTCTATGAAACCCTAAAATGGAAAAATAAAACTGATTGTAATGATATCTCATAACTAGCAAATACACCCCTTTTAAGTAATCACGCTACAACAGACTAAAAATGAAAAGTCAAAATTTTTAAAGCCTTGACTGGCGCGGCCGTGCGGCCCCGTATAGTGATTGGGGCATGGGTACGCCATGCTGAACTTCTGGATTGTTCCTGGCGCAGGTGCGCTGGATTTGCCCTTCTGGCTGGCATGGCCGCGCGGCTGCTTTCTGTTGTACTTTGCTGCTAGTGTATTGCTACTACAATGCTGCTGCTTCCTTATTTTTTCTTCCTTCACTGACTTCTTCAACCTTCACTTGGCTCTCTCAGATGTTTTCCTCACATGCACTTACTCAACTTCATTCCTCATTCCAGCACAAGCTCACCATACTTTGCTAATTCCAAGCCATTGCCATGCCTTATTACCTTCCTTAATGCAGTCCTACAAACAAAGATAAAAAACATCAAACAACACTAAAACTACTTTAGTTTAAGCATAATTCTAGCAAGTTGATAACCAATAAGTAGGTATAAAACCTACTTATTAAATACCCCCAAACTTGAACTATTGCTTGCCCTCAAGCAATAAACACACATGCGAACTAATAAATGCAAAATACATGCTATGCAACTATACTATCATGCAAATGAATCCCAAGATTTTCAGCCATGTTAAGAATTCCAATAAGACATGCCTTAGAGAAATCACAAGATCTATGAATAAGGCATCAAACTAAGCTTAAAGGGATAAGGACATACAACCAGATAATCACAACCTTCTATAAAGATGTGTGTGTGTGTGTTATGTTCACAAATAAGCTTGACAAAGGTGAAGATTCTACATGCTATACCTCTTAAGAAAGAAAACTGAGGTTTCAAATACAGAACTATGCACATAAATGAAGCAACAACCAATCCAACACATCACTACAAGCTAAGGTTCAACAAAGGGTTTATTCTGCTTTATTTCTCACGAGGGCAATTTTTGCACTTTTTTGCGATTTTTATTTTTATATTTTATCCATGACTATGCAATGTCTCATTCCATTAGGCTATATAGTGCTACTCTTTAGCGAGCTTTCAACCAATGACTCCTAAACCATTCAGGCTTTAGGGCGCTAGGTGTTGAGACAATCCCCTTGGATGTACTTACTCAAGTAGCAAAGGCCCCGAAACAAGACTAGCCACGGTGTTTATTCATTTTTTTGAATATCAAGTATACCCAATTCATTCCCAAAACATGAGTTTCTATGTCTTATAGTCATTACTCACTTTCTAGACGATTTTAACATTAAAAACAACGTTTTCCTCTCAGAAGACAAGCATGCTAATCTAACCAACAAGCAAATTGGAACACTGTCATGTTACCCGATAACATCAAAACAACATGCATGGATTACATCATGTATAAAATTATAACTAAGCTTAAGTTATCAACCAAGTTTAAAAATCTATCAAATTTCTATGTCATCATTGGCCAAATTGGAATTCAACATACTAAAAACCTGGGATTATACTATGCCATGCAACTAAACAGATACTAAGCACACAAAAAGAAAATTTTTAACGCAGAATTAACTAATAACTACTAATATGCAATTAAACTATATGCAACATGCAATTACAACTATATGCTCTAAACTACTAAATAAATCCCAATACCCCCAAACTTAAAGTATTCATTGTCCTCAATGAAGGTAAAGGGTAAGAAAACTCCCTATATGTTGGCATGGCCACCCGACTCGGGTGGAAAATCTGGTGGCGGGTATGGCACGACAGAACCAAAGATAGGCCACTCCACTAGTATCCCCTACTTAGCAAAAGATTCAGCCAAAGCATGAGATATTCCATTTGCAAATACTAAGAAGTTATTATGCAGCGCATCCACCTTCCTCTCTAAACGCCTCATCCGGTGATCCTGGCTCTCTGAAGTGGCCGGAGGAGTGACAGCTGCCTCAGCTGGTTGTGGAGAAGGCATTGGTGCAGGAGCGGACATAATAAAGCCTTTGCCATGAGGATGTGCTGTTCCACCAGCCCAATCATCAAACTTCTGTATGGTGGCATGTGTGATGTCCAGACTAGGCATTTGAACTTTTTCATCCTCCCAGTCCACTCCAGCTTTGGCACACAGATGGGCTACGACTGATGCATGAGGGATACTTCTAGTGGTGCTCCCCCTCATATAACGCAACATATTCTGATGGAGAAGTTTTCCCACATCAATGTATTTCCTTATGATAATTCCCCACAGAATTATGGCCCTTTCAGCTGGAATGTCATTCTGGTGCATGGATGGCATCAATTTTGCACATATGAATAAGTTCCAAGCCTTAGCGTATCGGTTCAGCTCTGCACTAGGAAAGTTGGTGGGCGTATTTGTGATTTGCTTGTAATTTTATTTTGTTCCCGGCACACATAAGTCCTCAATTACCCTATCCAGGTCAGTTACAAATTTGTCTACCTCCACCTAGTTTTCTTGGTCAGACGAAGGATCGGGCAAACTAAACACCTCTTGGATCGCTTGTAGACGATAATCAACCTGAAAGCCCCTAACAAATGAGAAGCCACTATGTGTTTCCTTAGCATTTACAAAGAATTCACGAATAATAGTCATCGGGGCAGGCACAGGACTGGCCACACCCCCCAATCAGCATCTTTCTCTGATCATCACCAACAATTGACCATCTTGCTTTCCTGGCTTGAACCCCTTTTCCTTCACAAAAGTCTTCGACACAATTCTGTAGTATTCAGTTTGAGCAACAAGACTGATAAATTTGGTAAGGTCCACAATATCCTCATCCTGGCTACTGCTGGAAGAGGATTATGGGGTGCGTGAGTGAGCCCTTTTTGGTGCCATGAGTTCTATCAGAGATTTTGCTTGCAAACCCTAAACTGTGAATGGAGAAGATGAAAACCCCCAAACTTAGTCTCTTGATTACTGATGAGTGGGTTTTATACCTACGAATCAGCTTCTAATTCGGACTTAAATGGGGTTAATTCTATATATATTTATGTTCATTTTTACTTGATTTGTGTTTGTTTTATGTTTAGATTGCGTTGCATAGCATTCGTGGCGTATTGGTGGCTTTGTGGCAAGACTTGGCATAAAAAGGCAAAATCAGCTCTACAGGAACTACCCCCGCTGAGGCGGGCATAAATACAAAGGATACCCCTGCCAGGGCGGGGGTACATAATTCAACTATTGTAGCACCACCCGCCGGGGCGGGCCTAGCCAGTACAAAAACCCCTGTTGGGGCGGGGATGTCGGGAAGAAAAAGGAGTTCAGAATTTGAGTTCAAGAAGGATTGGTTCGAGCTGATTGTTCAAGGACTTCCAGGAGGACTAAAAGACATATGAAGAGGCATATAAAAGGAGGAGAATTGCAAGGATTGAGTGTGAGATTCCACTAGATTTGATTAGAGTAGATTAGGACAAAACCCTATTTCTAATTAGTTTTGGAGATTTGAAGCAACTTAAAGACCATTGAAGATCAAGAGCAGGAGCTTGAGGAATATGGAGATTTGTTGATAACAGATTTATTCTTCACTCTTCACTTATTTTTGTCTTTTAATATTTATTCAATTGTGGATTCTTAGTTTTAATCCATTAATCATGAACAAAATCTGTTGTTTAAGATTACAATGGAACTTATTCCATAGTTTATTTTTAGTATGCTTCTCTATTAATTATTGTGATTATTCTTGGATTGTCTATTATAATTAGTCTTTATTACTTAATTGCCTAGCTAACAATTACCGTGATAATCTATATGAAATTATAGATTTATATCTGATCATAATAACATATGATTATGTTTTCTGCACGGCGTTGGAATTCATAATTTATGTATAGGATAGAGATATACCTATTCATCGCATGTAATCTGAAAAAGAACTTGTGTTTGAAATCCTCTTTAATTGTAATTCACATAGAGATATAGTGAATTAGTTAATTAGGGTGTTCTTCTTAATTCTATCATTTGTGGATTTAAGATGATTTGAGTATGATGCATTGAGAGATTGTCATATTTACTTACGTGTTCTTGATTAACAATTCAGAATAGTGAGCTTAATTGATGAGAAGTGTATTAATTTAAATGAAGCAATAAGTGAAGTTGTGATCTTAAATCTACATAATCTGATTTTTAATTAGCGGTAATTAGAATTAGTTTAATTAAATAATTTACTTTATAACATTAAATTGATTGTTTAAATAAAATTAGTTTGATTAAGAGTTTGTATTTGGTAATTTGTATTGATAATTCCTCGTGGGAACAATACTTACTTTTACTTTATTATTTGTTGACCACATATACTTCCGTGTTGTGCGTAACTAGATTATACCTCCATTGTCATAAGAAGAAAAGTCAAATTTGGAGGAATTCATGTCGAAGCTCATAGCAAATCAAGAGGAGAGGATGATGAGTCAAGAAATATCGAGCCATAATTTTCAGAACCAGATGGAACAACTCATCATTACTTCAAACCTTGGTCCTCAATACATGGATTCCAAAATTGAGACAAATAATTCAAGGTTGGAGGAATTGTTATCAAGTTCGTAGCATCAAATGAGGAGAGGAGGATCAATCAAGAGATATTAATTCAAAATGTTCAGAACCAGATCGATCAAATGTTCAAAGCTTTAAACAACTGTCCTCAAAAAAATTTGTGTTATGACATGGATTCCGAGATTGATGAAGTGCCCGAACTAAATATACAACTGGATGAGCCACAAGATGTTGAAAAAGAGGAGACACACGGGAATAATGAAAACAAGGTCGATGAAGAACTAACTGTGAGAACCAACGATGATGAGCCGATGTTATTTATGCCTCAAGTGCCTTCTCCACCAAAGTTCAAGGATCCTGTTAGATTTGAAAAACCTTGTTCGATTGGTAGTCATGTCGTCAGCAAAGCTCCTGGTCACGTAAGAGCGAGTACAACTTTGAAGCCATGGTGTGATGAGTGGAATGAGAAAGATGAAGAACCGGTTGTGTTAGAACCGCCTTAATACAAGAATCTATTCATAGACACAATGTAGAAAACACCTAGATGTTAGACGTTCTTGAATGTGATCTTATCTAAACAAAGCATGCTAGGTGACTTTAATGCAATGGCTATCACTCTGGGGAACTTATCAAAAGTTACATTATTTCCGATGGATGGAGGGTTCCTCAACTATCGAAGAAGAATTGGATAGCATTGGCCAGACAAAGTCAGGCTGAAAGACTGTAAATCAAGTGCTAACTGGGAGGCAACCCATGAATTTTTTTTATTTATTTGCCTTATTAGTTTATTTAGTAGATATGAATCAAATTTTCAAGCAATTAGTGCTTTTACTTTATCAAAATTTTAGGAGTTAATTTGCTTATTAAGTTATCTTATAATCCAAAGTGCTATTCTTATCCATGTCGTCTCTCTTCATTGCAGGTATTTGAGGTTCAAAGGATAGGCTAATGATTATGGAAAGGGAAGCAACTGCACATAAATTGTAATAACCCGATATTTTCTATATAAATAAATGAGAAATTTTGTATATAATTTTTTTATTATTATTTTAAAGATAGGAATATGTGCCAAGTAATGTGTATGTATATATGTGATAAATAAAATTTATTTATTACATGAATAATTTCAAATAATTTTATTTTAGAATTATTGATCATTATAAAGTATATTCTTATAATAATTAATTTTATAGTAGAAATGTTTTTATTATTTATTTTCCATGAAAATATGATTTTGTATTATTTAAATAATATATGAAATGATAATTGAAATTATTATAATTACTATTTTATTGTATGAATTTTAGTTCAGATTATTAAGTTAATTATTTTAACTTAATTAATAATGTTATATGGAATCCAAACCCTAATTTTGGATTTTGAGCAATGAATGAGAATAATAATATTATATTAAAAATGATATTATTTTTCAGTGTTATAAATATATATTGTATGTGTGTATTGAAAATAGTTAGTCAATTATGGTGTATCATGACAAACCCTAGTATTACTGTCATAAACCATAATTGAAAACTCAAAATTGGAGTTTAAGATCAGTCAAAAATTGTGTTATATGAATTATGTTGCATATTATAGAATTTCTGTTAATTAGAAAAACCCTAATTAAAATTAGAAACCCTAATTTGCTAATTAAAAACCCTAATTACTAAAATTAGAAACCCTAATTATTATTTTAGTAAATTGAATTGTTAATTTGGGAACCCTAATAATATTAAGTAACCCTAATTATTTAAAACCCTAATTTCTATTTAAAAATCCTAATTTTAATTAGTAAGTTCTAATTAAAATTTTATTACACCATGGACAAAAATACCACTAAACTTGCTAGCAAAATGACCTAATTACCTTTTTTGTCCCATTCTTGAAATAAATGCTAGCAAATCTCGCCATATCTTGGCAAATCCCCAACTCAAGATCTCCCATGTGCTTTAAGACTCAGCCATATCTGATCTATTGCCACCTTGCATCAGCCAAATTCATTGCATCAATAGATATAAGAATTGAAGAGAGAGAAAATCACAAAATAAAGCTCATTTGTTCACTTACACTTAGCCACACTTTCTCAAGCTCAAACCCACGAAATCCAAAGGTGTTTCAGTCTCCAAATCAAGCCCCACTAACTCACATAACAAATCAGTAGCCAAGGAATCAAGATTTGTTCATAGTAAGGTATGAACCCTAAATCAAATCTGATCTTGAACCCTATGTTAGATGTTAGATTTTTATGTTAGAACATGTAGTATGTGGTGTATATTGATGATCTGGGTGGGCAATCAAATGCTCGTTCTTGCTTTAAATTTAAATGTTTTTAGCTAAGTATGATCAACCCAAAGGATCAGAAAAGAACAAGGGGAAAGGAAAGCTGTTCGAATGAGTTTTATAATATTCTGTGTAATAGTTAAAGTTTATTAAGACAATGATATTTATTATCTATGATGTAATGAATGTTTAACGGTCGCGTACCTGGGAATAGACTCTGATGCATATGTAAATTAAATTTGGTATCTATATTATTGTTATTATTATTAGTATTATTCCGCTCATAGAAATGGTATCGTGAAGCACCGAGTTTAGGTTTCAAGTACCTGAATTTGGGGGCGTCACATAAATCGTGGAAATTTTTTCAGAACAGAGCATGTAGAGGAGCGCCGAGTGTTTATGCCATGACCACTGTCACCGCCATCGCCACCAGTCACACCTCACGTTTAGCTAATTACAGGGAAATCCTCTTATACTTACTGCTATATTCTTACAATGAGGACATTGTAATTGCTATGTTTGGGGGAGTTTAGTTTAGTCTTTATTACATGTTTAGTTTCATGTTTATGTTATATTATTTGTTTATTTTGCATATGTTGTCATGTTTAGTTTAGGTTCATTATATTTGCATTCATGTAGTGCAGCTGCATAAGTAGTTGCATAGTAGTGTAGTTTGAATAGCATTATATTCAGTTTCTTGTTTTTTTTATAAAAATATTCAAAAATAGAAGTTAGTTACTATGTTCATCTTGCATGATTCCAGCTGTTAGATAGTTACAGTCTATTTTGGCTAATGATGAGATTGGAATTAAGTAGACAAGTATAGTACTGATTATTAGAGCTTTGAAGTGATTTCTTGTTATGAATTGAATCTTTTTCTGTTTGAAACTGGTGTAATAAGGGTAACACAGTAAAAACAGCTTTGTTGATTGATTGAGTCTATATTGATACATAATTGGACTCTAAAGGACAATGCTAGTTTGAATGAAAGAATGACATGAATATGTAGTGATGACTAAAGTTAGACAATAACCTAAGTTTGGAGAAATTTTTTGGGGTATATAAGCTATATAATAAAATAAAATAAATAAATAAATAAAAAATTTATGAATAAACACCGTGGCTATTCTAGTTTCGTGGCCTTTGTTACTTGAGTAAGTAAGCTCGAGGGAGTGTTTTTACACCTAGCACCCTAAGGCCTTAAATGGTTTGGGAGTTATTGGTCAAAAGCTCGTTAAGGTAGCATTGAAAAGCCTAAGAGAATTAGACATTGTACAACCATGAGGATTATATATATAAAAAAAGAAAAGAATAAAACGGGAAAAAAGAGCAAAAAGCCCCCGTAATTGAAAAATAAAGCATAAGTATCCCATGTTGACCCTCGATATTGGTAATTGTTTGATTTTAGTCGGATTTAGTTCATTTGTGGATTTCTTGAGTGTACACTGTATGATGCCTTCGAAGAGACCTATTATGTGTTAAATTTAATTTTATATCAGTTAGCATTGTTGTTGAACAAAAACACACCATATTAGTGATAACAATATAAGATTTGATGATTGATTGGGAAATTACTAATTTATTTTGATATAATGTATTATCATGTTTACTTAATTTCTCTGAGGGCGGTTGAATAGAATTGTTTCTGTCATTACTGTTGGATTTATAGGCATGTAGATTAATTGCAATCCATTGCATTGCATTTTGTTTTGTTTTGTGCTCGAGGACTAGCACAGTTTTAAGTTTGGGGGAGTTTGATATGTGGATTTTATACCTACAAATCAGCTTCTAATTCGGACTTAAATGGTGTTGATTCGGTATATTTCTGTGCATTTTTACTTGTTTTGTGTTTATTTTATGTTTAGATTGCGTTGCATAGCATTCATGGCGTATTGGTGGCGTTGTGTCAAAACTTGGCATAAAAAGGAAAAATCAGCTCTGCAGGAACTACCCCTGCCGGGGCGGGCATAAATACAAAGGAAACCCCCGCCAGGGCGGGGGTACATGATTCAACGACAGTAGCACCCCCCACCGGGGCGGGCTTAGCAGTACAAAAACCCCCGTCGGGGCGTGAGTGTCGGGAAAAAAAAAGGAGTTTTCAGAATTTGAGTTCAAGAAGGATTGGTTCGAGCTGATTGTTCAAGGACTTCCAGGAGGACTAAAAGACATATAAAGAGGCATATAAAAGGAGGAGAATTGCAAGGATTGAGTGTGAGATTCCACTAGATTAGATTAGAGTAGATTATGACAAAACCCTAGTTCTTATTAGTTTTGGAGATTTGAAGCAACTTGGAGACCATTGAAGATCAAGAGCAGGAGCTTGAGGAATATGGAGATTTGCTGACAATAGATTTATTCTTCACTCTACTCTTATTTTTGTCTTTTAATGTTTATTCAATTATGGATTCTTAGTTTTAATTCATTAATCATGAACTAAATCTTTTGTTTAAGATTAAATGGAACTTATTGCATAGTTTATTTTTAGTGTGCTTCTTTATTAATTATTGTGATTATTCTTGGATTGTCTATTATGATTTGTGTTTATTGCTTAATTGCCTAGCTAACAATTACCGTGATAATCTATATGAAATCGAGAGATGAATTATAAATTTAGATCTGATCATAATAGCATGTGATTGTATTTTCTGCATGGCGTTGGAATTCATAATTTATGTCTAGGATAGAGATAAACCTATACATCGCATGTAATCTGAAAAAGAACTTGGGCTTAAAATCCTCTTTAATTGTAATTTACATAGAGATGTAGTGAATTAGTTAATAAGAGTGTTCTTCTGAATTCTATCATTTGTGGATTTAAGTTGATTTGAGTATGATGCATTGAGAGATGATCACATTTACTTATGTGTTCTTGATTAACAATTCAGAATAATGAGCTTAATTGATGAGAAGTGTATTAATTTAAATGAAGCAATAAGTGAAGTTGTTATCTTAAATCTCCATAATCTGATTTTTAATTAGTGGTAATTAGAATTAGTTTAATTAAATAATTTACTTTATAACATTAAATTGATTGTTTAAATAAAATTAGTTTGATTAAGAGTTGGTATTTGGTAATTTATATTAATAACTCCTCGTGAGAACGATACTTTACTTTCACTTTATTACTTGTTGACCACGTACTCTTGCGTTTTGTGCGTAACTAGATTTTACCCAACAATTACTCTGAACAAGCCCTAGAGAAACTGCAGGGGAACCCCCAAACCTTTTTGCTAAAGTAGGGACGAAAATTCTCTTTAAGCTCAAGTAGTAGAGATCTATTAGGAGAAGAGATGAGGAGTTTGCAGTTGACTGGTAGGAGTGTATGCGTATGGACTTTCTGTTAACTCTCAGATAAATGAAGTAATATATAATGAGTGGTCAAGTGTTTTGAGCTTTTAAAACTACATGGGTTCAGGTACGGGCGCGGGTGCGCCTGGTTTGAGTAGGGATTCGGTGCGGACGATCTGGGTGTTAATGCTTACTGATGTCTGGAGTGGGCGCGCCGTCTTTGGCTGGGATGATGGCGCGGGCGAGCCGCGCTGAGCCCAACATTGAATCTGATCTGCAACAAAGAAGGGATGAGCAACAAACTTATATGCACTTTCTAACCTACACAAATAACATTAACAAAAATGAGATATACTGATTCCCATATCAAAATTGTACTATGTAACATGTATGTATGATTGTATCCCAAAAATGCTATATATGCGATTTCTACCAAAAAGATATATGCAATAATCTCCTACTCAAAATTGGTTCCAAAATTTCCATGATTCTTAGAATTAATTAGGGGGGAAAAGAGATATGTAAACATAATTAAATAAGAGGGGGAAACATATATGTGTAACGAGAATTAAACAATAGGGAGAAATAGACATGAGCAGTTAGAATTACACAAGAGAGAGAAGTTAAAATGATGTATCTAGAATTAAATAGGAGGGAGAAGAGAGATGATGGGGTGCCTCCCATCGAGCGCTTGTTTATAGTCAATTAACTTAACTATCTCTGACATGGTCATGTTGTGGAAAGGATTGAGACGACCTTCTGTCTATCTACTTCACCTCCATAATAATGCTTCAGCCTCTGCCCATTTACTTTGAATGGTTTGTCTGGGTATTTGTCAAAAATCTTAATTGCACCATGTGGAAATACTATCTTTACTGTGAAAGGTCCCGACTACCACGATTTGAGCTTTCTAGGGAAAAGTCTAAGAGGAGAATTAAAAAACAATATTGCTTGCCTTGGCTCAAATTTTCTTTCTATGATTCTGCGATCGTGCCACCATTTCACTTTCACCTTGTATAATTTAGAATTTTCGTAGGCTTGAAATCTGAATTCATCTAACTCATTAAGTTGGAGAAGGCGTTTCTCCCCTGCAGCCTTCAAGTCGAAGTTCAGCTTTTTAATAGCCCATAGGCCTTATGCTCAAGTTCCATGGGAAGGTGACAATCCTTCCCATACACTAGCTGATACGGCGACATACCCAATGGTGTTTTGTAAGCAGTCCTATATGCCCAAACTGCATCATCCAGCTTCAGAGACCAATCCTTTCTCGTGGGATTCACAATCTTTTCTAATATTCGTTTGACCTCACGATTGGACACTTCTGCTTGGCCATTCGTTTAGGGATGGTAAGCTGTACCTACACAATGATTCACCCTATACTTGGCCAAGAGTGCAGTAAACTGACGATTGTAGAAATGGGTACTGTGACGCCCCCAAAACATGTATACATCACCCATCTTGGGTCGTCAGATACATGGTACAAAATTTAAATACAAACTTAATTACACAACTGTCGTGTACAATACGACAAAACATAGCTGAGAGTTTAAAAAAGAATATTTCCTTCTAGACAATATCCACTCTCAATGGAGTCCTCATTACAATTATTATCACACTATTTCACATAATAGTTAGGACTACTAAAGTCACTTATCCTGGACCCTCACTCCATTTCCCGACTCATCCCAGCTATATTCTCATTTCCTGAAGAGAACAATGAAAGAAAAGGGTGAGTTCAACTAGCCCAGTAAAAAATATTATGACTAAGATAATGCAGAATAAATTATCCTTAGCCTTCAACAGTATAACAACTAATAGAATACAATAGACAACAAGTTTTAGAACAACAACTGCAGCGAAAATAAGCAATCCATTAGAAGAGTCAAGTACAGCATAAAATCTACTATCTTCTATGATTAAAAAGTTTTTCATCAACTTTATCGCTGAGACTCAGCTTAATAAATAAAATCAAATCATCCCTACACCACGGCCAAGGATATTCATGTAATCATCAATGGTCATTATTATACCAAATAATCCCTGGTCATAATCATACCAACAACTGTCCATCAATGAACTACAGGCCAATGAGGACTTTCACCACATCATTCGTCACATTACAGTTATGATTATACCGAATAATCCCTGGTCATAATCATACCAAGTCCATCTATGCACGTAAGCCAAAGATGACTTTAATCACAATATAAGCATGATGATGATGACAATGACATAATAATTCAATAAAACAAGTTCAAGGATAAATTTTAAAGATTTATAATTTAATTTATCCAGAAATCAATAACGTCCAAATTATCAACATGATACTTCTTTGTAGAGTAAAATTCAAGAATAATATTCATGTACCAAAAATAATTTGGACAGAAAAGAAATATATTTTTTGGGTGAATAGTACCCCGTGAATAGTACCCCAACACGAAAAGTATCCCGAATACCCGAGTGAATGATACTAGAGTGAATAGTAATCAGGTGAATAGTAACTCGTGAATAGTACTCCGGCACGAAAAGTATCCCGAATATCCGAGTGAATAATATTAGAGTGAATAGTAACTGGGTGAATAGTAACCCGTGAGTAGTAACTCGTAAAAAAAATACCAAAGAAAATGATATTCCATGACGAGTACAAAAGAAATGATATCTCAGACGAGTATAATAGAATATACGAAAATGCAAATGGATTTTCACCCGCCATGCGGTAATCCACGTAGACAGATCATTTCCAAAATTTAATAAGGAATGAATATGCAGGATCTTTCACCATGCATGCGGTAGTCCACACAGACAGGTTATTCCAACAGAATAATAAAGAATAAAATAATAAAAGAATTCACCAGGCATGCGATAGACCGCACAGACATGTTATTCCAATAGAATAATAAAGAATGGAACCAGGTCATGCGTAATCCGCACAGACAGGATATTCCAACAGAATAATAAAGAATGGAACCAGGTCATGCGTAATTCGCACAGATAGGATATTGCAACAGAATAATAAAGAACAAAACTAGGTCACGCGTAATCCGCATAGACAGGATATTCCAACAGAATAATAAAGAATGGAATAACAACCGAATTCACCAGGCATGCGATAGACCGCACAGACAGGTTATTCCAATAGAATAATAAAGAATGGAATAACATAAGAATTTCACCATGTATGCGGTACTTCGCATAGACAGGTTATTCCAACATAATAATAAAGAATGGAATAAAAATCTTTACGAGTATTGAAAGAAAATAAATCTCTTCATGAATACGAAAGAATAATACCCCATACCTTAGAAGAAAACTAGATAATGGAATAGTGACGTAGCAGACTTCTCTTCTTCTTTCTTTCTATAATTTCTCTCTATACTAATTGCTCTATAACTTTAGTGAATTGGTGAGAAATGAAGGAAGAATGGCCTTCTATTTATAGGAAAATATAATTTCGATAATTGCACATTTTAGGGCTCGAAATATTACAGTATAATACCTTCCTCTTTTCCTTCATATTTAATTTAGTCATCCAAGTATTATAAAACTTGCACCACCTCCCCTAATAGTAAACCATGTGAATCAATAGTAAATCATGTGACTCAATAGTTCTAAACATGTGAAAAAAAATACAGTATAATACCTTCAACTATTCCTCCATTTTTAACTTAGTCATGCAAGTATTATCAATCTTGCACCAACTCCCCTAATAGTAAATGAATGTGAATTAATAGTACACACATGTGAACAAATAGTTATAATCATATAAATTAATAGCAATTAATTACTTATTTATCCCGTTAATTACCTGATTTGTCAATATAACCTCCAGACATCAATTATTATCGAAATAAATGTCAATTTTTACTAACACTAATAATTCCAACATAATGTAACTATCAATTTCATCTTTAATCAACACGAACTTATTCATTATTAATATTATAATTCACAATATTTAACAACCAGGTCGTTCCCAGGAAAGAGGGGGCTTTTCGATAAGGATTTCTCCTTATTGGCGCGCAATTAGGTGACCAAACCTCTCCTTGACAGAACTTCTAGACATTGTCAATATTGAAAATAATAATATGAATAACTTTACCGTATCAATTATTGATTTAATAATATAACATATTATACAGATGATACTGTGACAATAATTGAATTAATAATATGAGAGATATGATGCAACAATTAATGTAGCAATAATTGAGTATAACTGAGTGACTTCTTACGTAAGCATCAATAATCAATACCATGTGCTACTATACAACCACGCGTATTACTGTACTTTTACTACCGGGTAGTTCAACAGTTTTAACGGTAACACTTTTGCCGTTATTTTTATAAAAAGATAATTCTGTCGTTTTCTTACTACGACAATACTTCTGTTGTGGGGTCCACTAATGATTATGCCGTCATACGAATATTCCCCGACAAAAAGAATATTATATAACCACTTGCGTACTTTACAAAATTTATAAATATTACCCACAACTATAACATTATATCAAATCCACATCATAATATTCAAAAAAATATTTCGAAAAATTTAAATCTTTATTTATAAAATTTGGGGTCTCACAATCTCCCCTCTTTATGAAATTTCACCCTCAAAATTTACGTACGTACCTGGTATGCTGAAGAGGTGAGGATACCTTGACTTCATTTCAGATTCTAACTCTTGAGGTATAACCTTTGAGTGTCGAATATGATCCTTCTTATTACAGATTTTAACACGTATCTCCTCATACGTTAAATTTTCTGCTTTCTCGTCTAGTTCTAATTTAATAATGTGGTTTAGGTCATCCACATATTTACGTAACATTGATACGTGAAAAACGTTATGAACACGCGACATACTTGGCATTAAAACGAGTCTATAGGTCACAGTTCCTACTCAATTGAGGATTTCAAATGGGCTAATAAAATCGAGGGTTGAGATTTCCTCTCTTCGTCGATTCTAGCTTCTATAACGCCCTCTTGAACCTTCTTCTTCACATTCATCAGCTCCGGGTGTGTAGCTTGAGCGGTTTTAACTTCATCAGTTAACGTTGATTCTACTCGTATTATTTGACATCATCATGTGGGTCCTTAGAGTCTTTAACTCTATCTTCATCATTTATAAGTTATACGAAATGGGTTTTTGTGTTAACAACATTGAACTTATAAACGCATACGATCTTCTACTCAACGCGTCAGCTACCACATTTTTTTCCCACGATGGTATTGAATGGTACGATCGTAATCTTCAACAGCTCGAGCCAACGTCTTTGGCGCATTATACGTTCATTTTAGGTAAAGAAATATTTAAGGGTTTTAGAAACGGGTTCAATACAAAATTTGATTTCACGCTCTGGGGGTAGGCCAGGAAGTCTTCAGAGAATACGTCAGGAAATTTATTAACGATAAAAAAAATTGTGACTCTCATCCAAGACTTAGATAGCACGTCACATTGATATCTATTAACTTGGCATCGTTATTCATGACGTCCCCTACAGATATTCTGGCTTCGGTGTATTCCAAGACTTGGAAGTCTACAGCGAAAGGCTCGGGGCTCTTTACTTATGGCTTGATATGATAGTGATTGACTTTAGTAGTTTGGTAGCTTGAATTCGCATAATAGGTTGGTTAGGAATATGAAAGCTAACAACCTTACGAAAAGCTTGATGAGTAGTTAACGAATCGATTCCTAAAATCAGATCAAAGGCAAGTATTTTCAAAGGGATAAGATTGACAGGTAACGTGAAAGTGTCGATTTGAATCAAACAAGATTTATAAACAGTGGAGGTGACGAAGGTTTCTCCTAACGGAGTTTCAACTAATAAGTCAAAGTCTAACTTCTCTGGGGTTAAATTTAAACATTGAGCGCAAGCAAGAAAGATAAAAGAATGGGTAGAACCGGTATCTAATAAGGTATAGACTTCGCAAGAATTTATAATTAACTAACCCGTGCTAACTTTGTTTGGGCTACTCGCATTTTGAGAAGTCACGAAAAATGTTCTCCTTGAAACCACCGACTTTATTTTGTCCGTATCCGCCTTTGGTGCCACTATCCCAGCTGAACTTGATTTTGCTACAGGGCAAAATCGAGGTATGTGACCATCTTTTTCACAACTAAAACATACCTTGAAAGGCTGTGAACAGTTTGAACTTATGTGTCCCTCCTCTCCGCATCTATAGCATCTAACTGGCGATCGTTCTCCTCCCTTAGAATTTGTTGTTGTTGCTTCCGATCATCGTTAAATATTCTTTTCTTGAATTTTCCACTTCTATTATCTTGGCCATGATTACCATCGAAGAGGTTACCATTCTTGGCATGATAATTTCTCCCACGATGGTTATCATTGTTCCGATGGTCGTTGCCACCGGTACGATTATTATCGTATTGTTAGTCGTTGCCTTTTGGTTGTTCTGACTCATTATCGCGTTCCAATAACTGAGCCCTATTCACAACATCTGAATATAAACAAAGTTTGTAAGAAATGAGGTATTGACGTATATCGGGTTTCAAATATCTTAGAAACATTCACGTCATTCGCTCTATTGTTAAAATTTTTAGCTGCCATTTTCAAACACTGCTATAAAACAAGGGTTAATTGACAGATCACATATTATCCCTATACTCTGACCGACCAATCAAACAAACTTAGGTAGGTCATACTAGCGAAGGAATTCCCCGTCTCTCCCCTCCTAGTTCTTGTCTCACATCTCAACTAGGGATCATATCCCTAAGCTTTGATACCAACTGTGAAGCCCCCAAAACAGGTATACATCACCCATCTTAGGTCATCAGATATATGGTATAAAATTCAAATACAAACTTAATTATACAACTGTCGTGTACAATACGACAAAACATAGTTGAGAGTTTAAACAAGAATATTGCCTTCTAGACAATATCCACTCTTAATGGAGTCCTCATTACAATTATTATCACACTATTTCAAAGAATAGTGAGGACTACTAAAGCCACTTATCCTGGACCATCACTCCATTTCCCGACTCGTCTCAACTATATTCTCATTTCCTGAAGAGAACAATGAAAGAAAAAGATGAGCTCAACTAGCCCAGTAAGAAATATTATGACTAAGATAATGCAGAATAAATTATCCTTAGCCTTCAACAGTATAACAACTGATAGAATACAATAGACAACAAGTTTTAGATCAACAACTGCAGCGGAAATAAGCAATCCATTAAAAAAGTCAAGTAGAGCATAAAAACTACTATCTTCTATGATTTAAAAAGTGTTTCATCAACTTTATCGCTGAGACTCAGCTTAATAAATAAAATCAAATCATCCCTGCACCACGACCAATGATATTCATGTAATCATCAATGGTCATGATTATACGGAATAATCCCTGGTCATAATCATACCAACAACTGTCCATTAATGAACTACAGGCCAATGAGGACTGTAAGACCCCAACTTATTATAAATGAAATTAAATTTCCTCTATTTATTATTTTGAAATATTAAGGGTTGATTTGATTAATGTGGTTAGTTATGGGTAAAATGCACAAATATTTCAAATAAGCAAGTGGTTATAAAATATTCATTTTTATCGGAGAATATTCGTCTGGTCATGAAATATTCTTACTGTCAGGGAATATTCGTACGACAACGCAGCCTTGTGTGGGCCCTATAACGGAAAGCGATTGGATGAAAAAAATGAAAAATATAAGTTATTTATAAATAACGGCGTAGTTGTTACTGTTAATACTGTTGAAATACTCGTTGGTTAAAACACAGTAGCACACTGTATTGCACCAATTATTGATTCTTACGTAAGAAGGCACTACTCAATAATTATTACAGTAATTACTGTTCAATATTTTATTGTATTGATTCAATAATTGCTACGTTAATATTTTATATTATTATTGTTTCAATAATTGTCATTGCACAGTATTTTCCTTTATCGAATCAATAATTCATATTATTTGAATAATATTATTAGATAGCATTATTGGCAATGTCTAGAAAGTTCTGTCTAAGGAGATGTTTGGTCACGTAATTGCGCGCCAGTAAGGAAAAATCATTATTGGAAAGCCCCCTCTTTCTTGGGAACGGCCTGGTTGTCGATATTGTGATTCTGTAATATTATTTGTAAATAATTAATTATTAATTTATATGATAAGAAAAATATTCATTTTATGTGGATATAGATGGAGAAAATTTTTAATGTGATAATTGTTAAAAAATTGATATTTTATCTTTTCTGATAAAATAATTCATTTAAATATATTATTATATTTTAAATAATAGAGATATTTTTACAATGAATGTGGGATATATGAATATATGAGGAGGAAGAGTATTTTTATTGCAAAAGTTGTTTAAAACATGTTAAACATGTCTGTGGGCCCATTTCTTGACTAAAATTTGATTATAGCCTGTAAAATCGCCTTGTGAATTTCGGTCAATTTCTGTTTGGAATATGGAAAAACTTAAACTTACAAATTTGTGGAGAATGGAATTTCCTATGGAAAAGACATGAGGTTTGAATTTTTCTGATAAAAAGGCTATTTATTATGAATGATTGAAGTTTCAAAGTTCAAGAATAATTGATTTTTGGAAGTTTTTAAATATTTTTTTAATAAAAACATTTTTTGCAAGTGGGTGGGCCTTAATTGCAGTTAAACATGCTGAATTTGATGATTCAAAGGTTGGCGTAGAAAACTTAATTTATATATTAATATTTTATTAAATTTTTTGCTTTGGTGTTCTAAGCATTTTCCTATAGGGTGCTTAGGTTAGAATTGAAAATCACACCAGAAACTGAAGTTTTCTCTCTCTTTCTCTCTCTATATTATCGAGCGTATTCTTGTGAGTATATTGATACTTTGAGTGTTACTATACGGTGCAAGTTCCCTTCAGTACTATATCCAGTATTCCGGTCAGAAGTACTGTCTTTTCGAGGTAAGGGATGTTAATTTTTTAAAATGATATTATTTCTTCTAATATCATTATGCCGGATTATTGGTAAGAGTTTTCTTGTGAAATTCTTGTCTTTTAGTGTCGGGGCTACTATTAACGTATACGGCACTATTCATGTATACAACACTATTCACGAATACGACACTATTCACAAAAAAATTAATTTTTTGTTTTTTATCCAAAATATCGATTATGGATACTAGCTTTGATTGTATCCATATTTTGATCATTCTTGAATTTTACTTCACTATTGTTATTTATGAAGTATTTTTGAACTTGAACTGTCTAAAGTACGAATCCTTAATATTTATTCTTTTATTTCACTGGATTCATTTTTTTTAAAATATTTTTCATCATCCTCAGTCCTAAACGATGATATTACTGAATATCTTTGGCCTGTAGTGCAAAGATGAATGAATTTTTGATGAATATCTTTGGCCTGTAGTGCAAAGATGTACAGGTGTTGAGATGAACATGACCGACTGATGAATATATTTGGCCTGTAGTGCAAAGATGAATATTTGATTCAAGATGAATATTGATTGATGTTACAGGGATAAAATATTGATGATGGACTTTTAAATTCATAGATCATAGTAGATCTCATTCTCTACGTAACTCATCTATGAATTATTATTTCCGCTGTGAATATTGATCTGAAACTTGTTGCCTACTGTATTTTATCAGATTTTTCCCTGTTGAAGACTAACGATAATTTGTTCTATATTATCTTAGTCATAATATTCTTTACTGGGCTAGTTGAGTTGACCCTTTTCCTTTTTGTTCCATTTTTCTTCTCAGGAGGCGAGAATGTAGCGAGTTTTGGTCGGGGTGTGGAATGATGGTTCTAGAAAGTTGTTTAGTAGTCCTCACCATTTTTGTAAAATAATGTACCAATAATTATAATGAGGACTTATATGGGTGTGAATATTGTCTAGATGACAATATTTGTATTTAAACTCACAGTTTATATGTTGTATTAATAAAGTTGTAGTTGTTTCTGTACCATGTTATTGACGACTAAAAATGGGTGATGTATACCTATTTTGGGGGCGTCACAGTTGGTATCAGAGCTTAGGGATATGATCTCTGGCGGAGATCAGGGAATAGAACTAGGAGGGGAGAGACGAGTAAAACCTTCGCTAGTGTGTCTTACCTAAGCTTATTTGTTGGTTGGTTAGTATATAAGGATATTATGTGATATGTTGATTTTCTTAATTAACCTATGTTTTACGGCAGTATTTGAGAATGTTGATTGAGAATGTTAATAGTGGAGTAAATGAGACCGTGGAGACACCTTTACTCACCAACGAGGAGAACGTGCAACAGGCTGGCAATGTTCCTCCTGTGAACAACACCACTGAGCAGATGATGAACGACGGGATGTTTAGAAGCTTTTTGCAGTTCATGCAAAATCAGACGAGGGAGACTCGTGAACAAAATACAGGTGAAAATGATAACAACGCACGGTTTGTCACAGCCAAGCAGTTCAAAGAGTTGGGACCGCCAGAATTCTGGGGAAAGCTGGATCTGATTAAGGCAGAAATGTGGGTCAAACAAATTACCAAGATATTCGATGTCATGGGATGCACGGAGGAACAGAAAGTTCCATTCGCCACCTTTATTTTCCGTAATGAGGCAGATTACTGGTGGAAATCTGTGAAGCGTACCCATCCAGCCGCACTCAGTATGTCTTGGGAGACGTTTCAAAAACTGTTCAATGACAAGTACTTTCCTGAAAGTATTCGTCATATGAAGGAAGCGGAGTTTATTAGATTGGAACAAAACAACATGACGGTGTCCCAGTACGAGGAGAAGTTTACAGAGTTATCTAGGTTTGCACCTCATTTGGTGGAGAATGAGGAACGTATGACGCGGATATTTCTGAGAGGTTTGAAACCTGACATACGTCAATATCTCATTTCTCATAAATTTTCTCGCTATTCAGATGTTGTCAACAGGGCTCAATTATTAGAGCGAGATAACAAGTACGTTCAACCGAGGGACCATAACCAGGATCAAACCGGAGATAGCAGTCATTAAAACAACGATAACTAGCGGAGAAAGAAAAATACGAAAAAAAATGGTAACCACTCTGGTGGTAATCATGGCCATGAAAATAGAAGAAGCGAGTAGGGGGGAGATTATAAAAAGATGAGATTCAACAATGACGATGCGAAGACGTCAGCACCAGCAGCAACTGGTTCTAATGGAGGAGAGCGACCACCAGTCGTATGCTATAAATGCGGGAAAGAGGGACATATCAGCCCAAACTGCCTACAACAGTTCATGGTATGCTATAATTGTGGAAAAAAGGACATATCGCTCGAGATTGTACGGTAGCGAAACCAAGTCCAGCGGGTATGGTGACTCAAAAGGCTATCCCAGAAAAGTCAAAGTCAACATTTCCTGGAAGAGCGTTTGTCGTGACTGGTCAAAATACGAGGAACCCAAACGAGGTGATCACGGGTAAGCTAATCATAAATTCTTGCGAAGTTTATACCTTACTAGATACCGGTGCTACCCATTCATTTATCTCTCCTGCTTGTGCTCAACGTTTAAACTTAACTTCGGAGAAATTAGACTTTGATTTATCTGTAGTGACTCTGTTAGGAGAAACTTTCATCACATCCACTGTTTATAAATCTAGTTTAATCTAAGTTGGCACCATCACATTACTTGTTGACCTTATCTCTTTAAAGATACTTGCTTTTGATGTGATTTTAGGGATAGATTAGTTAACTACTCATCATGCCAAAATTGATTATTTTTGTAAGGTTGTTAGTTTTTATATTCCTAACCAACCTGTTGTACGAATTCAAGCAACTAAACCACTAAAATCAATCACTGTCATATCAAGTCATAAAGCTATTCATTTATTAAAAAACGGATATCAAGCTTTCTTAGCCCATGTTATGGATTTGAATAAAGACTCGTCGGATTTGAATAATATTCCCGTTGTTAGTAAATTTCCTGACGTATTTCCTGAAGAACTTTCCGGTCTACCCCCAGAACGTGAAGTTGAATTCTTTATTGATTGATGTTACATGGTTAAAATATTGATGATAGACTTTTAAATTTACAGATTATAGTAGATCTCATTCTCTACGTAACTCATCTATGAATTATTATTTTCGCTGCGAATATTGATCTGAAACTTGTTATCTATTGTATTTTATCAGATTTTTCCTTGTTGAAGACTAACGATAATTTGTTCTATATTATCTTAGTCATAATATTCTTTACTGGGCTAGTTGAGCTCACCCTTTTCCTTTTTATTCCATTTTTCTTCTCAGGAGGCGAGAATGTAGCGAGTTCTAGTCGGGGTATGGAATGATGGTTCTAGAAAGTTGTTTAGTAGTCCTCACCATTTTTGTAAAATAATGTACCAATAATTGTAATGAGGACTTATTTGGGTGTGAATATTGTCTAAATGGCAATATTTGTATTTAAACTCACAGTTTATATGTTGTATTAATAAAGTTGTAGTTGTTTCTGTACCATGTTATTTAAGACTCAAAATGGGTGATGTATACCTATTTTGGGGGCGTCACAAGGACTTTCACCACATCATTAATCACATTATGGTCATGAGTATACCGAATAATCCCTGGTCATAATCATACCAAGTCCATCTATGCACGTAAGTCAAAGATGACTTTAATCACAATATAAGCATGATGATGATGACAATAACTTAATAATTCAATAAAACAAGTTCAAGGATAAATTTTAAAGATTTATAATTTAATTTTTCCAGAAATGAATAACGTCCAAATTGTCAACATGATACTGCTTTGTAGAGTAAATTTCAAGAATAATATTCATGTACCAAAAATAATTTGGACATAAAAGAAATATATTTTTCTGGTGAATAGTACCCCGTGAATAGTACTTTGGGAATAGTACCCCGACACGATAAGTGTTCTGAATATCCGAGTGAATGATACTAGAGTGAATAGTAATTGGGTGAATATTTTTGGCTTACGTGCAAAGATGGACGGTTGATTCTTGGTTTTATAGTTGTATATCTTTGACTTACGTGCAAAGATGGACAAGTGTATGACATGATCATAACCACTGATGATAATAACGAATATCCTTGGCCCGTAGTGCATGAATATTTCGATGATGTGATTGGCAGGATCATGACCATTAGTTAACAATTGAATGTATTTGGCCGTAGTGCACTAACAGATAATTGATTGGTATGATCATGACCATTGGTTTTATAGTTGAATATCTTTGGCCCGTAGTGCAAAGATAGACAACTGATTGGTATGATCATTGTTATTACATTTGAATATCTTTAGAATTTGGGGTAAGGATTTTGAGAAAACATTCTATTAAGCCTTTGTGGCAAGGAGGAACTGTTAATTCACGTTATTATAAACATGAATTGTGAATTTAACTAAAATCTTTGGTGGTTCAGGTGAAGACAGGTGATGAAAGTTCTCTTTATCTTGGGTTTAATAAAGAGCTGTTAATGGGTATTACAGGGATAAAATTGATGATAAACTTTTAAATCATAGAAGGTAGTAGATATCATGCTCTACTTAACTCTTCGAATGGATTGCTTATTCCGCTGCAGTTGTTGATCTAAAACTTCTTGTCTATTTTATTCTATCAGTTGTTATACTGTTGAAGGCTAAGAATAATTTATTCTGCATTATCTTAGTAATAATATTTCTTACAGGGCTAGCTGAGCTCACCCCTTTGCTTTCTTTTACTCTTCAGGAAATGAGAATATAGTTAGGACTAGTTGGGGAATGGAGTGACGGTCCGAGATGGTTGTTTTAGCAATCCTGACTACTTAGTGTGATAATAAGTGTAATGAGGATTCAATTTGAGTTTGTATACAGTCTATGAGATAATATTCATGTAAAAACTCAGCTATGTTTTGTCGTATTTTACAAGACTGTTGTATAATTAAGTTATATTTGAATTTATGTACTATCTATTTGGAAACTCAAGATGGGTGATGTATACCTATTTTGGGGGTGTCACAGTTGGTATCAAAGCTTAAGGATATGATCTCTGGTTAAGATGTGAGGATAGAACTAGGAGGGGAGAGACGGGTAATTCCTTCGCTAGTATGACCTACCTAAGTTTATTTGTTATTTTATTGGTCGATCAGAATATAGAGATAATATGTGGCATGTTAATTAATCCTTATTTTAAAACTATATTCTAAAATAATATCTGAAATACAGGAGATGAGGAATAGGAAAATCATGATAGAGAGGAAATAACCAGGAAGGTACAATCCAAAAAGAAAGCAAGGTATTTGCATCTCATCGAACTACCAGGTATGTAAATTTTGAGGGCAAAATTTCATAAGGAGGGGAGATCGTGAGATCCCAAATTTTATGAAATAAAAGTATTCTATTTTTCTATTTTAGTAAATAGTTAAATTGATAAAAGGTTAAAGTTAAGGGTGATATGTGAAAATTTTTCAAAGTATGTAAGTTGTCATAAAATAATCGACGGTAAAAGTACAGTAATACGCGTAATTGCATAGTAGCACACGGTATTGATTATTGATGCTTACGTGAGAAGTCACTTAGTTATACTCAATTATTACTACAGTAATTGCTATATCATATCTCTCATATTATTGATTCAATTATTGTCACAGTATCATCTGCATAATATTTTATATTATTAAATCAATAATTGAGACGAAAAAGTTATTTATATTATTATTTGCAATATTGACGATGTCTAGAAGTTCTGTCAAGGAGAGGTTTGGTCACCTAATTGCGCGCCAATAAGGAGAAATCCTTAACGGAAATCCCCTTCTTTCCTGGCAATGACCTGGTTGTTAAATATTGTGAGTTATAATATTAATGATGAATAAGTTCGTGTTGATTAAAGATAAAATTGATAGTTCCATTGTGTTGGGATTATTAGTGTTAGTGAAAATTGACATTTATTTCGATAATAATTGATGTCTGGAAGTTATATTGACCAATCGGTTAATTAATCAGATAAATGAGCAATTAATTGCTATTAATTCACATGCTTATAACTATGTGTTCACATGTGTGTACTATTGATTCACATATATGTACTATTTGGGGAGGTGGTGCAAGATTGATAATACTTGCATGACTAAATTAAAAATGTAGGTATAGATGAATATACTATATTGTAATTATTTTTTTCACATGATTGAACTATTGATTCACATGATTGTATTATTGATTCAGATGATGTACTATTAAGGGAGGTGGTGCAAGTTTGATAATTCTTGCAGGACTAAATTAAAAATGAAGGAAAAGATGAATGTATTATACTGTAATATTTTGAGCCCCAAAACGTGTAATTATCGAAACTATATTTTCCTATAAATAGAAACTCATTCTTCCTTCATTCTCACCAAGTCACTAAGACTCACAAGAGCAATTATAGAGAGATAAGCTATATAACGAGAAGCTATAGAGAGATAGAAGAAGAGTAGTCTGCTACTTCACTACTCCAATATCCAGTCTTCTTCTGAGGTAAGGAGTATTATTTATTTCATATTATGAAGAGATGTTATTTTTCGTATTCATATGAATATTATATTCGTTTAATATTCGTAAGGAATATCATCTTCGTTGAATATTCGTAGGAATATTATTTTCGTTCAACAGTCGTAAGGGGTATTATTTCTTTGTAAATGATATATTTTCTTTCAATATCATTATGCCGGAATATTAATACGAATTTTATTATGGAATTTCTACTTTTTGTGTCGGGTTTACTATTCACTCTAGTATTATTCACTCGGGTATTCGAGGCACTTTTCGTGCTAGAGTACTATTCATGAATTACTATTCACCCAGTTACTATTCACTCTAGTATTATTCACTCGGGTATTCGGGGCACTTTTCGTGCTGGAGTACTATTCACATGTTACTATTCACAGATTACTATTCACCTATTTACTATTCACTCTAGTATTATTCACTTGGGTATTCGGGGCACTTTTCGTGCCAGAGTATTATTCACGAGTTACTATTCACCCGGTTACTATTCACTCTAGTATTATTCACTCGGGTATTTGGGACACTTTTCTTGTTGGGGTACTATTCACGAGGTACTATTCCTGAAGTAATATTCATAAGGTACTATTCACGGGGTACTATTCACCCAAAAAATATATTTCTTTTCTGTCCAAATTATTTTTGGTACATGAATATTATTCTTGAATTTTACTCCACAAAGCAGTATCATGTTGACAAATTAGATATTTTTAAACTCTGGATAAGTTTAAAGTCTGTAATATTTATCCTTG
Source organism: Panax japonicus (assembly GCA_020205505.1). Taxonomy (NCBI): domain Eukaryota; kingdom Viridiplantae; phylum Streptophyta; class Magnoliopsida; order Apiales; family Araliaceae; genus Panax; species Panax japonicus. The sequence goes on along the minus strand of CM035112.1, from coordinate 22,889,755 downwards.
ATTTCGTTTGATTAATACTTATATCATTGTCATTATCCTCATGCTTATATTGTGATGAAAGTCATCTTTGGCTAATGTGCAAAGATGGACTGTTGATTATTGGTTTTACAGTTGTATATCTTTGGCTTACGTGCATAGATGGACAGTTGATTATTCATTTTACAGTTGTATATTTTTGGCTTACGTGCAAAGATGGAATGTTGATTATTGGTTTTATAGCTGTATATCTTTGGCTTAGGTGCAAAGATGGAGAAGTGCATGACATGATCATAACCAATGGTGATAATAACGAATATCCTTGGCCCGTAGTGCATGAATATTTTGATGATGTGATTGGCAAGATCATGACCATTAGTCAACAATTGAATGTCTTTAGCCGTAGTGCACTGACAGACAATTGATTGGTATGATCATAACCATTGGTTTTATAGTTGAATATCTTTGGCTCGTAGTGCAAAGATAGACAACTGATTGGTATGATCATTGTTATTATATTTGAATATCTTTAGCATTTGGGGTAAGGATTTTGAGAAAACATTCTATTAAGCCTTTGTGGCAAGGAGGAACTGTTGATTCGCATTATTATAAACATGAATTATGAATTTAACTAAAATCTTTGGTGGTTCAGGTGAAGACAGGTGATGAAAGTTCTCTTTATCTTGGGTATAATAAAGAGCTGTTAATGGGTATTACGGGGATAAAATTGATGATAAACTTTTAAATCATAGAAGGTAGTAGATATCATGCTCTACTTGACTCTTCGAATGGATTTCTTATTCCGCTGCAGTTGTTGATCTAAAACTTTTTGTCTATTGTATTCTATCAGTTGTTATACTGTTGAAGGCTAAGGATAATTTATTCTGCATTATCTTATTAATAATATTTCTTACAGGGCTAGCTGAGCTCACCCTTTTACTTTTTTTTACTCTTCAGGAAATGAGAATATAGTTGGGACTAGTTGGGGAATGGAGTGACGGTCCGAGATGGTTGTTTAAGCAGTCCTGACTACTTAGTGTGATAATAAGTGTAATGAGGATTGAATTTGAGTTTGTATACTGTCTATGAGACAATATTCATGTAAAAACTCAGCTATGTTTTGTCGTATTTTACAAGACTATTGTATAATTAAGTTGAATTTGAATTTATGTACTTCTATTTGGCAACTCAAGATGGGTGATGTATACCTATTTTGGGGGTGTCACAGTTGGTATCAAAGCTTAGGGATATGATCCCTGGTTAAGATGTGAGGATAGAACTAGGAGTGGAGAGACGGGTAATTCCTTCGCTAGTATGACCTACCTAAGTTTATTTGTTATTTCATTGGTCGATCAGAATATAGAGATAATATGTGGCATATTAATTATCCCTTATTTTGAAACTATATTCTAAAATGATATCTGAAATACAGGAGTTGAGGAATGGGAAAATCTTGATAGAGATGAAATAACCGGGAAGGTACAATCCGAAAAGAAAGCAAGGTATTTGCATCTCTTCGAACTACCAGGTACGTAAATTTTGAGGGCAAAATTTCATAAGGAAGGGAGATTGTGAGATCCCAAATTTTATGAAATAAAACTATTCAATTTTTCTATTTTAGTAAATGGTTAAATTGATAAAAGTTTAAAGTTAAGGGTGATATGTTAAAAATTTTCAAAGTATGTAAGTTGTCATAAAATAATCGACGGTAAAAGTACAGTAATACGCGTAGTTGCATAGTAGCACACGGTATTGATTATTGATGCTTACGTGAGAAGTCACTTAGTTATACTCAATTATTGCTACAGTAATTGCTGTATCATATCTTTCATATTATTGATTCAATTATTGTCACAATATCATCTGCATAATATTTTATATTATTAAATCAATAATTGAGACGACAAAGTTATTCATATTATTATTTGCAATATTGACGATGTCTAGAAGTTCTGTCAAGGAGAGGTTTGGTCATCTAATTGCGCGCCAATAAGGAGAAATCCTTATCGGAAAGCCCCTTCTTTCCTGGGAACGACCTGGTTGTTAAATATTGTGAGTTATAATATTAATGATGAATAAGTTCGTGTTGATTAAAGATGAAATTGATAGTTCCATTGTGTTGAGATTATTAGTGTTAGTGAAAATTGACATTTATTTCGATAATAATTGATGTCTGGAAGTTATATTGACCAATTGGGTAATTAATCAGATAAATGAGCAAATAATTGCTATTAATTCACATGCTTATAACTATGTGTTCACATGTGTGTACTATTAATGCACATGTATGTACTATTTAGGGAGGTGGTGCAAGATTGATAATACTTGCATGACAAAATTAAAAATGTAGGTATAGATGAAGGTACTATACTGTAATTATTTTTTTCACATGATTGAACTATTGATTCACATGATTGTACTATTGATTCACATGATGTACTATTAGGGGAGGTGGTGCAAGTTTGATAATACTTGCAGGACTAAATTAAAAATGAAGGAAAAGATGAAGGTATTATACTGTAATATTTTGAGCCCCAAAACGTGTAATTATCGAAAATATATTTTCCTATAAATAGAAGCTCATTCTTCCTTCATTCTCACCAATTCACTAATACTCACAAGAACAATTATAGAGAGATAAGCTATATAGAGAGAAGCTATAGAGAGATAGAAGAAGGGTAATCTACTACTTCACTACTCCAGTATCCAGTCTTCTTCTGAGGTAAGGGGTATTATTTATTTCATATTCTGAAGAGAAGTTATTTTTTGTATTCGTATGAATATTATATTCGTTCAATATTCGTAAGGAATATCATCTTCGTTCAATATTCGTAGGAATATTATTTTCGTTCAACAGTCGTAAGGGGTATTATTTCTTTGTAAATGATATATTTTCTTTCAATATCATTATGCCGGAATATTGCTACGAATTTTATTGTGAAATTTCTATCTTTTGTGTCGGGTTAACTATTCACTCTAGTATTATTCACTTAGGTATTCGAGGCACTTTTCATGCCAGAGTACTATTCATGAATTACTATTCACCTAGTTACTATTCACTCTAGTATTATTCACTGGGGTATTCAGAGCACTTTTCGTGCTAGAATACTATTCACAAGTTACTATTCACGGATTACTATTCACCCAATTACTATTCGCTCTAGTATTATTCACTTGGGTATTCGGGGCACTTTTCGTGCCAGAGTATTATTCACGGGTATTCACCCTGTTACTATTCACTTTAGTATTATTCATTCGGGTATTTGGGACACTTTTTATGCTGGGGTACTATTCACGAGGTACTATTCCCGAAGTACTATTCATATGGTACTATTCACGGGGTACTATTCTTCCAAAAAATATATTTCTTCTCTGTCCAAATTATTTTTGGTACATGAATATTATTCTTGAATTTTACTCCACAAAGCAGTATCATGTTGATACTTTGGATATTTTTAAACTCTGGATAAATTTAAAGTCTGTAATATTTATCCTTGATTTTGTTTGATTAATGCTTATATCATTGTCATCATCCTCATGCTTATATTGTGATGAAAGTCATCTTTGGCTTACGTGCAAAGATGGACCGTTGATTATTGGTTTTATAGTTGTATATCTTTGGCTTACGTGCATAGATGGACTGTTGATTATTGGTTTTATAGTTGTATATTTTTGGCTTACGTGCAAAGATGGACTGTTGATTATTGGTTTAATAGCTGTATATCTTTGGCTTACGTGCAAAGATGGACAAGTGTATGACATGATCATAACCACTGGTGATAATAACGAATATTCTTGGCCCGTAGTGCATGAATATTTCGATGATGTGATTGGCAGGATCATGACCATTAGTTAACAATTGAATATCTTTGGTCGTAGTGCACTGACAGACAATTGATTGGTATGATCATGACCATTGGTTTTATAGTTGAATATCTTTGGCCCGTAGTGCAAAGATAGACAACTGATTGGTATGATCATTGTTATTACATTATAATATCTTTAGCATTTGGGGAAAGGATTTTGAGAAAATATTCTATTAAGCCTTTGTGGCAAGGAGGAACTGTTGATTCGCATTATTATAAACATGAATTATGAATTTAACTAAAATCTTTGGTGGTTCAGGTGAAGACATGTGATGAAAGTTCTCTTTATCTTGGGGATAATAAAGAGTTGTTAATGGATATTACAGGGATAAAATTGATGATAAACTCTTAAATCATAGAAGGTAATAGATATCATACTCTACTTGACTCTTCGAATGGATTGCTTATTCCACTGCAGTTGTTGATCTAAAACTTTTTATATATTGTATTCTATCAGTTGTTATAATGTTGAAGGCTAAGGATAATTTATTCTGCATTATCTTTGTAATAATATTTCTTAGTGAGCTAGCTGAGCTCACCCTTTTGCTTTCTTTTACTCTTTAGGAAATGAAAATATAGTTGGGACTAGTTGGGGAATGGAGTGACGGTCTGAGATGGTTGATTTAGTAGTCCTGACTACTTAGTGTGATAATAAGTGTACTGAGGATTGAATTTGAGTTTGTATACTGTCTATAAGACAATATTCATGTAAAAACTCAGCTATGTTTTGTCGTATTTTACAAGACAGTTGTATAATTAAGTTGTATTTGAATTTATGTACTATCTATTTGGCAACTCAAGATGGGTGATGTATACCTGTTTTGGGGGTGTCACAGTTGGTATCAAAGCTTAGGGATATGATCTCTGGTTAAGATGTGAGGATAGAACTAGGAGGGGAGAGACGGGTAATTCCTTCGCTAATATGACCTACCTAAGTTTATTTGTTATTTCATTGGTCGATCAGAATATAGAGATAATATGTGGCATGTTAATTAACCCTTATTTTGAAGCTATATTCTAAAATGATATCTGAAATACAGGAGATGAGGAATGGGAAAATCATGATAGTGATGAAATAACCGGGAATGTACAATCCGTAAAGAAAGCAAGGTATTTGCATCTCTTCGAACTACCAGGTACGTAAATTTTGAGGGCAAAATTTGATAAGGAGTGGAGATTGTGAGATCCCGAATTTTATGAAATAAAAGTATTCAATTTTTCTATTTTAGTAAATGGTTAAATTGATAAAAGGTTAAAGTTAAGGGAGATATGTGAAAATTTTTCAAAGTAAGTTGTCATAAAATAATCGACGGTAAAAGTACAGTAATACGTGTGGTTTCATAGTAGCACACGGTATTGATTATTGATGCTTACGTGAGAAGTCACTCAGTTATACTCAATTATTGCTACAGTAAATGATGTATCATATCTCTCATATTATTGATTCAATTATTGTCACAATATCATCTGCATAATATTTTATATTATTAAATCAATAATTGAGACGACAAAGTTATTCATATTATTATTTGCAATATTGACGATGTCTAGAAGTTCTGTCAAGGAGAGGTTTGGTCATCTAATTGCGCGCCAATAAGGAGAAATCCTTATCGGAAAGCCCCTTCTTTCCTGGGAACGACCTGGTTGTTAAATATTGTGAGTTATAATATTAATGATGAATAAGTTCGTGTTGATTAAAGATGAAATTGATAGTTCCATTGTGTTGAGATTATTAGTGTTAGTGAAAATTGACATTTATTTCGATAATAATTGATGTCTGGAAGTTATATTGACCAATCGGGTAATTAATCAGATAAATGAGCAATTAATTGCTATTAATTCACATGCTTATAACTATGTGTTCACATGTGTGTACTATTGATTCACATGTATGTACTATTTAGGGATGTGGTGCAAGATTGATAATACTTGCATGACTAAATTAAAATTTAGGTATAGATGAAGGTACTATACTGTAATTATTTTTTTCACATGATTGAACTATTGATTCACATGATGTACTATTGGGGTAAGGATTTTGAGTAAACATTCTATTAAGCCTTTGTGGCAAGGAGGAACTGTTGATTCACATTATTATAAACATGAATTGTTAATTTAACTAAAATCTTTGGTGGTTCAGGTGAAGACAAGTGATGAAAGTTCTCTTTATCTTGGGTATAATAAAGAGCTGTTAATGGGTATTACAGAGATAAAATTGATGATAAACTTTTAAATCATAGAAGGTAGTAGATATCATGCTCTACTTGACTCTTCTAATGGATTGCTTATTCCGCTGCAGTTGTTGATCTAAAACTTGTTTTCTATTGTATTCTATCAGTTGTTATATTGTTGAAGGCTAAGGATAATTTATTCTGCATTATCTTAGTCATAATATTTCTTACTGGGCTAGTTGAGCTCTCCCTTTTACTTTCTTTTACTCTTCAGGAAATGAGAATATAGTTGGGACTAGTTGGGGAATGGAGTGACGGTCCGAGATGGTTATTTTAGTTGTCCTGACTAATTAATGTGATAATAAGTGTAATGAGGATTGAATTTGAGTTTGTATACTGTCTATGAGACAATATTCATGTAAAAACACAGCTATGTTTTATCGTATTTTACACAACTGTTGTATAAGTAAGTTGTATTTGAATTTATGTACCATGTATCTGGTGACTCAAGATGGGTGATGTATACCTATTTTGGGGGCGTTACAATAGTGAGGACTACTAATGTTATCATCTGGACCGTCACTTCGTTCCTCGACTAGTTCCGGCTACGTTCTCATTTCCTGAAGAAAACAATGAAAGCAAAAGGGTGAGCTCAACTAGCCCAGTAAAAATATTATGACTAAGACAATGTAGAATAATTTATCGTTAGCCTTCAACAGTGTTAAACTGATAAAATATATCAAACATCAAGTTTAACTGCAGCGGAATAAACAATCCATTAGAAGAGTCAAGTAGAGCATAAAATCTACTATCTTCTATAATTTAAAAGGATTTTCATCACTTTTATCACTGAGTCTCGGCTTAATAAATAATCCACATCATCGAATCACCCCTGCATTATGGCCAAGGATATTCTTTAGTATCACGACCATAAATTATCCATGCACTAAGGGCCAAGGATATTCGTGTATTCATCAATGATCATGATCATGCCAACAACTGTCCATCAATGCACTACGGGCCAATTAGGACTTTTACCACATCATTTGTAACATTACGGTCATGATTATACCGAATAATCTCTGGTCATAATCATACCAAGTCCATCTATGCACTACAAGCCACATATGACTTTCAACATAATATAAACATGGGGATGATGACAATGATATAAGAATTCAATAAAACAAGTTCAAGGATAAATTTTTAAAGATTTATAATTTAATTTATTCAGAAATCAATAATGTCCAAATTGTCAACATGATACTGCTTTGTGGAGTAAAATTCAAGAATAATATTGTACCAAAAATAATTTGGACCGAAAACGAATCAATTTTGATCATGAAAAGTACCCCGGGTGAATAGTACTCGAGTGAATAGTACCCTGTGACTAGTACTTCAGAAATAGTAACCCCGTAAATAGTACCCTGGCATGAAAAAGTTAAAACTTTTCAAGAATGCTCAGAATAATATTTTTATGAAAAGATACTGGATGAAGCGCAAATATCAAGGATATTCTACTAATTTCATGGAGTCTAGAAGCCAAAATTTCAACAAAATGAGTATAGAATTTGAAATCTGAAACAAAATAATATTACATACATACTACAGAGTATGGAAGAAAATATTATTTCAAGCGAATATTGAACAAAAATAACATCACTTACTACTGTTGAACGAAAATAATATTCCATATTAAACAATAATGGAGTAAAATTCAAGAATGAAGATTAAAACATGAATACAATCAAAGATAGTAACCATAATAGACATCTGGGACGAAAAAGAGAAAATTTCATTTTTCGACGAATAGTGCCGTATACGTGAATAGTGTCGTATACGTGAATAGTAACCCCGACACAAAAAGGTAGAAATTTTATAATAAAATTCATATCAATATTTTGGCATAATGATATTGAAGAAAATAATATCATTTACGAAAAAAATAACATCCCTTACCTCAAAATAACAGTAGTTCTGATCGGAATATCGGAAGTAAAGCCGAAGGAAACTTGCACTGAATAACAAATCTCAAAATATCTAAATACTCTCAAAAATACGCTCGATAATATAGAGAGAAAGAAAACTTGTTTCTGGTGTGATTTTTAATTCTAACCTAAGCGCCTATTTATAGGAAAATGCTAGAACGCCATAGGAGACTAAATAATAAAATAATATTATTTTTTATACAAATTTCTACGCATGCCAAGCTAGACCAAAAATTCAGTCACCACAAGTGGGGCCCACCAATTCAGCACATGTTTTCTACACCAACCAAAAATGGGTCCCACCCATAATTTTAATAAAAATATTTTATTTTCTGAAACTTCAATAATTCATAATAAATAGCCCTTTTATTAGAAAAATATGAATTTTATATTCATTCCACACGAAATCAAATTCTTTGTAACTTTGCAGAAGAAAGTTTTTCCAAATTCCAGACAGAAAATATCCGAAATCCATAAACGGATGATTTTAACACCTTTTCAAATTCATAACAAATCATGCGTTAATTTTTAACGGTTCAAAATTTGTTGACATATACTCAACTTATATATGCATAACACATCCAAAAATCACAACGATTCAACGGTCGGATCAAAATTATAACTCACGCAATAGAGCTTTAAGAACATCGATTTGATTTTTTAATACCTCAAATCCGACAAAATACTGATAAAACACTTCAACATTAATTCCTTCATTTATAACCACATAAAATAAATATTTTTCTATCCATCATTTATGTCCACATAAAATAAATATTTCCTTATCATATAAATCAATAATTAATTATTCATAAATAATATTACAGAATCACAATAATGACAACCAGGCCGTTCCCAGGAAAGAGAGGGCTTTCCGATAAGGATTTCTCCTTACTAGCGCGCAATTAGGTGACCAAACCTCTCCTTGATAGAACTTTCTAGACATTGCCAATAATGCTATCTAATAATATTATTCAAATAATAAGAATTATTGATTTGATAATGGGAAATATTGTGCAGTGATAATTATTGAAACAACAATAATATAAAATATCAATGCAACAATTATTGAATCAATAAAATAAAATATTGAACAATAATTACTGTAACAATTATTGAGTGGTGCCTTCTTACGTAAGAATCAATAATTCAAAAATATTGTGCAATACCGTGTGCTATTGTGCAACAACGCGTATTTTTAACCACCAGGTATTCCAACAGTGTTAACGGTAACAACTACGCCGTTATTTATAAAACTTAAACTTGTCATTTTCTTAATTCGACAGTTATTCTGTTTTGGGGCCACAAATGGCTGCGCCGTCGTACGAATATTCCCCGACAAAAAGAATATTCCCCGACCAATTGAATTTTTAAAACCACTTGCTTGCTTTTCAAAATTTATAAATATTACCCACAACTATAACATTATTTCAAATCCACACCATAATATAAAAAAAATATTTTGAGAAAATTAAATCTTTATTCATAAAATTTTGGGTCTCACAATCTCCCCTACTTATGAAATTTCGACCTCAAAATTTACGTACGTAGCTGGTATGCCGAACAGATGAGGACACTTCGTCAGATTCTAACTCTTGAGGTATAACCTTTTAGCGTAGAATATATTCCTTCTTATCCAAGATTTTAACCGGTACCTCTTCATACGTTAAATCTCTCATTATCTCGTCCGGTTCTAAATTAATAGTGTGGTTCGGGTCGTCCACATATTTACGTAACATCGATACGCGCGACATACTTGGTGTTAAGGCGATTCTATAGGCCACAGTTCCTACTCGATCGAGGATTTCAAATGGGCCATTTAAATCGAGGGTTGAGATTTCCTCTCTTCATCGACTCTTACTTCTAGAATAACACCCTCTTGAACCATCTTTTTCATATTCATCATCTCCGGGTCTGTAGCTTGAGCGGCTTTAACATTATCGATTTAAAGTCGGTTCTATTTGTATATTTGCTATCTTCATGTAGGTTCGTATATTCGCACTCATAAACACATACGATCCTCTACTCAACACATCGGCTACCACGTTCGCTTATCCCACGATGGTATTGAATGGTATAATCGTAATCTTCAACAGCTCGAGCCAACGTCTTCAGCGCATAATACGTTCATTTTGGGTGAAAAAATACTTGAGGGTTTTAGAAATGGAGTTTTGTACTGGGGTTAATACAAAATTCGATTTCACGCTCTGGGGTAGGCTAAGAAGTCTTCAGGAAATATGTCAGAAAATTTATTAACAATAGAAATATCATTCAAAACTGTGACTCTCATCCCAAACTTGGATAGCACATCACATTGATATTTATCAACTTGCCAACGTTATTCACGGTGCCTCATTACGAAAAGTCTGGCTTCGGTGCATTCCATACAAGGAAGTCATCAACGAAATGTTCGGGGCACTTTACTTATGGCTTGATATGACAGTGATTGACTTTAGTGGTTTGGTTGCTTAAATTTGCATAATTGGTTGGTTAGGAATATGAAAGCTAACAACCTTACGAAAATAATCAATTTTAGCATGATGAGTAGTTAACCAATCAATTCCTAAAATCACATCAAAGGCAAGTATTTTCAAAAAGATAAGATCGACAGGTAACGTAAAAGTGTCGATTTGAACCAAACAAGATTTATAAAAAGTGGATGTAATGAAGGTTTCTCCCAACGAAGTTTTAACAGATAAGTCAAAGTCTAATTTCTCTGGAGTCAATTTTAAACATTGAGCACAAACAGGAGAGATAAAAGAATGGGTAGAACCAGTATCTAATAAGGTATAGATTTCGTAAAAATTTATAATTAACTAACCCGTAATAACTTCATTTGGGTTCCTCACTTGTTGGGAAGTCATGAAAACCGCTCTCCCTTGAACTACCCGGCTTTGACTTGTCTGGGGAAGCATTTGGTGTCATCACTACCGTTGAAATTGACTTTTTTATAGGACATATTCCACCCTCAATTGCTTCATTGTACTCCTGTTTCATGATCTGAATCATTAATCTTTGATCCATATCGAATTGAGGTTGACCGCAATATACAGGGTAATTCAAAACTCGATGTTGGGTTCTCTCAATTGCTGTCCAAAAAGAGAAATGCATATCATATATTTTAGCCTTCTTAGATCGGACATCTCTTTCCACAATATCAACGCGTCATACGTCTTTTACCCATGCATCACTCATTCTCACTCGTTCAGTTGCTTCTTCTTTCAGCTCAGATTCCAGCTTTATCATCTTATACTCTGCCAAAGAGTGCTTCTATTCAAGCATCATATATCGGGTAACACAAGCTTTAATTGTTGCATCCTTTTGTTGTAAGACCCCGAATTTTATGAAATAAAAGTATTCAATTTTTCTTATAATTATTATTCAGTAAATGGTTAAATTGATAAAAGTATAAAGTTAATGGTGATATATATATATATATATATATATATATATATATAAATTTTCAAAATACGCAAATGGTTATAAAATACTCATTTCTGTTGGGGAATATTCGTTTGGTCGAGGAATATTCTTGTTGTCGGGGAATATTCGTACGACGGCGTAGCCATTTGTGGGCCCATAACAGAATAACTATCGGATGAAGAAAACGACAAGTTTGAGTTTTTATAAATAACGGCGTAGTTGTTACCGTTAACACTGTTGGAATACCCGGTGGTTAAAAAATACAGTAATATGCGTGGTTTCACAGTAGCGCACGGTATTGTACAGTATTTTTGAATTATTGATCCTTACGTAAGAAGGCACTACTCAATATTTGTTATAGTAGTTACTGTTCAATATTTTATTTTATTGATTCAATAATTGCTGCGTTGATATTTAATATTATTGTTGTTTTAATAATTGTCACTGCACAATATTTCCCATTATCAGATCAATAATTCATATTATTTGAATAATATTATTAGATTGAATTATTGGAAATGTCTAGAAAGTTCTGTCTAAGGAGAGGTTTGGTCACCTAATTGTGCGCCAGTAAGGAGAAATCCTTATTGGAAAGCCCCCTCTTTCCTGGGAACGGCCTGGTTGTCATAATTGTGATTCTGTAATATTATTTGTGAATAATTAATTATTGATTTATATGATAAGGAAATATTTATTTGATGTGGATATAAATGATGGATTTATTTATTTTATGTGGTTATAATTGAAGGATTTAATGTTAAGTTGTTTTATCAGTATGTTTGTCAGAATGGAGGTATTAAAAATCAAATCAGTATTTTTACGATATATTGCGTGAGTTATATTAATCCGACCGTTGGATCGTTGTGATTTTTGGATATGTTATACATATATAAGCTGAGTATATGTCCACAAATTTTGAACCGTTAAAAATGAATGTATGATTTGTTATGAATTTTAAGAGGTGACTGGTTCAGAAATTGTTGAAGTTTCTGAATTTATCATTTTGGTGGGAAATTCTAGAATGTGTGGGCTCCACCTATGGTTGGTGAAGAAATGTACTGAAATTCTAATTCAAATGTGGTGGGTGGTAATAGTAGCAGGTAAAGCCATCAGGTTACAGGTCAAGTCTGCTTCGGCGGGCTAACATTTTCCTATAAATAGAGGGCTAAGTTAGAATTGAAAATCACACCAAAAAATAAGCTTTCTCTCTTTCTCTCTCTATATTATCAAGCGTATTTTGTGAGTATTTAGATACTTTAAGAGTTTCTATTCAGTGCAAGGTTCCTTCGGCTTTATATTCCGGTCAGAAATACTGCTCTTTCGAGGTAAGGGATTTGAAGGGTTATTATGTTTTTTAGTTTCGAAATTTTTCTGAACCTTCAAAAATTCTGGAAAAATTTGAAATGATAATTTGATGAGTTTCCTTGATTGTGTCCAAAAATGGCGATTTTTGGATGTATAGATCAGGAGTTATGGATTTTATGAGAAAAGACTATTTTAAAAGTAAACCTTTATAACTTCTTGTGGTTAACTCCAAAATTGATGAAATTTTTATTGGAAGTACATGTATATAATAGAAGTATACTCTGTAAATTTCGAATTTTTTGGACAAAAGTACAATTTATGATTAATGTCTAAATATTCGGCAGTTTTGGCCATGTGAAAAATAGTAAATGAATTTTAAAAATTCCGAGGAAAATATATTTTCAATATGGGACTATATTATGCTAAATCCCAGAAAAGAAATAGTTTTGGAACTGATTTGGTATTTTTCATGAAAATGGACTAGTTATGATTAAATAAATTAAATATGTTATGTGAAGTAACAAACTTGAAAAATAGGATTTTATGGCTTGGGAATCCTATATATGGTATATGCAAATTTTTGATGAGGTTGTTGGTTATTGGTGATGAAATCTTATGAGTTTGGCATTTTAGTATGATTAAATGCATTAATTAGTAAATTGTAAACAATTAAAATAAATTATTTATAAGTTTAAGAATTGATTAAAATATTGTGGTAGTATTAATAATATTAGATTATGAGATTATTAAGTGATTTATAACATTTGGATTAAGGTGTTATGAAATCATTGATTTATGAATATTACTCTTGAAATTAAATGCAGTTGTTGATCATATTATTTTTATTATCATATATAACATTTTTATAATCCCGGTGATAAAATTTCTCTTTGACTTAAGTGTAAAGATGGGTAGATTATTGGTATGATCGTGACTATGGGTTCTCTTTGACCAGTAGTGTAAAGATGAATTATTGACTGGTATGATCATGACTATTGAATTTACAATTGAATATATTTAGCTTAAGTGCAAAGGTGAATTGATCAACATGATTATAATTATGGTTTATATAAATTCTGAAATGATTATGTATTTCTTTGAGATATGAATATCTTTGGCATGTAGTGCAAAGATGACCTGTTGTGGAATATCTTTGGCCCGTAGTGCAATGATGTCCTGTTGTTGAATATCTTTGGCCTGTAGTGCAAAGATGAACTATTGATGAATATCTTTGGCTCGTAGTGCAAAGATAAATTTATTAGTATGATTATGAACAAGAACTGTGATTTGGTGTAACCATGATCTTTGATATTTCAGGTAAAGACAGGTGATAAAAATATCTTCGTCTTGGATGAGAAAAGAAAATTAGAACTACAATTATGATTATGAGTTATTCACATGACTGTGAACAGGATCTGTTGATTAATGTTACAGGGTTAAAGCATTGTTGGTGGACTTTTAACATGGAGAAGATAATAGACTTTATGATATATTTGACTCTTCTAATGGATTACTCATTCCGCTGCAACTATGGTTGAAAAGTTTTATCATCTACCATATGTTCTAAATCTCTGATTTATTACTGATGAAGGCTATTGATAATTTAATTATCTTTAGTCATGATATTCTTTACCGAGATAGTTGTGCTCCCCCTTTTGCTTCACAATTCCTTTCAGGTAATTAGAGTGTAGCTGGGTCGAGCGGGGATAACAGGGGAATAGAACGGTGGTCTATAGCTGTTGAGGTTCTCCCTAAATAGTATGAAAATAATTTTATTGAGAACTTTAGATAAATGTGTCGTATTGTATACGTTATTTGATATTTAATTTTGGTGAACCGAATAGGGTGAGGCGAACCCAACTTTGGAAGGGTGTTTTGTCACTATCATACAAGATGTCTAATGACATACAATCTAGTGTTATCATAAAAAAGGGTTGTGCACATCCACTTACTGAGTATATCTACGAGCACTACCTATATGATCTTGGAGTTGGGTTGAAACATAATGTTCAATCGCAGACGGTGAAGATAGTTATATGTCAAGAGAAGACTCACCATTGGAAGGAACATGATAGTAATTTTCTCATTTTTCTTTGGGGTCTATTGGATCAACTAAGGATAATTCTCTGGACATATGATATCTATCATAACTTAGATTCATGGCCTCCTATGTACGAAGGTTTCTTTGAGCATTTCCCAAAGATTTTAATTTCTAAAACAGTTATTGACTGTACCTTTATGTAATGTATCAATGTGAGGTGTTGTCCATAGTTGGGACATGATTCACACTTGGTATTAAAACTCACAGTATATGTGTTGTTGTATTTTGCACGAAAATTGTAGTAATAAAGTTGTAGTTGTTTTCTGTACCATGTATTTGGCGACTCGAAATAGGTTGGATGGATTGGACCTATTTTGGGGGTGTCACATTTGCTCCACGACCGCCTGCCATTCTTCAGCCTGCTCTTCTAACTCATGAATACGATTTTGCAATTCTAAATTTTGATTATAAAATTCTTCTAAATTCTCCTCAGGTTCCTCTTCTTCCTCTTCTTCCTCACAGCTGCTACCTCTACGACTATCTCGGGTGAAACTATCAATTCTTCACTTACCACATGGATGTCTCTAATTCCTTCTTCGCCCGACATCACATTATCCTGGTTGGTGATTAGAGGTGTCTCCACGATCTCATTCACTCCATTGTTAACGTTCTCAGCTACCATTCTTAAATACTGCCATAAAACAAGGGTTAATTGACATGTCACATATTATCCCTATACTCTGATCGACCAATTAAATACCAAATAAACTTAGGTAGGTCATACTAGCGAAGGATTTCCCCGTCTCTCCCCCTAGTTCTAGTCTCACATCTTAGCCAGGGATAATATCCCTAAGCTTTGATACCAACTGTGACGCCCCCAAAATAGGTATACATCACCCATCTTGAGTCACCAAATACATGGTACAAAAATTAAATACAACTTAATAATACAACTGTCAGGTACAATACGACAAAACATAAACTGAGTGTTTTAATACGAATATTATCTTCTAGACAATATTCAACTCAAATGGAGTCCTCAATACATTTATTATCACACTATTTCATAGAATAGTGAGGACTACTAATGCTATCATCTGGATTGTCACTCCGTTCCCCGACTAGTTCCTAAAGAGAACAATGAAAGCAAAAGGGTGAGCTTAACTAGCCCAGTAAGAAATATTATGACTAAGATAATGGAGAATAATTTATCGTTAGCCTTCAACAGTGTTAAACTGATAAAATATAACAAACATCAAGTTTAACTACAGTGGAACAAGCAATCCATTAGAAGAATCAAGTAGAGCATAAAATCTACTATCTTTTATGATTTAAAAGGTTTTTCATCACTTTTATCACTGAGACTCAGCTTAATAAATAATCCACATCATCGAATCACCCCTGCACTATGGCCAATGATATTCTTTAGTATCACGACCACAAATTATCCATGCACTACGAGCCAAGGATATTCGTGTATTCATCAATGGTCATGATCATGCCAACAACTGTCCATCAATGCACTACGGGCCAATGAGGACTTTTACCACATCATTTGTAACATTATGGTCATGATTATACCAATAATCCCCTGGTCATAATCATACCAAGTTCATCTATGCACTACAGGCCATAGATGACTTTCAACATAATATAAACATGAGGATGATGACAATGATATAAGAATTCAATAAAACAAGTTCAAGGATAAATTTTTAAAGATTTATAATTTAATTTATTCAGAAATCAATAATGTCCAAATTGTCAACATGATACTGCTTTGTGGAGTAAAATTCAAGAATAATATTGTACCAAAAATAATTTAGACCGAAAACGAATCAATTTTTATCATGAATTGTACCCCGGGTGAATAGTACTCGAGTGATTAGTACCCCATGAATAATACTTCGGGAATAGTAACCCCGTGAATAGTACTTTGGCATGAAAAAGTTAAAACTTATCAAGAATGCTAAGAATAATATTTCCATGAAAAGATACTGGATGAAGCGCAAATATCAAGGATATTCTACTAATTTCATGGAGTATAGATGCCAAAATTTTAACAAAACGAATAGAATTCAAAATCTGAAATGAAATAATATTACATACATACTACAGAGTATGGAAGAAAATATTATTTCAAGCAAATATTGAACAAAAATAACATCCCTTACTACTGTTAAACGAAAATAATATTCCATATTAAATAATAATGGAATAAAATTCAAGAATGAAGATCAAAACATGGATACAATCAAAGATAGTAACCATAATAGACATTTGAGATGAAAAAGAGAAAATTTCATTTTTCGGTGAATAGTGTCGTATTCGTGAATAGTGTCGTATACATGAATAGTGCCGTATACGTGAATAGCAACTCTCAAAGTATCTAAATACTCACAAAATACGCTCGATAATATAGAGAGAAAGAAAACTTATTTTTGGTGTGATTTTCAATTCTAACCTAAGCGCCTATTTATAGGAAAATGCTAGAACGCCATAGGAGACTAAATAATAAAATAATATTATTTTTTAAACAAAATTTCTACGCATGCCAAACTAGACCAAAAATTCAGCCACCACAAGTGGGGCCCACCAATTAAGCACATGTTTTATACACCAACCAAAAGTGGGTCTCACCCATAATTTTAATAAAAATATTTTATTTTCCGAAACTTCAATAATTCATAATAAATAGCCCTTTTATTATAAAAATACGAATTTTATGTCCATTCTACACGAAATTGAATTCTCTACAACTTTATAGAAGAAAGTTTTTCCAAATTTCAGACAGAAAGAAATCCACAAACGGATGATTTTTACACATTTTAAAATTCATAACAAATCATGCGTTAATTTTTAATAGTTCAAAATTTGTGGACATATACTCAACTTATATATGCATAACATATCCAAAAATTACAACGATCCAACGGTCGGATTAAAATTATAACTCACACAATAGAGCTTTAAGAACACCGATTTGAATTTTTAATACCTCAAATCCGATAAAATACTGATAAAACACCTCAACATTAATTCCTTCATTTATAGCCACATAAAATAAATATTTTCCTATCCATCATTTATGTCCACATAAAATAAATATTTCTTTATCATATAAATCAATAATTAATTATTCATAAATAATATTACAAAATCACAATAATGAAAATCAGGCCGTTCCCAAGAAAGAGGGGGCTTTCCGATAAGGATTTTTCCTTACTAGCGCGCAATTAGGTGACCAAACCTCTCCTTGACAGCACTTTCTAGACATTGCCAATAATGCTATCTAATAATATTATTCAAATAATATGAATTATTGATTTGATAATGGGAAATACTGTGCAGTGACAATTATTGAAACAACAATAATATAAAATATCAACGCAACAATTATTGAATCAATAAAATAAAATATTGAATAATAATTACTGTAACAATTATTGAGTAGTGCCTTCTTACGTAAGAATCAATAATTCAAAAATACTGTGCAATACCGTATGCTACTGTGCAACAACGCGTATTTTTAACCACTAGGTATTCTAACAGTGTTAACGGTAACAACTACGCCGTTATTTATAACACTTAAACTTGTCGTTTTCTTCATCCGACATTTATTCTGTTATGGGGCCACAAATGGTTGCGCCGTCGTATGAATATTCCCCGAAAAAAAGAATATTCCCCGACCAATCGAATATTTTATAACCACTTGTTTACTTTTTAAAATTTATAAATATTACCCACAACTATAACATTATTTCAAATCCACAACATAATACATAAAAAATATATTTCGAGAAAATTAAATCTTTATTCATAAAATTTGGGGTCTCACAGCCTAGCTATCAATTACCGTGATAATCCATATGAAATTGAGAGACGAATTATGGGTTTAGATCTAATCATAGTGCGTGTTTGTGACTTCTATATGGCGATGGAATTCATGATTCGTGCCTAGGATAGAGATATACTTATGCACCGCATGTAGTCAATTGAGAACTTGAGATTCAACCCTTTTTATTGTAATTTACATAGAGATATTCTGGGTTAGTTAATTAGGGTGTTCATATTCATTCTATCATCTGTGGATTTAGTGTGATATGGGTATGGTACATCGAGAGATGGCTATATTTTACTTTCGTGTTCTCGACTAACAATCCGGTATAATTAATTTGGCTTAATAGGAAGTGTGTCGATTTAAATGATTCAATAGGTGAAATTGTAATCTCAAGTCTTCATTATCTAGTCCCATTCTGGGGTAGTTAGTATTAGTTAATTACATAGTTTAAATATAAAATATCAAATCAATCATTTAAATAAAATTGAGTTGGTTACGGGTTAGTGCTTGGTAAGCTTTATTAGTAATTCCTCGTGGGAACGATACTTTACTTACTCATTATTACTTGTTGACCGTGTATACTTGCACGCATATATTGATCATGATTACGACCAACAACAAGATTGTTGGTCCTTAAAGCATAAAATTTAAAATCTGATCGAAAGTGGCAATATTGTGGTCCAACGACCTAACCAGTAAAATGTCAACACCAAACTTCTAATGTAGCATGATACAGATGAAGTAAACATGATCGGGTCAGGAAGCGCTGAAATGCATCCAAATCGTAACTACATACGAAGGATGGAGGAATACCCCCAAAGGGACAGAAAAAATATCCTAGAGTGGGAAAATTGAAAGGAATATAGGACATTAAGTCAAAAATTGGAGATGATCCAGCATCAAGTAACTCTGCTGGCTAATCTGATAGTGCGCCAACATCAGGTTACAGGGCAACTTTTCACTCAACTCTTAGAAAGAAATGAGAAAAAAGATGTTAACTAAAATTCAAGCCTATATATCTCCCTCCAAACTAATCCAACTGACTGAAGAAGATCAAAGCAGGCGGAAACGACAAGAAAATTGGAACGGTAAAATTACTAGAAGAACTCGCCAGCGGAAAAATCGCTCAGAGGAATGCAAATTCTCAAAGAAGAAAGATCAAACAACCTCCAAAAGAGACCAAATATTCACCCCTATAAACAAATCAAATGAAGAGATACTACACTTTTTGATAAGTGAAGGAAAGATTCCTGAGTTGCTGCTTCTTGTAAATCCCGAGATGAAAAGTTATGATTCCACCAAGATATTTTTTTACCATTCTAACTCACCTGGACATGCAATTGAGGAATGTTAGTCTCTAAAGCATAAAATCCAAGAGCATCTCATTGAAAATGGAGAGTTGAAGATAGAACTCCCTATGACCAGAAAAGGCAAAAAAGAAATAAAAAACTTAAGATATCCATTCGAGACAGGCAGTTCAAAGGAGGTGACGACTATGAGCACTAATCCTGGAAGAACACAAGGTGGACTGATCCTAATGCGGGTAGTGGAAGAGGAAACAAGAGAGTCCCCTAAGGAAATTCATTTGCCACCATCAAGCATCTTGTTGCCCAAAGTCAGCAACCACATTCCTGATTTTACCCTCCTGGATGTGAGGAAGAAATACTGATCCTTCCCAGTGTAGAAAAAGGCAAAAATGAAAGTTTTGTACAAGAAATTCAACAACAGCTCGAGATTTCATAATCAAATCCTCTCAAACCCATGAAAAAGATGAAGGAATAGATGAAGATAAAGGTGGTAAGGTTGTCGGGTAAGCCAACCCATCAAGGAATCAAGAGTTCATCCCATTTTGCGATGGGTCTAGTTTAAGCATCCTTGAGGGATGTGCTGAATCAGGAGGCAATTAAGTTATGACAATAATTGAAGATATTCATGACCAAGAGGTAACCTCTATCGTGAGCCTCGAAGGCAACATAACCACTGACAACTGGGATATCATGCCTCAGCTAGCCAAGAAGATGTAGATCCAGAAGATAAAGTTATGAGTTCCAGGAGATGTTGGGACAATATCACTTTCTTTGCATTATGCCTTTTATTTTCCATGCATGTAAATATTGAAAAAAAAATCAAAAAAATTAAAAAATTAAAAAATCAAACCAATCAGGCCCCAATCAATCTTGAACTACGAATGACCTGATCTTCCCTCATCAATGGGAGTACGTAGGCGACTATATGGTACGGTCAAACCAAATAAAAATTCCAAAAACCCTTTAAATTAAACCAAATCAATATTGTTCAAACCATTCAGGCCAAGCCTAAACTACGTAAGACCTGATCTCCCACATACACGGGAGTACGTAGGCTGCCATCAATGGTGCATTCTAACCCTCAAAAGAACCATCGAAAGCCAAACATCAATCTTAAGACACCAAAATCAAACCTAAAAAGTCTGTGCTCAAGAAAAAGCCCTCAAAGTTAGCGACCCATGTTGAAAAAACCCAACAACAATTCAATATCATTCCATCAAACCTGGCATAAGTCCCAAAAAGGAAGAGACAATGATACATCAAGGCAATCATTCACAGGGATGAAATGACAATCATCATAAGATATAACTCATCACTCCTGAAGTGCGAGAAGACTTGATCTCTTTGACCTCCAACAGTACACGGGAAACCGTCGTGGCAAAGTCTATCTCATACTTGACGACCTGTTCCCCCAGATTAAGACCACAAATCAAACCTTGCAGATCAAATCAAACTCGGTTGAAGTTATCACCAACCAAGCTGAGATCTTAGGGCCAATTCAGTGGAGTCCGAAGGCCTCTTGACATCAATCATCAAAATTAAAACAACAACACAATGATATATCAAGCATGATCATCAATAAGGACCTTCAAAGAGCCGACACCCTTAATCACAAGTCTTCATCAAATCAAAAAGAAATCATCAAAGCCAAATTGCACCAACAAGTCAGAAATAATGATTGGGGGCATCCAACAAGAATCAAAGCCCAAATCCACTACTTGTTTACCATATGGATCAAGATGTAAAAGACTCTTGCAATCTTGGCATCTTATCAGCCAATCTATCAAAAGTAGTACTTCAGATGACAAACAAGACTGAGGAAATTTAAAAATCGACGATAACCCGATATTGGGACCCTTATAACAAGATCGGGGCAATCTCAAAAACAACAATAACTTAACACCGGGGCATTTATGAACCATCCTAAAGAGGAAAATGCACCAGTCAGCATCATCAGCATGGTCCATCATCATCAGAGCTTCCCTTATATCATCTCATTGGCGATCCGGTATGATTATGTGGTCTTTTCTAATCATTCTTTTCTCAGAATAAAAATTCACATGTGAGGTATGGCTCTTTCATATCTTTATGTACTTTCAGTCTCCATTTACATGCATTAATGATAATATACATATTAAGTATTCTTTGAAAAAGGTTTTAAAAGAGAAAACTTTTGTTTAACTTGTTATGAATTGGATTAATTCTGATAAGAGTCCGTGGAGCAAGAATCACAAGAAATATTAGAGAATTAAGACTATTCAACCCTTTTGATTAGGTATGACATTCTAGTTTAAAGCTCTTTTTGGAATAGACTTGACCTCATATACATGTCTGCACTTTGCGATTGACCTAACTCTTAGTTGTGTGGTATAAAGCTATGGTGAAAATAATGAAAAGATAAGTAGCCAGCCTAATATCTCGAATCGTGGCCTGGGTTACTCGAGTTATTAAGCTTGAGGAGTGTCTTTACACCTGGTGCCATAAAACCATCTGGTTTGGGAGTCATCGACCCAACACTCATTACATGGGTAACTTAGTACCTAAGAAAATGAGAATTAAAAAAAGAAAAGGTAAAAACTAAGCAGATCCAAATTGTGGCCTAGGTTATTCGAGTAATTAAGCCCGAGGGGTGTTTTTACATCTGATGCCATAAAGTCATTTGGTTTGGAGTCACCGGCCCAACACTCACAACATGGGTAATTTAGAGTCTAAGAAATTGAATCTTGCACATTCTCAGGCGAAGAAGCAAATAGAGTGACCTCCTGACTTATCTCGAAGTGTGGCCTTTGTTACTCGAGCAAGTAAACACGAAGGGGTGTCTTTACACCTAGTACCCTAAGGCCGTCTGGTTTGGGAATCATTGGTCCGAAACTCATTAAATGGGTAACTTTGAATAGCCTAAGAAAATGAGACTAGTTAAGCGAAAGAAAAAAGAAATAAAATTTAAAATTTGCAAAGTCATGGAAATGAAACCCCTGCTAAGAGTGGCGTCACTCATAGTGTGTGTGTTATAGGAAGTCAATTCTACGAAGAATAACGTCTAGAGCGAAGATAAAATATCCTTGATAAAGGGAGATAAGTCTTTTGAATCTAATCCTACCCATGAACAATGACCATGGATGCTTAAAAATTTCCTTACGATTTCATAGATCGTTTAATTTCATAAACTTTAAACATCAAATGCCTCATTCACAAGATTATACTAATCTTGACGGCCGAGATGTCAAGCTTGTGGTGTATTTTATTTTTTTTGATGTGCAGGATATTGCTCACTCTCGACTTGGTCAACAAAGAGAGTTTCTCATGTGAATCCCCGACATCAACATGTGAAAAGACCGGGGCATTTTTTGATTCCAAGGAATGGAAAGAATCTAAAGCGGGATCAAGCTTCTCATCAAAAGAAAGAGGAGAACTCCTGAAAGAAATAACGGTGGCACAAGCTTGTCTTGAAAAAAGAAGGGTAACATTCTCAAGGGAGTCCTTAACTCAAAAATAGATGCCTGACAACAAAAGGTCTAGCAAATGAAATCTACACCCTCAAACATGTCAACCTGCGCCAAGTCCTCACAAGTCGAGGCCTTTACACTGAAGTTCAAATCGGGGGAATTAAAGAATGTGTCGTGTGACGTCCCCAAATTCAGGTACTTGAAACCCAAACTCGGTGCTTCACGATACCATTTCTATGAGCGGAATAATACTAATAATAATAGCAATAATATAAATAATCGACTTAATTTACATAAATATTAGAGTTTATTCCCAAGTAAGTAACCTTTAATACATTCATTACATAAGATGATAGATAATATATATCATTATCTTAATAATATCAAACTATTACATAAGATAGCATTGAATTCATTCAACGACCTTTCATTTTCCCTTGTTCTTAGCAGAGCCTTCAGGTTGTTCACACTTAGCTGAAAACATTTTAAATTAAGCAAGGATGAGCATTTGAGTACCCAACAAGTAATAACAATTATAAATATTAGCGGAAAGGATTAAATGTTTTCTTTGTATGACACTTCTACAACGAATCAATAGTTGTGAAGTAAACTGAACCAATAATAATATATTAATTCTATATCAAAACTTTGAAACTACGTACTGACTATACATGGGGATTAGTCGATAGACTATGAACATTGTTTTCTATTTTCAAAAAGGCTAAACAGAACTTCATCTGTAAACTGTCAATACTTACAAGCACGGGGGTGATCAGCCCGTTATGCCCTGTATTGATCAATACTACATGCAAGAACGATATTATCGTTCATCTATCTGCCTTTGGCGCACAAAAAGTTTTCTCATGTACGGGATGTTCATACTTAGTCGGGATTCCAAACCAAAACAATTCGGTTGGATAATAGTAAGGTTTTATCTTGTTCAACAATAATCTATAAGTTTGTGTCTAGCCAAATCAATTAGCTTAGACGGCTTTTAAGTTAACATATACATACTGGAAATTTATAAATGTGTATCAACATGTGATTAAATACAATGATTATCCAAGTGAGGACACTTGTATAACCATCCATATATAGAAATTAACGAACAGAATAAATATTTGAATTATAATATAATACTATGTTGATAAACAATGATCAGATATAATATATATAACAATAGGGTTAATAATCTGGCACAATAATAATATAATTCTAAAACTTTCTTACTTATGTTCATTATGTAAAGTAAATGCAAAGGTAGGATACTTGCCTGGTCTGCTGCTAAGAAAACGCTCTACAATATACTCTAAGCTCTAAGCCAAGAACATGAATTGAACATGAAAGCATAAACGATGTCCGAATTGCTTTTTTCTTGCATTTTTCTTGCTTTCCTTGCTTTTCCTTACCAATAGTCGCTCACACCGCTCCCAAATGTATAACCTACAAAATGAACATGAAATGCATGAAAAGTAACTAAGAAACATGAGCTTAAGCAATAAATTCAAGTAATAGATATCGGATAAGTAGGTATAAAACTTACTTATCAAATACCCCCAAACTTAAACCGTTGCTTGTCCCCAAGCAACACAACATAATGCAATGCAATGAAATGCAACTAATCTACATGCCTACGAATCCAGCAGTATTGATAAACACAAATCTATTCACTCGGCCTTAGAGCAATCAAGCAAACACGATAATACTTCATATCAAAACCAATCAACAATTTCCTAGTCAATCATCAAGTCTTAAATTGTTATCACTGGTATAGTGCGTGTGTGCTCCACAACAATGTTAACTAATATAAAATCAAATTTAACACATAACAAGTCTCTTCGAAGGCATCATATAGTGTAAACTTAAGAAATCCAAAAATAAGCTAGATCCAACTAAAATCAAACAATTACCAATATCGAGGGTTAACATGGGATACTTATGCTTTATTTTCATCTACGGGGGCTTTTTGATCTTATTTACCGTTTTATTCTCTTTTTTTTTGGTTTATATACACATAGCTATGCAATGTCTTATTCCCTTAGGTTTTTCAATGCTACCTTAACGAGCTTTCAACCAACGACTCCCAAACCATTAAGACCTTAGGGCGCTAGGTGTAAAGACAATCCCCTTGGGCTTACTTACTCAAGTAACAAAGGCCACAAAACTAGACAAGCACGCTACGGTGTTTATTCATATTTTTTTTCTCTTTTTTTCTTTTTTTAGCTTATATACCCCAAATATTCCCCCAAACTTAGGTTCTTGTCTAACTTTAGCCATCACTACTTATTCTTTTCATTCTTTCATTCAAACTAGTATTATCCTTTAGAATCTCGTTATGTATCAATTTAAACTCAATCAATCAACAAGTTGTTTTTAATGTGCTATCCTTGTTATACCAGTTTCAAACAAAAAAAAACTCAATTCATAACAAGAAATCACATCAAAGCTCTAATAGTCAGTACTAAACTTGCCTACTCAATCCCATTCTCATCATTGGCTAAAATAGAATGTAACTCATCAAACAGCTGGACTCATGCAAGATGAACTAGTAACTAACTATTATTTTTAAAATTTTGAATTTTTTGATTTTTTTAATAATAAACCTAAACTATATTAACAACATATGCAAAATAAGATAACATAAACATGAAACTAAACATGCAAAACTCCCCCAAACTTAGCAATTACAATGTCCTCATTGTAAGAATATAGCGATAAGTAGAAGAGAACTTCCCTGTAATCAGCTAAGCGTGAGTTGATGGTGGCGATGGCTGCGACGATCATTTTGCTATCCATTGGACCTCCAATACCTGCAATGAAGAGAGACAACATGGATTAGATTATAAGAGAACTTAATAAGCAACTTAATTCATATCTACTAAATAAACTAGTAAAACATATAAATATAAAAATTCCTGGGTTGCCTCCCAGTCAGCGCTTGATTTATAGTCTTTCAGCCTGACTTTGTCTGGTCAATGCTATCCAATTCCTCTTCGAAAGTTGAGGAACCCTCCATCCATCAGAAATAATATAGCTTTTGGTAGGTTCCAATTTGTGATAGCCATCGAGTTAAATTCACATAGCATGCTTTGTTTAGATAAGATTACATTAAAGAACTTCCAACATCTAGGCATTTTCTCCATTGTGTCTGCGAATAGATTCTGTCATTGAGGCTTGTCAGACACAACAGTCTCTTCTTCTATCTTCTCCAGCTCATCACACCATGGCTTCAAAGTTGTACTATCTTTTACGTTACAAGGAGTATTGCCGACAACATGACTACCAATCGGACAAGGTTTTACAAATCTAACCGGATTCTTGAACTGTGGAGGAGAAGGCACTTGAGGCATAAATAACACCAGCTCATCATCGTTGGTTCTCACAATTAGTTCTTCACCGACCTTGTTGTCATTATCCCCACTTGTCTCCTCTTTTTCAACATCTTGAGGCTCATCCAGTTGTAGATTTGGTTCGGGTTCTCCGTCAATTTCGTCATCCATGTCATAAAGCCAAGTGTTTGGAGGAAGTTTGCTTACGGCTTCAGTCATTTGCTCTATCTGATCAGCAAGATTTTGATATTCCCTCGCTTGATTACTCATCTTCTCCTCATCTACTATGAACTTGGACAATAATTCCCCCAGCCTTGAACTTTCTGTTTCAGTCTCGGAAGCCATGTATTGAGCACCATTGGTTGAGGTTGTGAAACGTTTTTCCATCCAATTATTAAAATTTTGGATTGACAGCTCCTGACTGTTTATAAACTCTTCTTTTTCTGCTATAGCCCTTAACATAAATTCCATAAACTCTGAATTGTCTTCTTGTCTCATTGGAGGTGAATATGAGAATTCTGGCGTGTATGTTGGACTTGGAGCAGAGTATTGGTATTGATAGTTGTATCTCCATGAAGAATCCGGGTGATACCCCCAAACTTGATCATAATTATCATATGCATACTGAGTGAGGTAGTTACCACCATACTCTACCGGCCCAAGATTGATGGTGCATTGATTACTCGGGTGATTACCAGCACAATGATTGCAAGTAAATGTTATCCTTCGATTATGTTGGGCTACAACAACGTCCAACCTCCTGGAAAGTTCTTCAATCTGTGCTGACATTGCGTAAAGTGTCGCGAGTCTGTAAATCTCCATTTCCCTTGGCTGAGTCATGTTTGTGTATGGAAATTGATACGCAAAGTCATCCATGGTACCTGCAAAGAGAGAAATATAGGAAGAGAATTAAAAATAAAAATACAAATGTTTAAATTAAGACTAATTCGATTGAAGTTAATATTGATAAAAAAATATTAAACTAATTCCCCGGCAACGGCGCCAAAAACTTGTTGGGTAAAATCTAGTTACGCACAACACGCAAGTATACATGGTCAACAAGTAATAAAGTGATAAGTTGAGTATCGTTCCCACAGAGAATTATTTAATAAAAATCACCAAGTACTAACCCGTAACCAACTCAATCTTATTTAAATGAATGAATTACAAACTATATAAATTAACTACTATTCCACTAATTAAATTAAGACTATGGAGATTTAAGATCACAACTTCACTTATTGCTTCATTTAAGTTGACACACTTATCATCAATTATTCTCTATCCTAAATTATTAATCAAGAACACTGGAGTAGTATTAACCACCTCTCAATGCACTAATACCGTATTAACGTCAATCCACAATTAAGATAGAAATTCGTTAAACACCTTAATCAACTAACCCACTATATCTCTATGTGAATTATAATTGAAGAAGGTTGAAGAATAAGTTCTCTACCCGATTACATGCGATGTCAAGCATATCTCTACCTTAACACTCATCAAGTTTAAGCTATTAACAAAATCCTGAAAACATGCTATCATGATTAGATCTAAATCTATACTTCATCTCTCGAGTTCATATAGATTATCACGGTAATTGATGACCAAGCAATTAAACAATTAAGTCCAAATCATAATAGACAATCCTCTCAATAGAACATAATAATTGATAACGAAGCATATTAAAATAAACTACACAATAAGATCCATCGTAATCTCAAACAAAGAATTAGTTCATGATTATTGAATTTAAACTAAGAATCCACAATTGAATAATCATTAAAAGACAAAAATAGAAGAAGTAAAGAAGATAGAATCGATTGTCTGTAGATTTAACGCTCCCTCCTTGCTCCTACTTCGAATCTTCAATGGTCTCCAAGTTGCATCAATCTCAAAATCTCATAAAAACTAGTGTTTTGATCTAATTTACTCTAATCTAATCTAATAGAATTCTTCCAAAAACTCCCTAATCTCTCAATAATCCCCCGCTAATCTGTGGTATTCCCCTCCTTTTATAAGCCTTTGTACATGTCTTTAAGTCCTATTGGAAGTCCTTGAATCAAACAACTCAATACAATCCTTTTCGGACTCAAATTCGGACAAAATCTACTCATTCCGCGCATAGGCCAGCCCCGGCTGGCTTTTTCTTTTGTAAAAACCCAGCCCCGGCTGGGTAGTGGACTGCTAAAACACCCAGGACCCCAGCCCCGGCTGGGTCCTAAGGCACAAAAACGTCCAGCCTCGGCTAAGGTGCAAACTGCCAATTAATTTTTTGTTGGAATCTCCTCTGCTAAAATTGTCATAACTTTTTCAAATCGAAGATATCGACGAGATCTACAACTTTCATTCTTTGAGCTTTCGAAAATAACAAACGTATGATGGTCAAAATTGGACTGGAAGTGACTGCTATGCAAATGACCACCCAAAATGGTGAAGTTCAACGTCCGTTGGTAGAAATGTCATAACTCTTTAATCTGAACTCCGATTTGAATGATTAAAGATGTTACGGAAAGCTAAGAAAATGCTCTACAATATAGTCTAAGCTCCAAGCCAAGAACATGAATTGAACATGAAAGCATAAACGATGTCTGGATTGCTTTTTCCTTGTATTTTCCTTGCTTTTCCTTACCAATAGTCGCTCACACCGCTCCCAGACGTATAACCTACAAAATGAACACGAAATACATGAAAAGTAACTAAGAAACATGAGTTTAAGCAATAAATTCAAGTAATAGATACCGGATAAGTAGGTATAAAACCTACTTATCAATAGCAACCTATCATTAATAAGATCATTCATTCGATTAGAATATTATATCATAACACATAGTACTATTCTTTGTAGTCAACACATTACCTAATCACATTGTCACACATGTTTAACAGTCATTGGATCACAATCAAACACGCATCTAGTAAAATTATCTAAGTCTAGATCAATTTCTGAAATATGTCGGTGTACAGACGACTTTATCGGGTAATTATCGAGTCTAAGACTCCACACTGAAGTTCTAAATAACTTAAACATGGGTCAAATTATTTTTAAACAACTTATAATAATTTTTAAACAATTATTATAATTTCTTATGACTTTTCAAATATTGGATTCATTATTAAATGATTTAAATATTAAATAATTCTATTATCATTAATATTTAATTAATATTAAACTATTTAATGAAACCATTGCCAAAATATTAAAGTTATTTATAATAACTTAAAATACTTTTAAAGTATAAATATTACCCTTAAATGATTTTTAAAACATTTAAAATAATTTTTAATTAATTACCATTAATATTTAAATATTAATGTACTATTTATCAAAATATTCAAAGTCATTAATTATAACTTAAAATATTTTTAATTCATTTATATCCTTTTTAAATGATTTTTAAATTGATAAAAATAGTTAAAACTAATTTATTTAATATAATTATTAAATAAATTTAATATCATTAATATTAAAATATTAATATTTTTTATGACAAAATATCAAAAATTATATTTTATAACTTAAAATATTTTTATAAATTTAAATCATTTTTATATGATTTTTAAATCATTAATCCTATTTTTCATAATTTATTTAATACATTTATTAAATAACTTAATTATAATTAATATTAATTTATTAATGAAATTCATCACAAATTATTAAAAGTCATTAAAAATAACTTAAAATATTTTCTTATATCATAATATAATTTTAAATGATTTTTCAAGTATTAAAATCATTTTTAAATAATTTATTTAATATAATAATTAAATAAATTAAATACTTTTAATATTTCAAAAATATTAAATATTTATGAAATATATTAAAAATTATTAAAAACTAATTTTTAGACTTTAAAATAATTTTTAGTAATTAATTTGTATTTTTAATAATTAAAAACTAATTTTCTCTAATTATTTAATAAAATAATTAATTTTAGAAATAAAGTGTCGCTAAAAACTGCCTATAGCGACAGAACCGTCGCTATAGGTGTTCTTCATGTTCTTGGCCAAACCCAGAACATTCATGCCAGTTTTTGAGTGGCCTACTTTGACCAAGATTACTGATCAGATCATGATGTTTCTGGACTATCTATTGATCACAGTTTGAAGAACTAATGCAATACTACATGATACAACAACAATCAAGATCATATAATACATAACAAAGGAGATCTGAGCATGCAAAGTGGCTGTTAGAGCTGTTCTTCATTTCTGGGTTACCCAGAAATGAAGAACAGTTCGAGCAATCACTTTTGGGCTTCCACAAATTGTAATCCGTGCATTGTTTTTGTGATATAATGGATCCAGTGTGTAGCCTCACATAAAATTACCATAACAATAATGGATCAAGAAGATATGGTTCGGTCAAACCATGTCAGAGATCATCTTCAAATGTTTTCTGGGTTACTCAGAAAACAGAAATTGTGATCTTCTTGCCTGGTTTGACCGTCCACCATATGAAACCTAATTATCATTTTGGTGTTCTAATGGCTTTAATTTATAGTACACATATCAGACTACTAGATAGATACAACAAACAGAACAAAACAACTACTTGAAAGATCAGAGGCGACATAGGTCTTGTCAGACCGTTCTGGGCAAGATCTGGGTTACCCAGACACTACAACAAAAAGGCTTATTTCCGATGGAATATTCCATCGGTACTAAGACTATTCCGTCGAGGATAACTCATCTCTGACGGAATATTCGGTCAGAAATTCGGTCGTATATAAGCGCATCAAAAATAAGTCCGTCGATTCTTCGGTCGGGACTAATTACCGTCGACGGAACTATTGTCGACCGAACATTTAGTCGGGGTTAATATATCCCAGATGGAAATGTGTCTGTCGAGGATATTCGGTCGATGCTATGTATGCCACGTGGCAGTCAGACAAAAATTGAAAATCAGCTTACGTTCGACGGACTTCCGTCGACTCTATACTTAGTCCGTCGAGGATATTCGGTAGATGATATTCGGTTGAGGCAGTGTATGCCACGTGGCAATATACCAAAAATGGGAAGAACCATAACCTCGACGGTTATCCGTCGAGAATACCAATATTCCGTCGAGGTTACTATTTTTTTAAAAAATATTTTTTTTTATTTTTGCAATATCCAAGGATTTAACTCACATCTTGTACCTGTACCTGTACCTGTTTTCCCAACATCACATACACAAGCTAAATTAAGCTAAATGTCAAAAACATCCCATTACTACTACCATAATCGCAACAAACCAAAGTAATGAAATGTAAAACCACATTAATCAAAGTAAATTAAACTAAGGTAAATTACAAAAGATCCCATTAATCTAAACTAACTATAACAAACATCCCATTAAGCTAAATTAAGCTAAGTGTTAAACCGTAACAAAACTAAAGTAATTAATGATAAGGTATTTTAAACTAAAATATGTACGTCAAAAGTTATGTAAAATTAATACAAAAGAATTTAAACTACAAAAGAATGTAAACTAAGTCAAGCTAGTAGAGCCCCCGGTGTGAGAAGGATCATCGGGCGGGCGTCGACGCTGCTCTGGAGTATGAAAATCGTCATCCCGCTCGTCAGTCCGCTCGTCACCCTGTTGATACAGTATAATGTAACTCATTAGTCCATATATATGAATCAGTTAAAGATAACTACATGAAAATTAAATAACATGCATAATATATATTTGTATTTAAAACAAAATATACCTGAGCAGTCGAGCGTTGACTCAACATCGGCCCAAACGCGTCCTCGACTATGGTAACCACCATCCGAACAATCTTGTCCCGTATCGCGGCCCACTGCTCCGGAGGGATACCCGTACTCTCGGCGGTGGCACCAGCTGCAACGTCCTGCGCAAGCTGATGGAGGCGAGAAAGGCTGGGCGGGTCCTGACGATGGAACAGCGGATCGGTCTCAAACCTCTCCGACACCGCAGCCATAACATGCTGGAACAAAGCATCATCTAAGCCAGCGCCTGTATGTGATGGTCCCACGGGGGCTCTCGGACGCAGACGCTGGCTAGAGCCTACAAAAATAAATATAACATGAATAATATTACAAATTTATTTTATTCATAAACACGAAATAAACACAAATATTATACCTCCTGGCAGTGTATAGGCTAGTATCCTCGGTAACCCCAACACTCGATACCGACCGTTAGTACTAGTGGGAGTATTCTGGGACGCGACCCACAGAGCCGTCTCCTCGTCCTGAGATAAACTAATCTCGGGCAGAGGGACGGTGGAATCTAACGTCTCAGCATCGCCCCTAGCAGCCTACAAATCTGCTATACGCTGGCTGCGGAGCTTCTCAAACCGCTCCTGTAATTTGATATACAAGTGAATTATCTTGGTATCATCATATAAATTACGTAATATTATCCTAAATAATATCTATTATAGTAAATGTATTACCCATATAGCTAGTGCTACTGGAGATATCGTCGACCCCGAAGTAGAGCCCTTCGGCGTATGGACTCTATCATTGAATCCTCTCTCACTACAGTCATGCTCATTCTTGAAATGTAAAAGCTTCGTAACTGCAGAAAGCCTGGTGTGCTTGTCATTTCCAGGATACAATGGAACACCTGATTCAAATAGCAATTTGTAGAAAGCAGCTGCTGAATCATTTGGCTTTTGCTGAGAACTGCTTGACGCATGCTCGTTTTCAGCCCAGACAATATTGGTAGGGCCACATGCATCAACCAACATCTGCACGACGTCATAGTTATCTATTTACGAATCCCCGTGATCCGAGTGGTCTACAGTACTATATGTCTGTTCTCTAAACTCATCTGATTCCCCGTGATGAATCCATACCGAATTCCCATCCACAAACCCACATGAATATAAGTCAAATTTAACTTCATCGGCAGTCTTCCATCTCATGTTCTTACACTTGGAACACGGGCATCTCATCTTTCCGTTCAGATCATCAACATGTTCTATTGCTTTGTTCATAAAATTGGACATCCCTTCACGGTACGAATCAACTAATCCCCTCCCATCAATTGGTATCCTACGGTATATCCAACTCCGGTCGGCTGACATCTTTAATTGAAGAAAATACCCAATTAGAATATATATGCATATATATAGTTTACCTAGTATATATCTCCACTCTACAGGGGTTAAGCTTCTATCCCGTTCCTGGATGCGTCTCCTCTTTAGTGCCATTCACAAGGTGCGTGTTTATAATATTTTAAGAAAATTTTAGCATCACCTCCCCATGGTCTTCAAGTACACAAAATAGACCAAGACAACTTAGTCTAAGTATGCACTCGAAGAACATATGTAGAGACACCAGCTGAAAAATCCTCAAAAAATTATAAACACGTACGCACCTTGTGAATTAGCACCGCCCTAAGTGAGAGACATAACATCCAGTAACAGTCCCAAACTGGGGACTATTCGGCATTCACTCCTACTGAGTGAATGTCAAACGGGTTTCTAAGTTTCAAAGTATATTACATATATATATATATATATATATATATATATATATATATATATATGAGTGTATTGAAGAGCAAATGGAGAGTATCATTGAGTTTATTGAAAATTATGGAAAACTAAGCAAATGCTACTTAGTTTAATAGTTGCAACTAATAGTACTCCAACCGGTTCCGCGGCTGTAATCGGACAAAAAATAAAGGGTCGTAGTTCCTATTTGTGTCATATACTTTATTAATAAAGTTAACTGAATTACTGCGGACAATCCTCACTGTTCCACCATAACAGATAACAACATCCCGAATGAGTTCCATTAAGCTATTGAACAAAGTTCTAAGTTAAGCAACCCTCTAGATGAACGAACGATCACTTCTCTACTATGAATGAATCATTGCTTGATATGAGTTCAATCCATGCCATAGAAAGCTTCTCACCACTCCAAATACCCATCTGAGGAATTTGGAGTGGTGAGAAGCTGTCTATGTCCTGGATTGGACCCATACCAGGCAATGCTTCATTCCTAGTAGAGAAGTGATCGTTCGCTCATTTAGAGGGTTGTTTAACCTATAACTTTGTTCAACAACTTAATGGAACCCCTTCCGTATGTTGGCATCTGTTATGATGGAACAGTGAGGAATGTCTTCAATAATTCAATTAACTTTATTATTTGAGTATAAGACACAAACAGAAACTACGACCCCCTTTTTTTTAATTACTATCGAGGAACCGGTTGGAGTATTATTAGCTGCAACTGCTACGTCGAATCCTGCATACAAGGAAGAGTACATATATATGTAGGTAGAGTATTATCAAATTTATTGAAAATTGTGGCAAACTAAGCAAATGCTACTTAGTTTATTTTGCCAATGATAAACTAAGTAAACGGTACTTAGTTTATTAGAATTGTTATTTGGAATCTTTAGAGACTACTGTTCGATATTCACTCTTACTGCTTGTCAAACGGGTTTCTAATTAAGTTGCAAAGTATATATTATAATTCCACGAAAATATTCTTATATATTCAGTCTCTTTGAATTGCATCCCAACTAATCAAATGCTACTTAGTTTATTATTTTGAGTTGATTTAATATATTGTTTTAATTTATTATAATTTATTTTATTTTGTATTATATAATATAATTTATAAATTTTCTTATTAAATTAAATTAAATTAAACTACCTTATAACATTTATTAATTATTAAATTAAATTAAATTTCATTTTAATTTAATTTATTAAATTTATTTTATTTTATTTTATTTTTATTTTATGTTATTTTAATTTATTAATTATTTTCATTTAATTTATTTTTTTATTATATTATAATATCTCATTTTTAAAATTTATTTTATTTAATAAACTAAATTAAATGAAATTTATTGTTTTATTTATTTTATTTATTTGCTAATAATTTTTATTTTTAATTTAATCTATTTATATATTAAATTATATTTATTTCATTTATTAAACTTTATTTTATTTTATTCTGAATTATATATTAGTATATTAAATAGTGAATTTTTATATTATTTTATTTTTTAATTAATTTGATTAAAATAATTGATATTTGAAGTATAAATTATTTGTCGAAAACTAATTAAGTAAATGCTACTTAATTAGTTAATTTTAGTATTAGTAAATTAAGTAATAAATAGTTTAGAGCAACAGATTTTGCATCTCAAGAATTCTGACAGAATTCCATGGGAAATTTCGTCGGAAATATCAAGCATAAAATTACTTTACTGTTATTAACATACAACATATATACAATATTGAAATTGAAGAAATATACACTGCAATTACATAAAAAAAAACCAAACAATAAAATGGATGCTATTGTACAGAAGCTGCAAATGACCAATTTCAGACCCAAATGACCAAAAACAGAATTCATATATACATTATAATACCAAAAATAGAATTCAAGCAAATATACATTATACATTTTCAATCCAAAAACAAAATAAATTTAAACCAATTGCACATTATAATACCAAATTCATACACAAATTTCATACTTAAATTTCATACTACTAATATATATATATATATATATATATATATATATATATATATATATATATATATATATACACACTCAATACCTGGACCGGCGACAGTGGGTCTAAGTGCGGCGGTAATCTACGATGACCGGCGGTAGTGGGTCGTGCCGGCGGTAGTGAGTGCTAGGTGGGTCGGGGGTCTGGGGGTACCGGGGGAAAGGGTTTGGGAGTGGGGTTACCTGAAGGGTGGGTGGGGTGGGGTACCGGACTACCGGGACGACGTAGGGGACGACGTCGACAGGGGGAGAGGGGTGGGGGTACCGGGGCAGGGCGGTGTCGTACAGGGGGGACGGCCGGTCGGTGGGAGTGGGGGAACCGGCGGGTGTAGGGTGGGGGGACCGGTGGAGATCGAGGGGGTTAGCCAGTGGAGATCGAGGGGGTTGGGATGGGCGTATGAGAGAGAGAGAGAGAGAGATCAGTACATAGTCTAGAGAAATAGAGAGGGAAATGTAGAAATAGAGAGGATAATGAAAATGAGAGGACGCAGGGAAGGGGAAGGGTTTTTTAGGTTTATTTTCGACGGACGTCCGTCGAGGTTGTGTTGGTTGACTTTATGATAACATCGACGAGTTATTCAGTCGAGGATGACACATATTCGGTCGACTACATGTTCGCGCTGGCGGGAAACCCTCGCGCCAAGGAGAAGTTCTTAACTCCGACTGATATCAGTCAAGTATACATTAATTACAACTGAATTAATGTCGACTAAATATTCGGTCGGTCTTATATTAACATCGACTGAATATGTTTGGTCGACAATACTTCCGTCAAAAATAAAGCTTTTTCTTATAGTGAAATTTTGTCCAATCATGGTCGGTCAACGACCTTTGACCAATAATATCTATCAATATATGCATAATATGGTCCTGCTATGAGTTCCAGAACACAGATCTCATGACATACTACATGTATCAACCTTTAAAACATAAAAACTATAAACAAAAAAAGATCTACACAACTTGACATTTGGTTGTCAGACAACCAAAAAAAATTTCCAGATTATTTTAAAACTTCAATTTCGAGTATCTAGATGTTATGGATCCACTATGTACCAATTCAGATCATTGATTAATATTACATAGAACATAATGCAACACATAAACACAACTTTTAACCGAAGATCAAGGGTCAAATTTTTGATTAGGGTTTTATACCTTTATGCATAAAATTAAGGTTTCTTTAATTAGATTAGGTTTCTAATTACATTATATAGGAACATTAGGGCTTAAAGTCCACTAATTAGCATTAAGCTTGATAATTTAGCGACTAGGGTTCCTATTTAACAAATTAGGGTTTCTTAATTAGCTAATTAGGGTTTCTAACTTTTAGAAATTAGGGTTTCTAAATTTTAATTATGGTTTACCTAATCAAATCTATAATAATTAATATTAATCACATAACACAGTTACATAACAGTCCTGAACTC
Organism: Panax japonicus; assembly: GCA_020205505.1. Lineage (NCBI taxonomy): Eukaryota > Viridiplantae > Streptophyta > Magnoliopsida > Apiales > Araliaceae > Panax > Panax japonicus. The sequence goes on along the minus strand of CM035112.1, from coordinate 22,852,125 downwards.
TAATTTGAGTTTCAAATTAGGGTTCAATAAAGTAATGCAATGGTTTTCTACTGTTCTACTATAACTGTTCTACAAATTAATATTACACACATATCATGCATATTTATTGCTCTTAAATATAATTATTATTATTATATTATTATTCTCATTCATTGACCAAAATCCAAAATAAGGGTTTGGATTCCATATCTGATTTATCTTTCATATATACCTTTATTAATTAAGTTAAAATCATTCACTTAATTAATATAGATTAAATTCATATAAGAAAATAAAATAATTATTATAATAATTCTAATAATCATTTCATATATTATTTAAATAATATAAAATCATATTTCCATGGAAAATAATTAATAAAAATATTTCTACTATAAAATTAATTATTATAAGAATATAGTTTATAATGATCAATAATTCTAAAATAAAATTATTTGTAATTATTCATGCAATAAATATATTTAATTTATTACATAAATACATACGCATCGACTTAAACATATTCCCCACATTTATTTTAATAAATAATAATAAAAAAATTATACGCAAAATTTCTGATTTATTTATATAGAAAATCATGGGTTATTACATTCACCCTCCCTTTTAAAGATTCTGTCCCCGGAATCACCGTTTTAAAACCTATACCTACCAAGGTACATAGCATACACAGTCATTGCAAATAGATCTCGATCAAATTTGATCAAACTGATCTTTAACTATTCAACATAAAGCTTGTCTATCTGATTAAACGGAAATTTGATTTCTAAGAGAACTCAATTTCCTCCTTCAAAATTTCTTTATAAAATAATTTACTATATATAGGAAAATTATATATATGAAAATAAAAGTTATACGAATAATACTTGGAGTTCCATCACCAGTTGCCATGGTATCTTGGATGGTCATATTGAAGACTCTCGTGGTTGATTTCGTTGGCTTGTTTAATGACGTTAGTCCCGTGATCGCCAGAGTCTCGCTGCTCTTGCCAGTAGTTACACTCCCTGCCTCCATTCTCCTTTTCGGGCAATCTTTCACCTTATACTCCATTGACCCGTAGATAAAACAACCAGTGTTCATCCTTGGATTAGGGCAGTTGGGAGAGATATGGCCCTCCTGCCCGCACGTATGGCATACAAACTTTCCCTTCAGACACTAACCTGTATGGTTCTTTCCACAATTCTTACACGGCACCACCTGCTTCTTCACACCTTCCTATTTGACCTGGACAATTCCAAAATAGTTCCCCTTCCTCTTTTCGCCCCTATTCCCACTATTAGTTTCCACCTTCACAGTTCCGACAACCTTGCCTTTGTTCTTCTTTTCCTTGTTTTAGAGGCTCATGTCCTCACTTCCCTCCTCAGTGATAATAGCTTTTTCCATAAGTGCTGAAAATGTAGGGATCTGCAACACTGCCACCTTGTTGTAAAGCCAGGGTTTTAATCAGAGCTCAAACCTAGCCAACTCATTAAACTTTGCGACATACTCTGCAACAGTCTTGTTCTCCTATTTTAACTCTAGAAACTTTACCTCCATCCTAGCCTGCATACTGGACGAGAAATAATTCTCAAAAAATAGAGTTTTAAACCTAGCCCAAGTTATCACACCTTCTCCTGCCCTCGCTTGATTTGATTCGCACCAAAATTTTACTTCCCCCTTCATCATGTAAGTGACAAAAGCTATAAGACCCCAACTTTTATGAATAAAGACGAATTTTCTATAAATATTATTTTTGAATATTATGCACTTACTGCATTTTTCGTTTTACAAATATTCACATTTTTATTATATATATTTATATAATAAGTATATATAAATCTTGGCTCAAAAACTCCATTTTGATCCCCACAAATCTTCATTGCATCACTTTTATGATTATTAAAACTTTTTAATGGTTCCATGCTTTTCGTTTCGTTATAAAACCATCCGGCTTAAATTCGCTTAAATATGCAATTTCATATTTATATAATATTTTTATTGCATTATTTATGTCCGAAAGGAAGTTTCATGACGTAAAATATCATATACAGTCAAATCACTTCTCTTGGAACTTTATTAGATATAATATTGTCTTAAATTTAGCCCAAACACACTTTGGAACAATGAATGTCAAAACAGCCCATCATGACTACATTCGGCGTCGCCCAAATTGTAGTTCTGACATGCATGTTCGCCTATTTTTAATTCTTAACTCATTAATCGAATTTTGGCAAACTTCTAGTATGTTATAGACCTTATGAAATAGTACATTTAATAATTTTCTAAATACGAAAACAAGCTACGAACATTGATCAAAATAGCACTCAAAAAGTCCACCAAGCGACTGCGCCTGCAGCACGGCGCGGCACGCGCACGCGGCTGGCACAGCGCTGGCTGCTGCCTTGCATAACGAATGAGCCACTTTGCGATTTTCTCACGCCTTGCTCGCTTATCGAAAATTCCCAAATTTCAGTATGTTTTTTGTATAATATGAGACTATTTTTAAAAAATATGAAACCCCCATTTTGGGTTCATTAGGCAGCCCAAATAGAGCGTCAAAAGTGTACGTTCGTAACAGTTTTTTTTCACTTTCATTTCGATTTTAGCCTCTCTTGCTAAAATAGTCATAACTTTTTCGTTTCAAAACATTTTTGAGTAATTCATGAGCCCACGCGAAGCTAACTTCCGAGGCTACAACTTTCATTCTTTGACCATTTCCAAATTCAAAACATAGAATTCCAAAAAATTCGTGCAAGGGGACTGCTCCAAATTTGTTAGACAGATTTAACGCCACTACTTTGAACGGGCATAACTCGTTGCTCCGAAGTTGGAATTAGTCCGTTCTGGAGTCTATGGAAAGCTTATTCAGTGTAATATAATACCTCAAAAGTCCAGAATTTTTTGGAAACCTATACTGTCCCCGAATTTATGTTTTAGGGTCAGCAGTCACACAATCTCTCGGACTTTTTGTTTTGTCTCAAAAATGCTTCCTCTCTTGATTTTCTTCGTTCATATCTTTTAATTAGTTATATATAGCATGTATGAATCAAAATTAAGTCTCAGCTTTGCCTAACTATGGGGTTTTAGGCAAAATTGCTCTTTTAGTAATTTAATCAAACATAATGAGTGCGTCAAAATTGTGGGTTGATTTCATAGCCATTTAGTTCGGTATTCGCCCATGTTTTTCCTCCTTATAACTCCACACCACATACTAGCTCCATATCTCTAATTTCATCACTCTTAGGATGTTTCACAACTCATAAAACTCAAAATAACATCTAACAAGATATGATGAGTTTAAGAGCTAAAATGGAAGGTTAGGGTTTTAAGAACTTCTTGGATTTCTTTCCTCTAAGATGTTTGATCATGTGCTAAGACCTGCTAGAAACTGATTTCCTTTCTCCTTGAACACTCCCGTAGCTTAAATCAAGTAAAATCACTCCACCCATTTCTCTCTCTCTAGAAAATATGAATGTTTCGGTGGAGAGGATGAAGTAGGATGATTATGGAGGTTTGTAGGAGTTTGTTTTGTTGTTTGCTTGCTTCAATCTTGCTCAAGCTATATGAATCTCTCTTCTCTTGCTCCCTCTTCACTCTCTCCGTTTTTGTTTTGCAATATGGGAAGGAAGAAGTTTGTTGAGGAGAATGAAAAGGAACGAATGGAAGAGAGTAGGAGAATGGCCATAACACACTAATTAAAAGCATCAGTTACAAAATATATAACGTATCAGTTACAAATGTTTATTTTATATTTTATTTATTTTATTAATAAATCAAAATTTAATATACAAAAGTCATAAGGCTCCGTTTGGCAAAACCCGTTTAAAATTAAAGACTTAATATACTTAAGCCTTGTTGGGTAAAACTAAATTAAAATCACTTTAATTAATTTTAATAACCACTTATAATATAGTTATTTGTCACACTTCTATTTAATTAAGTTTTCATATTTAATTTAATTAATTCTAATAACAATTCATTGCATAATATAATAATTTATTTAATCATTATAAACTCTCTAACTTAATTATTAAATTAAATTAGATTACTATTTCAAAATAATTACTTTTCTTAACTCATTAATTATTTATTAAACAAATAAATAATCAAATCACATCAAATCAATTAAACAAATACTTATTCAACGATAAACACATCCATTAAATATATATATAATTCAAAAAATATTTAAATATTTAATTAAAATCTGGATTGTTACATCATTCCATCCTTACAAGGATTCTGTCCTCAGAATCACAACTCAAACCACTCATTCGTTACAATCTTCCCTTTTTACAAAGATTCTGTCCCCAGAATCAAAGACACCAATTAAACAAATAACTCAGAGTAATCTTTCATCATTTTATCTAAATATAAGTTTTATATTTCCTACTACATTAATTACTTTAACAAATTCTAGGTTTCATTTCATAACATTCACTTGAACTCAATTATATTTTGAGTATTATATTCTTAACCCATTCATTTCCTTTTCTAAGAATCGCTATCATAAACACTCGGGATATTACAGGTATAATCATAACCGTAATGTTACAAAAGATGTGGTAAAAGTCCTCATTGGCCCGTAGTGCATTGATGGACAGTTGTTGGCATGATCACGACCATTGATGCAAACACGAATATCCTTGGCCCGTAGTTTCATGTGAATTTGATTTTTGAAAATCATTTCTAGATGACAATTACCAGATTATAAACATCTAATAACATATATATAACATCTATTTAGCAACTCATCCAACTAAATTTCCAATTTTAAAGGATAACTCAAGAACACCCAAACTAAGAAAAACAACTAGGTTATTTACCTCTTGATTCTCGTTTAGCCTTGTTAGAAGATGATTCCCTTCTTCTTCTCATTCTTGGCTCTCCAATTTTGGCTTACAAATTCACAAAACTCTCTTTTCTCTCTTCCTCTGTGTTTTCTCTACTCTCTTTAGACTTAGGCTTAACCAAGTGATAACACGTAAATAAAAAAATTGATATAAAATATGATACGCAACTAAAATTTTTAGGTAAAAAAACCCAATGCGTTCAGCTGTTACAAACGCTAAGAGACACAAGGCCATGTTTTGGCTAGTCTCAAATAACCCATATTAATTTATTTTAATAATTTATTTATCCTATAGTTTATTTGTCACACCTTTAAACAATTAAATTAATATAACTCTTAAATCAAATTAATCATTTACCATGTAATATAATTTTATTTAACAAATTAACAAATCTCTAATTTAATTATTAAATTAAAACAACATTATAATTATTTAATAATTCATTTAATTTAATCATCTCATTAAATTAAATCTTCAAACTATAAAATCACTAAACATAAATTTAATTAACATATCTCCTAATTAAAGTATTACACAATATCTTCATCGACTATTTATTTATCTCAATAAATAAATCAACGCAAATAGTTATTCGATTAAATAAATATTTAAAATTAATAAAATTAATTAGAAAATTCTCGTTCGCTACAGTAAACCCATAATAGAAGCAATTTTATTAAATCCTAAATAAATGCAATTTCAAAGCTACTAATATAAAACCTAATAAAAACTAAAAATTAAAATTAAACTTGGGTTGCCTCCCAATAAGCGCTTCTTTTATAGTCTTAGCCCGACTTCTTCAATTATCTATCCAATTCGTCTAGGAAAATTGAGGAACCTTCCATCCATCAGTAACAATGTGTCTTTTAGGCGGTTTCCATTAGTAATGGTCATTAAATTTAAGTCACCCAACATTCTCTTTTTAGATAGGATTCCCATTAAATACGACAAACAACTAGGTGTTTTCCTCATTATGTCTGTTATCAAATTGCGGCATGGAAGCTTGTTAAACACAACAGGGTCTTCTTCTATCTTCCCTTTCTCATCCCACCATGGCTCTAAAGTTGTGCTAGCTCTCATATCACATAAAGCCTTGCTTATTACATGACTACCAATTGGACATGATGGAGAAGGTACATGGGACACTATCAAAATTGGCTCATCTTTGTTTGAACTCAAAGTTAGATCTTTGTCGATCTCCTTTTCTTAGTCCACAAGTGTCTCCTTTATTTAAACATCATTTAACACATCTAGTTGCAGATTTGATTTGGGCTCTCCATCAGTATCAGAATCAATGTCATAGGGCCAAGTGTATTGAGGACAAATGTTTGAGGCATTATGAAGTTATTCCATCTGGTTCGCAAAATTTTGACTCGATATCTCTTGATTAATCCTCCTCTCCTCACTTGAAGCAATGAACTTAATAGAATTTCCTCAAAATTCGAATGTTCTTCCTGTTGTAGTGAAGGTGGACACGAGAACTCCGGTGAGTATGTTGGATTTGGAACATAAAATTGATCTTGATACGTATGACTCCATGAAAAATCTGGGTGATACCCCTAATCCTGATGATAGTTGTTGGGATAGACATAATTGTTAGGGTAATCACCACCATACTGTATCGGCTCAAAATTGATAGCACATCGATGACTCAGATGATTTTTAGCACAATAATCAAAAGGAATCACCACACTTTGACGTCGTTGTGCTATAAAAGCGTCCAACCTTCTCGAAAGTGTCTCACCTTCTCAAAAATGTCTCAATCTATGCTGACAATGCAGAAAGTGTCACGAGTCCATCAATCTTTACTCCCCTTGGTTGAGTCATTCTTGTATACGGCCATTGATAATTAAATTCCGCTATGGTACCTGAAAAGAAATAGAAAAAAATAGGAAGAGAATTAAAGAAAATTAAAAAAAAAATTTAGATTAAAACTAATTTGACAAAAATTAATATTCGCAAATATTATTAAATTAATTCCCCGGCAACGGTGCCAAAAACTTATTGATCAATTTCATAATCAAAACATACGTGTAAGTATACACGGTAAACAAGTAATAAAGTGATAAGAAAATTATTGTTCCCATGAGGAATTATTTAATAAAAATCACCAAGTACTAGTTCTTAACCAAACTAATTTTATTTAAACAATCAATTTAGTGTTTAGAATTAAAATAATTAATAAAACTACTATTAGATACCACTAGATTAAAATCAAGTTATGCAGGATTAAGATCGCAACTGTATTTATTGCTTCACTTATATCAACTGTGACGCACCCAAATTCAGGTACTTGAAACACGAATTCAATGCTTCACGATACCATTTCTTTGAGTAGAATAATAATAATATTGTCATAAATATCAAACTTAATTTACATATCAAAGTTGTCTAAATCCCAGGTACGCGACCTTCAAAATATTTCATTACATAATAGATAATAAATATTATCATCTTATTTAAGTCTAGCTATTACATAAGATAACACAAACTTATACTGTCAGCTTTCCTTTTCCTTTGTTTTTGGCAGAGCCCTCTGGCTGATCATAATTAACTGAAAACATTTAAATTAAGCAAAAATGAGCATTTGAGTGCCCATCAAGTAATAGTAAACAATAAACATTAGCTGAAAGGATTAAATATTTTCTTTGAGTGATACTTCTACAACGAAGCAATAGTTGTGAAGTAACTGAAACAATTCTAATCAACATAACAATTCTATTTCAAATTTTTTAAACTACGTACTAACTATAAATGAAGATCAGTTAACATAATATGAACATTATTTTTCATTTTCGTTAAGGTTTAGCAGAACTTCATCCGCAAACCGTCATAACTTACGGGCACGAGGGTGATCTGCCCAATGTGCCCTATATTGATCAATACTACGTACAAGAACGATATTTTTGTTCACCACATCTGCCTTAGGCGCATAAAAGTTTCCCAGATTCGGGATGTTCATACTTAGTCGGGAATCCAAACCAAAATAATTCTTTACATACAATAAAGTTCTATCACGTTCAACGATATTTCTAAATATGTGTCTAGCCAAGTCAAATAGCTTAGACGACCTTTAATTAATATATACATACTAGAAATCAATAGGTATGCATTATCATGTGATTAAATACAATGATTATCCAAGTGGGGACACTTGTATAACCATATTTAGAGATTAACGAACAGAATAAATATCTAGATTATACAATAATATTGTACTGATAAACAATGAACGGATGAAGTTCGAGAACTTGCATGAATACGAATGATTGGAGACATAATCGATAACAATAGAGTTAATAATCTGGCATAACGATAATATAATTTTGAAACTTTCTTACTCATGTCCATTGTATAAAGTAAATGCAAAGGTTAGGATACTTGCTCAATAATAATTGGAGTAAGTTTACGAAACTTGCATAAACATATACCTGTTTGCACAAAATAAAGGTAATGCGTAAGGTTTAGATACTTTCCTGATCTGCTGCTTACAATACGTAACTTAGTTTTATCTTTTATACTGACCTATCATTAATAAGATCATTCTATCGATTAGAATAACATATCATCACACAATACTGCTATTTGCAGTCAGCACATAACCTAGGCACATTGTCACATAAATTTAACAGATGTTGAATCACAAACAAACACTTATCAAGTCAACCTATATAGGTTTGAATCAATTTCGGTAACATTTTGGTGTACCGACGACTTTATTGGATAATTATCGAGTTTATTATTAATAAAACTCTAATTTGTATCTTAAAGATTATTCTGGATAATTTAAACATCAATCATATTATTTATAAATGACTTATAATAATTTAAAATTAATTATTATAATTTATCATAATTTTTCAAACTCTAGAATCATTATTAAATGATTTAAATATTAAATAATTATATTATCATTAATATTTAAATAATATTAAGATATTAATGAAACCCTTGCCAAAATATTAAAGTTAGTTATAATAACTCAAAATATTTTTAAAGTATTAATAATACCCTTAAATAATTTTTAAAATATTTAAAATTATTTTTAAATAATTACCATTAATATTTAAAAATTAAGGTATTATTAAAAGTCACTTATAATAACTTAAAATATTTTTAAACCATTTATATCTTTTTAAATGATTTTTCAATCAATAAAACTATTTTTAAACTATTTATTTAATATAATTATTAAATAAATCAAATATCATTTAATATTAAATAATTAATGAATTTTTCTTTTAAATATTGAAAGTTATATTTTATAACTTCAAATATTTTTAAACACCTCAGTTTCATTTAAAATGATTTTTATAATATTAAAATCATTTTTAAACTAATTTATTTAATGAAATTATTAAATAATTCTCATATAATTAATATTAAAATATTAATATTTTTTATGACAAAATATCAAAAGTTATATTTTATAACTTAAAATATTTTTATAACCTTTAAATCATTTTTATATAATTTTAAATCATTAATTCTATTTTTCATAATTTATTTAATACATTTATTAAATAACTTAATTAACATTAATATTAATTTATTAATAAAATTCATCACAAAATATTAAAAGTCATTAAAAATAACTTAAAATATTTTTTATACCATAATATAATTTTAAATAATTTTTCAAGTATTGAAATCATTTTTATGTAATTTATTTAATATTATAATTAAATAAATTAAATAACATTAATATTCCAAAAATAATAACTATTAATGAAATATATTTAAAATAATTAAAAACCTATTTTTAGACTTTAAAATAATTTTTAGGAATTTATTTTGTTTTTTTAATAATTAAAAACTATTTTTCTCTATTTATTAAATAAAAATAATAATTTTATAAATGAACTATAGTTAAAGAGTGCCTATAGCGACAGAACCGTCGCTATAGGTGTTCTTCATGTTCTTGAGCCTGCCCAGAAATTCAAACTCAGTTCGCAGGGTGGTATGTTTGACTAGCATTTAATATATGTTCCTTGTTGTTTCTGGGCTATCTAATGAGATAATGTTGTAGTACTGATGTAGTACTATAACCCTAAACAAGTTCCATGGCAAAAGCATATCAAATCATCAAGATCAAAGCTACCGAAATACATGTCAGAGGTTGTTCTTCATTTCTGGGTTTTCCAGAAATGAAGAACAGTTCATGGGTCTCAGTTTGAGCCCTTGAATCTATAGGTTCCAGGCTTACTTAATATGTTCTAATGGTCAAATCGTGTAGCATACATGTCAGGGTATAATGATATAACATTGTATCATTATAACATCATCACACGAGCAAGATCTAGCATGGTCTAACCATGTCAGAAAAAAGGCTCTTAAAGGTTCTGGGTTTTCCAAAAACCTTCATAAGGCAAAACGGTCAACGTACTTTGACCATGGTTAAACTCGATCCTGATCATGATCTGGACAATATAAAGGTATAAATGTGAAGATCTTATGTCATATTACAACATCAAAACAACAACATGGACTAATTATCAAAGGTCAGCAAGATCAAAGGCTTTAAAAATGCCTGTCAGAAATTCTGGAAATCTGGGAATTTTCTTGGTTGCCCAGAAATTAAATAGATTTCGTGATCGGTCAACTAGGTTTGACCACTTATAACTCGAGATATAGACATGATATGGGCTTGATTAAAGTTCCAGATCAAATCCCTTACAACATAGAATAGATGTATAACATAAAACACAACAAACTACTAACACATAAGAATCTAAGAGCCCCGACATTCGGCTGTCAGACCAAAATTTCTAACTTTTCCAGATTTCTAAAAACTTCAATTTCGAGCATCTAAGTGATATGGATCTGAGTTATAACAACCCAGATCTTAAATGACACCTTCTAACATAACTTTAAACAATAAACAACAACAAATAACATGAATCACATAAATTTCTAAGTTTAGGGTTTTTATACCTTTTTAGCTTTGATCCTTGAATCTAACTTTTGATTCTGATCCTTGGCATGCTATGAAGTGTTCTGAGCTTTGTTTCTCACTCACTATCACTCAAAATTTTGGATGGGAGAGAGAGAGAAGACTTGGATAGGTTGAAAAGTAAAGTAACTTACTTTACTTACTTGTATGCTCTTGATCTATGATGCAATGTATTTAATCTAGCAAGTTGGCTGATTAAAGTTGAATACTAGACTATGTGGCTAGCTAGAGTTGGTCACCAACTCCTTACTAGGGCTAGATCTACACTCCACCTTATTAAAATAATCAAAAGGGTAGTTTGGTCATTTGACTTATAAAGTGAATGGCAACTTGGTAACTTTTCACAACCATTAGGTTTTAACCCTTAGGGTTTAACCCTAAGGTTTGATAAGCTTAATTTCTAGGATTATGTGATTAGGGCTAAAATGGAAATCTTAGTTTCTAAAAATGTGAATTAGGGTTCCCTAATTACACTAGGTTTCCTAATCACCTAGGATTTGTAAATTTGCCTTTATAATATATTAATTACCATTAACCTTGCTAAATTAATGATTATGGTTTATAACTTAACAGTTAGGGTTCTAATTTAGTAATTAGGGTTCCTAAATATTAATTAGGGTTTACCTAATTAACATTAAACATAATATTGGTTATAACACATAACTTAACAAATCTCACGGTCATAGTTGATTTCTGTACTATAGTTTATCAGTAATGCTAGGGTTTTGTATTGCTTTACTATAACTGTTCCACAAATTACATTACACACATATCATGCTTGTTTATAGCATTGAAATATTTATAATATTATACTATTATTTTCATTCCTTATTCAAAATCCAGGCTTAGGGTTTTGAATTCATATCTGACATAACCTTCATACATACCATCATTAATGAACTTACCCAATATAATAAAATACATATCATAATAATCCTAGTGATTATACCATAATCATATTTTCATGGAAAATAAATAATAAATATTTTTATTATAAAATTAATTTATTATAAGAATATAACCTATAATGATCAATAATTCTAAAAAGAAATTATATACATCTAATAAATAATTTTATTTATCACATAGATACATATACTTTACTGTGCACATATTCCCACCTTTATATATATATAAAATTATTCGCAAAATTTCTTATTAAAAATATTGGGTTATTACATCAACACACTTCTCATTCATTATTCTCACTATTCTGGACTGTTAATCGGAAACTCATCAGTATTTATAACCACCTTCTGATGCATCACAAACAAATCAATCCAAATCCACATCTGATAGAATTATATTGAACACCCTAATTAATTAATTCACTATATTCCTATGTGAATTATAATTACAGAGTATTTAAAGCACATGTTTCCTTTCAGATTACATGTGGCGTAAAGGTATATCCATATCCTAAACACAAATCATGAATTCCAACACCATGCAGAAAACACAATCACATACTATTATGATCAAATCTAAATTTGTATTTCATCTCCCGAATTCATATAAATTATCATGGTATTATTAGCTAGACAATTATACAATTATACGCAAACATAATAGACAATCCATAGAATAGATCATAGTAATTAACAAAAAAGCATACTAAACTAAGTTATGCAATAAGATCATTTGCAATCTTAAACAAGAATGTAGCCCATTGTTATTGAATTAAAATAAAAAATTCACAACTAAATAGATATTAAAAGATAAAAAGTAAGATTAGAGAAGAGAATAGAATATGTTATCAGCAGTCTTGAGACTCCTCTTCCGCTCCTGCTCTGAATCTTCAATGTTCTTCAAGTTGCTTCAATCTCCAATAACTAATTAAGAACGAGGGTTTTACCTAAATCTAATCTATTATGTCTCTAATCTAATCAACTATCTATTTTATGCGTCACATCATGTATTTATAGGTTACAAGTCCAATTTCTAGCTTAGGAGAAAACCCAATCCAATTTGGAGTCAAAAGAGTATCAAAATTGGCATAAAAACGCGTCCTAACTTGATCTGGCCCAACCCCAATGCCCTGACACTGCTCACGGCACTGGAAATCTGCCTCTGGGCGCCCCGACACTGCAAATAGCCTAGGTTTGGGCGCCCCAACACTGGACACTTTTCGAGAATTTTCTACTTTGACGTCTTTTGGAAAATGGCCATAACATCTTTGTCTGAACTCCGATTTTGATGATTCTAGATGTTCCAGAAAGAAGAGGCATAGATCTACAACTTTCATTCTTTGAGTGTTTCGAAAAAAGGGCTGGAAGAATGTTAAAATTGGCCCTGAAGTGGCTGCTATGTAAATGACAAGCCGAAAATGCGAATCTAGCGATCCCAAACATCGATCCAAGTAACTTTTGTCCCAATTCCTATAAAACAATGTAAAACAAGCATGACTAGACACAAACACTTAAAAACTACCAAAAGATTAAGCTTAAACGCACTCAATTCATGGGTATAAAACCCACTCATCAACCATTTCGAGAAAATAAGATATATATATATATACATATATATATATATATAGCAGTGTCGAACTCCTTATGGGCATGATAGCCATCTAAGGATATCCAGACACCGTAGATAATTTACAAGCTGGCTGCAGCTGAGAAATGTCCATCATGAGAACCGACTCTAGATTCACAGGCTAAATATTTGATCCCATGGTTCCTAGGCTCACATGATAGATTAATATGTACAAAAGTTAGAAAGAGAACTAGATTTAAATAAATCTAAGTCATTCTAGCTTAAACGGTTCCAGTTTAGTCACTTTTGAACTAGTTAGAGATAGCTAGATTTAGACAAATTTAGTCCATAGGCTAGAAGATTAAATATCTACATTGCGAAAGCAGTTAAAGTAGACGATTAACTGCCATGAATTTCGAATCCAGGCAGGACTTTGAAATGTATATATATATATATATAAGCGGTAAATGGCCACGAAGTAAATTCCAGGCCAAACAAAAATATCAATATATATATATATATATATATATGTTTAATATATACATATACAAGCAGTAAAAGCCATAGATATTCGATCTAGGCTCGACTGATCAAGTTCGAGGATATATATATATATAAGAAGGAAAAAGCCACAGATTGACGATCCGGGCGTAACTACTCGATGAGATTCTCGATATCGGCGTATATTGAAGTAGTAAAAAGCTTAAAAATCTGAAAAATCTTATAGCGAGCTGCCAAGAAGACTTCAGATAGTTTTTGGGGCCTGAAAACTGGATTTCCATCGATTAAATTTCAATATGTTGTAGAACGCGAGCTTACAAGAGCAATCTAGAAGAGGTTAAGGGATGAAATGGGCAAAGTTTTCTCTCTTTTTTTCTTTTTTTTCAAATGAGCTGATGGGGGATCATATTTATAGATCAGATGGTCACGATTCAACGTGCGAAAGTCGCGGGTCTCCCTGCGGCTGCCCGGGCTGCCCTGGGCTTTACGGGTCCCGTCGTCTCAAAGTACATGAACTCGGGCTACGCGTGGTCCACTCGAACCGTCATAACTTTCAATTCGGGCATCCGATAGAGGCGTGTTGTACCTTTTTGGAAATCCGTTGTCGAGAGCTACACAATGACATAGGATTTGACACTGTCTAAATCTGTGAAGATGGGTCCATGACCATATCTCCAAGTCTTCATTGTGTATCCGTTGAGCGGTCTTGTCCAGTTATCACTCTAGATTTGAGATATGGTTTTTATGGGACATCTTTGGATGCTATTTGAGTCGAACTGTGTTGAGATGACGTTGATGTGATGTTGAGGTGGAAAATGACCATTTTTCCTCTCTCAGAGTTGTCTCCGGCTTTGGCATAGTTGTAGAAGTCTTTTCTCAAGGTTATCTCTATGATTGGCCTGTTTTTGACTCTGACTGTCCTCAGGATTATCTTTGAAGTTGGTTTGACCTCCCGGGGTTGACTTTGGGCTTTGAACTTGATCCCCTGGGGTTATCTCCGGGTTTGGAACTGACTTTCTCGAGGTTATCTTCGGAATTCAGAACTGGATCTCCCGGGGTTATCTCTAGGATTAGAAACTAAGATCTCTCGTGGTTATATCGGGGTTGGAAACTTGGATCTCTCGGGGTTATCTATGAGGTTGGAAACTGAATCTCTGGGGTTATCTCTGGGACTGGAAACTTGGATCTCCCTGGGTTATCTCCGGGACTGGAAATTTGGATCTCACGGGGTTATCTCTGGGGTTGGATTGATTTGGCTTCCAGGGTTATCTCTGGAAGACGATCCTGCCCTCCTGCATAGTTAGTAACAAGAATGAAAAATTTCGAGTGTCTATAGGCTCGACTGAATGTATTTTCTAATACGGGGGAGTGAAAGGAATACTCATCTGTTCCAAAAATAAAAGTTATATAACATTTTTTTTAAAAATAACTCTTTTACAAGTAATATTGTAAGTTACTTAATTAAAAAATGTAATTATTATAAATAAATTTACTACTATAAAAATTTAATGTATTTATTTTATAATTTATATTCACCCCAATTAATTTTAAAAAATTATTTAGAACAAAACAGTGAAAAATTTTATCTCTCACAAAACTTTTTGAACAATAATATATAGTGAGTAATATTTCCTTCACTAATAGATTTTTTCCTAACAAATTTTCATCATAAATTTGCGCCAAATATCCTTCTACCACCTCAATTTTACGAGAAAAAAAATATAAATTGTGAAGGATGTTTCTTTCGTTAATAATTATATATTGTCACTACATTTTTTTCCTTCACCGTTCCTTCGCTAGAAAACTCCTCGTGTGAAAGAATGAATTCCTTCACAAAATTTCCTTCACTACATCCCTAATTTCTTGTAGAGAAAAACAAAAACTGTGTAGCATCTCTCAATCTCCACACTCCGCCTCGAATCATTGCCCTCATTCGCTTGCTCTCCTTTACAATCTTGGAAAATCTGATAGAAAACCTTAGATTTCATGATGATCAGATATATGATGTGATGTATGTATGATATCAGCCTTGATTGTGGATTTATAGGATTGATCTTTTTAACTTGGTAGACATTATAACTCATTAGAACTCAACATGGCAAGTGTCCTAAGTTAGTTAGGAAAACAACACCAGCCAGCCAAGAAAACTCAGCAAACCCCGATAGCCTCCAATGCCTAAGCACCCTAGCAACATCGCCTAGGTACTAGCCTTCTGTGATTCCAGCACCGTTGCGCCCTTCTTTCATGTCTAGCCGCTTGACAACCTTCGCACCCATTTGCACGTGCACTCGTCGCTACTCGTGCCCATGTGCGTTTTCTACCAATTGCATGACATGCTTATGCGCATAACACGCACCTGCGCCTAAGCGCGTTTGGCTCTTAATTCCTATCGAAGGTTGCAAATTCCTGCCGCACGCTAAGTGACATTTTTGCCTTACACGCTTTGTGCCTGATGCCTTCCGCATAAAGCCGCTCACTACTACTCATTGTCGCACTATGTTGTACTCTTATGCACTTTGATGCATACCTAGCCATAGTCCACCAAGATTGAGCTCATTTAGCATCAATTTCCATTCCACTACTTCATTTTTCTACACAAACACAATAGAACTCACATAAAAAAATAGAAAATACTCAAGGAATCCCAGTTTCATCAAACTAGACTTATTCAATTCGTAGGTATAAAACCCACTCATCATGATTAAAGATTTTACTGAAAAGAGCCAGAACTTGAAGAACTCAGACATGATGGAACAAGAAATGATGTTCTAATAGGAAGTAAGTGGGCAAGAGATCACACCTAAGACCTAATTATTGGGGATTCCAATGCAAGAATCAGGACTAGGTCTGCAACTCAGAACGAATGTTTCTTCTTAAGCTTTCTCTCTCAGATAGAGCTTAAAATAATTTAAGAAGGCTTGGAATATTCAAGTTAGATCAAAGCTATGCAAGAAGAGCTTAATCAGTTTAAAAGAAACAAAGTTTGGAGGTTAGTCCCAAAACCTTAAGATCATCCAGTCACTAGCTTAGAAATAAGATGGATGAAGAAGGGGTGATCACAAGGAATAAAGGAATATTAGTGGCCAAAGGATATTCTCAAGAAGAAGGAATCAATTATGATTGCAAGATTAGAAGCCATAAGAATGTTCCTTGCATATGTTGCCCATATGAAGTTCAAGATTTTTCAAATGGATGTCAAGAGTGATTTTTTGAATGGAGACCTTTGGGAAGAGGTTTATGTCGAACAACATCCAAGTTTTGTCAATTCAAATCATCCTAATTATGTTTATAAATTAGATAAGGTTTTATATAGATTAAAACAAGCACCTAAGGCATGATATGAAACTCTAAATAATTTTCTTATTGAAAAAGGATTCACTAGAGGTAGGGCAGATACAAATTTATTTCTTAAGAAACATAAGGATAAAACATTGTTAGTACAAATCTATGTATGTAGATGATATTATATTTGGTTCTATTGATGAAAAGTTATATGTGAGATTTGTCAGGCTTATGTAGAGCAAGTTCGAGATGTGCGTGATACCTGAACTTCTTCCTTGAACTACAAGTGAAGCAAATAGATGAAAGAATATTCATCGACCTAGTCAAGTTTATTAAAGACTTACTCAAGAAGTATGTCATGAAACCAGCCACTCCCATTAAGACTTTAATGACATCTGCAACCAAGCTTGATAATGATGAGTAACGTAAAAGTATTAATATTACTCAATACAGAGGTATGATCGGATCTCTCATCTACTTAACTATTGGTAGACCAGATATCATGTTTGCTACTTGTATTTGTACTAGATTTCAAGTTAATCCTAAGGAATCACATTTAATAGCTATTAAAATGATTCTCAAATATCTTAAAGGCACTCTACATTTGGGACTGTGGTATCCCAATGAGTCTCTCTTTGGTTTAAGGGTATTCAGATACTGATTTTACAGGATGCGAAATAGGCAGGAAAAACACTAGTGGTACATGTTAACTGCTTGGGAATAGAATAGTCTCATGGTTTAGCAAGAAACATAACTCAGTATTAACTTTAACTGCAGAAGCTGAGTATATTGCTGCTGGTAGCTGTTGTGCTCAAATTCTTTGGATGAAGAATTAGCTAGCTGACTATGGCTTTGCGTTTAAATATATTCCTATATATTATAATAATACTAGTGTTATTGTTATCACTCATAATCCTGTCATGCATTCTAGGACTAAACATATAGACATCAAATACCATTTTATTAGAGATCATGTTCAAAATGAAATTATATCTTTGCATTCCATCTGAAAGTAGTATGCACACAAGCCAATCATGTTTGATGATAAAGCATATACTTTGTAACAATCTAATTCATTTATTAATAAAAGGCTTTGATTTATCTACATGGTATTGTTTTATAATATGTGATAAACCCATAGTTTTGAGCAATACTTTTAGAATCATGATGATGATCATGCTAATGAGATCTAAAATCTTAGATAGCTCACAAACTAAAATTGTTCCCAATCGTTGGATTATTAAAAAGGGGATTAGTGAATCCGAATAGATTGGTACATATGTTGCTTGCTCATTAGATGAGGATGATTGATCTCATGATCATTTGTGTGAAGACACTAAAGCAAGTATGTAGGTGATTATTGGAGAATACGTCCACTGAACGTCGCTCGCTAAGGAATACCTAATGGAGTTTTATTTGCCTGCCAATAGGAATTCTTGTAGTGATAGTAGTACAAGTGATCCTTAGACTTAAGATCATCATAGTATCTTGTGTATAATAAGTTATGTTTTGACATTTCCCTTAAGACCCTTAGGGTATATCAAAGGGTATGCTTAGGTGTAATGAATTGTACATGGAGATAATGAATGATCAATAAAGAATCTATCGTTTCTAGTAAAAGGATAGAATGTCCTATGTGATTCGATAAATGACAACCCAATAGTCCTTGGCTAAGGCAGAATGAAATTAGAAAGGAGTTTCTAATTTGTATTATTTAGAGTTGTACATTTAATAATCGAAATACATATAATTAAATAAAATAAGACTTTCCATTAATTTCATGTCTTATATTTAATTGGAACATTGTATGGTGGAAGGATTGAATTATACGGTAAATATTTACTCAAAGTTTTTTTTATGATTAATGTTAAAATATATATTATCTTGAAAGTCGTTGATCGCTAAGGAGACTTATCCTTATTGTAGAATAAATGTTATTTATTTAAATGAATTAAATAGTTTAATTTATTTATTTAAATCAGATTAGAATTATTCTAATTGATTTATTCAAAACCGGTTTAATATGGAGAATCTAAAGGTCACACCATAAAAGGAAGAATATTTATTTAAGAAGTAAATGTCATAATCGTAATAATAAGTTAAGTGTATTTAATTTAATCTATGGTGATAGAATAAATTAAATAGCTTAATATTTATTATTTAATATTTTAGAAATATTAAATATAAATTAATAAGAGGAGTCTTATTATTATTATTATTTAATTCCTAAAGGAGCTTGGGAATTAATTAATAAAAGTACTCTTATTTATTCATAATTGGATTAGGAGCCTAATTAATTAAAGGAGTTTAATTAATTAAAATAAAACTCTATTCCTAAATAGTTTAGGAGGCCCTACATCTATAAATAAGAGGAGTTTTATTATGGATTAAGGTTACGCACTTTATTCCAAGAGTTGAGAGAGTACACATTCTATAGAGATAGAATTAGGGTTTTTCCAAACACCCATCTTCATGAATACTTGTTCTTCCTTGGTGGATCACCTCTAGAGGCCAAACACTTGGGTATGTAACGTTAATCAAAGGAAAGAATCAAACCCGGTGGATTCAAGTTGAACGTGAAAAGGAATCGGAGGTGAACTCGTACCTGAGGAAGCTAGTTTCTACAAGGATATGATCTCTATATTTTTTCGTCTAATTAATAATTGCGCATAAAGCATGATCCGGGTATATTATTTCTAAAATTTTAAAACTCTGATTTTTTACTCTTCCGTTTTATGTATGTAATTTGTTACACGATCATGGATATTACAAACCTAACACCATTTCTACATAAAATCAATTAGTTGATGTTTAACCAAACCATTAGATGAATCCAAATTTATTAAGTTAATAAGTGAATTAGGAATGTTAAACTTACATTCTTATCATACTCTGGAGAAAACTAACTTTGCAAGATGAAATCCTAGAACTAACAAGCAAAGTTTGTAGAGTGTTTTGTAGAGTAAAGAAGTTCGTAGAGTGCTTCTCATAGTGAAGAAGTTCATAAACTGATTCATAGAGTCAGGAGGTATTGTAGAGTAATAATGCCCTACAAAAGGAAGCTCTACGCTATCCATCATATCCCTGAGAAGATAAGGAAAAGTTACATCGCGTGCACAACAAATCCAGATCAAGTGAGTGAGATGAGGGATGATATTGTCTCTCTATCTCAATTGGTCAAACAAAAGGGTTGGAAAGATAAGAGATTAAGAAAGACCATTGTTCAGCCTCCTCCCAAGACAACTCGAGAACAGATTGAGGAGTTCTATGAAGAGATTGACAGACATGATACTGAGGCTACTGCCAAAGAAGGTTTATCCCTTGCTGAATGGGATACGAAGCAGATAAAGAAGGGAAGATCTGTTAAGATGGAAAAATTCGGTAGAGTCATTTCAGTAGAAGATTATGTATCTACCGAGCCGATCTTAGAGCCTTCCAACTCTCCAATCTAGAGCCTAAAGAAGTAGCAGATGATGATGAGATGGTTGGGAAGGCTTTTGAGCTCGAGCCAATGAATGTTGAAGAGACGGTTGAGATGGCTGATATATCGAAGCCACATCAAGAGGATGAAAAAATGACTATGAAGGTATCTAATCTTGATTCAAAGAAGAGGAAATTAATAAAGAAGTTTGAGAATAAGATGGAGAAAGGATCAAACTCATCGAAGAAGAAGAAAAACCCTACAACTAAACAAATCAGCCGAAGCTACTTCTGAGGGGGAGACGCCAATTTTAATTCCAGGCGCTTTCGATGATTCCTTGGATCTAACAAAGATTATTGAATCAGTCGTATAGGACATCGGAAGAGAGCCAAGCCAACCTGGTTCTTAGTTTAACAATGCTATAACTTAGGGGGAGAAATTTGAGGCTGAATTTGAAGATCTCCCACTCACTAAAGGAAGAGAAACAGAACTGATCAATTTATAATTCTTGGGCCCTGGAGCTAGTACTAATCTTGAAGGCCTAGGAAGAAGCACTATTAACTTCCAAAGTAATAGTGACTTAATGTTCTTTTTTTTCTTTCTAATAATGTCTTAGTTTAAGATTCTCGTACTAAAGGATCTGAGCTATATCACTTGGACACTCTCATCTTATCTTAATGTCCAGGTGTTGTCTTAGAATTTCCCCAGAGTCATCAATTTTTCCAGAAGAACTATCTTTATTGGCATAACTTCTTCAGATATATACAATAAATTTGCATTCATTTCAAATTCTTTGTTCTTTAAAATCCAACCCTCTTCTCGTAATGAAGTAATTGTCGAGTCCAAAACTACGAGTGTCGAGTAATTGTCGAGTCAACATACTAACTCCCCGATCATAGAGTCTCAAAACCTTATGATTGAAACATAAATTCCCGACTTCATGATTATAAAGTCTCAAAACCCTACGATCGATGTACAAATTCCTAACTCTCCAATCGTAGAGTCCTAAAACCTTACGATAAAAAAACAAAATACTCCCTCTCATATATACATATCTTCTTCATATAATATCTCTCTAATCTATAAATGTTGAATCTATCAAGTTTCTCTAAGTTAAGGTTTTCTCGCTATGTTCCTCGTTGCTAGAGTTTAAAAGTTTGGTGATGTAGTCAATGGAATGCACTGATAATACAATGACATTTGTTCCTCATCAAAAAGAACAAGTTGAAGCCAAATTTTAAGAACACAGAGACGACATTACACTTTCCAGGAGCCAAATGCAATAACTTGTCAATATTTTTAAGCAACTCTCTAAGGAAGTTAATACTCTATGAAGTGACAGAGATGCTGACAAAAGGGGGAGAGGAGATGACCTCAGTAAACATCAATTATTTCTCCTCATCCTCCCTCTCAATATTCCTCTTCACCTCAAGCCATTCTTCTAGGCTATGGTCAAACTCATGGACAATCAGTTTCCTCTTTAAGGGCAGGATCATAGAGTGCAGTAACACCTACTGGCTCACTATTTCCATCCATTGACCCACCTTTCATGAATAGAAATCTTCAAGGAGCTCATATTAAATCAAAAGAATGATTTAATATGTCTGGCCTTGGTTCTAGAGACTCAATGGAATAAATCCATATAAGCGAAGTTGAAGGGAGAGAAAGCTATATAAGAGTTGAGAAGTTGAGCGTAGAGATCCTCCAAGGAGTAATAGGGGGATGAGGTAAATAAATAGAGACTCAATAGAATAAATCAATATAAGAGAATTTGAAGGGAGATAAAGCTACATAAGAAGGTGAGAAGCTAAGTGTAGAGATTCTCCAAGGAGTAATAGGGGGGTGAGGTAAATAAATAGATAGTTATCTATGTTGTACTTTTTTTTTTGAAAATTTGTATACTCTATAAAATTCTTTTATTCATCAATAAATTTAATGTTTCTTTCTAGAAATATAGTTTCTCACTGTATATAAGTCATATTTAAATTCAAAGTGTTATATTATCTGCATCTTCGAATTGATGATTGCTTGAAACTACTGATTTTGTCATCATCAAATAGGGGGAGTTTATTAGGACAAATGCATATTTGATTTGATGATGAGAGAATGTATATTTGTATCCAGTATCTTTTATGAAGTCCTTATAATGAAATTACTGTAAAAGTTCTTAGATTAGAAGATTAAACTTGTTAGGTTGATCTATTTCATTGAGTAAACTAAATGTATAGCTATAAGAAATTAATCGATCGTAAAGCTTACTGAATGATCGTAGAAAATATTAATCAAGTTCACAGAAGTCTACTCTGAGATCGTAGAATCTCCTAAAAAATTGTAAAACAAATTGATAATCATAGAGTCTTGATGATTAGGTTTTATACCTACGAATCTGGTACCAATTAACTGAATTTCGTGCTTAAACTTGTGTTTAGTAGTAACTTTTCATGCATTTTACTTCTATTTGCTAAGATACATGTTTGGGAACTGAATTGGTGGCATTTGAGGATTAAATGATGAAATTTATGGCTTAAAGTGAAGGACTTAGAGGCTTGAGGATGCAATAGTGAAATACCTGAGGAAATTACAGCATTGTCATACAGCACAGCCGCGCCTAAGAAGAATTAGGGTGCAGCGCGACTGCGCCTGACCCCAGTTGTCAAAAGTTATCTGTCAAATAGCGTAGCCACACCCATTACAAGCTTAGGAACAGCGCGGTCACGCCATGTCGACTTTGACCAACTTTAACTTTTGACTTAAGTGATGCAATTGAGTTATAATTCATGTACTCTTTTTAGAATTTGATCAGGATTTGTAACATACTTATAAATAGGACCTTTCTTAGTTATTAGATATAATCATATATTAGAATATCTCTCTTATAATTTAAAAAAAAACCTAGATTAGATTAAATTATTAGAGAATTGAAGCAAGGAGGCTAGCAGGGAGTTTCAAGACAGAGACAGAGAGGAAGATCAAGATTGCTACAACGATTTTTATTCTTCCTCTTTATCTTCTATTTGTATTCGTCATGCTATATTACTTGTGGATATTGGCTTTTAATTCAATGATTATGAACTAAATTTTTTTTTAGGCTAAAATGAATCTTATTGTCTAACTGTGATTGACATGCGTCGGGGTTAAGTTATAAAAAGTTATTCATGGGTTGTCTATTATGATTTGTACTGAATTGATTAATTTTTTGGCAAGTGATTACCGTGATAACTTATATAAAATTGAGAAACGAATTATAGGTTTAGATCTGATCAAAATAGCATGTGTTTATGTTTTATGCATGATGTTGGAATTCATAATTTATGTTTAGGATAGAGATATACCTATGCATCGCATGTAATTTTGAAAAGAACTTGTGCTCTAAAAATATTTAATTGTAATTCACGTAGAGATATATTGGATTAGTTAATTTGTAGCGCCGGAGAAAATCGGATCTTTATGATAATTAAATTTTTATTTGATTATGTGAATTAAATGAATTTAATTGATTTATTTTGTGAGTAAGCTATGTGAAGGTCGTTCTATGACCTAGAATGTGTTTATATGGTTAGTAATCTAGCTACGTGCTAGAATTAATTATTTAGAATTTCCAAGACAAAAATAAATGTTTTCCGAGAAATTTCCGTAAAAACAGTATTCATCCATTTCTGCTCAGAAATTTATTTTAAAATTCCGAGAAACGCGTAATGATAGAATATTAAGATAAGTGAAATATCTAATAATATTTCATTTATGGCAAACGAAGTTTTCGCCTGTGGACTTAAAACCTAAGGGTTGAATAGAATGATTTTTGAGAATAAAATGAAACGCGTAGAAGGAATTGTGTTATTGTTAAAGCGTGTGTTATACAAGTATGATATTATTTAGTGTCTAGGTATAATACGAGGTATTAATACGAAGTACAATACGATTATCGTACGAGTATTATACGGAAAGAATGCATGAATTGTACGTGTAGAATATGTTTAATATGATGGAATTAAGTTAAGACTTAAGGTGAATTAAATTATTTTGGATTAGGTTTAGTTCAAACAATTGAATAGAAAAGCCTAAGGAATTAATGTGTTAAGCCCAAGCTAAAGCCCAATATTAGAATGATTAAGCCCAATGCAAGAAAACTGAACCGTGGATCGAACCGGTGGGTCACGGAATGGGTAAAACCCATGGGCAAACCCATGGGGATGACCCATGGGCATGGTGGGCCGGCCACTTGGGGTGCACGGCAAGAAAATCACTTGGTCACCAAGTATTTTACTCGGTGACAAAGTGTGGAATAGTAAGGAGATGGAGGATAATGCCTATTTTGCCCTCCATTTCATTTATCCATAAATAGAAAGCTGGAGCTGGTCATTTGAAGGTTTTTCAAGTTGCCAACCTATATTTTGAGAGAGAGAAAAAGCTAGACTCAACCAAACAATCTACCTTGAAGCTTTATTTTAAAGTTTTTCAAGAGCACTAAAGAAATCCTTAAGGTAATACTCCTTAATACTAATTCCATCTCTTTTGATTTCTTTAAGTATAAAGAGTCATAAATGGGTGGTGTATGTCTACTATGGAGGAATAAGGATGACTTGTTATAGATATAATCTTTATAAGTCATGAAGACATAGAAATCATAAGGTTTGACATGGGTTTAAATCATGGAAATATTGATTGTTGAGATTAATTGTTGATAAACAATTGAACTCCATCAATACTTAAATATGTGCATCATGCTTGGTTAAAATATAGATATGAAATTCATGGAGTATTCCATGTGATTTGGCTTAGAGAACATTAGTAACGAAGTTATGACGAATTTCACGGAAATAGATGTTGAACGTCGAAAACGTAGAAATTCTGAATTTGCAGTCGAATGTTGCCGTGAGACATGAAAACATTATTTTTCAATGTCAACACGTAAGATAGAGTATTTAAGAGTCGTGGACTCAAGAATCGTCAGATTCTGACTTAAAATGAAAAAAACAAGCATCGAACGCTCATTAACGTTTACGCACGCTTAAAAGATGAATTCGATAGTGAATTTTGAGTTAAGGGATTCGTAAGTGTTGAATTCTTATATGAATGCGTAGAGTATGTCATTTATGACGTGTAGGCTTTTGAACGGACCAAATCGAACTTATAACGAAGAAGTTATGAATTCGGAAAACTCACCAAAATTTTTATCTGTTGAATTTTTCTGGTGCTGAGGTCTAGCGCCGCGGCGCCAGACAGTGCTTTAGTGCCGCGCCGCAGCGCCGACATAGTGTTAGTGGCTACTGGAAAGTGGCGCCGCAACGCCACTGGTATAAGGAAGTCTCGCGCCGCAGTGCCGAGATCGGGACATGGGTACTAAAAACTTGCGCCGCAGCGCCAGTATTGTATATGAATGTCACGTCGCGGCACCGGTGCCGAGTATTTGTTAGATAACTTAGGTTTGAATTGCAATTATTCACAGACCTATAGGAGTTAAGTTTACACACTTAATAAGTGTATTAGAACTATTCCTATACTACATATACTAAGGTATATGGTATTAAAACTTAGGAATTGAATGCATGTTAGTAACTTATGAACGAAGAACATAAAATGTTATCAATAAACCATAATCGATGAACGACATTGGTACTTCACCAATGATGATAGAGTCCGGTTAGTAAACGTAAGTTGGTTAATAAGTCAGATTGACTTTATTAACGAAATAAAGTTAAAAAAGACATAGAAGAGAAAGAAGTTGGTAGAAACATTGTGAGTAATTGTTTGATAGATAATTTTAGTGTGCTATGTGAATATGTCATATAGATTCTGTAAAGGTTGTGGTCAGTCGATTAAATTATTTGAAGACGCTGAAAGACAAGTTTTCTTAACGTTTGTCTAACTTTCAAGTTAGTCAAGTTTTATGTGATTCATTATACTGAATTGCATGACTGGTTTTAAAGAAAGGGTCAATGCCAGTTTTAACTTGGCTAGACTACTCGTTAGATATAGATTGATTTGTATTCATATCTTTCTTTATAGAAATGTTAACGCTATCCTATGCCAATTAATTGGTATGGATGTGAAGGTAAGGTTTGTCTATGAACAAACAAAAGTATTTTTCATCGATTATTCGATGGGCACACGAGTTTTCCAAAACTTAAATGTAAATACGTTTAACAGATGAATGTTGATCAACATAGAGTACTATAGGCTGATCACCTTGAAGTGCTAGTAAGTAATGGGGATGTACAGCCTTAGTGCTGTGATATCCTTTTCAAGTATGAAAATAGAAAGTTATAGTTCATGGTCTATCGACCGATTCAAAATTCCTAATCTATTCTATACTTTGGGAATTGATGATATGAATTGTTAAAGTATTACTGTTTCATAATACTTCATAACTATTTGTTCATTTATGTATGAATTGTCATATAATTCACAAATGTGGTATTAATGTTATCTTTTGTTAAACTTGCTGAGCTTGTTATGCTCACTTCTTGTGTGAATTATATGATTGTAGTGAAGGATGAACGTACTGAGAATGCTAAAAGAGATAAGGGCAAAGCTAAGATGGATAATTAACCATCGTATAATAGATTAGTATGTTCTTATGTATTATTCATTACGAATAACGAGCAATGTAATCAGTTTATGAACCTGGGAATGGTTATCACTTTGATTGTAATAAGAAGATAGCAATTACATTCATTATATTGTGATTTAAATGGACTAATTGTATAGTTATGAGTACCGTGTAGCACCATATATCGGGTTGGAAGATACTTGAATTTGGGGGCGTCACAGGTTGGTATCAAAGCATTATGTTATAAAACTTAAGGGGGGAAGAACCTTAGGCTAATAACCTCGTAAGGAAGGTAAAGTCCAAAGAATAAAATTCAAGCCAAAAGAATTAATAAGGTATTGAGAAAACTCAGTACCGAAGAATTTAAAAAATGGAAATTAATCTTAAAAAAATTAAATGTGATTTGTGCTTATACTATTGTGTATTAGGTACTAATCAACGTGTTATGTGTTTTGTAGATGTCAAACCATAGCGTGATGTTTAGAAACATTGAAGTGTTAAGTGAAGAGTCAGTGAACCAAGTGGAGGTAGTACCGATGCCAGTGGCGGAGGTACCGTTAGTGGTTCTAGAAGACTCGGATATTGAGGAATACATCTCTGAGGAGCCATACTCCGAGGAGACAATGGGGATAACGTCATATCTGAATATAATGATTGACGTGGAGGAGGAGATGGAGGTAACATCGATTAATACGGTGGTACCTACTCAGGAGCCAACACCCCGGATGCAATGAGATCATTATATCTGGCAGTGTTGGATAGGAATGTGCATCTGCGCACTGTGGTGCAGACACAGAATGGGGAGATAACCGCCCTATATGAGGCAAAGGAATCTGCAGAGGCGGATTTTGAGTCGGAGCACGATGAGAAAGTGCGAATGACGGATAAGGCGAGAGACTATATGGAAGAGGCCGTAGAGCTTCAAAAGAAACTGGTTGAAAAAGACCAAAAGATAGCTAGGATGTCATACATCCACGAATGTGCTCATGAGGATTTCAAGCTGAAAATTGCATGTTATTCCATTGAGTCCGGGCAGACTCGACATACCAGAAGTCGAGATATTATTTCGATTTTGGTAAATTAAAAGCGTGAGAATGCCATACGATAGTGTTAGTAGATCGTTAGATCTTTTTGTATATATGTAGTGACGCAAAACCCTCTTTTGTATAATTAAAGGGTAATCTTTTTGTAAATCCCAATTTTTGTAGAAATCAATTGCGAGATAGTAATGGAATAGCTTTTTGGCTAAGGAAACAAGATGTAAATAGTTTTGAGTATAAAAGTATATTAATATAATGAAGTTTTTATTTAATGTGCTTGTTGTGGTATGAGTTGTTATTTGAAAATGATAACTAAGCAGTTAAATAGATAATAATGAAACTTTATTTATTTGATCAAAATTATGCCGCCAAGAAGGAGACAACATAACCAAGAGGCCGAGTCTCATAATGAAAATCAGGGGGGTCCTAATAACCCTATGCAAGAGTTCGTTAAATTATTAACGACAACATTTAACCAAGTTGGGGGAGGGATTCCTGTAGCTCGTAAGGTAGCTAGAACAACTACCTTTAAGAAATTTAAGAGTGTGGGTCCTCCGGAGTTCCGAGGAATGACAGACCCTTCAGAGGCCCATACATGGGTAAAAGAGATTGAGAAGGCGTTTGTGATTACAAACGTAGGTGAGGCGCAAAAGACTTCTTTTGCGACTTACATGATGAAGGGGGAAGCCAACTACTGGTGGGAGGCTCACCAGGGTGGGGCTAGGACAGAAGTCGTTACATGGGAACAGTTCAAGAAGGTGTTCTTTGAGAACTAATTCCCTAGTAGTATGCAAGGTAGGATGGAGATTAAGTTCTTAGAACTTAAGCAAGGGGATATGACAGTTCCCCATTATGCTGCCAAATTCAATGAATTGGCGAGATTTGCTCCACATCAGGTGGACACGGAAGAGAAGAAGGCACGTAGGTTTGAGCAGGGATTGAATCCCAGGCTCTACAGTAGAATATCGGTTTTTCAGATTGCTTCCTACGGGACCATTATGGAAAAGGCGATAATAGCTGAAGGTGGTGGTGAGGCATTGTCTCAGTACCACAAAGAGAGGAAGAACAAGAATAAAATAGAGGGAGGAAGTACGGCAGAACGGAGGCATGCAAGACATGCGGAAAGACTCACATTGGAGTCTGTTTAAAGGGAAAATCAGTTTGCTACAATTGTGGGCAGGAGGGACATCTGTCACCCAACTATCATAATCCTAAGAAGAACTATGGGTGTTTTGTATGTGGATCGTTGGACCACATGGGAAGAAATTGCCCGAAGAAAGGGTTAGAGGGAAATAAGGGTTCCGGTAGTGGTAAATTACCATTACTGGACCAACACCATCAGTGGGTAGACCATCAGCTCGTACGTTTAATATGACTGTCCAAGATGCAGTTGCATCAACGGATGTAGTAGCATGTATCATTCCAGTCAACGAAATAAATGCTTATATATTATTTGACTCGAGTGCTACTTGTTCTTTTATAGCATGCGGATTTGCTAAGCGATTAGGTTTAATCCCTAAAAAGTTAGCAATACCATTAGACGTTAAGGTAGAAAATGAAGAAATAATCCCCATTGAACATATTCATAAGGATTGATTGCGTAGATATTAGAGGGAATAAGTTATCGGTAGATTTGGTACCGATAAGGTTAAAAGAATTCGATATAATTCTTGGTATGGATTGGTTAATTAACCATAAGGCGATAATAGATTGCCATAGGAAAAGTGTGAACCTTCGGCTTTCTAAGAAAACCAAAGTAGTGTTCTTCGTTAGTAAATCACCGAGACGCTCTTGTTTCCTATCGATGACACAAGCTAGGAAGATGTTGAAAAAAGGGTGTATAGGTTATCTGCACCATGTTGTGGATATCCAAAGAGTGGAAACATCCTTGGACCAGATACCTATAGTGCAAGAGTTCGCGGATGTATTTTCGGAGGAATTACCAGGTATTCCACCGGATAGGGAGGTTGAGTTTGTAATTGATCTGTTACCGGGTATGACACCAGTTTCAAGGGCACTATATCGGATGGCGCCGGTAGAGATAAAGGAGTTAATGGTTCAATTACAGGAACTATTAGATAGGAAGTACATTCAACCGAGTTTGTCTCCTTGGGAAGCACTGATATTGTTTGTAAAGAAAAAGGATGGGTCGTTAAGACTTTGTATCGACTATTGAGAGTTGAACAAGTTAACGATTAATAATAAATACCCGTTGCCCAGGATCGATGATCTATTTAATCAGTTGAAAGGGGCAAAGTATTTTTCTAAGATAGATTTGCGTATTGGGCATCATCAATTAAAAGGAAGGAGGATATACCTAAGACGGCATTCAGAACTCGTTATGGTCATTACGAGTTTCTGGTGATGTCGTTTGGGTTGACTAATGCGTCAGCCGCATTTATGGATATGAAGAACAGAGTGTTCAAACAGTATTTAGACAAGTTCGTCGTAGTGTTCATTGATGATATTCTAGTCTATTCAAAGACGTCAGAAGATCATGCCGAACATTTAAGGATAGTGTTGGAAACACTAAGGAAGGAAAAGTTGTATGCGAAATTCAAAAAGTGTGAATTTTGGATTGAGCGAGTGCAGTTTCTAGGACATGTTATTGATAAAGATGGCATTTCCGTGGATCCAGCAAAAGTAGAAGCAGTTAATGAGTGGGAGCAACCGAAAATTCCAATCGAGGTTTGGAGTTTTCTGGGGTTAGCGGGATACTATAAAAGGTTCATTCCAGATTTTTCTATAATAGCTACCCCGTTGACAAATTTGACAAGAAAGTAGGTGAAGTATGTGTGGACTGAAAAATGTGAGAACAGTTTTCAGGAACTGAAGAAGAGATTAAGTGAGGCACCTATATTATCCTTACCAGACGATACAAGGAACTTTGTAGTGTATAGCGATGCTTCGCATAAAGAACTGGGTTGCGTACTCATGCAGTATGACAAGGTCATTGTGTATGCGTCACGTCAATTAAAGGATTATGAGAAGGTCTATCCTACTCATGATCTGGAATTGGCAGCTGTAGTTTTTGCCTTGAAGATATGGAGGCATTATCTATATGGTGAGAAGTGTGAGATATACACGGACCACAAAAGTCTTAAATATATCTTCACATAGAAGGAGTTGTACATGAGACAGAGAAAGTGGTTAGAGTTAATAAAAGATTATGACTGTGATATTTTATATCATCCGGGGAAAGCAAATGTAGTAGCCGATGAGCTAAGTAGGAAGGGTAGAGAGAAACTGTCAATGTTAACAACTCAGAATAAGTTGGTAACAGCGATGGCAAGAATGGAGTTAGAAGTTAAGTTACAGGAGGAAGCGGTGGAAATGATATTTTCCATGGAAACCAAACCAACCATAGTGGAACGGGTTAAGGTAGTACAATTGAGCAATAAGGAATGCGAGCAGATGAAGAAGAGGATAGAATATGAAGAAAAGATTAAGTATAACCTCAATAAGGAGGGATTACTTCGTTTTGAAGGAAGAATTTGGGTTCCAAATGATTCTAAATTAAAAGAGGAAATAATGATGGAGGCTCATAGTTCAAGGTACTCGATACATCCCGGTAGTACGAAGATGTATCAAGACCTTTGTTAGAATTTTTGGTGGCCGAACATGAAAAGGAAGATAGCAGAGTATGTTAGTAGGTGCTTAACTTGTCAAAAAGTTAAGGCTGAACACCAACGACTGAGCGGGTTGTTGCAACCGTTAGAAATTCCAGAGTGGAAATAGGAGCACATCACAATGGATTTTGTGGTGGGACTTCCAACAACAAGGAAATGATACGATTCTATTTGGGTGATAGTGGATCGATTGATAAAATCGGCTCATTTTCTACCAATAGGAGCTAGGTATAACCTAGAACTATTAGCTAAGTTGTATGTCAAGGAAATTATTTCCAGACATGGAGTACCTATTTTGATTGTGTCAGATCGTGATCCACGATTCACAACAAACTTTTGGAGGAGTTTGCAAGAACAAATGGGAATGCATTTAAGATTGAGTATGGTGTATCATCCTCAGACTGATGGTCAGAGTGAACAGACAATTCAAACGCTTGAAGATATGTTAGGATCTTGCGTTATGGATTTCAAAGGGAGTTGGGATGAGTATCTACCGTTGGTGAAATTTTCGTACAAAAATAGTTTTCACGCTAGTATAGGCATGTCGCCTTATGAAGCGTTGTATGGAAAGAAGTGCCGAACTCCATTGTGTTGGGATGAGGTGGGTGAACGTCGGATGTTGGGACCTGGAGATGGTATAGCAAACGGCAGACATGGTGAAGATAATACGTGCTTGATTAGTTGCGGCCCAAGATAGGCAGAAGAAGTATGCAGATCCTCACAGAGAAAGGAGAGAATTCGATGTAGGATCTTTTGTCTTTCTAAAAGTATTACCTTGGAAGGGGAAGATACGTTTTGGAAAGAAAGGGAAGTTAAGTCCAAGGCTTGTAGGACCTTTTGAGATTTTAAGAAGGGTAGGAGACGTAGTTTATGAAGTAGCCTTACCTCCAGAAATGGAACGCATTCATAATGTGTTTTATATGTCTGTGTTGCGTCCTTATAAACCGGACTATAAACACGTAATAGAGTATGAATCTATCCAGATAGAGAAAGATTTATCATATGAGGAACTTCCTATTCAAATTATTGATAGGAAGGAACAAGTTTTAAGAAATAAGGTAATACCTTCAGTAAAGGTGTTATGGAGAAACCACAATGCTGAAGAAGTAACGTGGGAACTCGAAAGTAAAATGAAGGAAATTTTTTCTCATTTGTTTATGTAATTATAAGCTAGATTCTAGGGACATAATCCTTATAAGGGGGAGAGAAAGTAACGCCCGATAAAATCGGATCTTTATGATAATTAAATTTTTATTTGATTATGTGAATTAAATGAATTTAATTGATTTAGTTTGTGAGTAAGCTATGTGAAGGTCGTTCTATGACCTAGAATGTGCTTATATGGTTATTAATCTGGCTATGTGCTAGAATTAATTGTTTAGAATTTATAAGACAAAAATAAATATTTTTCGAGAAATTTACGTAAAAACACTATTCATCCATTTCTGCTCGGGAATTTATTTTGAAATTCGGAGAAACGCGTAATGATAAAATATTAAGATAAGATGAAATATCTAATAATATTTCATTTATGGCAAATGAAGTTTTTGCCTGTGGACTTAAAACCTAAGGGTTGAGTAGAATTATTTTCGAGTAGGAAATGAAACGCGTAAAAGGAATTGCGTTATTTTTAAAGCGTGTGTTATACAAGTATGATACTATTAGTGTCTAGGTATAATACGAGGTATTAATACAAAGTACAATACGATTATCGTACGAGTATTATACGGAAAGAATGCATGAATTATAAGTGTAGAATACGTTTAATATGGTGGAATTAAGTTAAGACTTAAGGTGAATTCAATTATTTTGGATTAGGTTTGGTACAAACAATTGAATAAGAAAGCCTAAGGAATTAATGTGTTAAGCCCAAGCTAAAGCCCAATATTAGAATGATTAAGCCCAATGTAAGAAAATCGAACTATAGATCGAACCGATGGGTCACCGAATGGGTAAAACCCATGGGGAAACCCATGGAGATGACCCATGGGCATGGTGGGCCGGTCACTTGAGGTGCAAGGCAAGAAAATCACTTTGTAACAAAGTATTTTACTTGGTGACAAAATGAGAAATAGTAAGGAGGTGGAGGATAATGCCTATTTTGCCCTCCATTTCATTTGTCTATAAATAGAAAGCTAGAGTTGGTCATTTGAAGGTTTTTCAAGTTGCCAACCTATATTTTGAGAGAGAGAAAAAGCTAGACTCAACCAAACAATCTACCTTGAAGCTTTATTTTAAAGTTTTTCAAGAGCACTAAAGAAATCCTTAAGGTAATACTCATTAATACTAATTCCATCTCTTTTGATTTCTTTAAGTATAAAGAGTCATAAATGGGTGGTGTATGTCTACTATGGAGGAATAAGGATGACTTGTTATAGATATAATCTTTATAAGTCATGAAGACATAGAAAACATAAGGATTGAAATAGGTTTAAATCATAGAAATATTGATTGATGATAGACAATTGAACTCTATCAATACTTAAATATGTGCATCTTGCTTGGTTAGGATGTAGATATGAAATCCATGAAGTATTCCATGTGATTTGGCTTAGAGAACATTAGTAACGAAGTTATGGCGAATTTCACGGAAATAGACGTTGAATGTCGAAAACGTAGAAATTCTGAATTTGTAGTCGAAAGTTACCGTGAGACTTGAAAACATTATTTTTCAATGTCAACACGTAAGATAGGGTATTTAAGAGTCGTGGACTCAAGAATCGTCAGATTCTGACTTAAAACTAAGAAAACGAGCACTTAACGCTCATTAACGTTTACGAACGCATAAAAGATGAACTCAATAGTGAATTTCGAGTTAACGGATTCGAAAGGGTCGAATTCTTATATGAACGCATATAGTATGTCATTTATGACGTGTAGGCTTTTGAACGGACCAAATCGAACATATAACAAAGAAGTTATGAATTCGGGAAACTCACCAAAATTTTTATCTGTTGAATTTTTCTGGTGCTGAGGTCTGGTGCCGCAGCGCCAGACAGTACTTTAAAGTGCCGTACCGCAGCGCCGACACAGTGTTAGTGGCTACTAAAAAGTGGCGCCACAGCGCCACTGGTATAAGGAAGTCTCACGCCGCAGCGCCGAGACCGGGACATGGGTACTGTAAACTTGCGCCGCAGCGCCAGTCTTGTATATGAATATCACGTCGCGGCGCCGGTGCAGAGTATTTGTTAGATAACTTAGGTTTGAACTGCAATTGTTCAAAGACCTATGGGAGTTAAGTTTGCACACTTAATAAGTGTATTAGAACTATTCCTATACTACATATACTAAGGTATATGGTATTGAAACTTAGGATCTGAATGCATGTTAGTAACTTATGAACGAAGAACATAAAATATTATCAATAAACCATAATCGGTGAACGACATTGGTACTTCACCAATGATGATAGAGTCGGATTATTAAACGTAAGTTGGTTAATAAGCCAGAACGAAGGGTAATAAGTCAGATTGACTTTATTAACGAAATAAAGTTAACAAAGACGTAGAAGAGAAAGAAGTTGGTAGAAACAATGTGAGTAATTATTTGATAGCTAATTACAGTGTGCTATGTGAATATGTCATGTAGATTCTGTAAAGGTTGTGGTCAGTCGATTAAGTTATTTGAAGACGCTGAAAGGCATGTTTTCTTAACGCTTGTCTAACTTTCTAGTTAGTCAGGTTTTATGTGATTCATTGTACTGAATTGCATGACTGGTTTTAAAGAAAGGGACAATACCAGTTTTAACTCAGCTAGACTACTCATTAGATATAGACTGATTTATAGTCATATCTTTCTATATAAAAATTATAACGCTATCCTATGCCAATTAATTGGTACGGATGTGAAGGTAAGGTTTGTCTATGAACAAACAAAATTTTTTTCATCGATTATTCGATGGGCACGCGAGTTTGCCAAAACTTAAATGTAAATACGTTTAACGAATGATGTTGATCAACATAGAGTATTATAGGCTGATCACCTAGAAGTGCTCGTAAGTAATGCGGAATGTACAACCTTAGTGCTGTGATATCCTTTTCAAGTTTGAAAACAGAAAGTTACTGTTCATGGTCTATTGACTAGTTCAGAATTCCTAATCTATTCTATACTTTGGGAATTGATGATATGAATTGTTAAAGTATTACTGTTTCATAATACTTCATAACTATTTGTTCAGTTATATATGAATTGTCATATAATTCGCAAATGTGGTATTAATGTTATCCTTTGTTAAACTCGTTGAGCTTGTTATGCTCACTTCTTGCGTGAATTATATGATTGCAGTTAAGGATGAACGTACTGAGAATGCTAAGAGAGATAAGGGAAAAGCTAAGATAGATAGTACAGTGTAACACCATATGTTGGGTTGGAAGACACCCGTATTTGGGGGCATCACATAACTAGAATGTTCATCTTTATTCTATCATCTATGGATTTAAGCTGATATGAGTATGATGCATTAAGAGATGATTATATTTACTTATGTGTTCTTGATTAACAATCCAGAATAATTAATTTGGTTTAATTGGAAGTGTGTTGATCTAAGTGAAGCAATAAGTGAAATTATTGTCTTAAGTCTCCTTAATTTGATTAATTCTTGCGATAGTTATTTTTAATTTAATAGTAATTAATTTCATAGATTTCATAACTTTAATCACTTTTTTAAAGAAACTGAGATAATAAAAAGATTGGTGCTTGTTAGATTAAACATTAGTTTAATTTTCTAGGTGGGAACGAAACTTGACTTATCACTTTATTACTTGTGACCACTTATACTTGCGTGTTGTGCTTAAATAGATTTTACTGCAAACAAGTTTTTGGCGCCGTTGTCGGAGAGTATTAAATTATTTTTATTACTTTCAATATCAGTTTTAAGTAAATCAGTTTTAGTCAAACATTCTTCTTTTCTTTTTGTTACTTCCTATTTCAAGTGATTTTGATCGGTGTATGCAAACTCAGTTAAAAAATCAGAACTTGAATCGTTTGTGGACGACATTTAAAGACGTTTTCAGCGGTTATTGAAGTATTGTAAGGAAATAAGGAAAAAGATGGCAAACGAGGCTCAAAAATCACTAAGGGATTATGCCATGCCTAAAATTGGTGAGATTCAATTAGGCATTATGAGGCCAGCCATTGCTGCCAAATCCTTTGAAATAAAATCATGGACAACTTTTTCTTTTCAGTTTTTTTCGGGTGTTCTTGACTAGTGTATGCAAACGCGATCAAAGAAACCAGATTTATTTCCTTATGAGGACAACATCGAAAAAACGGTTTCAGCGGTTGCATAAGTGGGTTAAAGAAACTAAAGAGGCACTTGATAAGAAAGATAGCATGGCTAAAGAATAGCAAAAAGCACTGCGGGATTATGCTACACCATGGGTTACTGAATTTCAGTCGAGTATTACGAGGCCTGCTATTACTGCTAAAAGATTTTAGATAAAATCGAAGACAATACAGATGATTTAGAATTCATGTCAGTTTGGTGGGTTACCAAATGATGATTCGAACGATCACATAGTCAGCTTCATAGAAATCTACGATACTTTCAAGTACAATAATGTGTCAGAGGATGCAATAAGGCTAAGGCTGTTTCCATTTACTCTCACAAATAAGGCTAAAAGTTGGCTCCACTCATTACCACCAGGCTCAATTACTACATGGAATGACCTAGCCCAGAAATTTCTTGCAATGTTTTTCTCCCGCCTACAAAAATAGTAAAGTTATGGAACGATATCTTCTCTTTCATTCAGTATGACTTAGAATCACTATATGAAGCGTGGGAGAGATTCCAAGACTCA
Source organism: Panax japonicus (assembly GCA_020205505.1). Lineage (NCBI taxonomy): Eukaryota > Viridiplantae > Streptophyta > Magnoliopsida > Apiales > Araliaceae > Panax > Panax japonicus. Next base: position 22,814,647 of record CM035112.1, on the reverse strand, counting down.
TTGCGAAAAATTTCCACACCATGGGATTCCTAAATGGCTTCAGGTGCAAACTTTTTATAACGGTTTATTCAGCACAGTGAGATCCAGTATAAATGTTGCAGCGGGTGGAGCTATTATGGCCAAGAACTGTGACGATGGGTATCAATTTTTTGAAATCATGGCAGCTAATAATTATCAGTGGCCAACAACAAGAATAACTCAGCCAAGGATAGTCAAGGTTTATGAAGTGAATGCGATGACAATGTTATCAGCCCAAGTGACAGGTCAGATTTCTGCTCTTACAAAGAAGATAGATGCACTAGGGGTACAACCAGTTCAGAAAATGGAAATAATTTATGAAATATGTGCGGGTAGCCACTCAAGTGATCAATATGCAATAAATCCTTTGTCAATCCATTTTGTTTCTAGTTATAATAGGCAGCGGGGCACTTATTCAAACAGCTATAATCAAGGAATGAGAAACCACCCGAATTTTTCTTGGATCAAAAATCAGTCACAAGCTCACGCATAAGCTCCAAGATAATCATATCCACATGGATTTCAGCCACATCAACAATCCCAACAACACCCATAACCTCAACAGCCTGATAAGCTATCAAAGATGGAAGAATTTTAGGCGAGATTAGCAACTCAGTTTGAAGCCACAACAAAAAACCAATCAGCTATAATAAAGAACCTTAAGAACCAAATTGGGCGGATAGCTAGTTTTGAATACTAGAACTTCAGGCTCTTTACCTAGTGATACGGAGAAAAACCTGAGGAATGATGGCAATGAACAATGTAAGGTAGTTACACTCAGAAGTGGGAGGGATTTGACTACAGATTCAGTAAAACAAAAAAAATTCCTACTAAGGATGGTGAAAAAGAGAGTGGAAATTCAGAAAGTAAATATGGGAAAAAAGTTATGAAAAGCAGTAAGAAGATAAGAAAATATCAGTCGTACACCTGTGTCGTTTCCTCAAAAGATTGCAAAAGCAGAAATTAGATAGGCAGTTTTCAAAATTTTTAGAAGTGTTCAAAAAGCTGCAAATCAACATTCCATTCGTAGATGTTTTAGAACAAATGCCTAGTTATGCGAAATTCATGGAAAATATTTTAGCAAGGAATAGGAAGCTAGGGGAGTTCAAAATTATAGCATTGACGGAAGAATGTAGCGCAATTCTGCATGGAAGTTACCACCAAAGTTGAAGGATCCGGGTAGCTTCACCAATACCGTGCACGATTAGACCCCAGTTCTTTAACAGATGTTTGTATGATTTGGGTGCGAGTATTAACTTAATGCCACTTTCGATCTACACTCAGTTGGGATTACCAGCCCCAAAGCCAACAAATATCTCTTTACATATCGTGGATAGATTAGTGACATACCCTAGGGTTATTGTGGAAGACATATTAGTGAAGGTGGACAAATTCATATTTTCAGCCGACTTCATTGTGTTGGACTATGATGAGGATAAAGACTTACCCATTATCCTTAGAAGACCATTTTTAGCCATGGTAAGGACATTAATTGATGTACAAAAGGGAGAGTTAACGATGAGAGTCCAAGATGAAGAGGTAACTTTTAATGTTTTCAAGGCTATGAAATTTTCGAAGGAAAATGAAGAGGAAGAGTGCTTTAGAGTTGATTTGATTGAGGGAGGAACTAAGGAGGTATTTATTGAAACTATGAATGAAGACCCTCTTAAAACCGCATTAGTAAGTGAAAATATATCTGATGATTCATCTATGGTAGAATGGATTCAAATGTTAGATTCAGCTCCGAAGTTCACAAGATGTAAACAAAAATTTGAACTTTTGGATTATTGGGGAAAGCCAGCTGAAAAGGTGAAATCATCCTTGGAAGAACCGCCCACCTTGGAACTTAAGCCATTGCCTAACCATCTACATTATGCCTACCTTGGTTCTTCTTCGACTCTACTAGTTATAATTTATGTAGCACTTAATGAAGTTCAAGATGAAAAGTTGCTAAGGGTACTTCGGCAGTATAAGATAGCTCTTGGGTGGACTCTTGCTGATATTAAGGGGATAAGCCCATCAATTTATATGTATAAAATTTTCCTAGAAGATGAAGCGAAACCAACTACTAAACAACAATGAAGACTTAACCGCATCATAAAAGAAGTTATCAAAAAGGAAATCATTAAATGGTTGGATGAAGGAATTATCTACCCTATCTCAGATAGCTCATGGGTAAGTCTGAGTCAATGTGTGCTAAAAAAAGGGGAAATGACAGTAGTTGCGAATTAGCATAATGAATTGATCCCTACTCGGACAGTTATAGGTTGGCGGGTTTGTATGGACTACAGAAAGTTAAACAATGCCACTCGTAAGGACTATTTTCCTCTACCATTCATAGATTAGATGTTAGACAGGCTTGCAGGGCATGAGTATTATTGCCTCTTGGATGGATACTTAGGTTATTACAAGATTTCCATTGCACGCGAGGATCAGGAGAAGACAACATTTACATGCCCATATGCTACCTTTTCTTTTCGTAGAATGTCTTTTGGATTATGTAATGTGCTGACAACATTTCAACGGTGTATGATGGCTATTTTCTCTGATATGGTCAAACAAATCTTGAAGTATTTATGGACGATTTTCAATTATTGGGGATTTATTTGATCATTGTTTTGAAAATCTTACTCGTGTGCTTACTTGGTGTATGGAAACGAATTTGGTGTTAAACTGGGAGAAATGCCATTTTATGGTGCAAGAAGGGATCATCTTGGGTCATAGGGTTTCATCACAAGGAATTGAGGTAGATATAGCAAAGATTGAAACAATTGAGAGCCTTCCGCCACCAATTTCAGTAAAGGGTATTCAAAGTTTTTCAGGACACACGGGGTTCTATAGGAGATTTATAAAAGACTTCTCTAAAATCACAAAGCCACTTTGCAATCTTTTAGAGAAGGATGTCACATTTAACTTTGATAAATCATGCCAAGAAGCCTTCGAAGTGTTAAAGCAAAAGTTAGTTCCTGCACCAGTAATCATAGCACCAGATTGGAGTACCCTATTTGAATTAATGTGTGATGCTAACGACTTTGCGATTGGTGCAGTTTTGGGTCAACGTAAAGAAAAAAGTTTTCACAATATATACTATGTTAGTAAGACTTTATCGGATGCACAACTGAACTATACCACTACCGAGAAGGAATTGTTAGAAATTATTTATGCCTTTGATAAGTTACATTCATATCTGATTGGGATCAAGGTGACTGTGTTTACCGACCATTCAGAAATTAAGTACCTGATAGCCAAGAAAGAGGTTAAACTGAGATTAATTCGATGGTTACTATTGCTACAAGAGTTTAACTTGGAAATTCGGGATCAAAAAGGGACAAAAAATCAGGTTGCTGATCATTTATCATGGTTAGAGAATGCAAAACTGAAAAAGGGTGATTCAACTTTGATCAACGAATTCTTTCTGGATGAACAACTATTTGCGGTAAGGATGGAGACACCATGGTATGCAGATTATGTAAAATTCATTGTGAGTAAGGTGTTTCCATCAGATTTGACGAGTCTGCAGAAGAAGAAATTTTTCCATGATGTGAAATAGTATTTGTGGGATGAGCCATTCTTATTTAAACATTGTGGAGATAAAGTAATAAGAAGGTGTGTTCCTGAAGTTGAAATGGAAAACATTCTACATCAATGTCATGCATCTAATTATGGGGGACATTTTAGGGGAGAAAGAACGGCAACTAAGGTGTTACAATGTGGAATCTTTTGGCTAACGCTCTTTAAGGATGCCCGTGTGTTTGCATTAAAATGTGACGGATGCCAAAGAGTTGGTAACATATCAAAGCGACATGAGATGCCACTCAATATGATCCTAGAAGTTGAATTTTTTGATGATTAGGGCATCGACTTCATGGGTTCATTCCCTTCCTCTTTTGGCAACTCCTATATACTTCTAGCAGTGGACTACGTTTCGAAGTGGATTGAAGTTATAGCATCGCCCACCAATGATGCTAAGGTTTTATTTAAGTTTATCTGCAAGAACATCTTCTCCAGATTCGGTACTCCTTGTGCAATCATTAGTGATGAAGGCACACACTTTTGTAATAAGAAATTTACAGCTATTCTCGCTAAGTATGGAGTCACTCACAAGACAGCTGTTGCTTACTATCCACAGACAAGTTGTCAAGCTGAGGTTTCTAACAGAGAAGTGAAATGGATCCTTGAGAAGATAGTGAACCCTAGTCAGAAAGATTGGGGAAGCAAGCTAGATGACGCTCTATGGGCATATCGTACAGCTTACAAAACGCCGATAGGGATGTCTCCGTACAGGTTAGTAAATGGGAAGGCATGCCATCTTCTGGTAGAATTTGAATACAAAGTGCTTATTGGGCAATCTAGAAGTTAAACTTTTATATGTCTGCTGCGAGAGAAAAGCGCCTCTTACAACTGAACCAAATGGATGAATTCAGACTCCAATCGTATGAAAACGCGAAGTTATACAAAGAAAAGTTTAAGTGGTGTCATGACAAGAAAGTACTAGAAAGAAAGTTTGAAGTGGGACAAACAGTGTTGTTATATAATTCCAAGCTTAAACTTTTTCTAGGAAAGTTGAAATCCCGTTGGTCAGGACCATTCACCATTACAAAAGTTTATCCTCACGGAGCTGTGGAAGTGGAAGACCCGGATTCTAAATGTAATTTCTAAGTCAATGGACAAAGATTAGAGCACTACTATGGGGGTTGTGTTGATCGTGAAAAGACATCGGTCAGCCTTGCGGATTAGAACAGAGAAAAAAGTCAGGCTGAAGACCATAAACCAAGCGTTAACTAGGAGGCAACCCAGGAATTTTTATTTTTTTTATATTTATTTTATTTTTCTTTACTGTTAGTTTATTTAGTGGTTAAACTTTTATTTAAATAGCTTAGGATTTTATAGAACTAATTTTAGTAGTTACATCCCTTATGTTCTTTAACATGGTCTTTAATAGATTTTAGGATGGGAAACAAGTTTTATATTTGGTGGTTTTAACTAATGGCCACTACGACTACACAGTCGGGGGTCTCGCTCCCTGATGAGCGAGCAGCTGCCCAGCCGGTGAGCTGGCGTGAGTTGCAATGGGAAGCCAAGCACCTATGAGCTCAATTGTAGAATGTTCATTTATCAAATCCTCAAATTTTCAATTAATTAGTTCAATCATTTTGTTTAGTATTGTAGTTAATTTAGTTTTATAGTAGTTATGTTTACATTAGTTTAGCTTGTACATTCATAAAACATCTCACTGCCATTAAGTATTGATGTTGGGATTATTGGATTTATAGGCAAAAGCTTAAACGATGTCAAAAAAATTCCAAGTCAAGTCCAAGCTCCTAGGCTCCCAGACTAAGCACAATTCAAGCGTCTAGGTGCCTAACTGCAGAAACTCAAAACGCATCCAAGCGCCTAGGCGCCCCAGTGCAAGCTACACCAAGTGCTTAGATGCTCAATCTGTCCATGTCAATTTGCTCTCAACCGCCTAGGCGGTAAACCTACACAATGTCAAGCTCTTAGGCGCTCTTGCTGTGACTTGAAAAATAAAATTAAAGCCCTAGTCGGGCAAAACACCAACCAACACCAAATTAAAGTCGGTCCTTTCTCTCATACTCCAACCCAAATTTTATTCATCTACTTCTCCTTCAAACACACAACTAATCATACTCTCCTTCTCCAAATCAAACACCACCATATCCAATCCTACCCATAATAACAAATGACCAATTTCGTGACTGTCTTCAAAGCCATAGACGGGCATATGGTTCCTAATTGACATAGAACTTCAAGTTTAGCCCAAATTCATATGGCTTCTAAAAGGCATAGAGGAGAGACTTCGGGCACTTAAACAAAGTTTGACAAAAAGAGATTCACAAGTGCTAATGCGTCCGAAAGGTATAACAATTGGCTTTCTGGTAAAATGTTAATTCCTGAGGGTGGATTATTGCCAAAGGCAGAAGATGGGGAGTTACTATATATGATTGGAAGAAGAAGATAGTTGAATTTTACAGCTCAGCCAGAGCTAGAAGTAATCAAGATTGTTAAGGAATTTTATGCCAACATAAAGGATGCCGAAGGAAACACGTTTTGGGTTCGCGGAAAATTAGTGGATGTCAGTCGCACGATAATAAATTCATACTAAGGGCTGGAGAAAATATCTGGCAATACGTATATGAAATATTTAGAGTAAGAGTTGGACTATAGTGAGGTCATTCAAGCATTGTGTGTACCTGAAATAAAATGGAAATTAACATATCAGCAAGAAGCAGTTGTTTTTCTCGCATCCACGCTAAGTTGTTATGGGAAAGCATGGCATACCTTTATTTATGCCAAGTTGATGTCCTGCAAGCATATGAGCGAGGTTAAAAATCAACAGGCTGTGTTACTTTTCTGCCTTGCAAAAGGAAAAAATGTAACTGTGGGCCAGGTTATCCATGAGTCGATCGACGGAGCTATTGAAGGTGGCACTTTAAGTGGACTATTTCATCCGTCATTAATTACTGTATTATGCCAATAAGTTGGGGTAAAGTGGGATGTCGAAGAAGCACTACAAGCTCCACTAGTCCCAATAGACCATTCATTGATGGTTCTGTAAAGGGTATGGGCTGGAGGAGATTCACACCTGAGAGGGTTAGGCTTCATTATTGTGCCTCCAGAGCCTGCTGACAAGCCTAATTAATAACCGAATGAAAACCCTACTACAGTTGGGAGTTCTATACCATCCACTGAATTTTGCTGAGGATATTCGTCAGGACTTAAGACATCAGACTAGATGGATTGACATGGTGGCTACACAAATTCAATAGGGTTTTGACCAAATGGATAGGCAGCAGAATAGACTGGCTCAATGACAAATAGAGATATATCTGAACTGCAATGCATCATTAATAGAGATGTTCAACCGCATGAATCCAGCAGGCGCTCCCTACAAATTTCCACCACCTCCACCCTTGTCTATGTACTCCCCCCCTCCTGACTTATCTCCTGAGGATGATGCTAATACAGAAGAAACAGATGATGTTGATGAAGAGTAAAGCTTCAATCTTTCAAGGAAGTCCTCAATGCCTAACTTTATAATTTGTATACAATGAGGACATTGCATATGTTAAGTTTGGGGGTGCATTCTTCTAGATTCATTACATTCAGTTAGTTGAATTCATTTTCATTTTGAATTTGTAGCATGATTTGAACGGTTCATTCTAGCTATAAAATGAAAAATCGAGTTAAGGTTCTAAAAGTTCGTAGAGTGAACTAAGGCTTAGAGAGAGAAAGTAAAGTAAATAATTTTAGCGGTGAGATGTAATTGAAAATTTTGAATAATATGTATACTTCCCTTTTATTTTTGTTTACTGGGGCACATGTTGAGCTTCAATTGTTTGGTTGGCCTATTGTAACTACAACTTTGAATTATGTAGTAATTACATTTTTGTTTGACATGATTAACCTTCATTGGTAGCACGCGCCCTAATGCCTTGGTATTTACTCAACGATTTCATCCATTATCGTATAATTGTCTTTTTTAAAGTATAATATTTTAACAATTCTTCATTTCTCTACCATTCATTCTATGATTTCTTCTTTATTCTACAATCTCACTTCTGTAGGATTAGTTATTACAAGAAAATATCATGAGCTTATGTTTAACATGCCTAACTCACTTATTAATTTATTAAATCTAGATTCATTTTAATGTCTTAGTAAATACATAAGCTAATTAATTTCTGTTAGGATAAAATGTAAGGTGATATTACCATTTTGAACATGATCTCTAATGAAATGATGTTTTATGTCAATGTGCTTAGTTCTAGAATGCAAGATAGGATTGTGTGTGATTGCTATAGCCCTAATGTTATCACAGAATATAGGAATAGACTAGAAATCAAACACATAGTTAACTAGCTGATTTTTCATCTATAGAATTTGAGCACTACAACTACCTGTTGCAATATACTCAGCTTCTACAGTTGAATTTGACACTGAGTTTTGCTTCTTGTTGAACCATGATACTTGTCTTTTTCCAAACAAATTACAAGTTCCACTAGTACTATTCCTGTCTATTTTTCATCCTCCAAAGTCAACATCTGAATAAACAATTATATCAAAGGGAGACTCCTTGGGATACCACAAACCCAAATTTGGATTGCCCTTGAGATATCTAAAAATTCTTTTAATAGAAATAAAATGAGATTCTTTTGCAATAGTTTAAAATCTAACACAAATACATGTATAGAATATAATATCAGGCTTACTTGAATTTAAATAAATGAGAGAGCCAATCATACCTCTGTATTGAGTTATATCAACACTTTTACCTTGTTCATCTTTGTCTAGCTTAGTTGCAGCATCCATAGGAGTTTTCATGAGGGTAGCTGATTTAATGTTATACTTCTTAAGTAAGTCTTTAATGTACTTGGCTTGGTTAATGAATATACCTTCATTAGATTGCTTCACTTGAAGTCCAAGGAAGAAATTCAGCTTTTCCATCATACTCATTTCAAATCTGATCTGCATAAGCTTGAGAAATCTCACATAAATTTTAATATGTAAAACCAAATATAATATCATCCACATATATTGATACTAAAAATATGTTATCTTTGTGTTTCTTAAGAAATAGTTTTATGTATATTCTACCTCAAGTGAATCCTTTTTTCAATGAGAAAATTAGTTAAATTGTCATAACATGCTCTAGGTGCTTGTCTTAGACTATATAGTATTTTATCTAATCTATACACATAATTAGTGTGAGTAGGAATAACAAAACCTGGAGGTTATTCTACATAAACATCTTCTTGAATTTCTCCATTGAGAAATGCACTATTGACATCATCTGAAATACTTTGAACTTCATATGGGTAGCATAGGTAAGAAATATTCTGATAGCATCTAGTCTTGCCACTAGTGCAAACGTCTTATCATAGTCAATACCTTTTTGAGAATAACCTTTAGCCACTAGTCTTACTTTATTTCTTGTGATCACCCCATCTTCATCCATGTTATTTTTGAAAACCCATTTAGTGTTACTTATTGAATGATCTCTTAGTCTTGGAACCAATCTTGAGACTGTGTTTCTCTCAAACTGGTACAACTATTCTTATGTTGTCTTGATCCAGCTTGAATCTTGAAGAGCTTCATCAATCTGCTTAGGTTCCATTTGAGATAGAAAACTCAAATAGAAGCACTCATTTTAAGTGTAGATCTGGTTCTAATTCTTTCACTTGGTCACCAATTATCAGATATTAAGTGTGATCTCTAGCCTATTTTCTTCTAGTTGAAACATCAGTCCTTGTGCCTTCTTGTTTGAGGACTTCAAGGTTTGGCTCATCTTCATGTTCTGGTGCAAGAGGATCTTTAATTCATAGAGTTCCCATTTCTGTAACATGAGGTTTTATGATTTCCTCAATCGGCTCTACAATCATTGGGTTGTTGATCTTAAGATCTTCCTACTCTATGATTACTTGATCTTATTCAATGATTTGATCAAACACTATAACCTTACTTGGCTCAATATAGTCAGTCTTATTAAAGGAAATATGAACTGATACTTCAACATTTAGTAATCGTTTAATAAAGACTATATAAGTTTTACTATCAGTAGAGTAGCCAAGAAAGATACCTTCATTTGAATTAGGTTAGAATTTGTTCATATTCATTTTTCTATTTTTAAGAATATAGCATGCACAACCAAAGATATGAAATAGCTAATGTTGGGTTTTCTTCCTTTCCATAACATGTAGGGAATCTTCTTATGACTGGAATGAATAAGAGATCTCTTCAGAGTGTAACAGATAGTATTAACAACTTCAGCCTAAAAATATTTTGGAAGTCTTGTAGCTGGTAAGAGTGTTTTTCCTACTTCAATCAGAGTTATGTTCTTTCTTTCAGTTATACCATTCTGTTGTAAAGTTCTTAGCAATAAGAAATTGTGATGAACTTCATTGTCTTCACATAACTTGTCTACTTAAAAAATCAAATTCTCTTCCATGATCACTCCTAATAACTTTGATCTTTTCACCCTTCTCATTCTCAACCAGCTTGAAAAAGTTGATTAACTAAAAGTTGATTGCATCCTTTGAAGCTAAAAAGAATACACATGTGAATCTTATATGTTCATCCACTATTACAGGGAATACTACTTTCCTCCAAGCCTAAAAATAGGAATAGGGCCAAACAGATCCATATGCAACACTTGTAAGGGTTTATTGTTAGAGTTGATTGTCTTGATTTTGAATGAGATTTTTGTTTTCCTTCCTAGCTAACAAGCTTTACAAGGCATGTCTTTAATGAAGTTAAGCTTAGGAAAACATGCGGCGCCCCCTAATCCAGGTATCTTCAAACCCAAAGTCGGTGCTACACGGTGCTACAACATTCAAATACATCTAACCATAAAAGCTTAATGACACGAATGTAATCTCTTTATTAATACATCATATCCGCTCAAGCCCAGTTCCTATAACCATTACATGTTCTTACATTATAATAATTCACATTATAATAATAACATTAATTTATTACAAGATCTTCTATCCATCTTCGTCTTCCCTCTTCTATCCTTAATGAATTCTTCAATACATTTGTCCTTAACTGAAATCATATAGTTTAAGCAAGGATAAGCATTAAATTGCCCAGCAAGTATAGCTTTTCAACAAAAAAAATCAAGAATCATATGATTTCAGTCATCAACTTAAATAATAGTTATGAACTACTTCGAATAAGTTGGAATAATACACAGAATAAACCAGAACAAAACTTTTATCACTCTAAAACATTTTTGAAACGACATAATGGTCATTTAAATAAGATGGTCGTTGGACCAAAAACTCAATTTCTTTATTTCATTAAAAAGGATAACATAGTCTTTAAGACCATAAATCTGATATCATTTATGAGTACATCTAGGGGATCAACCTGTAGTACCCTATGTTGTATAACACTCATCCGTTAAATGTATTTACATTTAAATTTTGACGCCTTGCGTGCCAGTCGAAAAGTCGACTAAATACATTTGTTTGACTAAGTTCAAACTTACCTTTGAATAAATACCAAAGCAATTGGCGTTAGATAGCTTAACTTTTCAGAAATAACATTTTAAAAGATTTATTAACAAATCCAAAAAACATTTTAAGCATTTTCCTAGCCGAATAATGGCACCAAAATTTTCTTAAAAAGTTTAGATCATAACATCGCTTAAATACTTATACAAATACTAAAAGATTTGCATAAGCACGAAATTCACATAATCGTAAAAGAGTAGTGTTTATTTTATTTTAAAATATCACATAAACTTCATAAGAACATAATCAAATGAAGTAAACACTTGCTCAAATAAATCATAGTAAGTTTAGTAAACTTGCCTTAAGCGTTCTTCTATAAGTTTAAGCTAATTTGTCCGACAAACGGTTTACACAATTACGATTTCCTACACATACCAATTAAGCACATAATTGATGTCAAAATTGGTTTATATTAACTTTACTTCTTACTTCTCATGTCCTTGTCATTAGACTCAAAATACTTTTCAAGTTTATCATTACTTCTCATAACGTTTTGGCGCTCATTTTCCATACATCCATTACAACCTTCATGTTTTTCCATAATTGATGTCAAACATTAGTTGGCGTTGCGACGCCACTTTTGAACTAAAAAGCTGGCACTGCGGTGCCAGTTCTGGGAAATTGTTGCCTAAATCAGTTTTTTGCAAATACAATTCGGACGCTCACTTCGTTAACTTATATCTTCATAATCCCATATCAGAATGAGTCCATTCCCGAGCCTAATTCTAGCTTTCACAACGTACTTCAAATTCATCCAGACAGAACTAATTTCTGAATCTGTTAACTAGCCTATTAATCAACTTAAAACTTTGACATTTACTTTCTTAACTTAGCGGTCTTGACGTTCGTTCGTTTTTTCTTCGTAATTTACTCATCCTAATCCGATTTGAGTTCGTTCTTGATTCAACGGCTCATATTTTTCGTGTTCTACAACGTTCTTATGAAACCTTAACGATTTGGATTCATTAACGTACATCATAACTATGTTAGGAAGTCATAACAAACTAAATTTTCAACGATTAACGTCGTTTACTAAATTTTTGTCATAACTTTGTTATTAGAATAATTTTTAATCCATTTACTAACGATGTTTTAAAACATTTCCATCAACAACATCCTACAATGGTTTTCAATTTGTCCATCAACAACATCTTACAGATGGTTTTCAATTTATCCATCAACAACTTATATTACGTTCTTCATTTTTAATCGTTATTTTGATTACGATTCACTTTGAACACATAATTTAACGCAGATTCTAAATATTCCATTTTCCTCTACAAATTAACTGTTACGCAGTCGTCAAAAATTGAAAAATACGAAAAGCGTTTTTGGTGAATAGTGTTTTTGGCAACATTTTTCCAGAAAATGGTTAAACGATCGAAAAGTAGTATAAATTTTTTTTCGTCTTTTCCCTATTTCGTCTTATTATTGCACATTTTTTGAGAAAAATTTTTATTGGATAATATGACTTTTTATGATATATTATCGGTAAATCTTGAAACAAAATGTCATTAGGACATACCAATCTCCCAAAATAGCTTATGTTTAAACCCTAACTCATATCGTTCTTCGGGTGAATAGTGTTTTTACGCAAACTTTCTCAAAAAAAATTTATTTTCATCTTAAAATTTCTTACTGATTAAATCATGCACATAACCAAAATACTCCTACATTAACATCATCATAGGTCATAAAATGACATTTAAACACATAAATACAAACAATATTCAATAAATATTATTTTATTCATTAATATTTCACAAACTCAATTTTTAAACTAAGTGGAATTTCTCGGTCGTTACACTGTTCCCCTCTTATAAGGATTTTGTCCCCTAAATCACGATACACACATTACCCATAAAAGATGAATAGTCATTGTTCCTTTCTTTATCCTTACATTCTTCCTTTGCTTTTGAAAGCATTGCTTTACAAACACACTACCTTTACAAAAGGTATTTTACTACTTAACACTTAACTTCCATATTGATTATAAAAATAATAATTTCTCAATTTACATTCTTTCTATACCCTAATATAGTTTCTCAAACATACTACATGTTATGAGCTTAGTAACTTACCACAATGATATGAGTTTAGAAACCTACTACAGCAATACGTAGTCCAAGAATAAATCATGATCTAACCGTGCGCTAAGAGGCTTAAAACATACCATACGACCATTAGTCATAAACTTACCATAAGCATGAGTTTCAAGAACTCGCACTTAATGTTAATTTTCTCTAACTATCACATATATTTATGAGAAAAGATTCATCTTCTCGCCATATCTATATCGATAGCACGATTCTAACATTTCAATGATTATCAATGTGACTAAGTAAGTAGTTGTTAGATAAAGCACAAAACCTCTGCCCATACAAAGGTTTGCACAACTCAGTTATCACATGAGCCCTCAATTAAAATTCCAACAATTACTATTTCATATTCCACATTCTTTATAGCGCTAAGCCATATTCTTTCAATCATTGAACAGATAATCTGTCATTTCATATCTTAATCAGATCACGTTGTGATCTCTTTTCACAATAATTTTATATGATGATTTCCTTTATGCTTTTTTCCTTATATTTGAAAACTATTATTTTAATTTCTCCTTTTAACTTAGGTACTACTGGTACTCTATTTCTTCATTCACATATTAACATTACTGCATTATTAAGTTTAAACTTAATTCTTTTTCATATTAAAAATTTCTTCTTTAATCCTTAACACTCTTCAGCTCAAATTTATGTTTTCGACACTCTGTCCATTAAAATGAACGAGTTATATTACCATTACTTTCGTTCAACTCCTTTACTTTACTCTTAACTTCGCTTCATTCATCTCTACTGTTATCTCATTGTAAGTCAATACTCTTACCAACCTTTTCTGAACCTTGTTAATCTTAAGGCATCGTTCCTTATCCTTATCTTTCTTGTGTGACATAAAAGTTCACAATCTTAATTCTTAACTAACTATAGCTTATTCCTCAGGTTTACAATTTTTTTCAGCTTTAGATACATATAGGTTACACTCTGATGGTCTACCTACACCTCACCTTCCTTAACATATAATTAATATCTCCAAATCCTTAAGAATACACGATTGTTGTTAACTCCCGCTCGTGAATAGAGCATCCTCCTTCGTAATCCTTAATTACTAAAGTGCATACACAATGACTCTATCGTATAGTATAAACACCCAACTCAATTCCTTATGTGTTACCTCATTATACACAACAAAATTCTCCAACATTATCAATTAATGACAACATCGGAATTTACTTCACCTCTTCATTAAATCTGTAAAATATTCCTTATACTTCTCTAGCCATAAATAACTTCATAATTATTTTCATCTCTTTTGGTCAACAGGTTAGCTATCTTAGAAGAATCTTAAATAAATCCTCAACAATTACATGTTTCTTTCATGCATATGATACCAACTTATGACATTCATGGATATACCATAGCACCTTACAACAATACTCATTAGCTTGTCACCGTATATCACTGTATCCACAATGGATATATCATCTTATTAAAGATCCTAAGACCAAAACTAAACTTTCTCTCAGCCAAAATTCATAACTAATGAATTTAGCATACCACTTCTCTCTTCTTTTTAGTGTTTCCACACTATTCTTAATTGTTCAACATGATCCTTCTACGTCTTAAAATAGACTAGAAATACCAAGTTCTCAAATTTATTTTCCAAAAATTATTTTACATCATTTATCTAATTCAAAAATAACTTTTATCATAAACATCATCACATACTTTTAATCTTTACGTATTCAACTACTTATAGTTGATACAAAGTATCAACACATCACTCTTTTTCTTCTTCTTTATAAACAACACTGATTCTTCCACCGAAAACACACTCTGTTGAGTAAAAGTTATACTTAGCAATTCTCCATTTCTATCAGCCATTCCTTCCTTTCATTACACTATCTTACATAGTATCTTAAAAATTGGTGCCTTTCCGACACAATCTCTTTCAAGACTTCTTATACTTATCTAGCGGAGAACCTGATAACTAGTTCAGAACTACATCCACTAACGTCCTTACTACAGATATTTAACCAATCGCTTCCTCTTACTCATTGGGTATTTATAACTTCAGTTTAAATAACCCATACTTTCCATTCTCTTAGTAGCCTTCAGGCACTTATCATCTTCAAATCACCAAAAATACGTCGGCGACTTACTACTTCAAAATAGTACCTTACACTTCAAGGATTCCAATTTTCTTTTGGCATTTCATCATTGTCCTCTGGTTAAACAAGCCATACTTTTTTTCTTACATTAACTTCTTTTAGCTTAATAGCAATTAAATTCATCAATATCTTACATCTTCTAACCTCAACATATCATTTCCTATAAACTAAATTCCATAGAACTTTATTTCTTATTCTTTTTCTCGTTAACGTACAGGTTTAACTCACCTCTTCATTCCGCTATACTAGCCTTCCTCAACATTCCTTCAAGTAACTCTTTCTAGAGTAGTAACCTTCTATTGTCGAGCCTAGGTTTCCACACCTGCTCCAAACTTCTTCGTCTTCTTCTTCTTTAAATGCCTCCTTTAGGGGGTCTCTAACTTCCTACTTTAGGTTCTTTTGACCCTTTTACTCATTTATTATTATGAGTTCCTTCTTCTTACGTTTCTTCATTACATATCTTCTTCTTTACGACATTCCTTCTTTATGGAATATTTTTATTACTATTCATTTCTTATTTTAAAGCATTCTTATTTTAATGCCAATACATAAATATTACAAGCACATTTAATAATTATATTAATATGCTTCTTATATTTCATACTTCTTACATTGTTATAGCTTCTGCTATTTATAATTTTATAGCACTTACTGCTATTTACAAGCTACTTTCTTCCATTACTTATCACATATAACATTCAAATAGTTACTCCACAACTTATATTAAAGATGGGACTTACAAAGATATCCCGTTGTATATACACAAGCTAGGATTCATTTCATTACACAGATATACATATAAATTCTAATATACGTATGCCTATTCATTAACTTTGATACCATCACCGTTCTTTCTAATTAACATTACAACACTTTGATCTAACTCTTCTGAGTAAGTCCACATCATATCCTGAACTTACTCCTTCAAAACAGCACGAGCGTAGTTCATCCTACCATCCTCTTTTCTTTACTCACTCCATATATTCTTTCATCGTAAAATTCCTACCTAAGTGATCAAATGGTCCACACTTGATACACACTCCTAACATACATGTTTTCCTTCCCTTCATTCACTTATGTGGTTCTTCCCACAGTTCTTACATCCTTTACTCTATTCCTTAGAGTCTCTTTGATTACTGTTATCACCTTCATCATTCCTTTCCCTTTTCTCTTCTTATCTGAAGCCTCAAATAACCTACTACTTTTAGCTCCCATGCTATCAACTTGCACTTTTAATTCATCATACTTTTTAATCATTCCTACTAAAATGAAAGTCAACTGACTAGTTAACATTTTCTCTTCCTTCCACATTTTCTTTAGGATGAACATCTTGTTGTTTAGAGCCTGTAGTTATTTCATTACATGTCCCTCTTTAGTTTTTATCATGCTTTTACCTTCTCCTTCTTTCTCTATCTCTGACTCTATATGAGCCTCCTTGACATCAAATTTCCTTCATCTCACTTTCATCTTAAGGTGATCTTCATGACTACCACCCAAATTTATCGTATATTACTTTAAAAAAATTCCAGATGATACAGTCGTTAGGCATCACAGTCTTCAGATAGTACAATCCCAACTACTGTACCATCAAAAACTGCAACTAACACATCCAAGTTCTCTTCAAAATCCTTCTCCACAAACCTCTTCCAATCATTCTAAGTTAACACCTCGGGGAATAACTCTGGTGTAACGGTTAACATTTCAGTAATCAAACGAATACCTCTAACCTCATCATCCTATAATCAACTTTACATCTTGATTAACATATAACAATAATTTATAAACATAAATACCAATAACAATTTTATTTTATTTTATTTTAAATTCTTTACTCTCCCTGATGAATTTCCTTAATTCACCTCCTACAAGCTCTTCTTGAGTTTACTACATACTCACTTTCATATCTTCTCCAGGTTATAGCCTCAAGTACCCATACTTAAGGTTTCTAAATTGTCAGCCTTGATACCAACCTGTGACACCCCCAAATCCAGGTATCTTCAAAACTGAATCTGGTGCTACACGGTGCTACAACATTCACATACATTTAACCATAAAAGCTTAATTGCACAAATGTAATCTCTTTATTATTACATCATATCCGCTCAAGCCCAGTTTCTGTAATCATTACATGTTATTACGTCATAAAAATTCATATTACAATAATAACTTAATTTATTACAAGATCTTCTGTCCACCTTCGTCTTCCTTCTTCTATTTTTATAGAATTCTTCAATACATTTGTCCTTAATTGAAATCATATAGTTTAAGCAAGGATGAGTGTAAGACCCCGAATTTTATTAAATGAAAGTATTAAATTTTTTTTATAATTATTATTTTATTTAGTAAATGGTTAAATTGATAAAAAGTTAAAGTTAAGGGTGATATGTGAACATTTTACCAAGTAAGCAAGTTGATATAAAATATTAGTTGTGTCGGGGAATATTCGTTTGGTCGGGAAATATTCTTTTTATCAGGGAATATCCGTACGACGACACAATCATTGTTGGACCCCATAACAGAATAACTGTCGGATATAGAAAGCGACATAAATAAGCTTTTTATAAAAATAACGGCAAAACGTTTACCGTTAAACTATTGAAATACCCGGTGATAAAAGTATAATAATACGTGTGGTTGCATAGTAGCACACGGTATTGCACAATATCTCTAATTATTGATGCTTACGTAAGAAGTCACTCAGTTTTATTCAATTATTGCAATAGTAGTTGTTGCATAGTATCTCATATTATTGATTCAATTATTATCACAGTATCATCTGCATAATATTTTATATTATTAAATCAATAATTGAGACGACACATTTATTCATATTATTATTTGTATTATTGATAATGTGTAGAAAGTTTTGTCAAGAAAACGGCTTAGGTTATTTAATTGCGAGCTAATAAGAAGAAATCCTTCTCGAAAAGCCCCATCTTTCCTGGGAATGATCTGGTTGTCAATATTGTGAGTTATAATATTAATGATGAATAATTGTTAAAAGATTAAAAGTGTGTTTATTGAAGATAAGTGATTTGTGGTAAATATTTATTCTATTTTTTTTATAAATAGAGGGGTTTGTCATGAGGCGTTTGTTGTAAGTTGACTTATTATTCCATGGGGAGATGTACTAATTTAAGGACCGTTGGTTGTGTTTTTAATAGTAAATCAATCTGGACCTTCGGTTGTGGTTTTAATAGTAAATCAATATAGATCGTCGATTGTGGTTTTAATAGTAAATCAATATGGACCGTCCGTTTTAATAGTAAATCAATTTGGATCGTCCGTGAATCAGTTACTATTTAGCCCATTCTCCTATAAATAGATCATTCTCACCAACTCACTAAGACTCACAAGAGAAATTATAGGGAGAGAAACTATAGAGAGAAAGAAGAAGAGTATTCTGCTACTTCACTATTGCAGTATCCAATCTCTTACTAAGGTAGGAGATGTTATTTTTGTAAGGTATATTACTTTTCGTAATCGTAAGGGTTATTATACTTCGTATTCCGTCTTTATTTGTGGAAAAGATCTGTCTACGCGGATTAATGCATGACAGGTGAAAATCCATTTGCAGTGTCGTATATTATTTCTTTTCATATTCCTAAATCTAAACTTACTATGGTAAGTATTGCTTCTATAATCCCTGAAATTAGTATAATATCTTTGAATTTTTCCTTTCATCTAGTATCGTTTCATTAGAATATTGGTCTGAACTTTCTTATTAAATTTTAATATTTTCATTTGAGGTACTATTCACTCGGGGTGTTATTCACGGGTTACTATTCACTCGAGTACTATTCACTTGGGGTAATATTCATGGGTTACTATTCACTCGAGGTAATATTCACGGGTTACTATTCACTCGGGTACTATCCACTCAGGATAATATTCACGGGTTACTATTCACTCGGGGTAATATCCACTCAAGTACTATTAACTCGGGTACTATTCACAAAAAAAATGGTTTCTTTTACATGAATATCATTATTGAATTTTACTCCACAATTAATTATCATGTTGACAATTTGAATATTCTTGAATTTTGGATAAATTGAATTATAAATTTTTGATATTTATCCTTGATCTCACTTGAATGAATCCTTATATCATTGGCATCATTCTCATGCTTATATTGTGATGAAAGTCATCTTTGGCCCGTAATGCATATATGGACTGTTGATTGGTATGATTATGACCAGGAATTATGTATTGGTATAATCATGACCTTTAATGTTAAAGACAAATGATGTGGTAAAATTCATCTTTGGCCCGTAGTGCATAGATGGACTGTTGATTGGTATGATTATGACCAAGAATTGTGTATTGGTATAATTGTGACCTGTAATGTTACAGACAAATGATGTGGTAAAAGTCATCTTTAGCCCGTAGTGCATAGATGGAGTGTTGATTGGTATGATTATGACCAAGAATTGTGTATTGGTATAATCATGACCTTTAATGTTACATACAAATGATGTGGTAAAAGTCCTCTTTGGCCCATAGTGCAAAGATGTACTGTTGATTATTGGTTTTACAGTTGAACATCTTTGGCCCGTAGTACAAAGATGGACTGTTGATTATTGATTTTTTTACAGTTGCATGTCTTTGGCCCGTAGTGCAAAGATGGACTGTTGATTTACATTATTATAAATATGAATTGTGAATGTAACTATAATCTTTGGTGGTCCAGGTGAAAACATGTGATGAAAGCTCTCTTTATCTTGGGTACAACAAAAAACTATTGATGGGTATTACAGGGACGAAATATTAATGATGGACTTTTAATTTGGAGGAGATAATAATTATTATGTTCTACTTGACTCGTCTAATAGATTGTTGGTTCTATTGTTGTTGTTAATCTAAAACTTGTTGTCTATTGTATTCTATCAGATTTTTTCCTGTTAAGGACTAAGGATAATTTGTTCTACATTATCTTAGTCACAATATTCTTTATTAGGCTACTTGATCTCACCCTTTTGCTTCACAATTCCTTTCAGGTTAGAAGAGTGTAGCTGGGTTGAGCGGGGATAACAAGGGAATAGAATGAGGGTTTGTGACTGTTGAAGCTTCTCAATACATTATAAAATAGCATGACAATATATAATTGTATTGAGAACTTAAAATGTGTGTGTCGTATTTTATACATCATTTAATAATTGATTTTAGCGAACAACAATAGGGTGACGAGAACCCGACTTTAAAAGCGTCAAAAATGCACCCCATTAGAATGAGGAGGATAGAATTGTATTATGAGCTTAAAGGGTGTGTTTCCACTATCATACATGATGTCTGACCACATACAAACTCGTGTTATCATAAGATATGGTTGTTCACATCCACTTGCTGACTATATCTATGAGTATTATCTATATAATCTTGGAGTATGGTTGGAGTATAATCCTTGGTTTGAGACAATGGGGATAATTATATGGCAAGAAGATACACACCATTGGAATGAACAGGATAGTAATCTTCTCGTTCTTCTTTGGGGTCTATTGGGTCAACCAAGGTTAATGCTCAAGTCCTATGATATCTATTATAACTTAGATGCATGGCCTCCCATGTATGAAGGATCTCTTGAGCGTTTTCCAAAGATTTTAATTCCTAAAACAGTTATCGACTGTACCTTTATGTAAATTATCATTGGTTTGGAGTGTGAGTACTGTTATTTCTATTGAAACTCACAGCTTATGTGTTGTCATATTTATCACGACAGTTTAACAGTTGTATAAATGAAGGTTTGTATTTGAATTTTGTACCGTATATCTGGCGACTCAGAATGGGTCGTATGGACCTATTTTGGGGGCATCACAAATGCTATCAAAGTTTAGGGATATGGTCTCTGATGGAGATCTTAAATTAAAACTAGTAAGGGAAAGACGAGTAATTTCCTTCGCTAGTGTGCGTCCTACCTAAACTGAATTTTCTAACTTAATAAGTTGACAAATTATGATATGTCAATTAACCTTTGTTTTGAAGCTGTATTCTGGAATGATATCAGAAATTCAAGAGAGGAGCAATGGAGAAATCATGATACAGAGGAAATGACCGGGAAGATAGAATCTATAATGAAAGCAAGGTATTTTCACCTCTTTAATTTTCTTATAATTATTATTCTATGTAGTAAATGGTTAAATTGATAAAATGTCAAAGTTAAGGGTGATATGTGAACATTTTATCAAGTAAGCAAGTTGATATAAAATATTCGTTATGCTAGGGAATATTCGTTTGGTCGGGAAATATTCTTTTTGTCAGTGAATATCTATATGACGACACAATCATTGGTGGACCCCACAACGGAATAACTATCGGATATAAAAAGCGACAGAAATAACCTTTTTATAAAAATAACGACAAAACTTTTACCGTTAAACTATTGAAATACCCGATGATAAAATTATAGTAATACGCGTGCTTGCACAGTAACACACAGTATTACACAATATCTCTAATTATTGATGCTTACGTAAGAAGTCACTCAGTTTTATTAAATTATTACAACAGTAGTTGCTGCATAGTATCTCATATTATTGATTCAATTATTGTCACAGTATCATCTGCATAATATTTTATATTATTAAATCAATAATTGAGACGACACATTTATTCATATTATTATTTGCATTATTGATAATGTCTAGAAAGTTTTGTCAAGAAAACAGGTTAGGTTATTTAATTGCGCGCCAATAAAAAAAATCCTTATTGGAAAGCCTCATCTTTCCTGGGAATGATCTGGTTGTCAATATTGTGAGTTATAATATTAATGATGAATAATTGTTAAAAGATTAAAAATGTGTTTATTGAAGATAAGTGATTTGTGGTAAATATTTATTCAATTTTTTTATAAATAGAGGGGTTTGTCATGAGGCATTTGTTGTAAGTTGACTTATTATTCCATGGGGAGATAAACTAATTTATGGACCGTCGGTTCTAGTTTTAATAGTCAATCAATATGGACCGTCGGTTGTGATTTTAATAGTAAATCAATATGGATCGTTGGTTGTTGTAACGGTCGAGAAATTTTGTAATTAAATTTAAATATTTATTAAATTAAATAAATATTTTATATAATTTATTTATTGAGATAAATAAATAATTGATGAAATTTTGGTGCAATAATTTAGTTAAGTGTGTATGCTAACTAAATTAATGAATGGTAATTTTATTATTTAAAGATTTAATTTAATGAAATAATTAAATTACTTGAATTCTTTAATATTTAAGAAAATAGTTAAATTAAATAAAATGATGTTCTAGTTTAATTTAATAATTAAATTAGATATGTAATAATTTGTTAAGCATAACTATAATTATAATGGAAATTATAATTGTAATTGTAAGTTATTTAAATTAATTGAATAAGTGTGTGACAAATGGAAATTAATTAAATTAAAAGTGTGACACATGGAATTATATAATATAAAGGTTATCAAAATAAATTAAAAAGGGGAGGGTTTTAATGTGTAGCCAAACAAGGCCTTGTGGCCTTTGGCTTAATCTAACTGACGTAATCTATTGGGTTATCTTACCTGACGTACGTGGGAGAGAGACCTAGACCTATATCAGTTTATATCTTACGCATATTATTCTCCTAACACTAACTAAGAAAACCAGAGTGTTAGAGAAAATTAAGAGAAGAAGAACAAGAGAGAATTCATTCTCTGTGTTTGTCAAGAAGAAGGAGGGTTGGAAAAACCTTGTGATCATGTTGCAACATCAAGGATTGAAGGTATAAAAACCTAAATTCATATTCTTCATTTCTAATAAAGAATTATGTGAATTTGAATTATAACTGTTAATTAGTTTATGTAATCAATTGGTTATCATCTATAAATGGTTTTTAGTAGGAGAATTCAAGAAAATCATGCTTGTGTTCTTGAGTTATCTTGGGGAAAAGGGAAAGACTTGGTTGATGATTTGTTAAAATAGTTGATATTTATGTTGAAGACGGTTTAAAATCTGATATAAGTTGCTTTCATATGGTTTTGGAGTATCAAATTCATGAAAATTGGGTTTGAAGTAGAAGACTTCAATAACAGCATTACATGTATATGAAATGGCTTAATTGAGTCCAAAATTTGATGTTCAATTCTTGATAGAATCTGCAAATTCATTGTAGATTGTGTTAGTATATCAAGAAACGAAAACAACATAGTTGAAATGGTGTAATTTGGTTAAGAAACAAAGGTTTGGCGTTTGAATTCACTAAAAGTATTGAAATATGAAGAAATTGGTAAAAACATGATTTTAATCCTTTAAATTTGGTTATGTAAGTTGTTTTAGGTGTTAGAATGCTTGATTTTAGATGTCATAAGGCATTAGTTAAGTTTATAGTGTGTGGGTTTATTCAAATTATCGTGAAATTGGAATTTTTGGCTTATAACAGAATCTAAATTCGTCTTTTGCAAAACTGGTTCTGGTGCCGAGCGCGGGAGCGCTTCTTCTGGGCGCGGGCGTGCTGCCGTGCGGGCGCGCCAGATTTAAAGGTAACCATGGCGTGGCCACGCCAGTGGTCAGTCAGACCCAGTGAGGAAATGTTAACAACATAGCTTAGAGAATGTTAACTCAACATATTTTAGTGATTGTAAAAATGCCTAATGCATGCTATAAGACGTAATAACATATAGTAATCACAATGTTGAAACTAAAGATTATGAACTAGTAAGTTGTGAAACTTTGTAACGTGTTATCATGAGAATTTATGTTGATATGCAATCACCATGTTGGGTACTATTATATAATTAGGTGTGCGAATTTATGGTACATGAATGATTAAAATAATCAGGTCTTCATTTATAGACTATAGACTTGACTAAAATGAGAAGTAAGCCCATGAAGTTAGTTTTAATATAACTAATTGGTATTGTGATCTTAATGGTATATATAGGGTATTTGGCGAACATATGTAGTAATTGTATACCTTACGCATGAGGCAAGTTTTCTAACTTCATCCTCTTTATAATGAATGCGAGTTTCTTAAACTCTAATCATATGTAGAGCAAATTTCTTGGTTCCATCTTGTTTATGATTATGCAAGCTCTTGTGTTCTAATTCTTTTACATTGAGCAAGTCCCTAACTTTTATTTCTTGCTCTTCAAAGCATAAACTGTTCAAGTTCATTGTTTTAAATGAGATTTTCTAATTCCTTTGGATGTAACGCTTTGTATATACCATGTCTATTCTATCGTAAATTTTTGATATTCAATCTTTGACTTAGTTATTGTTGTTCAAACTTCTGTTGTTGAGTTAAACCTTCAAATTGTAAGCAAACTCTTATTGATTGAACTAATCTATATAATGAGTGTTCTAAAATTCTAGAACCATTGATAAGCTAGTTCTAAACTAAACTTTCTTTAGTACGGAAGTCCTAAAGTTAAACTGAGATGAACAACCCTAATATAGGGGATTATATACGCGTTATCGTTTAGATGTTTGTGCATAATACATGGTACGAAGGGCTTATCCCCCTAAGTACAAAAGTCAAGGTCTGTATAGTCTAATGACTGTTAAGGTTGAAGTAGAAATACTTAATAACCTCGGGACACAGTTCAAGATTTTAAAGACCCTCAAATATAATCTTGAACTTGTTTTCTACTCTTGAATCGAAGAATGAGTTCTCCATTATTCAGTATTCATTGATTATTCTTATGTTAATTGTGACGCCCCCAAATCCGTGTAATCATCGATTACAGAACTTGGTGCTCACGATACAACATACACCATCATCTAACTAAGTAAACCTTAACAATAAGGAATAATAATATTAACTACTACATAATTATTCAAAATAAAATCCCAAGTCTTTGCAACCTTAAAGCATACGGGACCTCAGTCTTAACGTTTATCGCTACAATACACATATGCAGAAATAATTATTTTATTACATAACCATTAGCATCACTTCATCTTGGACTTTCCCTTGTCCTTGCCCGAACCCTCAACCTTCTCATCCTTAACTGAAAGGTTTAAACAAGAATGAGCACAAATTGCCCAGCAAGTATACGGAATAAATGGGAAATATACATCATGATAAAGGCATTTGAATTACTAGATCTCAACGGTTGAAAGATTATCAAGTGTTAAAGAAGAACATCAAGATTAAGAGTTTAAGAATTTTCAATATCATACTAAGGGGTGTGAAATACCCTGAACATATTTTCTTTCATCAAAAATCATCAGACGGTTTAACAATCCAATAGACTGTAAACGGTCTTTGCAAGTACGTCAGGTGATCAGCCCATTGTACCCTACATTGTGCACATGTATTAAGTTTAAAATGCATAAGCATAAATGGGACTATTTGCCCGACATCTGTTTTTCTCGTTCATTCGGGTTGTTCATCTTAGTAATCATGCGAGACCTCACCAAGGCAACTTGGATTGGTAAACATTCAATGGCTTCGAAAGATGTATTTTAAATCATTTTTCATCAATAATAACTAGTCGGAACCAAAGGCTAGGAACATACATAGAAACAGTTCTATGATGACATGAAACTGAAAAGCATAGCCGTTAAAATAATAACTGAATAACCATTGAAAAGCTTGCAAGATAATTGGAGTTTGTATAACTTTTCAACGAAGAAACTTGCACGAATAAGTAACTAACACAAGTCCAATACTTACCCTTACTTCGATAATATTAGTAAGGATTTAATAAATACCCAAAAGAAATTAGGGTTAGGAAACTAGCCTGATAAGCCTGCTACAATAAACGCTAGCGATTAGCCTTCACATAACCTAATCACATGTATCTCGTTAATCATCATTCATATACAATCTAGTTTGAAGTAAAAGGGTCTCCTATTGTATATGCTATAAACATTATAATAGAATATATTTAGAAAATATATATACCACCCATTTTAGATATCATAGGCAGCCCAAAACAGAACTTAAAAATGCCCAAACATAACAGTTTTTATATTTTTTTTCTCAGCTTTACCATACCTCACTAAAACAGTCATAACTAATTCGTTTTAAAACATTTTTTATCGATTCTTGCGCCCACGCGAAGCTAACTTCTAAGGCTACAACTTTCGTTCATGGACCATCTTGAAATTCCAAGAACAAAATTCCAGAAAATCCGTGCAAGGAGACTGCTCCGAATTTGGTCGACAGATTTGACGCAACTACTTTGAAAAGTCATAACTCCTTGCTCTGAAGTCAGAATTAGTCCGTTCCAGAGTCCATGGAAAGCTTATTCAGTCTACTATAATAACCCAAAAGCATAAAATTTTTGGAAAATGTAGCTAGCCCCGAATTTGTCCTTAGGTCAGCAGTTCACATTTTTTTTCGATTTCTAACATGTTTATTTCGCGACCTTACGATTTTCATATCTCACTCAATATAGCTTCGATCCGAATGAAATTTGGACATGTTATACCTCATGCTACATACTATTTTAAAAACTTATTACATGCAACAAATGAATTATCTAAGACATGATTTCGAGTGACAAAAAATCCTGAAAAATCATGCAAACTAGTTTAACCCAACTTTTGAGAAAATCATGATTTTGATTCTAGCATGCATGGGTTTGATTTCTATTATCCAGACCACTTCTAATAACATATATATACATGTTACAACAACTCATTTCTCTAACTTTTCATGTTTTGATCAAATTAGCAATTAAGAGGCATTTTATCAAATAGTTAGCATGCAAACATGAATTCTATGATTCTTTATGTAATAGTAACATGTTATAAACCAGAATTTTCATTCTTATCATCCACATAGCAGTAATACACGAAATCATGGCATCACCAAGCTAAAACAAAACATTTATCATAGCTATACATGCATTTTTCACTATTTTTCCTCAAGAACATACAAGTTGGTTTTATGGCTTACCTTGGATGTGAATTCTTCTTGATTTAATCTGTTAGAGACTCACTCCTTGCTTGCTTAGACGCTCCAAAATCTCCAGAAATCACCACAACATCTATTACTCTCAATTTCTCTTTCTTTTTGTATCTTGGTGGGATTTTTGCAAAGTGAAACATTTTTTTTTTGGGTGTATATATATATATAACTTGATAGAGCTACTCTTTCCAGCCCCTTCATCACTCTCATCATCAGTTACATGTATAATTATCCCACTTGAATATAGTTATGGGGTGAGGAGTTAGGAACATGAAAATGTTTACTTATTATGTTTAAGGAGTTATTACATTTCTTCCTCCTTATTGTTATATACGTATATTATGTGTCACAAGACCCCCTCCCAACTGCTGTCCAATTAAACAAATGCATTATAATGTTATTTTAATCATTTAAATACCGATTTTGACCGTTTTGCCCTCCGTAGCCACACGTGTCGATACTTATATCGATTCCTACTAAAGTCGACGTTCCGGACGTCATGGAACTCTCCGTTTCTTCAAAATTCGTAGTTGACAATTCGTCGCTCCAAAGTGTGTTTGGGCTAAATTTAAGATAATATTATATCTAATAAAGTTCCAAGAGAAGAGATTTGACTGTATGTGATATTTTACGTTATGAAAATTCCAAGTCCATATATCTATAAAGAAGAGCATTGTAAAAGAAAATGGTGGATATATAAAAATATTATAAGGCATGTCTAATTTTCGTGACACATTTTCGTGGTTATAGTCTATCCTGCATAATTTCAACGTTTCGATCTCAAATACGCAGACCGCGTCCCTAAATTCCGCTCCAAACTCAAGCTCATACTTGTAAGTCATCCCACAAAATTAATTATAATTAATTCCATCCATAACCAATTTAAATAATTGGCCTTACCGTAACAACCATTAATATGCATCTTATATAACATATAATAAAAATAAATACTTCATCTAAAAATAATTATCACATAAGAATTTCACATAAATTTGTTTATTGAAATTGTTTAATTATATGAAAAAATCTATGATATTACATTCACCCTTCCTTATAAGGATTCCGTCCCAAGAATCATTACACATCAAACAAACAGATTAGGGTAGTTTTTCATCATTTTCTCACATTTTTCATTACCGCCTTGTGTTTCCTTGATCTTGTCCAATAGAGTCGGACGAACCTCCACTGCGAACAATTTCCCATCTGGCTCTCTCGGCCTCTTTATCTCTAGCTCTAAACTGGCCATCTCCTTTATTAACTCCTCTTGAGCTGTTAGCATTGCCAATCTACCACTGCCCTTTCTGCTTAACGCATCCGCTACCACGTTTGCTTTCCCCGAATGATACAAAATATCGCAATCATAATCCTTTATTAGCTCCAACCATCTCCTCTGCCTCATATTTAACTCCTTTTGCGTGAAAATATACTTCAGACGTTTATGGTCCGTGTATATTTCACACTTCACACCATATAAATAGTGCCTCTAAATCTTGAGGGCAAATACTACCACTGCCCATTCCAGGTCATGGGTAAGATATCCCTTCTCATAATCTTTCAACTGGCGCGATGCGTATGCAATGACTTTACCATGTTGCATAAGCACACAGCCAAGCCCCTTGTGTGACGCATCACTGAAAATCACGAAGTCACCTGTATCGTCCGGTAACGACAACACCGATGCCTCACTCAATCTCTTCTTGAGTTCTCGAAAACTCTCTTCACACTTCTCAGTCAGACAAACTTCACCGACTTCTTCGTTAAATTCGTCAATGTTCCTGCTATCTTTGAAAAATCTTGAATGAACCGTCTATAGTAGCCCGCCAATCCTAAGAAACTTCTTACTTCCGTCGGTGTTCTTGGTTGCTCCCAATTTTGTACTGCTTCCACCTATGATGGATCCACAGAGATTCCATCCTTGTCGATTACGTGTCCTAAAAACTGAACCTTCTCCAACCAAAACTCGCACTTCAAAAATTTTGCGTATAATTTATCCCTTCTCAACGCCTCCAATACCAACCTTAAATGTTCAGCATGTTCTTTCTGAGTCTTGGAATAGATTAGGATATCATTTATGAACACAACTACGAATTTATCTAAATACTCTTTGAATACCCGATTCCTAATGTCCATAAACGCTGCTGGCGCGTTTGTTAACCCGAACGACATTACCAGAACGTAGTGACCGAAATGAGTTCTGAACGCTGTCTTAGGTACATCCTCCTTTCTCACCTTCAGCTGGTGATACCCCGTCCTCAAATCAATTTTGAAAAAATATTTCGCTCCCTTCAACTGATAAAATAGGTCATCTATCCTAGGTAACGGGTACTGGTTCTTGATCGTCACCTTGTTCAGTTCTCGATAATCGATGCACAGCCTCATCGACCCGTCCGTTTTTTTCACAAACAACATTTGTGCTCCCTAAGGAGACAAACTCGGTTGAATATACTTCCTATCCAATAATTCCTGCAACTGTAGCATCAGCTCCTTCATTTCTGTCGGTGCCATTCTGTACGGGGCTTTCGAAATTGGTGCCGTTCCCGGTACTAAATCTATAACGAATTCGACCTCTCTATCCGGCGGAAGGCCTGGCAATTCTTCCGGGAATACATATGGAAATTCATTCACTACTGGTATTTGTCCCATTTCTAACCCTACTTTCTGAGTATCGACGATATGGGCCAAATAACCTACACATCCCTTTTTTAGTAACTTCCTTGCTTGCATCATCGTCATACAGCTCGAGTGTCTCGGTGACCTACTCCCATAGAACACTGTCTTAGACTGCTCGGGAGTCTTAAGGTTTATACACTTTTTCTGGAAATCTATCATCGCTCCATGGTTAAATAACCAATCCATCTCTAGAATTACATCAAATTCTCCTAATTGAATTGGGATTAAGTCCACAGGTAACCTATATCCCCTGATATCTACAACGTAATTCCTATGGACATGGTTAACGGGAATGACTTCCTTATTAGAAACTTCTATGTTCATAGGATATTCTAATTCTTCCCGAGGTAAGTTTAATCGTTGGGAGAATTCATGCGAAACGAAGGAACAAGAAGCACCCGAATCAAATAATATATAAGTAGATATATCATTGATCGGAATGATACCTGAAACCACGTCCCTGGATGCAACTGCATCCTGAACCGTCATGTTGAAAGTCCTTGTTGTTGGTCGATTCTGAGTTGGTGGTCCACCAATTGTGAGAGTTCCACCGCTTGGTCCCTTCCCTCCATTTCCTCCTGCTGAGTTCTTCTTTGGGCAGCTCATCGCCTGATAATCTAATGCTCCACAGTTGAAAAATCCATTTCTCTTCGGTGCAGAGCAGTTGGGAGAGATGTGCCCCTCCTGCCCGCAATTGAAACAGACATTCTTCCCCTTTAGACATGCCCCCGAGTGATTCCTTGCACACTCCTTGCACGCCTCAGTCCTCTTCTTTACTTCCCCTGGTTTGCCCCCAGGGTTTCCCGAGTTGACATTATTGTTGTTGTTGTTCCACTTCCTCTTATTTTCACTGTTGCTGCTGCTGCCTTCTCTACGGTTTCCTCCTTCAGTCTTCTTCTTTTTCTCCTTGTTGAACTTCATTAGGTCTTCACTTCCGCCCTCAACGATTATAGCTTTCTCCAGGAGAGTCGCGAAACTGTTCGTCTGCAGCACCGAAAGTCTGTTGTATAGCAATGGTTTGAGGCCTTGCTCAAACCTCCTCAGTCTTTCTCTCCTCAGTGTCGACCTGATGAGGCGCGAACCTCGCCAGCTCGTTAAACTTTGCAGCGTACTGCGGTACCGTCATATCTTCTTGTTTCAGCTCCAGGAATCGCATCTCCATGCGACTCTGCATACTAATAAGAAAATATTTCTCGAAAAAGATTTTCTTGAACCCTTCCCAAGGTATCACACTTTCTCCAGCTCGGGTCTGATTTACCTCCCACCAGCAGTTGGCTTCACCTTTCAGCATATATGTGGTGAATATAATTTTTTTGGTCGTCTCCTACTCGGGCGATAGCGAACCCCTTTTTAATTTCCTTAACCCAAGTCTGGGCTTCGATGGGTTCCGTAGTTCCTTTGAACTCAGGTGGTCTCGCACTTTTGAAGTCTTTAAAGTGTGCCACTGGGGCCACTGGAGGGTTGTTGACATTCGGGGTTCGATTTTGAAGTGCCCCCACTAACATGTCGACAAACTGCTGCATAGGGTTCGGTGGATCCCCAGCATTACCGCCTGACCCCTCAGGTGTTTGACGACGTCTTCCTCTAGCCATCTATCTCCTTAAAATGAACTTAATATTATTATCTCATAACTTACTCTACAGCATATAGAATTCGTAAAATCTGAACCATCACATCCATACTTAAATAAAAAACATATTTATTTATAAACATAATACTTAAAGTATTTCATCGTCTTATGGCATTACGCCATTTACATCACGTGGCATCAATCACTTGGTAAAAATAGAAACCAAGCTTTTTATTACATGGATAAGCATTTTATTCGCTACTAGGAAAAAGTTCATCATAATATCTACAGACCCCGCCTAATGGCGTCTTCATGCTCCTCATCCGCTATCTCTTTCAATAGCTCTCGGCTTATAACATGGCCAGACCGGCGCTCCTCACGTGGAAAGTGATGCACCCTATTCTGGAACCTTCCATGTCCCGACTTAAACACGTATTTCATCTTGTCTATCTTAACCTTCTTGTCTCTAACTTCTCCCTCCAACTCTCCGGTTAGCTTCTCAGCCCTAACACGGTCTCTTCTCTCATCTCCCCAGAAAGTGGTAATAATCTGCTTGTCAAGTTGGAGACTCTGAATCCTCGACTCCAACCCATTAATGGTA
Source organism: Panax japonicus (assembly GCA_020205505.1). Classification (NCBI taxonomy): domain Eukaryota; kingdom Viridiplantae; phylum Streptophyta; class Magnoliopsida; order Apiales; family Araliaceae; genus Panax; species Panax japonicus. Next base: position 22,782,658 of record CM035112.1, on the reverse strand, counting down.
TGTCCCAAGTGGGTTTTGATAGCATCCCTCTCATCCTTCAGCCTAACCGATTTCTGGGCTTCAACCCACAGCTTGTCAGCCATCCCCATTCCTAATTACCAGGTGGTCCACCAATGCTCCCAGCAAAGTTGCAGCTTGTTGTTCCCCCTGATACAGCTCCTCTAACTCGTGGACCTTGTCAGTCCAGTTCGACGATCCTGTCCATTAACTCATCCAGCATAGTGTCTTCAGGTACCTCCTCGGAGTCCTCCTCGGGCTCCTCTTCCTCTTTCGGATACTCCTCCAGGTCTGACTCAGCTGCTGCCTCAACTGTAGGCTCAGGTACAACTGTCACTAACTACTCACTTACTACACGAATATCTCTAACTTCCTCTTCTCCTGGCATCCTATAATCAAAACACAAATCAACTCGATTAGAAAAATAGATATTGATTTTATTTTTTGAAAAATAGATTTAACACTACACTTAGAACTCTATGTGAGTTCATCTCCCTATCATCTCCACTAACTCTCTCTAAGGTTATAGCCCAAGGTTCCCCACCTAAGGTTTATAGCCTAAAGCTTTGATACCAACCTGTGACGCCCCCAAATCCATGTAATCATCGATTACAGAACTTGGTGCTCACGATACAACATACACCATCATCTAACTAAGTAAACCTTAACAATAAGGAATAATAATATTAACTACTACATAATTATTCAAAATAAAATTCCAAGTCTTTGCAACCTTAATACATACTGGAACTCAGTCTTAACGTTTATCGCTACAATACACATATGCGGAAATAATTATTTTATTACATAACCATTAGCATCACTTCATCTTGGACTTTCCCTTGTCCTTGCCCGAACCCTCAGCCTTCTCATCCTTAACTGAAAGGTTTAAACAAGAATGAGCACAAATTGCCCAGCAAGTATACGGAATAAATGGGAAATATACATCAGGATAAAGGCATTTGAATTACTAGATCTCAACAGTTGAAAGATTATCAAGTGTTAAAGAAGAACATCAAGATTAAGAGTTTAAGAATTTTCAATATCATACTAAGGGGTGTGAAATACCCTGAACATATTTTCTTTCATCAAAAATCATCAGACGGTTTAACAATCCAATAGACTGTAAACGGTCTCTGCAATTACGTCAGATGATCAGCCCATTGTACCCTACATTGGGCACATGTATTAAGTTCAAAATGCATAAGCATAAATGGGACTATTTGCCCGACATCTATTTTTCTCGTTCATTTGGGTTGTTCATCTTAGTAATCATGCGAGACCTCACCAAGGCAACTTGGATTGGTAAACATTCAATGGCTTCGAAAGATGTATTTTAAATCATTTTTCATCAATAATAACTAGTCGGAACCAAAGGCTAGGAACATACATAGAAACAGTTCTATGATGACATGAAACTGAAAAGCATAGCCGTTAAAATAATAACTGAATAACCATTGAAAAGCTTGCAAGATAATTGGAGTTTGTATAACTTTTCAACGAAGAAACTTGCACGAATAAGTAACTAACACAAGTCCAATACTTACCCTTACTTCGATAATATTAGTAAGGATTTAATAAATACCCAAAAGAAATTAGGGTTAGGAAACTAGCCTGATAAGCCTGCTACAATAAACGCTAGCGATTAACCTTCACATAACCTAATCACATGTATCTCGTTAATCATCATTCATATACAATCTAGTTTGAAGTAAAAGGGTCTCCTATTGTATATGCTATAAACATTATAATAGAATATATTTAGAAAATATATATACCACCCATTTTAGATATCATAGGCAGCCCAAAACAGAACTTAAAAATGCCCAAACATAACAGTTTTTATATTTTTTTTCTCAGCTTTACCATACCTCACTAAAACAGTCATAACTAATTCGTTTTAAAACATTTTTTAGCGATTCTTGCGCCCACGCGAAGCTAACTTCTAAGGCTACAACTTTCGTTCATGGACCATCTTGAAATTCCAAGAACAAAATTCCAGAAAATCCGTGCAAGGAGACTGCTCCGAATTTGGTCGACAGATTTGACGCAACTACTTTGAAAAGTCATAACTCCTTGCTCTGAGGTCAGAATTAGTCCGTTCCAGAGTCTATGGAAATCTTATTCAGTGTACTATAATAACCCAAAAGCATAAAATTTTTTGGAAAATGTAGCTAGCCCCGAATTTGTCCTTAGGTCAGCAGTTCACATTTTTTTTTCGGTTTCTAACATGTTTATTTCGCGACCTTACGATTTTCATATCTCACTCAATATAGCTTCGATCCGAATGAAATTTGGACATGTTATACCTCATGCTACATACTATTTTAAAAACTTATTACATGCAACAAATGGATTATCTAAGACATGATTTCTAGTGACCAAAAATCCTGAAAAATCATGCAAACTAGTTTAACCCAACTTTTGAGAAAATCATGATTTTGATTCTAGCATGCATGGGTTTGATTCCTATTATCCAGACCACTTCTAATAACATATATATATACATGTTACAACAACTCATTTCTCTAACTTTTCATGTTTTAATCAAATTAGCAACTAAGAGGCATTTTATCAAATAGTTAGCATGCAAACATGAATTTTATGATTCTTTATGTAATAGTAACATGTTATAAACCAGAATTTTCATTCTTATCATCCACATAGCAGTAATACACGAAATCATGGCATCACCATGCCAAATCAAAACATTTATCATAGCTATACATGCATTTTTCACTATTTTTCCTCAAGAACATACAAGTTGGTTTCATGGCTTACCTTGGATGCGAATTCTTCTTGATTTAATCTGTTAGAGACTCACTCCTTGCTTTCTTAGACGCTCCAAAATCTCCAAAAATCAACACAACATCTATTACTCTCAATTTCTCTTTCTTTTTGTATCTTGGTGGGATTTTTACAAGGTGAAACATTTTTTTTGTTGGGTGTATATATATATATAACTTGCTAGAGCTGTTCTCTCCAGCCCCTTCATCACTCCCATCATCAGTTACATGCATAATTATCCCACTTGAATATAGTTATGGGGTGAGGAGTTAAGAACATGAAAAGGTTTGCTTATTATGTTTAAGGAGTTATTACCTTTCTTCCTCCTTATTGTTATATACGTATATACTCTCCCTTCTTGTTCCATATTATGTGTCACAAGACCCCCTCCCAGCTGCTGTCCAATTAAACAAATGGATTATAATGTTATTTTAATCATTTAAATACCAATTTTGACCGTTTTGCCCTCCGTAGCCACACGTGTCGATACTTATATCAATTCCTACTAAAGTCGACGTCTCGGACGTCATGGAACTCTCCGTTTCGTCAAACTCAACTTCAAAATTCATAGTTGACAATTCGTCACTCCAAAGTGTGTTTGGGCTAAATTTAAGATAATATTATATCTAATAAAGTTCCAAGAGAAGAGATTTGACTGTATGTGATATTTTACGTCATGAAACTTCCAAGTCCATATATCTATAAATAAGAGCATTGTAAAAGAGAATGGTGGATATATAAAAATATTATGAGGCATGTCTCATTTTCGTGACACATTTTCGTGGTTACAGTCTGTCCTGCCTAATTTCAACATTTCGGACTCAAATACGCAGGCCGCGTCCCTAAATTTTGCTCCAAACTCAAGCTCATACTTGTAAGTCATCCCACAAAATTAATTATAATTAATTCCATCCTTAACCAATTTAAATAATTGGCCTAACCGTAACAACCATTAATATGCATCTTATCAAATAACATATAATACAAATAAATACTTCATCTAAAAATAATTGTCACATAAGAATTTCACATAAGTTTGTTTATTGAAATTGTTTAATTACATGGAAAAATCTAGGATATTACATTAATGTTATTATCACTCTTTATATCAATGAGCAATTGGTTGCTCACTCTTGCATTTAAACACTGTAGCTAAAGTTGAGAAAGTTGATGAGCCGTCTTCTAGCAAAGGCAAGGGCAAGATGTCCAAATGATGAAGACATGTTTGACTTTTATTTAGTAGAATTCTGTTATGAGACTTATGTTATTATGTGATGTATTCCACATACTTATGAAATAACTAAAGGTTAGATTAATTGTGAATGTTTTAAGTTGATGTAACCCTTTAATGGGGAAGATATTTATTTAAGTTCTTTAAGTTGTCTTTATCCTTTTTTATGGGTAGTTAAATGTAAATATTTTGGAAAGTGAGCACCAAATCTTGTGGGAATGAAGTACTCAGGTTTGGGGGTGTCACGGGTTGGTATCAAAGCCTTAGGTTATGAACCTCAAGTGGGAGAAAACCTTTGGAAGTAACCTTTAAGGAGACATAAAAGATAGTTGTGATAAACTCTTATCGAGTTCTAAGGAATGAATTAAGGAATTCATTGAATTTAAAACAAAACAATAAAAGACTTTATGTGCTATGTGTTAATAACTTATGTACTCGCGAGTATCAAAGTGTGTCACATAATAAATAAAACCTAAAAATATCTTGTTGTCAGGATGTTGAAGGATCCAGTCAAGCTAGGGAAGAGATACCTCAGGTACCCAGAGATGAGGAGCCCCGAGATGTTCATGTGGTTCGGGAACAGTTGATTCAGAGGGAGCCTTCTCTGTTGGTTACTAAGGATGTGTCTGATCTTGAGGAGGAGAACTCTTAGGAGATAGAGGTGGAGGATGAGGAATAGGATCCTGTGGAGTTTCCACCAAACTCCATATCAGCTGAAATGTATGATGAGCTATACGACCGTAACATAGAATTACAGGATAAGATTAAGGAGCTGAAAGTGTTAGCTGAGATACGTCAGGCCACAATAGAGCAAAAGAATGCCAAGATTTAGGAACTCGACTCACGACTTGGGAACACGGAATGGAACCTAGTTCACATAGAAGGACATCAAGAGGAGTTGTTGGCTAAGAATGAGAAGATGAAGACTGGATTGAAAAAGCTAAAAGATGACTTGAAGGAGGAGTCAGTTAAGCGTGCGAGAGCAGAGGACGCTTCGATGAAGGCTACTCAGCATGTAAACCGTGCTAAAGCCAAGGTTCAAATGAAGAAGGCCAAGATGAATGAAATGGATTGCACCTTTCATTCTGCGATTGATAGGGCCCAGGATCGAGTCTTTTGTTACCCACCTCAATTTGAAGACTTGCCATGGTTTATGATGCACCGTAGGACGGCGTATCGTATTATGAAGAAAGAACACGGGGAAGCATCTCGACGTCTTAATATGCCATGATAGGAAGAATAATAACAATAATATGTGATTAAGTATGTGAATAAATAAATTGTAAATCCCTTATTTTGAGATAAACAAAGGGGTTGTATAAGTATGTAATCCTGAAACTTGTTTAGTTCAGGAAAGTGGATGTTGATGGCAGAGATGCAATCCTTATTATGATTAGAAAAGTTATGAATGGATAAAAATATTAAAATTATTGGAATGTTATGTGTTATAGCTTTAATCTTAGAATGTTTAAGTTAAACTTTAAATATTCAAGAAGTTGAGTAATGAACTAATAAGCGTACATTTTAAACAAAATATGCCTCCTAGAAGAAGACAACCACATCAACAACCACCTCTTGAGGGGTCTACTAACAACAATAACGAGGCCAACGCTAACCCGGTTCAGCAGTTGGTGACTCTGTTAACAGGAGCACTTGCGAATCAGTCGCAAGCTCAAGACACAACTTTCAAAGACTTCAAAGCGGTTGGACCGCCAAACTTTCAAGGATCTATGAATCTAGTTGAGGCCCAAACCTGGATCATGAAAATGTAGAAGGTGTTCGACGTTGCCAGAGTCAACGAGGATCAGAAGACCACTTTCGTGACGTTCATATTGAAGTCTGAAGCTAGTTATTGGTGACAGGCAAATAAGGTTCGTGGGGGACAGGGAGTAATAGTGTGGGATAGATTTAAAACAAGGAACCATGAATGTGCCATAATATGCTGCGAAGTTTAATGAGTTGGCAAGGTTTGCTACTTATCAAGTAAATACCAATGAGCGTAAGACGAGAAGCTTCAAATAAGGGTTGAAGCCCTGGCTTTATAGCAAGGTTTATGTTCCAGTTAAACATGTTTGTCGCAGTACTGGAAAAGGAAATTATCGCGAAAGGTGGAAGCAATGCCTTAACCAAGTATAACCAAGAACAGAAGAAGAAAAAGAGTGAGAATGAAAACAAGGTTGGTGGAAGCAATAATGGAGGTAATAGCTAAAAGAGGAAATGGAGTGAGAATTTGAATTCGGGAGGACAACAAGGAGGTCAACAAATGAAGAAGTTTGAACCTTGTTCTACCTGCGGAAAGAACCACACAGGGGTGTGTCTGAAGGGTAAGCGGTTGTGTTTCAACTGTGGCCAGAAGGGTCACATTGTAACAAATTGTTTTAGTCTGAAAAAGGGAGGAGCCTATTTCAGTTGCACATCAGAGGATCAGATGGCTCGTGAGTGCCCTAAAAAGATAGCGGGAAGTGCAAGTGGAGGAAAAGGAAACAACGTTAGTGGTACATTAACTATCACTGGACCAACACAATCAAGCCGACCTACTACGTGGACTTTCAATATGACCGTACAAGATGTTGTTCAGTCAAAGGATGTGGTGTCGGGTATTATTCCGATTAATGGTATTAATGCTTATGTGCTATTTGATTTTGGTGCTACTTGTTCATTTATATCTGATGAATTTGCTCAGAACTTAGTTTTACCTCAAGAAGAATTAGATTTCCCTTTAAGCATAGAGATTGCGAATAGAGAATAATTCCTGTTAGGTTTATATACAAGAATTGTAGAGTGGTTATAAAGGGTCACGAGATGATGGTAGATTTGATACCAATTAAACTTAGGGAGTCTGATGTTATACTGGGAATGGATTGGTTATTCAATTATGGGGCAGTAATTGATTGCCAAAGGAAATGTGTTAACCTTATGACTCTGTCAAGGGTGGTGTTCTATGGCAGCAAGTCAAATCAACAAGCAAGTTGTCTGACGGTAGACAACGGTGATGTGAGCCAAGAAGTTACTGAGACAAAGATGTGTAGGATACCTAGCCTACATATTCGATACACAGAAGAGGAGTGCGAAGCTCAAAGAGATACCGGTCATTAGAGATTTTACGGACGTATTTCCAGACGATTTGCCTAGACTACCGCCATATCGAGAAATCGAGTTCATGATTGATGTAGTTCTAGGAACGGCCCCGATATCTAAAGCCCCATACAGAATGGGCCCAGTAGAGATGAAGGATTTGATGGTACAGTTGCAAGAATTACTCGACAAGAAGTATATTCTTCCGAGTGTATCACCATGGGGAGCGCCGGTGTTATTTGTTAAGAAAAAAGATGGGTCGATGCGGCTCTGTATTGATTACCGAGAATTGAATAAGGTCACGATTAAAAATAAGTATCCATTACTAAGAATCAATGACTTTTTCAATCAACTGAAAGAAGCAAGATATTTTTCAAAGATAGATTTGAGGAGTGGTTATCATCAGCTGAAGGTGAGGCCAGAGGATGTACCGAAAATGGAATTTAGAACTCGGTATGGTCATTACGAGTTTTTTGTTATGTCATTTGGTTTAACCAATACACCTGCAGCGTTCATGGATTTGATGAACAGGGTGTTTAAAACATTCTTGGACAAATTTGTTGTAATGTTTATTAATGATATTATGGTGTATTCTAAGACCAAGGAGGAACATGCTGAACACTTAGAGTGACGTTAAAGACATTGATGAGAGAGAAATTATAGGCTAAATTATTGAAATATGAGTTTTGGTTGGAACGTGTACAGTTTCTTGGGCACATTATTGATAAGGATGGAATTTGGGTAGATCCATCAAAAGTTGAAGCTGTAATAAACTGGGATCAACCGAAGATACCATCGGAAGTAAGAGGTTTCTTGGGTTTGGCGGGCTACTATAGGCGTTTTATTCAAGATTTTTCCAAGATCGCAACTATGTTGACAAATTTAACTAGGCGGTTAAGTTTGTTTGGACGAAGAAGTGTGAGGAAAGTTTTCGAGAATTAAAGAAGAGATTGAGTTCAGCACCTGTGTTATCATTGCCTGGTGATACAGGGAATTTTGTGGTATATAGTGACGCATCTCATAAAGGACTAGGCTGTGTGCTTATGCAGAATGGCAGAGTTATTTCGTATCCATCACGTCAATTGAAAGATTACGAGAAAAGTTATCCGACTCATGACTTAGAGTTGGTTGTGGTGGTGTTTGCCCTAAAAATTTGGAGACATTATCTTTTTTGAGAAAGGTGTGAGATATATATCGACCATAAAAGTCTGAAGTATATCTTTACACAGAAAGATTTGAATATACGACAGAGAAGATGGTTGGAGTTGATTAAAGACTATGACTGCGAGATTTTCTATCATCTCAGAAAGGAGAATGTTGTTGTCGATGCCTTAAGTAGGAAGGGACGGGAGAAATTAATGATGTTGACTGCTCAGGAAAAACTTGTAGAAGAAATGGTCAAGATGGAGTTGGAAATTAAATATCCGACATAATCAGATGAAGAATTGTTCCAGAGGGGAAGCAGTTCAATGTTGGTAGATAAAGTGAAGAACACACAACTTCAGGATGAAAACTGTGAAGAGATAAGGAGAAAAGTGTCTAAAGGTGAGGAAGACAAATTTAAAGTTGATTCGGAAGGGTTACTTAGATTCGATGGGAGAATTTGGGTTTCGCCAGTACCAGAAATTAAAGAAGAAATTTTAAATGAGGCTCATAATTCACAATATTCGATTCACCTGGAAGTACGAAAATGTACCAGGATCTCAGACATCATTTCTGGTGGGCGAATATGAAAAAGGATGTGGTTGAATGTGTAGCGAAGTGCTTAATGTGTCAGAGAGTTAAAGCTGAACATCAAGGGCCAAATGGGTTGCTGCAACCGTTAGAGATGCCGGAATAGAAATGAGAGCATATTATAATAGATTTTGTGGTAGGTCTTCTAACGACTCAGCAAGGTTACGATGCGATCTGGATGATTGTCGATCGATTGATGAAGTCGGCTCACTTTTTGTCAATCAAGATTAGATTTAACCTAGAACAGTTGGCAATACTGTACGTAAAGGAAATTGTTTCAAGACACAGTATTTTGGTGTCTATTGTATCAGACAGAGATCCATGTTTCACATCTAAATTCTGGAAACGACTACAAGAATGCTTGGGAACGCAACTAAGAATGAGTAAATCGTATCTTCCTCAAACTGACAGACAAAGTGAGAGGACCATCCAGACACTGGAGGATATTCTCAGAGCATGTATTATAGATTTTAAAGGGAATTGGGATGACCATTTACCATTGGTTAAATTTTCCTATAATTATAGTTATCACGCGAGTATTGGCATACCGCCTTACGAAGTGTTGTACGGCAGGAAATGCAGAACTCCGTTATGCTGGGACAAAGTTGGTGAACGTCAACTATTAGGTCCAGAATTGGTGCAACAAACTGTTGAGATCATCAAGGTGATTCGAGCAAGATTGATAGCTGCACAGGATAGGCAAAAAAAATATGTCGATCAACACCGACAAAATCGAAAATTCGATGTCGGTAGTTTTGTTTTCTTGAAAGAGTCTCCCTGGAAAGGGAAAATTCGATTTAGTATAAAGGGAAAATTAAGCTTTAGGTTTGTAGGACCTTTTTAAGTGTTACGATGAGTTAGGGAAGTGGCATATGAGGTAGCTCTACCTCCGTAATTAGAACATATTCACAACATTTTTTATGTTTCAGTATTAAGGTCACATAAGCCTGATTATAAGCATGTTATAGAATATGAGCCATTACAGTTTGAAAAAGACTTATCATATGAAGAAGCCCCTATTTAAATTATTGACAAGAAAGAGAAAGTACTAAGGAATAAAGTGATACCTTCTGTTAAGGTAATCTGGAGAAACCAGAATGCTGAAGAAGCTACGTGGGAACTTGAAGATGTTATGATAAAAAATTACCCTCAGTTATTTGCTTAATTTAGTATACTGATTCTGAGGACAGAATCTTGCTAAGGAGGAAAGAATGTAAAGAATATATTTTTCGAGTCGTGATTCTGGGGACAAAATCCTTTTAAGGAGAGAATGATGTAACGATTGAGAAAATTTGTAATTAAATTTAAATATTTATTGAATTAAATAAATATTTTAAATAATTTATTTATTAAGATAAATAAATAATTGATAAAATTGTGGTGTAATAATTTAGTTAAGTGTGTATGTTAACTAAATTAATGAATGGTAATTTTATTGTTTGAAGATTTACTTTAATGAAATAATTAAATTAAATGAATTTTTTAATTTTTAAGAAAATAGTTAAATTAAATAAAATGATGTTCTAGTTTAATTTAATAATTAAATTAGATATGTAATAATTTGTTAAGCATAACTCTAATTATAATGGAAATTATAATTGTAATTGTAAGTTATTAAAATTAATTGAATAAGTGTGTGACAAATGGAAATTAATTAAATTAAAAGTGTGACACATGGAATTATATAATGTAAAGGTTATCAAAATAAATTAAAAAGGGGAGGGTTTTAATGTGTAGCCAAACAAGGCCTTGTGGCCTTTAGCTTAATCTAACTGACGTAATCTATTGGGTTTTCTTACCTGACGTACATGGGAGAGAGACCTAGACCTATATCAGTTTATATCTTACACATATTATTCTCCTAACACTAACTAATAAAACTAGAGTGTTAGAGAAAATTGAGAGAAGAAGAAGAAGAACAAGAGAGAATTCATTCTCGGTGTTTGTCAAGAAGAATGAGAAGGAGAGTTGGAAAAGTCATGTGATCATCTTGTAAAATCAAGGATTGAAGGTATAAAAACATAAATTCATGTTCTTATTTCTAATATAGAATTATGTGGATTTGAATTATAATTGTTAATTAGTTTATGTAATCAATTGGTTATCATCTATAAATGGTTTTTAGTAGGAGAATTCATGAAAATCATGTTTGTGTTCTTGAGTTTTCTTGGGGAAAAGGGAAAGACTTGGTTGATGATTTGATAAAATAGTTGATATTTGTGTTGAAGACGGTTTAAAATCTGATATAAGTTGTTTTCATATGGTTTTGGAGTATCAAATTCATGAAAATTGGGTTTGAAGTAGAAGACTTCAGTAACAGCGTTACATATATATAAAATGGCTTAATTGAGTCTAAAATTTGATGTTTAATTCTTGATAGAATCTGTTAAATGATTATAGATTGTGTTAGTATATAAAGAAACAAAAACAACGTAGTTGAAATGGTATAATTTGGTTAAAAAACGAAGGTTTGGCGATTGAATTCACTAAAAGTATTGAAATATGAAGAAATTGGTAAAAACATGATTTTAATCCTTTAAATTTGGTTATGTAAGTTGTTTTAGGTGTTATAATTCTTGATTGTAGATGCTATAAGGCTTTAGTTAAGTATGTAATGTGTGGGTTTATTCAAGTTACAGTGAAATTAGAATTTTTGGCTTAGAACAGAGTCTAAATTCATGTTCTGCAAAACTGGTTCTAGTGCCGAGAACGGGAGCGCTGCTTCTAGGTGCGGGCGCGCCAGATTTAAAGGTAACCATGGCGCGGTTACGCCAATGGTCAGTCAGACCCAGTAAAGAACTGTTAACATCATAGCTTAGAGAATGTTAACTTAACATATTTTAGTGATTGTAAAAGGGCCTAATGCATGCTATAAGACGTAATAACATATAGTAATCATAATGTTGAAACTAAAGATTATGGACTAATAAGTTGTGAAAGTTTATAATGTGATATCATGAGAATTTGTGTTGATATGCAATCACCATGTTGAGTACTGTTATATAATTAAGAGTGCAGATTTATGGTACATGAATGATTAAAATAATTAGATCTTAATTTAGAGACTATAAACTTGACTAAAACGAGGAGTAAGCCCATGAAGTTAGTTTTAGTAAAACTAATTAGTATTGTGATCTTAATGGTATATGTAGGTTATTTGGTGAACGTTTGTCATAATTGTATAGCTTACGCACGAGACAAGTTTCCTAACTTCATCCTCTTTATAATGAATGCAAGTTTCTTAAACTCTAATCTTATGTTGAGAAAATTTCTTGGTTCCATCTTGTTTATGATTATGAAAGCTCTTGTTTTCTAATTCTTTTACATTGAGCAAGTCTCTAACTTTTATTTCTTCCTCTTCAAAGCATAAACTGTTCAAGTTCATTGTTTCAAACGAGATTTTCTAATTCCTTTGGATGTAACGATTTATATATACCATGTCTATTCAATCGTAAATTGTTGATATTTAATCTTTGACTTAGTTTTTGTTGTTCAAACTTATGTTATTGAGTTAAACCTTCAAATATTAAGCAAACTCTTAATGATTAAACTAATCTATATTATGAGTGTTCTAAAATTCTAGAGCCATTGATAAGCTAGTTCCAAACTAAACTTTCTTTAGTGCGGAAGTGCTAATGTCAAACTGAGATGAACAACCCAAATATAGGGTATTATTTTTCGCGTTAGCGTTTAGATGTTTGTGCACAATACATGGTACAAAGGGTTGATCCCCATAAGTACGAAATTCAAGGTCTGTATAGTCTAATGATTGTTAAAGGTTGAAGTAGAAATACTTAATAACCTCGGGACACAGTTCATGGTCTTAAAGACCCTCAGATATAATCTTGAACTTATTTTCTACTCTTGACTCGAAGAATGAGTTCTCCATTATTCAGTATTCATTGCTTACTCTTATGTTACTACTATTATCACTCTTTATATCAGTGAGCAATTGGTTGTTCACTCTTGCATTTAAACACTGCAGCTAAAGTTGAGAAAGTTGATGAGCCGTCTTCTAGCAATGGTAAGGGCAAGATGTCCAAATAATGAAGACCTGTTTGACTTTTATTTAGTAGAATTCTGTTATGAGACTTATGTTATTTTTGTAAGGTATATTACTTTTCGTAATATTAAGGGATATTATCCTTCGTATTAATTCTTTATTTGTGGAAAAGATCTATCTACGCGGATTACCGCATGACAGGTGAAAATCCATTTGAAGTTTTGTATATTATTTCTTTTCATATTCCTAAACCTAAACTTACTATGATAAGTATTTCTTCTATAATCCCTGAAATTAGTATAATATCCTTGAGTTTTTCGCTTCATCTAGTATCATTTCATTGGAATATTGGTATGAACTTTCTTATTAAATTTTAATATTTTTATTCAGGGTACTATTCACTCGGGTGCTATTCACGGGTCACTATTTAGTCGGGTACTATTCACTCGGGGTAATATTAACGGGTTACTATTCACTCGGGGTAATATTCACGGGTTACTATTCACTCGGGGTAATATTCACAGGATACTATTTACTCGAGTACTATTCACTCGTGTACTATTCACTCGGAGTACTATTCACAGGGTACTATTTACGACAAAATTGGTTTCTTTTCTGTCCAAATTATTTTTAATACATGAATATCATTATTGAATTTTACTCCACAATTAATTATCATGTTGACAATTTGGATATTCTTGAACTCTGGATAAATTGAATTATAAATTTTTGATATTTATCTTTGATCTCACTTGATTGAATCCTTATATCAATGTCATCATTCTCATGCTTATATTGTGATAAAAGTCATCTTTGGCCCATAGTGCATAGATAAAATTTTGATTGATATAATTATGACCAGGAATTGTGTATTGGTATAATCATGACCTGTAATGTTACAGACAAATGATGTGGTAAAAGTCATCTTTGGCCCGTAGTGCATAGATGGGCTGTTGATTGGTATGATTATGACCAAGAATTGTGTATTGGTATAATCGTGACTTGTAATGTTACAGACAAATGATGTCGTAAAAGTTATCTTTGGCCCGTAGTGCATAGATGGACTGTTGATTGGTATGATTATGACCAGGAACTCTGTATTGGTATAATCATGACCTGTAATGTTACAGACAAATGATGTGGTAAAAGTCCTCTTTGGCCCATAGTGCGAAAATGGACTGTTGATTATTGGTTTTACAGTTGAACATCTTTGGCCCATAGTGCAAAGATGGACTATTGATTATTGGTTTTATAGTTGTATGTCTTTGGCCTGTAGTGCAAAGATGGACTATTGATTATTGATTTTACAGTTGTATGTCTTTGGCCTGTAATACAAAGATGGACTGCTGATTTACATTATTATAAATATGAATTGTGAATGTAACTATAATCTTTGGTGGTTCAAGTGAAAACAGGTGATGAAAGTTCTCTTTGTCTAGGGTACAATAAAGAACTGTTGATGGGTACAGGGACGAAATATTAATGATGGACTTTTTGAGACGACCCGAGAATTTAGAAAATTAATTAAATCTTGAATGATGGATTAAAGGTTGAATAATAAACCTAAACAGAAAATAAATGAATGAATTTGGCATTTTTGAAGGATTTTTATGGATTTAAAAAATTTTGTGGAGAATCATTCAGGATTAAGTGAATAAGTGTATATGTTCTGTGTATGTGGATTCATGTATATAGTTTGTGGTTAAGGGTCAAGGGTTGACCAGATAAATTATATCAGTGTCAAACCCTAATATTATATTACGAATCTCGACGTTCAGTTAGAAAATCCTAACGATTGATAAGAAACCTAGAAACCGGTTCTGGAAACTCTAATTTCAGTTTTGGGAATTTGAAACCCTAATTCGAATTATCAAAACCCTAATTTGGGAGCTTGAAGATAAGTATAAAGGTTTTTATGTTATTGATTATATATTTAATTAAGGATGACCCTAATTGTTCAGCTGGAAACCCTAATTGTTTAGTTGGAAACCCTAATGCACAATTATAGAACCTAATTATTAAATTAGCAATTTTAATTAGGAATCATTAAATCCTAATTAGCAAGATTGAAAGTGATTAGTAAACTTTAATATAATTTGAAAATACTAATTATAAATTAGAAAGCTTAATTTTCCATTTTTAACATCTTAATTTGGAAATCCTTGATTTAATTTTTAAAACCTTAGGTTTTAACCCTAAGGGTTTGCACAAGTTATCAATTTGCCATTAAAATTTTGTGTAAAATGACTAAACTAGCCTTCTTGCATTATTTATTAGGTTGCTTGCAAATCTTGCCAACATTCACCAACTCTAGATATTTCATGTGCATTATAATCTCAGCTAAATCTGATCTTTGAGGACACCTAGCGATATTAGGTTAAATGGATCATAATACAAGAGATTTAAAGTAAGAAAATACTTACTTTATTTGTCATTATTGTTAAGCCCATTCTCTCTCTATATTTTCGGGGTTGAGAGTGAAAAGGAGAGATAAGATAAGATTATATCACTACTTAATTTTCCATTATCAGATCATCAAGATTAGAATCAAGATCAAGCTTTAAAGGAGGTATAAACCCTAAATCTTTAAAATCTTATGATCTGATTTTAGATGTTGTTGTTTATTATTTAAATTTATGTTAGATGGTGTCACATAGTGATCTGGGTTGTTAGATCAAAGATCTATAACATCTAGATGCACGATTTTGAAGTTTTTAGAAATTTGAGGAAAAGTGGCCTGACAGTCATATGTCAGTGCCTGTTGTAAGACCCCAACTTATTATAAATAAAATTGAATTTTCTCTATTCATTATTCTAAATTAATAAGGTGTTAATTTGATATAATACTTTGGTTATGGGTGAAATGTGCAAATTTTGCAAAATAAGCAAATGGATATAAAATATTCATTTTTGTCGGGGAATATTCGTACGACGGCGCAGCCATTCATGGGCCCCATAACAGAATAATTGTCGGATGAAAAAAATGATAAAGTATGAGTTTTTATAAATAATGGCGTAATTGTTATCGTTAAAACTATTGGGTTACCTTGTGGTTAAAATACAGTAATACGCGTGGTGGCACAGTAGCACACGGTATTGCACAGTATTGTTGAATTATTGATTCGTACGTTAGAAGCACTACTCAATAATTGTTATTGTAGTTATTGTTCAATATTTTATTTTATTGATTCAATAATTGTTGCGTTGATATTTTATATTATTGTTGTTTCAATAATTGTCACTGCACAGTATTTCCCATTATCAGATCAATAATTCATATTATTTGAATAATATTATTAGATAGTATTATTGGCAATGTCTGGAAAGTTCTGTCAATGAGAGGTTTGGTCACCTAATTACGTGCCAGTAAGGAGAAATCCATATTGGAAAGCCCCCTCTTTCCTGGGAACGGCCTGGTTGTTATAATTATGATTCTGTAATATTATTTGTGAATAATTAATTATTAATTTATATGACAAGAAAATATTTATTTGATATGGATATAAATGATGGATTTATTTATTTTATGTGGTTATAAATGAAGGAATTAATGCTGAGGTGTTTTATCAGTATTTTGTCGGAAGGGAAGTATTAAAAATCACCCGTTTGTGGATTTTGGATATTTTTTGTTTGGAATTTAGAAAAACTCAAAGCTACAAAGTTGTAGAGAATTCGATTTCGTGTGGAATGGACATAAAATTCATATTTTTCTGATAAACGGGCTATTTTCTATGAATTATTGAAGTTTCAGAAAATAAAATAATTTTTATTAATTTATGGGTGGGACCCACTTGTGTTTTAACACATGTGGGCTGCTATTTTTTGGTTCAAAGGTGGTTGGCTTGTTTAACAAAGTAGGCATGCGTGGAAGAAATAAAAGAAAATAATATTTTATTATTTTAGTCTCCTTTGGCGTTCTAGCATTTTCCTATAAATAGACGCTTAGGTTAGAATTGAAAATCACACCAGAAACAAGTTTTCTTTCTCTCTAGATTATCGAACGTATTTTTTTGAGTATTTTGAAACTTTGAGAGTTGCTGTTCGGTAGAAGTTTCCTTAGGCTTTATATCCGATATTCCGATCAGAAGTACCGTTATTTTGAAGTAAGGGATATTATTTTCTTCTTAAATGATATTATTTTCTTCAATATCATTATGCTGAAATATTGGTGAACTTTTTGATCAAATTTGGAACTTTTTGTGTCGGGGTTACTATTCACGTATACGGCACTATTCACTAATACGACACTATTCACGAATACGACACTATTCACCAAAAAATAAAAATTTTCCTTTTTGTCCAAGATGTCTATTTTGGCTACTATCTTTGATTGTATCCATGTTTTGATCGTTATTTTTGAATTCTGCTTCACAATTGGTTATTATGAAGTATTATTGATCTTGGATAAACTGTTATACGAATCCCTAATATTTGTCCTTCTGTCTCTCTGGATTCATTTTTTTTAAAATATTTTTCATCATCCTCAGTCTTAAATGATTCTATTACTGAGTATATTTGGCCTGTAGTGCAAATATGAATGATTAACTGATGAATATCTTTGGCCCGTAGTGCAAAGATGAACAGGTGTTGAGATGAACATGACCAACTGGTGATACAAATGAATATCTTTGGCCTGTAGTGCAAAGATGAATATTTAATTAAAGATGTATATTGATTGTTGTTACAGGGATAAAATATTGATGACGAACTTTTAAATCTTAGAAGATAGTAGAATTCATTCTCTACGTGACTCTTCTAATGGATTGTTGTTTCCGCTGCAGAATATTGATCTAAAACTTGTTGTCTATTATATTCTATCAGATTTTTCATGTTGAAGACTAATGATAATTTTTTGTATATTATCTTAGTCATAATATTCTTTATTGGCTAGTTGAGCTCACTCTTTTCCTTTTTGTTCCATTTTTCTTCTCAGGAGGTGAGAACATAGTAGGATCGAGTCGGGGTATGGAGTAATGGTTCTAGAAAGATGTTTTAGCAGTCCTCACTATTTCTATAAAATAGTGTATGAATAATTGTAATGAGGACTTATTTGAGTGTTGATATTGTCTAGAAGACAATATTTGTATTTAAACTCACAGTATGTGTTATCGTATTTTGCACGACAATTGTATTATTGAAGTTGTAGTTTGCTTTCTGTACCATGTATTTGGCGACTCAGAATGGGTGTTGTATACCTATTTTGGGGGCGTCACAGTTGGTATCAAAGCTTAGGGATATGGTCTCTGGAAGAGATCGGGGAATAGAACTAGGAGGGGAGAGATGAGTAAATCATTCGCTAGTGTGTCCTATCTAAGCTTATTTATTGGTCGATCATAATATAGGGATATTGTGTGATATGTTAATTTGTTTAATTAACCCTTATTTTATGGCAGTATTTAAGAATGGCTACTGAGAACATTAACAATGGAGTGTATGAGACTGTGGAACAACCTTTAGTCACAAACCAAAAGTACGTGAAACATGAAGACAATATTCCTCCTGTAAATTACGCTACTGAGCAAACGATGAATGATAGAATGTTTAGGAGTTTTTTGCAGTTCATGCAAAATCAGACGAGGGATACTCGTGTGCAAAATACAGGTGGAAATGATGGCAACGCGCGGTCTGTCACAGCCAAACAGTTCAAGGAGCTGGGACCACTAGATTTCTAGGGAAAGCCCGATCCGATTAAGGTAGAAACATGGGTCAAGCAAATCACCAAGATATTCGATGTCTTGGGATGCACGGTGAAACAGAAGGTTCCATTCGCCACCTTTATGTTCCGTGGTGAAGCGGATTACTGATGGGAATCTGTGAAGCGTACCCAGCCAGCTGCACTCAACATGTCTTGGGAAAGATTTCAGAAACTTTTCAATGACAAGTACTTTTCTGAAAGTATTCGTCATATGAAGGAGGTAGAGTTTATTAGACTGGAAAAGAACAACATGATGGTGTCTCAGTACGAGGCAAAGTTCGCGGAGTTATCCAGGTTTGCACCTCATTTGGTAGAGAATGAGGAACATATGACGCGAATGTTTCTGAGAGGTCTAAAACCCGAGATTCGTCAATACCTTATCTCTCATAAATTTTCTCTGTATTCAGATGTTGTCAATAGGGCTCAATTATTAGAGAGAGATAATGAGTATACTCAACTGAGGGACCACAACCAGGGTCATACCAGTGACAGTAGTTATCAGAACGATGATAACCAGCGAGGGGGGAAAATACATACAAAGGCGGTAACCACTCGGGTGGTAATCGTGGCCATGATAATAGGAGAGGTGAGTCAAGTGGGAATTTCAGAAAGATGAGATTCAACAACGATGGTAAGACATCAACACCAGCACCAACACCAACAATAAATTCTAGGGGAGGAGAACGACCGCCAGTTAGATGTTATAAATGCGGGAAAGAGGGACATATCAGCCCAAAATTCCCACAACAATCCAAGGTATGTTATAATTGTGGAAAGGAAGGACATATCGCTCGAGATTGTACTATAGCAAAACCAAGTTCAGCAGGGATGGTGACTCCAAGGGCTGCACCGGATAAGTCAAAACCAGCGATTCCTAGAAGAGCGTTTGTCGTGACTGGCCAAAACGTGAGGAACCCAAACGAGGTGATCATGGGTTAGCTAATTTTGAACTCTTGCGAAGCTTATACCTTACTAGATACCGGTTCTACCCATTCTTTTATCTCTCCTGCTTGTGCTCAACGTTTAAACTTGACTCCGGAGAAATTGGACTTTAACTTATCTGTTGAAACTCCGTTGGGTAAAACCTTCGTTACATCTACAGTTTATAAATCTTGCTTGATCCAAGTTGGCACTATCACATTACCTGTTGATCTTATCTCTTTAAAGATTCTTGCTTTTGATGTGATTTTAGGGATTGATTGGTTAACCACTCATCATGCCAAAATTGATTGTTTTCGTAAGGTTGTTAGTTTTCATATTCCTAACCAACCTATTATACGAATTCAAACAATTAAACCACTAAAATCAGTCACTCTTATATCAAGCCACAAAGCTATTCGTTTATTGAAAACGGATACCAAGCTTTCTTAGCCCATGTTATGGATTTGAATAAAGACAAGTCAGATTTGGATAATATTTCTATTGTTAGAGAATTTCCTGATGTATTTCCTGAAGAACTTCCCGGTCTACCCCCAGAATGTGATGTTGAATTCTTTATTAACCTTGAACCGGGTACAAAACCCATTTTTAAAACCCCATATCGAATGGCTCCTATTAAACTTCAGGAGTTAAAAGTCCAACTACAGGAATTGTTAGACATCAGTTTCATTCGTCCTAGTACATCTCCTTGGGGTGCTCCTGTTTTATTCGTAAAGAAGAAAGACGGGAATATGCGACTTTGTATTGACTAACGAGAATTAAACTATGTCACCATAAAGAATAGGTATCCGCTACCTCGCATTGATGACCTGTTCGACCAGTTGCAAGGAGCACAATTCTTTTCAAAGATCGATCTTCGTTCTGGATTTCATCAGCTGAAGATTAAAACTGAGGATAATCCAAAGACTGTCTTCAGAACTCGGTACGGGCATTATGAATTCTTAGTCATGTCTTTTGGATTGACTAATGCTCCTGCTGCTTTCACGGAAATGATGAACCGAGTATTCAAGGAATATTTGGATCAGTTCGTTGTTGTCTTTATTGATAACATCCTCATCTATTCCAAAAGCCGTGAAGATCATGGGCACCATTTGAAGTTGATATTTGAAAGGCTTTGTGAAAACAAGCTTTATGCGAAGCTGAAGAAATGTGAGTTCTGGCTTGAGGAAGTAGCATTCCTTGGGCACGTGGTGTCAAAACATGGAGTATCTGTTGACCCGGCGAAGATTGAAGCAATAAAAAGTTGGGAGCAACCGAAGTCGGTGGCCGAAGTACGCAACTTTCTAGGCTTAGCTGGTTATTATCAGAGATTTGTGGAAAGATTTTCTCGAATCGCTACTCTGTTAACTCAGCTAACTCAAAAAGATACAAAATTCGTAGAGCGAAGAATGCGAGAAGAGTTTCCAAGAGCTTAAGAGGAGACTCATTTCGGCACTTGTTCTGGCAATACCATCTGGTACGGATGGATTTGTTATCTACAGCGATGCTTTAGGCAAAGGGTTAGCATGTATTCTCATGCAACATGGAAAGTCATAGCCTATGCCTCACGACAACTCAAAGAATATGAGAGGAATTATCCTACTCATGATCTAGAGTTGGTAGCAGTCGTTTTCGAGTTGAAAATCCGGAGACACTACCTGTATGGGGAGAAAGTGGAGATTTATACGAACCATAAAAGCCTCAAATATTTCTTCACCAAAAAAAACAAAACATGCAGCAACGACATTGGCTTGAGCTGTTGAAAGATTACGATCACACTATTCAATATCATCCTAGAAAAGCGAACGTAGTAGCTGACGCATTGAGTAGAAGATCATATGCGAGTACGAGTGCGATATTGTCAACACAAAGGCCCATTTTGTATGACTTGCAAAGGATGGAGATAGAATTAAAGACTCTTGGGACCCATGTGATGATGGCGAATATACGAGTTGAACCAACTTTAATCGATAAAGTTAAAGCTGCTCAAGCTACAGACCTAGGGCTGATGCGTATGAAGAAGAAAGTATAAGAAGGAGCTATTCCAGAAGCAAGAATCGATGAAAAAGGAATACTTCGAGTCAACTCTAGACTTTGCGTTTCTAAGGATTCTGACTTGAAGCATAGAATCATGATGGAGGCACACAACACCCTGTTTACAATCCATCCTGGGAGTACCAAAATGTATCATGATATTCGACATACATTTTGGTGGAACAATATGAAGAGAGAGATCGCGGAGTTTATCTCGAGGTGTTTAACTTGTCAACGTGTAAAGGCGAAGCATCAAGTACCAAAAGGTCCATTACAACCACTTGAGATTCTGAAATGGAAGTGGGAACACATTACCATGGATTTCGTTACGGGTCTTCCCAAAGTTTCTCAAGGCATAGATGTGATTTGGGTTTTTGTTGATAGATTAACTAAGTCTGCTCATTTCTTGCCTATACGTGAGACTTATTCCCTTGAACGTCTTGCTCGTATGTACTTGAATGAGGTTATGAGATTTCATGGCATGCCAGTATCCATAGTTTCGGATTGTGACCCAGGATTCACTTCAAGATTTTGGGTTAGCCTGCAGAAAGCTATGGGCACGGATTTACGATTTAGTTCAGCATACCATCCTCAAACGGACGGGCAATCGGAAAGGACTATTCAAACCCTTGAAGATCTATTAAGACTCTGTGTCCTAGATTTCAAAGGAAGTTGGGATAAGTACTTGCCACTGGTGGAATTCTCCTACAACAACAGTTATCAAACAAGTATAGGCATGGCTCCATTCGAGGCGTTGTATGGACGAAAGTGTCGTTCTCTATTATGTTGGGACGAGGTGGGAGAAGAAACGTTGTTGGGACTATAATTAGTACGCATGACTATAGAAAAGATCCAAATGATTCGGCAACGTATTCAAACTTCACAGGATCGACAAAAGAGTTATGTTGATCTTCATCGAAAGGATGTGGAATTTAATATTGGAGATCATATACTGTTACGTATTGCTCCATGGAAGGGAGTTACAAGATTTGGGAAGAGAGGAAAGCTCAATCCACGATTTGTTGGTCCATTTGAGATTCTTGACCGAATAGGAAATGTGGCCTATAGACTCGCATTACCTCCAAGCATGTCTCGTGTTCATAATGTTTTTCACATATCTATACTTCGTAAATATGTAAAAGACCCAAACCATATTATTTAGAACCGGACGAGATAGCTGAAGATTTAACGTACGAGGAAGTACCTGTTAATATTTTGGATAGGAAAGAGCATGTCCTACGCACGAAGGTTATACCACAAGTCAAGGTTTTGTGGAGAAACCATGCAATTGAGGAAATGACATGGGAGTTGGAATCAAAAATGAAAGGGAGGTACCCTCACCTGTTCGAAACACCAGGTACGTACGTCAATTTCGAGGACGAAATTTTATAAGGAGGGGAGGTTGTAAGACCCCAACTTATTATAAATAAAATTGAATTTTCTCTATTCATTATTCTAAATTAATAAGGTGTTAATTTGATATAATACTTTGGTTATAGGTGAAATGTGCAAATTTTGCAAAATAAGCAAGTGGTTATAAAATATTTATTTTTGTCGGGGAATATTCGTACGACGGCGCAGCCATTCGTGGGCCCCATAACAAAATGATTGTCGGATGAAGAAAATGACAAAGTATGAGTTTTTATAAATAATGGTGTAATTGTTACCGTTAACACTGTTGAGTTACCTGGTGGTTAAAATATAGTAATACGCGTGATGGCACAGTAGCACACAGTATTGCACAGTATTATTGAATTATTGATTCGTACGTTAGAAGGCATTACTCAATAATTGTTACAGTAGTTAATGTTCAATATTTTATTTTATTAATTCAATAATTGCTGCGTTGATATTTTATATTATTGTTGTTTCAATAATTGTCACTGCACAGTATTTCCCATTATCAGATCAATAATTCATATTATTTGAATAATATTATTAGATAACATTATGGGAAATGTCTAGAAAGTTCTGTCAAGGAGACGTTTGGTCACCTAATTGCGCTCCAGTAAGGAGAAATCCATATTGAAAAGCCCCCTCTTTCCTAGGAACGGTCTGGTTGTCATAATTGTGATTCTGTAATATTATTTGTAAATAATTAATTATTAATTTATATAATAAGGTAATATTTATTCGATATGAATATAAATGATGGATTTATTTATTTTATGTGGTTATAAATGAAGGAATTAATGCTGAGGTGTTTTATCAGTATTTTGTCGGAAGGGAAGTATTAAAAATCACCCGTTTGTGGATTTCGGATATTTTCTGTTTGGAATTTGGAAAAACTCAAAGCTACAAAGTTGTAGAGAATTCGATTTCGTGTGAAATGGACATAAAATCCGTATTTTTCTGATAAACGGGCTATTTTCTATGAATTATTGAAGTTTCGGAAAATAAATTGATTTTTATTAATTTATGGGTGGGACCCACTTGTGTTTTAACACATGTGGGCTGCTTATTTTTAGGTTCAAAGGTGGCTGGCTTGTTCAACAAAATAGGCATGCGTGGAAGAAATAAAAGAAAATAATATTTTATTATTTTAGTCTCCTTTGGCGTTCTAGTATTTTCCTATAAATAGACGCTTAGGTTAGAATTGAAAATCACACCAGAAACAAGTTTTCTTTCTCTCTAGATTATCGAGCATATTTTTGTGAGTATTTTGATACTTTGAGAGTTGCTGTTCGGTAGAAGCTTTCTTCGTCTTTATATCCGATATTTCGATCAGAGGTACCGTTATTTTGAAGTAAGGGATGTTATTTTCTTCTTAAATGATATTATTTTCTTCAATATCATTATGCCGAAATATTGGTGAACTTTTTAATTAAATTTGAAACTTTTTGTGTTGAGGTTCTATTCACGTATACGGCACTATTCACGTATACAGCACTATTCACGAATACGGCACTATTCACCGAAAAATAAAAATTTCTTTTTTGTCCAAGATGTCTATTTTGGCTACTATCTTTGATTGTATCCATGTTTTGATCGTTATTTTTGAATTCTGCTTCACAATTGGTTATTATGAAGTATAATTAATCTTGGATAAACTGTTATACGAATCCCTAATATTTGTCCTTCTGTCTCACTGGATTCGTTTTTTTTAAAATATTTTTCATCATCCTCAGTCTTAAATGATGATATTACTGAGTATCTTTGGCCTGTAGTGCAAAGATGAATGATTAACTGATGAATATCTTTGGCCCGTAGTGCAAAGATGAATAGGTGTTGAGATGAACATGACCAACTGGTGATACAAATGAATATCTTTGGCCTGTAGTGCAAAGATGAATATTTGATTAAAGATGTATATTGATTGTTGTTGCAGAGATAAAATATTGATGATGAACTTTTAAATCTTAGAAGATCGTAGAATTCATTCTCTACGTGACTCTTCTAATGGTTTGTTGTTTCCGCAGCAGAATATTGATCTAAAACTTGTTGTCTATTATATTCTATCATATTTTTCCCTGTTGAAGACTAGTGATAATTTTTTGTATATTATCTTAGTCATAATATTCTTTACTGGGCTAGTTGAGCTCACCCTTTTCCTTTTTTGTTCCATTTTTCTTCTCAGGAGGTGAGAACATAGCAGGATCGAGTCGGGGTATGGAGTAATGGTTCTAGAAAGATGTTTTAGCAGTCCTCACTATTTCTGTAAAATAGTGTATGAATAATTGTAATGAGGACTAATTTGAGTGTTAATATTGTCTAGAAGAGAATATTTGTATTTAAACTCACAGTATGTGTTGTCGTATTTTGCACGACAATTGTATTATTGAAGTTGTAGTTTGCTTTCTATACCATGTATTTGTAGACTCGGAATGGGTGTTGTATAACTATTTTGAGGGCATCACACCAGTACTATGCCATGAAGGTTTTAAACTGGAACCGGAATCAAGGTCATATCATATTTAAATTTCATATGAGAAGCGGTCAAACCTCATTGACCGAAAATGATTTATGTTTCTGGGCAGCCCATATTTTACCCAGAAAGTCTGACAACATGTTTCGAGCCTCTGATCTTGCTACTATTTATGTTTTCTCCATGTTAGTGCTTTAATCTTTTAGTCGGACATGAGGACTACTCATCCATGCTTTTGTATTACTCAGATCACGACCAGAATGAAAATTAATCGTCGTCAAACCACCGTTGACCAGCTTGCCGGATGAAGTTTGTAGGTCCCAGAATCTTTAAAAGTATGTTTCTAACATCACTTTGACTGGCTCAGATCTAGAGTTTGTGATGTTGTTAGGATGATCTGGTAGTATAGAAATGGACCCTGACATCTCTTCTACAGTTTTAAACCTTTAGAAAATAATTATCAAGCCCAGAATGCAAACCAAAAGGATCTAAACATAGCACCATCGACTGTTCTTCATTTTCTGGAAAACCCAGAAATGAAGAACAGCGTTGTCAGACTTTTTGAGGGCTAATAACTCACTGATCTGATGTTATTTAGCCATGATGTTTGTTTGTAAGTGTAGTAGTACATAAATACTACAACATCATTGCACTAGACTGACCATAATCATTAAGATCAAAAAAATATAATCGGTCAAAGTCGACTCCTTGTAGCTGTCTACGAAGATCTGGGTTTGATGAAGAACAGCTTAAGAACACCTATAGCGACAGTTTCGTCGCTATAGGGCCCTTTTGCGACAGTTAATTTTGAAAATTAATTATTTTATTTAAATAATTAAAGAAAATTAGTTTTTAATTATGAAAAATACAAAATAAATTCCTAAATATTATTTTAAAGTCCAAAAATAGGTTTTTAATTATTCTGAATATATTTCATAAATATTTAATATTTTTGGAATAATAATTTTATTTAATTTATTTAATTATAATATTAAATAAAATACTTAAAAATGATTTTAATACATGAAAAATCATGAAAAATTATATTATGGTATAAGAAAATATTTTAAGTTATTTTTAGGGACTTTTAATATTTTGTGATGAATTTCATTAATAAATAAATATTAATGATAATTATTTATTTAATAAATATATTAAATAAATTATGGAAAAATAGAATTAATGATTTAAAAATCATATAAAAAATGATTTAAGGGTTATAAAAATATTTTAAGTTATAAAATATAACTTTTGATATTTTGTCATGAAAATATTAATATTTTAATATTAATAGTGATTATCGGATAATGGATTTAAATGTTTAAAAATCATATAAATATGATTTTAAGGAATTAAAAATACTTTATGATATTATAAATATATTATAATATTATGTTATGATTTTTATTAATATTTAATATTAAATAAATATTAATGATAAAGAAATTATATGGTATTTAATTCATATATAACTACGATATTAACGATTGAAAAATCATTTTAAATGGTAATAATTATCTAAAAATTATTACGAGCTTATGAAAAATATTTTTTTGACTGTTAATAAATTATCTAAGATAATTGTATATAGATATTATTTATATATTAGGTCTTCAGACAAAGCTTAATAAATTGCGTAATAGTAATCGACCGAACAGGCAAGTTTCTTATACTCACTTATTGTGCAAGTTTTCTTAACTCGACCTCGAGTTGTTTCATTCAAATACACTTGTGGTTAATCATTACTGATTGCCATGTCTAAGAATTATTGAATCGTATTATGTGCATATTTCATGTATTCATCAGGTATGAAAGGCTGATCACCTTCATTACCATTTGGTCCAGATACAATTGTTATGTTCATGTTCAATGTTCGTTCAGCTATGAAAGTTTGTTCATGCTAGTTCTCAATTATATTGTAGAATTATAGCCAGCTTATTGTTCAATTCTTTCCATCATGATATATCCTTAAATAAACTTATACTTGCTGGGCAAACTTATGCTCACCATTGATATATCATGATAAACATTGCAGATTAAAACGAATGCGTCGGATACAAGAAAAAGTCAAAGCCAAGTTCAGTTTGGGTCAATGTGTGCAGCTAGATTTGTAATAGTATTATATGATAATAACATTGTATGCTAGATAGGATAATGATTCAGGTTTATGTGAAGGTTCTCGACCTTGGGGTTAGTGTGTAAAGTTTAATGTATAAATAATTTATGTTTATATCTTCCGCAATAGTTATAGAAATAGTATACCAGATCTGTGGTGATTTGGGACCCAGATTTAGGGACGTTACACTTTTAATTTAGAGGAGATAGTAGACATTATGTTCTACTTGACTCATCTAATGGATTGTTGGTTCCGCTGCAGTTGTGGATCTAAAACTTATTTTCTATTGTATTCTATCAGATTTTTTCCTGTTGGGACTAAGGATAATTTGTTCTATATTATCTTAGTCATAATATTCTTTACTGGGCTAGTTGAGCTCGTCCTTTTGCTTCACAATTCCTTTCAGGTAATAAGAGTGTAGCTTGGTCGAGCAGGGATAACACGGGAATAGAATGAGGGTCTGTGACTGTTGAAGCTTCTCAATACATTATAAAACATCATGGCAATATATAATTGTATTCAATACTTAAAATATGTGTGTCATATTTTATACATCATTTAATAATTGATTTTGGCGAACAACAATAGGGTGAGGAGAACCCGACTTTGAAAGCATCAAAAATACACCCCGTTAGAATGAGGAGGACAGAATTATACTAAGGGCTTAAAGGGTGTGTTTCCACTATCATGCATGATATCTAACCACATACAAACCTGTGTTATCATAAGATATAGTTGTGCACATCCACTTGCTGACTATATCTATGAGCATTATCTATATTATCTTGGAGTATGGTTGGAGTATAATCCTCGGTTTGAGACAATGGAGATAATTATATGGCAAGAAGATACACACCATTGGAATGAGCAGGATAGTAATATTCTCGTTCTTCTTTGGGGTCTATTGGGTCAACCAAGGTTAATGCTCAAGTCCTATGATATTTATTATAACTTAGATGCATGACCTCCAATGTATGAAGGATTTTTTGAGTATTTTCCAAAGATTTTAATTCCTAAAACAGTTATCGATTGTACCTTTATGTAAAGTATCATTGGTTTGGAGTGTGAGTACTGATATTTCTATTGAAACTCACAGCTTATATATTGTCTTATTTTGCAAGACAGTTTAACAGTTGTATAAATGAAGTTTGTATTTGATTTCTGTACCGTATATCTGGCAACTAAGAATGGGTTGTGTTGACCTATTTTAGGGGCGTCACAATGAGCATTATATTGCCCAAAAAGTATAGCATTTCAACAACAAAATCAAGAATCATATAATTTCATTCATCAACTGAATAATAGTTGTGAACTACTTCGAATAAGCTAGAATAATATACATAATAAAGCATAACAAATCCATAAAATATTTTAGCATTTGCCTAGCCGAACAATGGCACCGACATTTTCTTAAACAGTTTATATCATAACATCGTTTAAATACTTATACAAATACTAAAAGATTTTCATAAGCATGGAATTCACTCAATAGTAAAAGAGTTGTGTTCATTTTATTTTAAAACATCAAATAAGCTTCATAAGAACAGACTCAAATGAAGTAAATACTTGCTCAAATAAATCAAAATAAGTTTAGGAAACTTGGCTTAAGTGTTCTTCTATAAGTTTACGCTAATTTGTTCGTCAAACGGTCTACACAATTATAATTTCTTACACATACCAATTAAGAACATAATTGATGTCAAACATTGGTTTAAATTAACTTTACTTCTTACTTCTCATGTCCATGTCATTAGACTCAGAATACTTTTCAAGTTTATCATTACTTCTTATAACATTTTGGCGTTCATTTGTCATACGTTCATTACAACCTTCATAAACGCTTAGGTCATATTCTTTTGCATATGCTCAACATGATCTCAACATCTTTTATAACATTTGTTGATTTAGTTAAGTGTTATACATCAATTTTCCTTACTATTGTATTCATTAATTTCATTAGACTCAGGTTATACTTCGGGTTTATTATCCGTCGTTACGTACAATCTTATTATTAAAATCGAACTTTATTTTGTTCATTCCATTCGTTATGGTTTTCTAATGTGTATATGTTGTACTTTCATCTTCATTACGTAAACATTCAAGTCGTACACTCAAATATACTTCATACACTTCCGTTCTATGTGTATAATAAATGTTTACGTACCTTTTCAGTATTTTATGTTTACTATCGTTCATATTTTCAATTTACGTTTAACCTCTTGTTAACTTTTTAATCACTTGTTATTGTGATACATTAGTTAAACATTTATGTTCTTAATTATTCCTTTTAATTCCCTTCTTTCTGTATTTGCAAGAAAACTTTTCTGCGCGTTGACCCGACCCAGTATTGTGGCGCCTAGTTTTGCCTTACAATCGACGTTGCAACGCCTGCCTTGTCTAGGCATCTTGTTATTTAGCACTGCGGCGCCACTTTTTAACTAAGAAGCTAGCATTGCGGCTCCAGTTCTAGGAAATTGTTGCCTAAATCAGTTTTCTACAAAAACAATTCTGGCGCTCACTTCGTTAACTCGTAGCTTCGTAATCCCTTATCAGAATGAGTCCATTCCAGAGCCTAATTCTAGCTTTCACAACATACTTCAAATTTATCCGAACAGAACTAATTTTTGAATTCGTTAACTACCCTATCCATTGGCTTGAAAGTCCTTTGACGTTTACTTTCTTAACTTAGTGTTCTTGACGTTCATTCATCTGTTTTTCATAATTTACTCATCCTAATCCGGATTGAGTTCATTCTTGATTTCATAACTCATATTTTCTGTGTTCTACAATGTTCTTATGAAACCTTAATGATTTGGATTCATTAACTTACATCATAACTTCGTTAGGAAGTCATAACAAACCAAAATTTCAACGATTAACATTTTTTACTAAATTTTCGCCAACTTCGTTATTAGCATAATTTTTAATCCATTTACTAACAATGGTTTTAAACTTGTCCATCAACAACATCCTATGGATAATTTTAAAGTTGTCCATCATTTGCTTAAACATTCTATCTGTTCCTATTATCCTCAATACTCCATTCACACACAACTATACCCAGTTCATAAAACCACACTTATGAGTTCATAACCTGGCCACAATCATATGAGTTTAAGAACTTTCCTAGACAGACCTTTGGCGTCCATTCGCTGAGGGGTTCATAAACATTTCATATAACTATGAGTCAAAAATGTAACATAAGTATGATTTTAAGAACTCGTACTTAACCTCATATCCTCTACCTATGACCTATCTATCTGTCATACACATGAGAAAGGAATCACCCTCTTAACACGCATATAGCAAATAGCGCGACACAAACATTTCAATGATTATCAGTGCCAGAAACTAAGTGGTTGTCAAACCAAACTCGGCCACTAATCAATATAGGAAGCTAAGTGAACAATTCCCCTCCCATACAAAGAATTGATCAACCTAACCACTACATCGACCAGGAAGCTAAGGGATTCTAAAACCAAGTACAAATTCCCCTCCCATACAAGGAATCATACAACTCAGCTGCCGACATGAGTCCTCAATTGAATCCCCACCTAATACTAACTCCACACTTACTCCATACGAATTTTATTTAATCCGTATTTAAAATTCATAACTCTTTCATGAGTTTTCATAGTACCATTTCATAGTACAACTGATACACAGCATCTTGCTGTAAACTTTTCAATCATCAGATTGATTCTTTCCCACATCATAACCTTATCAGATCACGGGGTGATCTTATCGTATATATTACGATTCAATTCTATGACTTGATCGTTTTATTTTACGATCTTCTATCCCTGCACTTTCAGTCCTTTAGACTCGATCTATTCACCATTACTGTTCAATTTTATTATCAGAGTTAGGGAACTCTGTGCTTTACACTCGCCGAGATTCATCTTTGAATCTTACCAACCCACTAACTCTATTTGAGTTAGTCTTATCCTAATCACTGTGGTTATTGGTCTCAGGTATTCCTACCTAAGCTTCATAACCAACAGCTCTGATACCAACTGTGACTACCCCGAATCCGGGCCCCGAATCGCCGCGGACTCGGTTCACTATTTCTATCACTATTTGCGGAAGATATAAACATAAATTGTTTATACAATACATTACACACTATTTTCCCCAAAATCGAGTAACCTTAACTTATTACAAAATTCATAAGTTATCTAACTCATAACATTATTAATATCATACAATACAAATTTAACTGCACACATCTACTAAAGATGGAACTGTCTTGGACATTTCCTTGTTTCCGACGCATTCGCCTTAATCTGCAATATTTTATCATGATATAGGAAGGGTGAGCATAAAAGTTGCCCAGCAAGTTTATATACAATAACATAACGATATATCATGATTGAAGAGTATGAATAATTGGCTGGCTATAATTCAACAATATAATTGTGAACTAGCAGGAACTAAATTTTGACTGAACAAGTATTTTTCATGAACAAACATTTCTGAACCAACTGGTAATGAAGGTGATCAGCCTTTCATACCTGACTTATACATGCAAGATGTACAGAATACAAATTTCATGGAAATCAGCCATGATTAACCATAAGCTTGATGAAACTACTCTTATTAGAGTTAAGTAAAAAGAAACTTGCCTGAACCGTTGATTACCGCAACGCAATTTAATTTAATCTTTCACGAAAGACCTATCAGTTATAAGATTGATCTTTTAATCAGTATAACATACTTTAATCCATAATACTATCTAATACCTAATCAAATATTAGATAACAACTTAACACATCAATATTATTATCATCTTGCGATAATTATTCAATCACTATATCATATCCCTTATGATTTATCACTTGCTCTTTATTTCATAAGTTATTCATTAATATGTAATAAGGCAAACACTAATCCAACACCCTAGATTCTATATCTAACAACCAAATTTATAATTCAGCAACTTGAATTCCAAATCCATCAATTTAAACCTCAATCCAGCAAACCGGATTCAATTCATCAAACTGTTTTCTATATCCATATCACGAAAAATACCAAATTAGTGAATTATTCTCCTATCCTTTGGTCAAACATATATACACATATTTCATGCATAAAAAGTATTTTTCCATAATTTTCCAACTTCCTTTGGTATTTATTAAAAATTAATATAAGTGCGTAGCTTAAGAAATTAGCTACCTCGTGCTTAACTCCAGTAATGTCCATCTTTTGGCATAACCTTATATATGTTAACGTGATACTCTATTTTAAATTTCGTGGCAATCGGAGTTGTAGAACTCTGTTTATAGCGATTTCCGTCGGAAAATCACAAAAATTGTAATGGCCATAACTTGGTCATTTTAACTCGGAATCAGCTCATTTTTGGACACGAGCTACATATTACCATATATTTTCATTTCCCAAAAGCCTGGAATTTTTCTCATTAACTAAATGTCCGAAACAGCCCTCGGAAATATTTGGCCAGAAACTTTTTGTCGTTTGGCAGTTTTGGAGTCCTTTGCTAAAACTTATATAAAACGAGTTCTGTAACTCCGATTAATGATCCGTCAATTTTGTTGGGTTCCTATCTTTCCGAACTACAATTTTCATATATCACAATCCATATTTGGACATTCTAAGCTCCCGGAAATTAGCCCGGAAGTGACTGTTCAAATCTGTCCTTTTAACAGTTTTTTCTTAATTTTGTGTAGTTTGGGAGAAATCCCATAACTCTCTCCTCCGATGCCGGATTTAGTCCGTTTCGGAGTCTATGGAAAGCTTATTGAGTGTACTACAACATATCACAAGTCCAAAATTTTTAGAGCAACTTAACAGATCCGGAAATTTCTCTTTTAGGACAGCAGTCCACTAACTCATTTAAAACAAACAAACTGTTTTGGTTAATCTTCTTTGTTCAAGCTTATCAACCCTAAAAATGACAAGATATAACCATAAAATATCATACATCATGTAGATCTTCCCTCATATGATTCAAAATCATAAGTTCAATACTTGATCTAAAACACCATATCAAAACACTTTAACTTTAAAAAAAAATTTCCATTTTCCAATTCCTTTTGATTTTCCACCAATTTAACACCCATTATGGGTAGATCCAAACAATAAACACTTATTAACATGTATATCCTTAGCTTTTTGAGTTTAGAAACAAAATTCCTTATCACATCAAACAAGCATCAACACAATCAAATCTTAAGAAAAAATTAGGTTTTCTATCTTTTGAAAACCTATCCTCCATTTCATGCTATAGATCTAACTTTTGATCCATAAAAGAGTTAGATCTAAACATAGAACACCTTTAAACACCAAGATCTAGGATTATAACCTCAAGATCACAACTTCAAATTGTTAAAAATCAAATCAAGTTACCAAAGAAATTTAGCCTACACAAATCAAAAATTTTTGTTATACCTTTAGCTTGATTTCCTTTCTCCTTCAAAGATGTATAAGGATCTTGATTGTTTGAGATTCAAATCTCCCTTCCTTCTTCTCTTAAGATGGCCGAACATGGCCTTCTCTTCTCTCTCTCTCTCTCTTGTCTTCTCTTACAACTTGGAAGAAAGATGAAAAAGAAATGAGATAGATTTTATTAGGTGTTGCTTTTATCAATTTGTCCAACTCACTCTCCTTTCTCTCTTGCAAAAACCGGCCATGTGCCTTACTACTTTCTCTCTTTAATTGCCAAGGATTGCTTGAAAGAATTGCTAATGTGTTGGACACATTTCTAGGCTAGAACTAGGTTAGGGTTAGGGTTGGTCACCAACTAAAGTGAGACATTAATACATCATTCATTCCCCCTTTCTATTGCTCCTCATAGCCGGCCAATTGGCCTCTCTTTCTCCCACATTTTAATTTCTATTAGTCTCCCAATATCTTAGCTTTCTAGCCTTGGTTAATAATTATATACTAAGCTATAAAAGGCTAGGCTATTTAGGTGGGTTGGTAAACAACTAAAGTGAGCAATTAATACAATCTTCCCCTCTTATTTCCTTCTCTAGCAACCGGCCATATGGCATTAGAATGCTCCAAGTCTTGCTTTATTCACTAAATGCATATTTGATTTAACAAATGTCCAAAAATTCCTCTCCCACTTGGGTTAAAAATTGAGTCATTCCTTTAATGTTTTGCTTGATCCTCTAATCAATTTCATTCACCAATACTTGGGTTATACATATACATAGTCCAATTCCTTAAATTTTTATCCAACCCAAATCATTTACTTAGGGTTTTTACTTCCTCAATTATAACACCAATCCTTGATCATGCACATCTATTTCCTTAACCCAATTAGACTTGCTATAATTAGGTTATAAAATTAATCATTTGAGATGTATAAAATAAATCTCCTAGAATTAGTAAGTATTCTAAATACTACAATTCTCTTTTCCCATAACCCTTAAGTTATTAAATCCTTCATTCCTAATATATAATTAGGATTTCACTAGTTTCTTTTGTTTGTTTATATAATAAACAAATATAAACCATCACCTAATGTTCATATTCCTTACACACAACTTTTTAACCCTTAGGGTTTAATACTTCGCATTAGGATTCCCAAATTAGGGTTTAAATTATCAAAACTGAAACTAGGGTTTCCAGAACCGATTTCTAGGGTTTCTCATCAGACGTTAGGGTTTTCTAACTTAATCACCATATTCATATCATGAATTTAGGGTTTCGGATTTCCGAAACTAAAATTAAAGTTTCTGAGCGTACCGTTAGGGTTTCTAACAATCCGTTAGATTTTTCTAACTTTCCGTTAGATTTTTCTAACTTAATAAACGTATGATTAACATAACTTTAGGGTTTTTCTAAAATTATAACTTATCTGATCAATCCTTGATCTCAAATCATTATGATTCACATATATAATCAAATATACCGACTAGTATTCACTTCAATACTTATCCCTGATAATTCTTCTAAAGAATTTTAAATCTACCATAATCTTATACCTCATTACTAGACTATCACTTACAGTCTATCACATAATTCAAGTATCCAAAACTTTTGAAATTCTTGGAATTTCATTACATAACTGCCAATTCCATACACTTATTTCCTGTCTAGGTCCTAATATTGAACCTTAAATCAATCAATTATGATTTTCATAAATTCTCCAAATTCCCGGGTTGTCACAGTGGTTTTATCTGCAGGAGCTTCCATTGCCATGAGACATAGATTGGTTATCTGAGATCCTTTATGACTCAAAATCAAAGTCATTTTCACTAACACTACAAGAGCCCTTAGCTACAAAGCCTTTGTCTTTCTTGAAACCTTTTTTATTTTCTTGGTTAATGGTTGGTTGAGCCTCAATTGCCTCCTGTATTCCATAGTTCATCTCATGATTTTCAAATGTCATTTTGAAATGCGGCCACAATACAAAGGTTAGTTAAAGAAACTAACATGTCACTTCTTGTCTCCGCATCCAAATTAACTAATTAGATAACGAAATTTAACTTAGGTAGGACATACTAATGAAAGATTCTATTTGTTTATCTCCTCCTAGTTCTAACCCCAGATCTTCACTAGAGATCATATCCCTAAACTCTGATACCAACTGTGACGCCCCTAAATTCGAGTCTATACAACCCAATTTGAGTCGCCAAAATACAAATAACATATATAAATTCTCCTATTATTTATTATTACAATACAATATATAACACGACAATACACACACTAAGACTTCACTACAATTACTGTCACACTATTTTAAAACATGGTGAGGACTACTACAACTACTGACTCGGACCATCATTCCATTCCATTGTTCTCCCTACTAGCCTCAACTACACTCTCATTTTTTGAAAGGAATTATATATGAAATAAAAGGGTTAGCTTAAATAGCCCAGTAAGGAATATATCTCTTATGTTCTTTAATTTAAAAATTCACCATCAAAATTTCATCAATTATAACACCAATGGTCATGATCATGTTAATTAACAGTTTCTCTTTGCACCAAGGCCAATAAAAACTTTCACCACGTGTTCAGCCAGGCAAGCTAAAGACACTAACCAATTATATTGTCTTTGCACCCATGCCAAAGACATTCACAATAACTTAAGTTTTGATGATTAGTACAAATAACAATGACATAAAGGATGAACAAAACTAATAAGAATAATAAGATATTGAATAAACAATAGAGATTTATAATTTAATTTGTCCAGAGTCCAATAATGTCTAAATTGTTAACACGATATCAGAATATTGATTCGAGTTCAAGAATAATATTTAAGGTTCACGGTTCAAATATAACAGTTAAAATTCAACAGGATGTTTAGGTAAAAAAGTATTAAATGAAGCACCGACTATTAAGAAAATTCTAATCATTTCAGGAATTTTTATCATTTAATATTAAGGGTGGTAGGAACCAACAATACTTTTTTACTATAGTAAGTTTAAATTTATGAGTATGAAAGAAAATGATATCTCTTATCTTAACACGTGACTAGATATTATTTTCTGTGTAGTTGATCGACTTATATGTATATTTATAATTTAATTAATAACTACTACATATAAGTTTCATGGTGTACACTAACTCGCATATTATGAAATCGTTAAAAGTGACTTGATGGTATGAATGGGTGTAGTGTACAAAATACAGTAGAACTTCAAAATAGTTTTTGAAGGAATAAAATAATATTTCAAAAAAATCATTAACATGAAGCTTTTCAAAATGAATCTTCTAAAGAAAAAGTCTTCTAAAGGAAGAGTTGTAAACAATGTATGATATGTGTGGGGTGCAATTTTTATAGAAAAACTCACCTGAACAATTCTTGCACTCTTACTGATATTCACCAATACTTAAGGTAGCCTTAGCACACTCAAAGAGACACTTACATTAAGCAATTTTTAGATAATGGAAAGAAAGATAAGTAAGAAAGTTATTAAACTCCTTATGATAAGCTCCCTATTTATAGCCAAAACGAAACCAACATCTATCACACATCAATTAAACACACTTTTCACATTTCAAAATTATCTTTAATCTATATCATTCATCACTTTTCAAATTTCAAGATTATCTTTAATATACCACACATTAATTATCCACATTAATCACATTTCAAGATTACCTTTAATCTACCACATTAATTATTCATATATTTTACATTTCAATATTACATTTTTCTTTACTATTCACAATTATTATATTATCAATTTTCTGCATTATTGACTTAACGTATTAATATCACAAATATTTAAGTATACAATGTTCTTCAAATAATGAGTTTGTCTAGCTATTTAATACTCGTGACTTTTAATTACGTAACTTTTCAATACTACCTTGTTACAACGACAATTATTGGTTCAATAATGTGCATTTACTATTGTGACAATTATTAGCTCAATAATGTGACATATTGTGAATATTGTGCATTTTCTACTGTGATAATTATTGGTTCAATAATGTGAAATATTGTGCATTTGGTATTGTGACAATTATTGGTTCAATAATATAAAATAATGTGGAATATTATGCATTATTGTGGAATACTGTGTGTTACTGTGGAATACCTCACGTTACTATGGAATATCGTATATTACTGTTCTTTTATCACCAGGTATTTTAACAGTTAAAGGTAATAGTCCCGCCAACAATTTTTAAAAAATTATTTCTGTTGTTTTTTGTATCCGACAATTATTTCGTTATGGAATCCATTACTTGACCGAATATTCTTTGATATTCCTTTTGTTTCTTATAATTTACATATATCACACTTAATTTTAACCTTTTTTTATTAATTTAATATTTTACTGTTTAGAATAATATTTATAAAAAAATTATTAAAAGATGGGGTTTACAATATAACATTCCATCTACATGCACTAATAGTTGTGTACCAAACGTGTGAATGAAATGTTTGGTTCCAATTTCATTCTAACCTAATTGTGGTCACCATTCCTTTCTACCCTTAAGTGATCTCATCCAACCAAACGCCTCATTAAGTTATAAAGTTTATAATTAATGAAGTTTGACATACATCATTAAATATCAAAAATACAAGTGTATCTTCTTTTTTTACTAGGATCAAAAATTCAGCTCAATTGTCGAATGTTTTTTTTTTCTAAAACATACTTTTATATATGGTAGTTAAAAGTATAGAACTTTCTTAAAATTTTCATCATAATTTAATTATCGCATTAACGTTATTAAATTAAAAATAAATATTTTTAAAGATAAAAATAAAATAGGAATATATCATTTATGTTTAAAAAAAATTATATGGTACTGTTTCAGCAAACGAACCAAACTAAACTTCGACCAACTTGAACCAAACTTGAACATTAATATTTGAACTCGAACATGTTCATGTAACAAAATCAAACTAGAAAACTTAAACTCGAACATTAATAATCATATTCGAATATTTTCATGTAATAAAATTGAGCTAGAATCCTTGTGCGAGTTTGGTTCATTAAGTGCTCTGCGAATAGTTCACGAATATACTTAACTTTGCGAATAGCTCAAGAATATATTCAAACTCAATCATTTTCGTTAACGAAACTCGTTCGCGTGTGAACATATTTTAAAACTCAATCAAGTTCGCAAATTAACATGCACATGTTCGTGAACTTGTTCACGAACATAATTTCTAATCAGGAACATATTTAAATCATAAATAGAGCACATTCAATAATATATATAT
This sequence comes from Panax japonicus, assembly GCA_020205505.1. Taxonomy (NCBI): domain Eukaryota; kingdom Viridiplantae; phylum Streptophyta; class Magnoliopsida; order Apiales; family Araliaceae; genus Panax; species Panax japonicus. Next base: position 22,743,545 of record CM035112.1, on the reverse strand, counting down.
ATATATATATAGTCCCCCTTCAATTGAGGGATTCCTCAAATAGTGTTATTTGAGGGATGGGGCGCTCAACCGTTGGATCTGTTTTAATGACTTTATGTGGCTGAGATTATTTTACATCTTTCAACCCATTTTCTCCAAATAACCCAACACATCCATTAGAACTTATATCATGAATTCATCATTAGAACCCAAATTAAGAATTTAGCACAAATTAAAAATAATCCAATAGAACTTATACCAAGAATTTATCAATAGAACCCAAATTAAGAACTACCCATTAGAATTTATATTTAGAATTCATCATTATAACCGAAATAAAAAATTATCCATTAGATGTTTAATTCTCTTGTTTCGTGTCTCTTGACTTTTCTTTTCTTTCAACAATAATAAGTCACCCGAATTTTTACAAATTCATATTAAATCTGGAGATGTAATCTCAACTCAGATTAAAAAAACCCAATTCGAAAAATCAACGGCCACAACCTAGATTTTGTTAGGGAAAAAAAAAACTACGAGTGGATACCTTATAGAAATAAAAATCTTGCAAGTTGAGTTTGAAATTGTGAAAATGGTGGGTCATCTCTTTATCTTGAAAGAGTTGGTCTTCTCTTAGGCTTGCACGGGACTCTTCCTCTTTTCCCTTTTGCGTGTCTTAGGTTTTCTCCAGCATTGGATGTGTTGGGTTATTTTGAGAAAACGGGTTAAAAGATGTAAAACAATCTCAACCACATTAAGTCAATAAAATAGATCCAACGGTTGAGCGTCTCATCCCTCAAATAACACTATTTAAGGGATCCCTCAACTGAAGGAGACTATATATATATATATATATAGAGTCCGGATCAGGTCCGGACTCCCGCATTTTAACAAAATTCGGACTTTTTTTTTTGCTTTTTTTTGCTTTTTTTTAATTAACTAAAAAAAATAAAAAAAATTATGGAAAAAATATCCGTCTTTTAGTAAAATCCGTCTTTTTAGTAATATCCGTCTTTTAGTAAAATCCGGAATCCCTGATAGGATCCTGGTTGTATATATATATATATATATATATATATATATATATATATATATATATATATATATATATATACGGTCAGGATCAAGTGCATACCCCTTATCTTACTCACCCGTGCTTACCCCTCTTTAGGCGACGGTTTCGGTCATACAACTGTCGTCTATACTTTTAGCGACGGACAACATATAGCGTCGTTAAAAGTATAAACGACGGTTGTATGACCAAAACCGTCGCCTAAAGGGGGGTAAGCACGGGTGAGTAAGATAAGGGGTATGCACTTGATCCTTACTATATATATATATATATATATATATATATATATATATATATATATATATATATATATAATCTAGAAAAAAAAGCTATTAGTGAAAGTATCAGTCCATTTATATTTCTAATCTAGTACTACCTCCATTCCATAATAACTGTCTTTTTAGAAGAAAAAATTTGTTCCAATTTATTTGTCGTTTACAACTTTCTAGGAGAATAAATTATTTATTTTCCTATGTTACCCCTAACTTTTCTCATTGTCCCAAGAAATTTTCTCTCTTGTATTAATAGTTTTTAGTTTCCCATAAAGGGGTAGTGATGGAATTTCCTACAAATTTTAATTCTTAAATGATAGTATTAAATGAGTTTCTTAATCTATGTGCATCAAGCTAAAAAGACAGTTATTATGGAATGGAGGTAGTAACCTCTATCTCGATTAGAGGATTTTAGTAACTCAGATAAGTAATTGTATACTTGATTTAATGTCATTTTATTACTGTGTGTATTTTAGTCGTAATTACTATTATAACTTTATATAAGACACAAAATGATTATATTATCATAATATCAAATTATTAATTATGTAATTGTCCAACACTATAATTTTTTATAGTTAAAATATAATTTGAAATTATAAATTTAATAGTTGATGTGGACATGACATGTGTGGACTCAAACAAGATTAAAGGGACGTGGGGATCAAGCAAGACTAGAACAAAGAGATTCAAACAAGGTCTCAATGGATTGATCCAAGATATTTCGGCAGAAGCTAATGCAAGAAAACCTAAAAAAAAAGGATGAGACACAAATTTAAGACAATTTGATGCAAGCCCAGTTCTGATCTTCCTAAACTCACGAATTACATATTCAGCGAGGACTAAATTTATTATATCACATGGACCCACTTGCCTTCTAAATGTACTGCCAGAATGGAAACTAATATGGGCACCATATATATACTCACACATGGAATATATATATATATATATATATATATATATATATATTCATCAAATTCACAGATATATTACATCAAGGGATTCTGGCATGTAAACGAGTCATTGATTAATATATTCAGCAATAATACGGTTTTAGCAGCCTTCACACTGCAATTGATTTCTTATGCACGGCAAAGTTTATGCGGCAAGGATTATTAGATTTTAAATTCTATTGTAATTAGGATTTTTTTTAATTAAATTATTTTTTAAAATTGACTTCTATTTTCCTTATAGAAATTAAGGTTATAGTTTATAAATTTCTATTATGATTTGGATTTGGAATGTTCTTATTGTTATTAGGATTTGGATTATTTTGAGTAGTATAAATAGAGGTCCAAGTTGATGTAATCAAACACATTATTCAATATTCAATATATTTGTGAGGTTATTCTCTACTTTTGGTTATTTGAAGAATTCCTAAGTATTTTCTTAGTTATTTCTTTGAGATTCATTTTGACTTATCATACAACAATTCATAGTGTATGTGGCATCTTCTACCGCATCAATCGTCGATTGTACCGAGATTACCGCTTCAATATAAGAGAGGGGTCAAGGTGTTGTTGGTGTCCATTCAACACAGATTTCTGGACACGAGCAATTGTATCACGATTACCATCTACATAGACGAGGGGTTAAGGTGTTGCAAGTAATTCACCCAACAACTGTGCTAGAAACGATCCAGGTGACGACCACCTTATGCAAGCATGTCGTGGAGTCTATCATTTGGTATCAAAGCTAAGCCTTTCTAGCAAGTTACTTATCTTTAATTTTCTGTCGAAATATATATTCTAAAAAAAATCAGATTTTATTTCCATTGTGCTAATCAAACTTGTTGCACACCATCAAATCATCAAATTCCAACCAAGAGTTCATACTATTCCATCATCCATCAATTCTGAAATAGAGCTACAATTGACAAATGTGAAGTAGACCAGAGGAGTACAAGGCAATTAATCTGTGATTTTGTTTGTATTCTGATAGTCACACCATCTATATTTTTGTTTCGTGATAAGTAATTTTTGAATTGATTAGTAAAATCAAGAATTTTGCTAGGGGAATTCAAGAAGAACCTATTAGATAGAAAAGTATAGATAAAAGGCTTAGTAGTGAGATTAATCAAGGGTAAAAGCCAATTTATTGAGAGTATACACGAGTGAACTATTGATTCAAGCGAATCACGTAAGGGAGTGGTGAGGAAACTATTTTCTATTAATTCTTATTTTGTAGGAAATATGTCTAACTCGAAGGATAAAGGAACTTGTGACGAACAGCCCTCGACAGCTGAATTGAAATTCCAGATAGAAGCCATGCATAAAGAATGGGATCAAAGATTGAGAAAGACTATGGAGCAAATACAAGAACAATTAGAAAAGATGAGGGTGTCTATGGTTGAGTTATCTCAAAACACTCATGGGATACATAACAAGACGAGAGCACAACAAACTGACGCAAGAAAGGAATACCCTTACGGTGAGGACAGTAGTGTAGCAGAAGATCGTGAATCTAATTTCCTACATAAAAGACACGGAGGTGCTAGGGAAAGAGGAGGTCGGGACAGAGAAGATGGCAATTTGGATAGCATAAAAATGAAGATTCCAGCTTTCCAGGACACGGGTGATCTTGAGGCTTATTTAGATTGCCTAACCAAGATGGAGCGAATCTTTGACTGTCACAACTATTCAGACCTTAAGAAAGTAAAACTGGCCGTTACAGAGTTTTTTGGATATGCATTGATATGGTGGGATCAGTTGACAGCTAATCGGAAAAGGTCTGAAGAGCGGCCGATTACAACTTAGGTGGAAATGAAATCTATCATGAAAAAGAGGTTTGTACCAGCATACTATCAACAGGAGATCATTCGTAGTTTACAAACTCTTAAACAAGGAAGTCGGAGTGTGGATGAATATTACAAGGAAATGGAAATGTTGAAAGATCGAGCTAATTTGATTGAGGATAATGAAATAGCGATGGCTAGGTTCTCGGCAGGATTGAACTGAGAGATTGCAGACTTGGTTGAAGGGCAACATTATTTGGAGTTAGAAGAACTGGTACATATGGCTACTAAGATAGAGAAACAACTCAAGAGGCGAGGAGGACAATGAGTACAATCTAATGCTAGTTCATCACGGATACCAAATTTGTCAAAGCAAGAGGAAAAAATAATTGCGAACAAACCAAAAGTGGAAGCTAAGCAAGGATCGACTAGCCGAGATATACAACGTAAAAATGAACAACCTTTTTTTAGGAATAATCGGGATATTGTATGTTTCAAGTGTCAAGGCAGGGGACATATTTCTAGCAAAATGTCCAAATCAGAGGAAAATGTTGTTGCTTGACAATGGAGAGGTGGAGACCGAGGGGAAAGAGAGCGACACTAATTCTATGCCACCATTAGAGGAGATAGGTGAGGATGCGATACATGGTGAAATTTTGGTTACAATAAGAGCACTTAGTACACAGGTTAAGGAGGAGAGCAGTGAACAGCGGGAAAATCTATTTCATACTCGATGTCTTGTGAATGGGAAAATTTGTTGTGTAGTTATAGATGGAGGCAGCTGTACAAATGTGGCAAGTGAAAGTAGTATGCACACAAGCCAATCATGTTTGGTGATAAAGCATATACTTTGTAAACAATCCTATTCATTTATTAATAAAAAGTATTAATTTATTAAATGATTTTAATTTTCTACATGATGCTGTTTTATAATATGTGATAAACCCATAGTTTTAAGCAATGCTTTTAGAATAATGATGATGATCATTCTAATGAGATCTAAATTCTTAAAAAGCTTAAAATTAAAATAGTTTCCAATCGTTGGATTACTAAATTGTGAATTAGTGAATCCGGATAGATTGGTACATACGTTGCCTGCTCATTGGATGAGGATGATTGATCTCATGATTATTTAAGTGGAGACACTAAAGCAAGTATGTAGGTACTTATTAGAGAATAAGTTCACTGAACGTGGCTGCTAAGGAATACCTAATGGAGTTTTACTTGTCTGTCAATAGGAATTTCTGAAGTGATAGTAGTACTAGTGATCCTTGGACTTGAGATCATCATAGTATCTTGTGTATAATGAGTTATACTTTGACTTACTCCTTAAGACCCTTAGGGTATATCAAAGGGTATGCTTGGGTATAATAAGTTGTACATTGAGATAATGTATAATCAATAAAGAATCTACCGCTTCTAGTAAAAGAAGAGAAATGTCTTATGTGATTCGATAAATGACAACCCAGTAGTCCTTGGCCAAGACAGAATGAAATTAGAAAGGAGTTTCTAATTTGCATTATTTGGTGTTGTGCATTTAAGAGTCAAAATACATGTAATTAAATAAAATAAGACTTGACGGTAAGTCCATGTCTTATATTTAATAGGGACATTATATGGTGGAAGGATTGAATTGTACGGTAACTATTTACTCAAAGGTTCTTTTATGATTAATGTTGAAATCTATATTATCTGGAAAGTCGTTGATCGCTAGGGAGGCTTATCTCTATTGTAGAATAAATATTATTTATTTAAATAAATTAATAATTTAATTTATTTATTTAAATAAGATTAGAATTGTTCTAATTGATTTAGTCACAACCGGTTTAATATGGAGAACCTAAAGGGTCACACCATAAAAGAAAAAATAATTATTTAAGAAGTAAATGACATAATCGTAATAATAAGTGAAGTATATTTAATTTAATCTATGATGATAGAATAAATTAAATAGCTTAATATTTATTATTTAATATTTTAGAAATATTAAATATAAATTAATAAGAGGAGTCTTATTATTATTAGGGTTGAGTTCAGATGACCACTTGGGGTTTGGGCGGTTTTCCACTTAACCACCTGTAGTCAGTAAAGCTACATTTAAACTCCTGACTTTTTAAGTTAAAGTGAAAACGTCATATTTTCTATCCAACTTAACTGTTCGTGTATGTCACACGCTGATGAATATGTTTTAAACCTATGAATCCGATATTATTAAACTTAATTATTGTTATCTTTTATTGTTTTTAGTATCTTTTTATGTGTTTTGTGTTTATTTGTTGTAGGTTGGAGCTGGAGGGACAAATTGGTCATTTCGGAGAAGAAAAAGGTCAATAATCATGAAAATTAAAGCTGAGTGGCATTTTTATAATTCTGTGGTCCTGGTCAAGCGCCTAGGCGCTTGAAAATGGCCTATGATGAGCGCCTAGGCGCTCTAGTGCGGAAAAGGATGTGTTTTTCTACTGCCAAGTGGGTTTTTGAAGCCAAATAGGAGTCTGAATGAGGGCTGAGACCAATACAAATAGGAGAAGACTTTAGAAAAGACGTATCAAATGAATTTTTCAAGAGATTTGCAGAGAGAACAAGGAAGAAAAACACGAAGGAGAATTGCAAAGGCTAAAGATCTAAGAGAGAGTATTGGAGCAAATTCAGAGTTTCTTCTTCTCTTCTCTAGTTTTATTTTTTGTAACTATCTGGGATGTTTGGATTATTAATTTGGATGATGTTTTTCTTTATTATTATCATGAACTAAATTTTAATTAAGATTGCAACGGAACTTGGTATGTAGTCTAAATTGCAAGCTTCCCATTGAATGAAAGTTGATTTTTATTGAATTGTTTATTATATCTTATGTTTATTGATTAATTGTTTGGCCAACAATTACTGTGATAATCTATATAAAATTGGAAGATGGAGTATAGATTGAGATCTGGATATGATAACATCTGTTCATATAATCTGAATAGGGTTAATATGATTAGCGTATAGGATAGGAATATACCTATGTGTCTATTGTATCCATTGAAAGAATTTGTGCATAAACCATAATTAACTTGATTCACATAGGAATATAGTGAGTTGATTAACTGGGGTGTTCCTTGTAATTTCGCGTCTTAAAGATTGGATTTAGGAGGATTTGTTCACGTGTCTTTGGAAGAAGTGCAGTTAATATTCATAAAGCATTCTTGGATAATGATTCATATTAATTGATTTATTTTAAATGGAAAGTAAGTTAGTTTAAATGAAATACCAAGGGAAGTTGTAATCTTAACCTGTTAAATCTGCAGTTATTCTTGTGAAATTTTGATTTTAATTATTAGTTTGTTAAGTTTAAATTTCAAATTTTCTTAGTTTAAAATAGGATTAATTGCATTAGAGTTAGTAATTGATAAATATTAGTATATTTCCTCGTGGGAACGATATCCTTGCTTGCTGAATATTACAATTGAACGCGTATACTTGCGTGGTAAAGTGCTATTAAAAAAATTAGGCAACAAGTTTTTGGCGCCGTTGTCGAGGAAATTAGTTTAATATTTTGTCATTATTGATTTTTATAGCGTTAATCTTAATTTAAACTTTTTCTGTTCTGTTCTATTCAGGTGTTCTTGACTAGTGTATGCAAACGCGATCGAAGAAGCCAGATTTATTGCCTCACGAGGACGACATCGAGAAAAAATTTTTGCGGTTGCGTAAGTGGGTTAAAGAAACCAAAGAAGCACTTGATAAGAAAGATACTATGGCTGAAGAAGAGCAAAAAGCACTGCGGGATTATGCTACACCGCGGGTTACTGAAATTCAGTCAAGTATTATGAGGCCTGCCATTACGGCTACAAGTTTTGAGATAAAATTGGGGACAATACAGATGATTCAAAATTCATGTCAGTTTGGAGGGTTACCAAACGATGATCCGAACGATCACATAGTCACCTTTATAGAAAACTGCGATACTTTCAAGTACAATAATGTGTCAGAGGATGCAATAAGGCTAAGGCTATTTCCATTTACTCTCAAAGATAAGGCTAAGAGTTGGCTCCATTCACTATAACCAGGCTCGATTACTACATGGAATGATCTAGCCCAGAAATTTCTTGCAAGTTTTTCCCGCCTTCAAAAATAGCAAAGTTGCGGAACGATATCTTCTCTTTCGTTCAGCACGATTCAGAATCACTATATGAAGCTTGGGAGAGATTCAAAGATTCGTTGCGAAAATGTCCACACTATGGGATTCCTAAATGGCTTCAGTTGCAAACTTTTTATAACGGTTTATTCAGCACAGTGAGATCGAGTATAGATGCTGCAGCAGGAGGAGCTATTATGGCCAAGAATTGTGATGAGGGGTATCAGTTGCTTGAAACCATGGCAGCTAATAATTATCAGTGGCCAACAGCAAGAACGACTCAGCCAAGGACAGTCGGAGTGTATGAAGTGGATGCGATGACAGCATTGTCAGCTCAAGTGACAGCTCAAATTTCTGCTCTTACAAAGAAGATAGATGCACTTGGGGTACAACCAGTTCTGAAAATGGAAACGATATGTGAAATATATGCGGGTAACCACTCAAGTGATCAATGCGCAATAAATCCTGAGTCAGTCCAGTTTGTTTCCAATTATAACAGGCAGCAGGGCAGTTATTCAAACAACTACAATTCAGGAGTGAGAAACCACCCGAATTTTTCTTGGAGTAATAATCAGTCACATGCTCAAGCCCAAGCTCCAAGGCAATCATATCCACCTGGATTTCAGTCACATCAACAAACTCAACAACACCCACAACCTCATCAACCTGATAAGTTATCACAAATGGAAGAATTGTTGGCAAGATTGGCAACTCAGTTTGAAGCCACAACGAAAAACCAATCAGCTGCAATAAAGAATCTTGAGAACTAAATGGGGCAAATAGCTAATGCTTTGAATACTAGAACTCTAGGTTCTTTACCTAGTGATACGGAGAAAAATCCAAGGAATGATGGAAATGAGCATTGTAAGGCAGTTATACTCAGAAGTGGGAAGGAGTTGACTACAGATTTGGACGGACACAAGAAAATAATTTCTGCTGAGGATGGTGAACAAGAGAGTGGAAATTCGGAAAGTAAATCTGGGGAAAAAGTTGTGAAAAAACAATAAGAAGATAAGCAAACAACAGTCGTACCACCTGTGCCGTTTCCTCAAAGATTTCAAAAGCAGAAATTAGATAGACAATTTTCAAAATTTTTAGAAGTGTTCAAAAAGCTGCAAATCAACATTCCATTCGCAGATGCTTTAGAACAAATGCCTAGTTATGCAAAATTCATGAAAGATATTTTAGCAAGAAAGAGGAAGCTAGGGGAGTTCGAAACTGTAGCATTGACAGAAGAATGTAGCGCAATTCTGCAAAGAAAGTTACCACCGAAGTTGAAGGATCCGGGTAGGTTCACCATATCGTGCACGATTGGGCCCCATTTCTTTAACAGATGTTTGTGTGATTTGGGTGCGAGTATTAACTTGATGCCACATTCGATCTACACTCAGTTGGGATTACCAGCACCAAAGCCAACAAATATCTCTCTACAGCTCACAGATAGATCAGTGACATACCCTAGGGGCATTGTGGAAGACATATTAGTGAAGGTGGACAAATTCATATTTCCAGCTGACTTCATTGTGTTGGACTACGAAGAGGATAAAGACATACCCATTATCCTTGGAAGACCATTTTTAGCCACTGGAAGGACATTAATTGATGTACAAAAGGGAGAGTTAACAATGAGAGTTCAAGATGAAGAAATAACTTTTAATGTTTTCAAGGCTATGAAATTTCCGAAGGGAGAGGAAGATTGCTTTAGAGTTGATCTGATTGAAGAAGCAACTGAAGAGGTATTTAGTGAATTTGTGATTGAAGACCCTCTTGAAACCGCATTGGTTAGTGAAAATTTATTTGATGATTCAACTGTGCTAGAATGTGTTCAAATGTTAGATTCAACTCCGAAGTTCACACGATGTTTGCAAAAATTTGAACCTCTGGATTATCGGGGAAAGCTAGATGAAAAGGTGACATCATCCTTAGAAGAACATCCTACCTTGGAACTTAAGCCATTGCCTAATCACCTCCGGTACGCCTACCTTGGTTCTTCTTCCTCCTTGCCAGTCATTATTTCTGCATCACTTGATAAGGTTCAAGAAGTAAAGCTACTAAGGGTACTTCGACAATACAAGACTGCTCTTGGATGGACTATTGCAGATATCAAGGGGATAAGACCATCAATTTGTATGCATAAGATTTTGTTGGAAGATGAAGCAAAACCAACTATTGAACAACAACGAAGACTCAATCTTATCATGAAGGAAGTCGTTAAAAAGGAGATCATTAAATGGTTGGATGCGGGAATTATCTACCATATCTCAGATAGCTCATGGGTAAGTCCGGTTCAATGTGTGCCAAAGAAAGGGGGAATGACAGTAGTTGCGAATGAGCATAATGAATTGATCCAAACTCGAACAGTTACAGGTTGGCGGGTGTGTATGGATTACAGAAAGTTGAATAAGGCCACTCGTAAGGACCATTTTCCTCTACCATTCATAGATCAGATGTTGGACAGGCTTACAGGGCACGAGTATTATTGTCTCTTGGATGGATACTCGGGCTATAACCAGATTGCCATTGCACCCGAGGATCAGGAGAAAACAACATTCACATGCCCATATGGCACCTTTGCTTTTCGCAGAATGTCTTTTGGGTTATGTAATGCGCCAGCGACGTTTCAACGGTGTATGATGGCTATTTTTTCAGATATGGTTGAACAAAATCTTGAGGTATTTATGGATGATTTTTCAGTTTTTGGGGATTCGTTTGATTATTGTTTGGAAAATCTCACACTCGAGCTCAAACGGTGTATGGAAACGAATTTGGTTTTAAACTGGGAGAAATGTCATTTTATGGTGCAAGAGGGGATTATTTTGGGTCACCGAGTATCATCAAAAGGAATTGAGGTTGATAGAGCTAAGATCGAAACCATTGAGAACCTGCCACCACCAATTTCTGTAAAGGGTATTCGAAGTTTTTTGGGACACGCTGGTTTCTATAGACGATTTATAAAAGACTTCTCCAAAATCACAAAACCACTTTGTAATCTTTTGGAGAAGGATGTCCCATTCAACTTTGATCAAGCATGCCTGGAAGCTTTTGATGTGTTGAAGAAGAAACTTGTTACCGCACCTGTAATCATAGCGCCAGATTGGAATATCCCGTTCGAATTAATGTGTGATGCTAGCGACTTTGCGATTGGCTCAGTTCTTGGCCAACAAAAGGATAAAAATTTTCATGCTATATACTATGCTAGTAAGACATTGACGGATGCTCACTGAATTATACCACTACCGAGAAAGAGCTATTAGCAGTTGTTTATGCATTTGATAAATTTCGCTCATATTTGATTGGGACAAAGGTGATTGTGTTTACAGATCATTCGGTAATTAAGTACTTAATAGCAAAGAAATACGCGAAGCCGAGATTAATTAGATGGGTATTATTTCTACAAGAGTTTGACTTGGAGATCCGGGACCGAAAAGGAACAGAAAATCAGGTTGCTGATCATTTATCATGATTAGAGAATTCAGAACTAAAGAAAAATGATACAACAGTGATCAACGAATTTTTTCCGGATGAACAGCTATTTGCGGTAAGAACAGATACACCATGGTATGCAGATTATATAAATTTCATTGTCAGTAAGGTGTTTCCGCCAGATTTGACAAGCCAGCAGAAGAAGAAATTTCTCCATGATGTGAAACAGTATTTATGGGATGAGCCATTTTTATTTAAACAATGTGGCGATCAAGTAATAAGAAGGTGCGTCCCGAAAGTTGAAATGGAGAATATTCTATACCAATGTCATGCATCTGACTATGATGGTGGACATTTTGGGGGAGAAAGAACGGCAGCTAAAGTGCTTCAATGTTGATTTTTCTGGCCAACACTCTTTAAAGATGCCCGTGTGTTTTCATTAAAATGGGACAGATGCCAAAGAGTTGGTAATATATCAAAGCGACACGAGATGCCACTTAACATGATCCTCGAAGTCGAATTATTTGATGTTTGGGGCATTGACTTCATGGGACCATTTCCACCATCTTTCTGTAATTCCTATATACTTCTAGCGGTGGACTACGTTTCAAAGTGAGTAGAAGCTATAGCATCGCCCACCAATGATGCGAAGGTTGTGATTAAGTTCATTCGGAAGAACATTTTCTCTAGATTCGGCACTCCTCGCGCAATCATTAGTGATAAAGGCACGCACTTCTATAATAAACAGTTCTCAGCTATCCTCGCTAAGTACAGGGTCACTCATAAGATAGCCACTTCTTATCATCCACAAACAAGTGGTCAAACCGAGGTATCTAACCGAGAAGTGAAACGAATCCTCGAGAAGATAGTGAATCCTAGTTGGAAAGATTGGTCTAGCAAGTTGGACGATGCTTTATGGGCATACCGTACAGCTTACAAAACTCCGATAGGGATGTCTTCGTACAGGTTAGTTTATGGGAAGGCATGCCATCTTCCAGTTGAACTCGAACATAGTGCTTATTGGGCAATTCAGAAGTTAAATTTTGATATGTCTGCTGCGGGAGAGAAGCGCCTCTTACAATTGAACCAAATGGAAGAATTCAGACTCCAATCGTATGAGAACGCGAAGTTATATAAAGAAAAGATTAAGAAGTGGCATGATGAGAAAATTCTGGAAAGAAAGTTTGAAGCAGGGCAAACAGTGTTATTAAACAATTCAAGGCTTAAATTGTTTCCTGGAAAGTTGAAATATCGTTGGTCAGGGCCATTTATCATTACAAAAGTCTATCCTCATGGAGCTGTGGAAGTGGAAGACCCGAATTCAAAACATAATTTTAAAGTCAAAAGTCAAAGATTGAAGCACTACTATGGGGGTTGTGTTGATCGTGAAAAGACATCAGTCAACCTTGCTGATTAGAACAGAGGAGAAAGTCAGGCTGACGACTATAAACCAAGCGCTAACTGGGAGGCAACCCAGGAATTTTTATTGTTATTTGCTATTTTTACTTTTATTAATTTGCTTTACTGTTAGTTTATGTAGTGGTTAAATTTTTATAGTTTAGGATTTGTTACATCCATTGTTCTCTAACAGATATTCAATTTATTGCAGGAAAGGAGGCCAACCATTTATGATCTTAATAAGTTGAATGTCCACTCGTCAAAATCTCAAATTTCTAATCAATCCCGCAAATTTTGGTGTGGAAGGAACCACGTTATTGGAGGTATGGCATACAAGAAGCACAAAACACCAAAATAGGCAAAGTACACTGACCAAGCGCCTAGGCGGTCCAGCCAAGGCCAAATCAAGCGCCTAGGCGCTCAAAGTCAGTAACTATTCTTCTGACCAAGCGCCTAGGCGGTCCAGCCAAGGCCAAATCAAGCGCCTAGGCGCTCCACACGACCCAAGCTTTCTGCAGCCAACCGCCTAGGCGGTCCGTACACTCTCAAGCACCTAGGTGCTCCAATATAAAATATATATATATATATATATATATATATATATATATATATATATATATATATATATAATAAAAGCCCTAATCAGGCTACACTCTTCCATCCCCAAATCAAACACTTTCTTGCTCTCCTACTCCATCTCTAACTCACTCCACTCTTAACCCTCATCTACTCTAGCCACAACAACCATCTTTCTCTTCCAAATCCTAATCAAACACTAAATCTCTACCCAAACTAAGGCAACTAAGCTCCATATTGTCATCCTTCTTCACCAATTCGGGAATCAAACTACATTCAAGCCACATCTATCTAAAGTAAGGGTTCAAAGCTCAAATTGCTCATCCAACTTTGATTGAAACATCATATTTGGCTATACCCAAGTAAGTACACAAGATTGTATTGCAAATTATTTTGATTCACTTGGATAATAGCTATGTTAGTACTTTGAAGTTAGTTTCTATCATTGTGTTGGCTCAAGTGGGTGTGGGTATTCTTAATTGTTGCTTGTATTGCCTTGGAAGTATAGTGTGCTTAGTAATTAGAAAAATTGGTGAAAATTAAGTTTGGGGGAGTGCCTACCAATAGTGTTCCAAATCTGTGCACACCAAGTGTTCGATAATTTGTCACAAAGAGGATTTTGGCTATCCTAAGTCACTGAGTATCATTTGGTTTGGTAAGAACATATTAGATAAGACTATGGCTACTAAGAGACAAAGAGGAGAGACTTCGGGCACTTCGCAAAAGTATGACAAAAAGAGATTTACAAGTGCTAAAGCGTCCGAAAGATATTACAATGTACTTTCTAATAAAGCACTAATTCCCGAGCGTGGATTATTGCCAGAGATAGAAGATGGGGAATTATTACAAATGATTGGGAGTAGAGGATGGGTGAACTTTACAGCCCTACCGGATGCATCGGTTGTTAAAATTGTTAAGGAATTCTACGCCAATACAATAGATCATGTTGGTAACATAATTTGGGTTCGCAGAAAATCAGTGGAGGTCAGTTTTGGGTCAATAAATGTTTATTACGGCTTGAACACGATACCCAATAATGGATACATGCAATATTTAGAACACGAGCTAGACTACAGTGAAATCATTCAAGCCTTGTGTGTACTTGGAACAACATGGAAATTAACAGATCAACAAGAAGCTGTTTTGTTCCCTGCATCCAAACTAAGCAGTTATGGAAAAGCATGGCATGCCTTTATTTGTGCCAAGTTGATGCCGTGTAGGCATATGAGTGATGTTATAAATCAAAGGGCAGCGTTGCTTTTCTGCATTGCATCAGGAAAAATTATAGATGTGGGTCAGGTTATACATGATTCAATTAATAGAGCAATTCAAGGAGGGACCTCAGGAGGATTACCACACCCATCTTTGATCACTGGACTATGTCAACAAGCTGGGGTAAAATGGGATGCCGAGGAAGCTACACAACCTCCTTTAGCCGCAATTGACCACTCGCTTATTAAGAAGTACAAGGTATGGGGTGGGGGTATACCACACCCGAGAGGGTTAGGATTCATTATTGCTCCTCCCGAGCTTGCAGATGAGCCTACTCAACAGTTCCACGACAATTCTTCTGTAGCTGGAAGTTCTGGGCCACCACCAAATGTTTTTGAAGATATCCGTCGAGATTTAAGAAATCAAACTAGAAGGATTGACATGGTGGCCACTCGAGTTCAGCAGGGTTTTGACCGAATGGAAAGGAACCAGGATAGTTTAGCTCAGCGACAAACGGAGGTGTATCAGAATTTTAGTGCAGCATTCCTTGAAATGTTTGCCCGCATGAATCCAGGTGCCACTCCCTACCAATTTCCACCATTGTCTGCGTACCCCCAGATGAAGAAGAAGAGGAAGAAGAAGAGGAGGAGGATACTGATGAGGAATAAAGCTTCTTTCTTTCAGGGAAGTCCTCAGTGCTTAATTTCTTAATTTTTTTTGTTATATACAATGAGGACATTGCACCGGTTAAGTTTGGGGGTGTAATTTTCCAGCTCCAGTTCATGCATGTAGTATTCATCTAGTGCATTCATATAGTATTTAGTTATTAGTTTTTCATGTAGTTTGCATTCATGTAATTTTCATTTTTATTGTTAAAAAAAAAATTAAGTATTTGCATGTTTCCAGCCGTTAGATAATTTAAGTCTGTTTTGGCCAGTGATGAGATTGGAATTGAGTAGACAAGTATAGTATTGTCTGTTAAGACTTTAATGTGATTTATTGTCATGATTTGAATCTTTACCTGTTTGAAACTGATATAATAAGGATAGCACAGTAAAAATAACTATGTTGACTGATTGAGTTTAAATTGACACATAATGGACTTCTAGAGGATAATGCTAGTTTGAATGAATGAAAGACATGAATAAGCGAAGATGACTGAATTTAGATAAAAACTTAAGTTTGGGGGAAAAATTTGGGATATATAAGCTTAAAAAAAAAAAAAAAATACCGTGGCTAGTTTTGTTTCGGGGCCTTTGTTACTTGAGCAAGTACGCCCGAAGGGGTATCTTAAAACCTAGCACCCTAAGGTCTTATATGGTCTGGGAGTCGTTGGTCGAAAGCTCGCTAAGGGGTAGCACTGTTAGCCTAATGGAATGAGACATTGCACAGTCATGGTTAAAAAAAATTATATATATAAAAAAAATAATAAAACGGGAAAAGAGCAAAAAGTCCCCGTAAAGCACAATAAAGAATAAGTATCCCGGATTGAACTCTTAAATTTGGTGGATATTTGTCTTTAGTTGGTTTTAGCTTGTTCGTGAATTTTGTGAGTTTACACTGTATGATTCCTTTAAAGAGATTTATTATGTGTTCTATTTAGCATCATATCAGTTAGCATGGATGTTAAGCACACACACACTATATCAATAATAATAGGTTAAGATTTGATGATTGACGAGGAAATTATTAATCTGTCTTGATATGATGTACTAGCATGTTTATTGTGATTTCTCTGAGGCTTGATGAATAGATTTTGTTCTATTTGACTGCTGGAATTTAAGCATTTATCTAGTTGCATTTGCATTGCACATTTAGTTATTTCATTGTGTTGTGTTGCTTGGGGACAAACAATTGGTTAAGTTTGGGGGTATTTGATGAGTAGGTTTTAAACCTATGAATCCGATATTATTAAACTTAATTATTGTTATCTTTTATTATTTTTAGTATCTTTTTATGTGTTTTGTGTTTATTTGTTGTAGGTTGGAGCTGGAGGGACAAATTGGTCATTACGGAGAAGAAAAAGGTCAAAAATCATAAAAATTAAAGTTGAGTGGCATTTTTGTAATTCTGTGGTCCTGGTCAAGCGCCTAGGCGCTTGAAAATGGCCTATGATGAGTGCCTAGGCGCTCTAGTGCGGAAAAGGATGCGTTTTTCTATTGCCAAGTAGGGTTTTGAAGCCAAATAGGAGTCTGAATGAGGGCTGAGACCAATACAAATAGGAGAAGACTTTAGAAAAGACGTATCAAATGAATTTTTCAAGAGGTTTGCAGAGAGAACAAGGAAGAAAAACACGAAGGAGAATTGCAAAGGCTAAAGATCTAAGAGAGAGTATTGGAGCAAATTCAGAGTTTCTTCTTCTCTTCTCTAGTTTTATTTTTTGTAACTATCTGGGATGTTTGGATTATTAATTTGGATGATGTTTTTCTTTATTATTATCATGAACTAAATTTTAATTAAGATTGCAACGGAACTTGGTATGTAGTCTAAATTGCAAGCTTCCCATTGAATGAAAGTTGATTTTTATTGAATTGTTTATTATATCTTATGTTTATTGATTAATTGTTTGGCCAACAATTACTGTGATAATCTATATAAAATTGGAAGATGGAGTATAGATTGAGATCTGGATATGATAACATCTGTTCATATAATCTGAATAGGGTTAATATGATTAGCGTGTAGGATAGAAATATACCTATGTGTCTTTTGTATCCATTGAAAGAATTTGTGCATAAACCCTAATTAACTTGATTCACATAGGAATATAGTGAGTTGATTAACTGGGGTGTTCCTTGTAATTTCGCGTCTTAAAGATTGGATTTAGGAGGATTTGTTCACGTGTCTTTGGAAGAAGTGCGTGAATATTCATAAAGCATTCTTGGATAATGATTCATATTAATTGATTTATTTTAAATGGGAAGTAAGTTAGTTTAAATGAAATACCAAGGGAAGTTGTAATCTTAACCTGTTAAATCTGCAGTTATTCTTGTGAAATTTTGATTTTAATTATTAGTTTGTTAAGTTTAAATTTCAAATCTTAAACAAAATTTTCGTAGTTTAAAATAGGATTAATTGCATTAGAGTTAGTAATTGATAAATATTAGTCTATTTCCTCGTGGGAACGATATCCTTGCTTGCTGAATATTACAATTGAACGCGTATACTTGCGTGGTAAAGTGCTATTAAAAAAATTAGGCAACAAGTTTTTGGCGCCGTTGCCGGGGAAATTAGTTTAATATTTTGTCATTATTGATTTTTATAGCGTTAATCTTAATTTAAACTTTTTCTGTTCTGTTCTATTCAGGTGTTCTTGACTAGTGTATGCAAACGCGATCGAAGAAGCCAGATTTATTGCCTCACGAGGACGACATCGAGAAAAAATTTTTGCGGTTGCGTAAGTGGGTTAAAGAAACCAAAGAAGCACTTGATAAGAAAGATACTATGGCTGAAGAAGAGCAAAAAGCACTGCGGGATTATGCTACACCGCGGGTTACTGAAATTCAGTCGAGTATTATGAGGCCTGCCATTACGGCTACAAGTTTTGAGATAAAACCGGGGACAATACAGATGATTCAAAATTCATGTCAGTTTGGAGGGTTACCAAACGATGATCCGAACGATCACATAGTCAGCTTTATAGAAATCTGCGATACTTTCAAGTACAATAATGTGTCAGAGGATGCAATAAGGCTAAGGCTATTTCCATTTACTCTCAAAGATAAGGCTAAGAGTTAGCTCCATTCACTACAATCAGGCTCGATTACTACATGGAATGCTCTAGCCCAGAAATTTCTTGCAAAGTTTTTCCCGCCTGCAAAAATAGCAAAGTTGCGGAACGATATCTTCTCTTTCGTTTAGCACGATTCAGAATCACTATATGAAGCTTGGGAGAGATTCAAAGATTCATTGCGAAAATGTCCACACCATGGGATTCCTAAATGGCTTCAGTTGCAAACTTTTTATAATGGTTTATTCAGCACAGTGAGATCGAGTATAGATGCTGCAGCAGGAGGAGCTATTATGGCCAAGAATTGTGATGAGGGGTATCAGTTGCTTGAAACCATGGAAGCTAATAATTATCAGTGGCCAACAGCAAGAACGACTTAGCCAAGGACAGTCGGAGTGTATGAAGTGGATGCGATGACAGCATTGTCAGCTCAAGTGACAGCTCAAATTTCTGCTCTTACAAAGAAGATAGATGCACTTGGGGTACAACTAGTTCAGAAAATGGAAATGATATGTGAAATATATGCGGGTAACCACTCAAGTGATCAATGCACAATAAATCCTGAGTCAGTCCAGTTTGTTTCCAATTATAACAGGCAGCAGGGCAGTTATTCAAACAACTACAATTCAGGAGTGAGAAACCACCCGAATTTTTCTTGGAGTAATAATCAGTCACATGCTCAAGCCCAAGCTCCAAGGAAATCATATCCACCTGGATTTCAGTCACATCAACAAACTCAACAACACCCACAACCTCATCAACCTGATAAGTTATCACAAATGGAAGAATTGTTGGCAAGATTGGCAACTCAGTTTGAAGCCACAACGAAAAACCAATCAGCTGCAATAAAGAATCTTGAGAACCAAATGGGGTAAATAGCTAATGCTTTGAATACTAGAACTCCAGGTTCTTTACCTAGTGATACGGAGAAAAATCCAAGGAATGATGGAAATGAGCATTGTAAGGCAGTTATACTCAGAAGTGGGAAGGAGTTGACTACAGATTTGGACGGACACAAGAAAATAATTTCTGCTGAGGATGGTGAACAAGAGAGTGGAAATTCGGAAAGTAAATATGGGGAAAAAGTTGTGAAAAAACAACAAGAAGATAAGCAAACAACAGTCGTACCACCTGTGCCGTTTCCTCAAAGATTTCAAAAGCAAAAATTAGATAGACAATTTTTAAAATTTTTAGAAGTGTTCAAAAAGCTGCAAATCAACATTCCATTCGCAGATGCTTTAGAACAAATGCCTAGTTATGCAAAATTCATGAAAGATATTTTAGCAAGAAAGAGGAAGCTAGGGGAGTTCGAAACTGTAGCATTGACAGAAGAATGTAGCGCAATTCTGCAAAGAAAGTTACCACCGAAGTTGAAGGATCCGGGTAGCTTCACCATACCGTGCACGATTGGGCCCCAGTTCTTTAACAGATGTTTGTGTGATTTGGGTGCGAGTATTAACTTGATGCCACTTTCGATCTACACTCAGTTGGGATTACCAGCACCAAAGCCAACAAATATCTCTCTACAGCTCACAGATAGATCAGTGACATACCCTAGGGGCATTGTGGAAGACATATTAGTGAAGGTGGACAAATTCATATTTCCAGCTGACTTCATTGTGTTGGACTACGAAGAGGATAAAGAAATACCCATTATCCTTGGAAGACCATTTTTAGCCACTGGAAGGACATTAATTGATGTACAAAAGGGAGAGTTAACAATGAGAGTTCAAGATGAAGAAATAACTTTTAATGTTTTCAAGGCTATGAAATTTCCGAAGGGAGAGGAGGATTGCTTTAGAGTTGATCTGATTAAAGAAGCAACTGAAGAGGTATTTAGTGAATTTGTGATTGAAGACCCTCTTGAAACCGCATTGGTTAGTGAAAATTTATTTGATGATTCAACTGTGCTAGAATGGGTTCAACTGTTAGATTCAACTCCGAAGTTCACACGATGTTTGCAAAAATTTGAACCTCTGGATTATCGGGGAAAGCTAGATGAAAAGGTGACATCATCCTTAGAAGAACATCCTACCTTGGAACTTAAGCCATTGCCTAATCACCTCCGGTACGCCTACCTTGGTTCTTCTTCCTCCTTGCCAGTTATTATTTCTGCATCACTTGATAAGGTTCAAGAAGAAAAGATACTAAGGGTACTTCGACAATACAAGACTGCTCTTGGATGGACTATTGCAGATATCAAGGGGATAAGCCCATCAATTTGTATGCATAAGATTTTGTTGGAAGATGAAGCAAAACCAACTATTGAACAACAACGAAGACTCAATCCCATCATGAAGGAAGTCGTTAAAAAGGAGATCATTAAATGGTTGGATGCGGGAATTATCTACCATATCTCAGATAGCTCATGGGTAAGTCCGGTTCAATGCGTGCCAAAGAAAGGGGGAATGACAGTAGTTGCGAATGAGCATAATGAATTGATCCCAACTCGAACAGTTGCAGGTTGGCGGGTGTGTATGGATTACAGAAAGTTGAATAAGGCCACTCGTAAGGACCATTTTCCTCTACCATTCATAGATTAGATGTTGGACAGGCTTGCAGGGCAAGAGTATTATTGTCTCATGGATGGATACTCGGGCTATAACCAGATTGCCATTGCACCCGAGGATCAGGAGAAAACAACATTCACATGCCCATATGGCACCTTTGCTTTTCGCAGAATGTCTTTTTGGTTATGTAATGCGCCAGCGACGTTTCAACGGTGTATGATGGCTATTTTTTCAGATATGGTTGAACAAAATCTTGAGGTATTTATGGATGATTTTTCAGTTTTTGGGGATTCGTTTGATTATTGTTTGGAAAATCTCACACTCGTGCTCAAACGGTGTATGGAAACGAATTTGGTTTTAAACTGGGAGAAATGTCATTTTATGGTGCAAGAGGGGATAATTTTGGGTCACCGAGTATCATCAAAAGGAATTGAGGTTGATAGAGCTAAGATCGAAACCATTGAGAACCTGCCACCACCAATTTCTGTAAAGGGTATTCGAAGTTTTTTGGGACACGCTGGTTTCTATAGACGATTTATAAAAGACTTCTCCAAAATCACAAAACCACTTTGCAATCTTTTGGAGAAGTTTGTCCCATTCAACTTTGATCAAGCATGCCTGGAAGCTTTTGATGTGTTGAAGAAGAAACTTGTTACCGCACCTGTAATCATAGCGCCAGATTGGAATATCCCGTTTGAATTAATGTGTGATGCTAGCGACTTTGCGATTGGCTCAGTTCTTGGCCAACGAAAGGATAAAATTTTTCATGCTATATACTATGCTAGTAAGACATTGACGGATGCTCAACTGAATTATACCACTACCGAGAAAGAGCTATTAGCAGTTGTTTATGCATTTGATAAATTTCGCTCATATTTGATTGGGACAAAGGTGATTGTGTTTACAGATCATTCGGCAATTAAGTACTTAATAGCAAAGAAAGACGCGAAGCCGAGATTAATTAGATGGGTATTATTGCTACAAGAGTTTGACTTGGAGATCCGGAACCGAAAAGGAATAGAAAATCAGGTTGCTGATCATTTATCACGATTAGAGAATTCAGAACTAAAGAAAAATGATACAACAGTGATGAACGAATTTTTTCTGGATGAACAGCTATTTGCGGTAAGAATGGATACACCATGGTATGCAGATTATGTAAATTTCATTGTCAGTAAGGTGTTTCCGCCAGATTTGACAATCCAGCAGAAAAAGAAATTTCTCCATGATGTGAAACAGTATTTATGGGATGAGCCATTTTTATTTAAACAATGTGTCGATCAAGTAATAAGAAGGTGCGTCCCGGAAGTTGAAATGGAGAATATTCTATACCAATGTCATGCATCTGACTATGGTGGACATTTTGGGGGAGAAAGAACGGCAGCTAAAGTGCTTCAATGTGGATTTTTCTGGCCAACACTCTTTAAAGATGCCCGTGTGTTTTCATTAAAATGTGACAGATGCCAAAGAGTTGGTAATATATCAAAGCGACACGAGATGCCACTTAACATGATCCTCGAAGTCGAATTATTTGATGTTTGGGGCATTGACTTCATGGGACCATTTCCACCATCTTTCTGTAATTCCTATATACTTCTAGCGGTGGACTACGTTTCGAAGTGGGTAGAAGCTATAGCATCGCCCACCAATAATGCGAAGGTTGTGATTAAGTTCATTCGGAAGAACATTTTCTCTAGATTCGTCACTCCTCGCGCAATCATTAGTGATGAAGGCACACACTTCTGTAATAAGCAGTTCTCAGCTATCCTCGCTAAGTACGGGGTCACTCATAAGATAGCCACTACTTATCATCCACAAACAAGTGGTCAAGCCGAGGTATCTAACCGAGAAGTGAAACGAATCCTCGAGAAGATAGTGAATCCTAGTCGGAAAGATTGGTCTAGCAAGTTGGATGATGCTTTATGGGCATACCGTACAGCTTACAAAACTCCGATAGGGATGTCTCCGTACAGGTTAGTTTATAGGAAGGCATTCCATCTTCCAGTTGAACTCGAACATAGTGCTTATTGGGCAATTCGGAAGTTAAATTTTGATATGTCTGCTGCGGGAGAGAAGCGCCTCTTACAATTGAACCAAATGGAAGAATTCAGACTCCAATCGTATGAGAACGCGAAGTTATATAAAGAAAAGATTAAGAAGTGGCATGATGAGAAAATTCTGGAAAGAAAGTTTGAAGCAGGGCAAACAGTGTTATTATACAATTCAAGGCTTAAATTGTTTCCTGGAAAGTTAAAATCTCGTTGGTCAGGGCCATTTATCATTACAAAAGTCTATCCTCATGGATCTGTGGAAGTGGAAGACCCGAATTCAAAACATAATTTTAAAGTCAATGGTCAAAGATTGAAGCACTACTATGGGGGTTGTGTTGATCGTGAAAAGACATCAGTCAACCTTGTTGATTAGAACAGAGGAGAAAGTCAGGCTGACGACTATAAACCAAGCGCTAACTGGGAGGCAACCCAGGAATTTTTATTGTTATTTGCTATTTTTACTTTTATTAATTTGCTTTACTGTTAGTTTATGTAGTGGTTAAATTTTTATAGTTTAGGATTTGTTACATCCATTGTTCTCTAACAGATATTCAATTTATTGCAGGAAAGGAGGCCAACCATTTATGATCTTAATAAATTGAATGTCCACTCGTCAAAATCTCAAATTTCTAATCAATCCCGCAAATTTTGGTGTGGAAGGAACCACGTTATTGGAGGTATGGCATACAAGAAGCACAAAACACCAAAATAGGCAAAGTACACTGACCAAGTGCCTAGGCGGTCCAGCCAAGGCCAAATCAAGCGCCTAGGCGCTCAAAGTCAGTAACTATTCTTCTGACCAAGTGCCTAGGTGGTCCATCCAAGGCCAAATCAAGCGCCTAAGCGCTCCACACGACCTAAGCTTTCTGTAGCCAACCGCCTAGGCGGTCCAGACAGTACACTCTCAAGCGCCTAGGCGCTCCAATACAAATATATATATATATATATATATATATATATATATATATATATATATATATATATATATATATATATATATAATAAAAGCCCTAATCAGGCTACACTCTTCCATCCCCAAATCAAACACTTTCTTGCTCTCCTACTCCATCTCTAACTCACTCCACTCTTAACCCTCATCTACTCTAGCCACAACAACCATCTTTCTCTTCCAAATCCTAATCAAACACTAAATCTCTACCCAAACTAAGGCAACTAAGCTCCATATTGTCATCCTTCTTCACCAATTCGGGAATCAAACTACATTCAAGCCACATCTATCTAGATTATTCGGAGAAATCTAGGTGAAGTTAGTTTGAATTTGTTGAATTTAATTGATTATAGGGCTCTCCGTCGCCACCCCTTTAAGTTTCAGTCCAGGGGATATATGATTTGATATGACAGCCTAATTTGTTTAGTTTACTGCTATTGGTGATATGCGGATATTTTGTTCTACGTATATCTCACCCAAATTGAAATTGTATTCCCAATATTGTACTTGGTAGTGCAATTGCTTTATTGTGGAAGTATGATGTGCTTAAAAATTTCTATAATTATTCTTAAAGAGCTTGAATCAATGCTGGTTTTGGCATAAGTAACACCGTTGGATGCAAGTATTTGGCATTAAAGTCCACATAATCACCTTTTTGGTGTAATATTCATTCTTCACAGCTTGAGAAATATCCATGTATTGGATCAAGTATAAAAATGAGAACAGTGTCAGGCTAGAGCCAATTGAAGAAGTGACAATTGAGGTATGCTTTTTCTCATGGAAGCTCTCTCACTCACAGAAAAGGCGAGGTCACGGACATGGGTGCTGTCCCCAAGCAGATCGATCATGTGAGTAATTGTTTGATCAGTGTGACATATGAAAGAATAATCTAATGTCTCTCATAATATGGTTTCGGAATTTCTATTGTTTCATAGGTAATGA
This sequence comes from Panax japonicus, assembly GCA_020205505.1. Classification (NCBI taxonomy): domain Eukaryota; kingdom Viridiplantae; phylum Streptophyta; class Magnoliopsida; order Apiales; family Araliaceae; genus Panax; species Panax japonicus. Next base: position 22,718,583 of record CM035112.1, on the reverse strand, counting down.
ACATTCAAAGTAGTGGATTGTTACAATTGCTTTTAATATGATAGTTGTGGTATTCCTATTGCTAGATTATTTGACTTTTTGTGAGAGGTTTTGTCCTGCAGTAAATCTGTGTATTAGGCATTTATGATCATTGGCATTCGTGTTGCACTCCCTGCTACAGATGTGCTTTCACTTGGAAAATTCTTGTTTCAGTCATTTTTCGATGATTTATAGTTAACAACATTTTTAATTGTCTAAGAAGAATGGTCAGATTAAGGTGTTTACTCTGTTTTTGGTTCACTTTGAGAGTGAAAAATTTGAAATGCTTAAGAACAGGATTTTATAATTTATATGAGTTCTTATTTTTTGTTTATTAGAAAAACAAAGAGAGAGAGAGAGAGAGATGAACTTAACTTGCTTTATATTTGTTGTTCTTTTCTATTGTTCTTTGGTGTCGAGCTATTTTTGGTTATTTTTATAAATGATTTTGCAGCTAGGTGTTTTAAAGTGAGGGTAATTAAGTCTTTAGCCAAATAAAGTAACGAAGTTAAGACGGAAAGCACTTTTTCACTTTAACTCAAAAAATCAGGAGTATAAATGTAGCTTTACTGACTACAGATGGTTAAGTGGGAAACCGCCCAAACCCCAGGTGGTCATCTGAACTTAACCCTTATTATGATTACTATTATTATTATTTAATTCCTAAAGGAGTTTAGGAATTAATTAATAAAATTACTCTCATATAATCTTAATAAGATTAGGCGGTTAAATTAATTAAAAGATTTTAATTAATTATTCCTAATAAGATTGGGAGTATAATTAATTAAAGGAATTTAATTAATTAAAATAAAAAAACTCAATTCCTTAATTGTTAAGGAGAGTTGCCCACATCTACAAATAAGATGAGTCTTATTATGGGTGAGACGGTTGTTGACTTTTTCACAACAGACGTGATTCCAATTGTTGGAGAGTACGCTCCTTTTCTATGAGAGATAGAAAAACTAGGGTTTTGTCAAACACCCATTGTGAGATCCCAAATTTTATGAATAAAGATTTAAATTTCTCGAAATATTTTTTTCAAAATTATGGTGTGAATTTGAGATAATGTTATAGTTGTGGTTAATATTTATAAATTTTGAAAAATATGCAAGTTGTTATATAATATTCGAATGGTCGGGGAATATTCGTTTTAACAGGGAATATTCGTACGACGGCTGTAAAATCCCAAATTTTATGAATAAAGATTTAATTTTTTCAAAATATTTTTTTAATATTATGGTGTAGATTTGAGATAATGTTATAGTTGTGGGTAGTATTTAAAAATTTTGCAAAGTATGCAAGTTGTTATATAATATTCGATTGGTCAGAGAATATTCTTTTTTGTCAGGAAATATCCGTACGACGGTACAATCATTGGTGGACCCCACAACGGAATTATTGTCGGATTAAAAAAATGACAAAAATATTTTATGAAAATAACGGTGGAAGTTTTATCGTTAAAACTGTTGAACTACTCGGTAGTAAAAGTACAGTAATATGCGTGGTTGCATAGTAGCACACAGTATTGATTATTGATGCTTACATGAGAAGTCACTCAGTTTTGTTCAATTATTGCTACAGTAATTGCTGCATAGTATCTCACGTTATTTGATTCAATTATTGTCGATATTTTGTATATTATTAAATCAATAATTGAGACGACGAAGTTATTAATATTATTATTTAAAATATTAACGATGTCTAGAAGTTCTGCCAAGAAGAGGTTTGGTCACCTAATTGCACGCCAATAGGGAGAAATCCTTATTGGAAAGCCCCATCTTTCATAGGAACGAACTGGTCGATTAATATTGTGAATTATAATAATGATGATAAATGTTGTTAAATATATTGAGGTGTCTTTTTATGAAGTCACTGAAGTTTATATATATATATATATATATAAATATATATTGTGACACCCCCAAAATAGGTATACATCACCCATTTTGAGTCGCCAAATAAATGGTACAAAAATCAAATACAATATAATTATACAACTGTCGTGTAAAACATAAACTGAGAGTTTAAACAAAAATATTGCCTTTTAGACAATATCCATTCTCAATGGAGTCCTCATAGACAGTATACAAACTCAAATTCAGTCCTCATTATATTTATTATCACACTATTTAACAGAATAGTGAGGACTACTAATGCTATCATCTGGACTGTCAATCTGTTCCCCGACCCGTCCCAGCTATATTCTCTTTTCCTGAAGAGAACGCTGAAGAAAGGGTGAGCTCAACTAGCCCAGTAAGAAATATTATGACTAAGATAATACAGAATAAATTATCATTAGTCCTCAACAATGTTAAACTGATAAAATATAATAGACATCAAGTTTAACTGTAGCAGGATAAGTAATCCATTAAAAGAGTCAAGTAGAGAATAAAATTTACTATCTTTTATAATTTAAAACGTTTTTATCAATTTTTATAGTTGAGACTCAGCTTAAAAAATAATCCACATCATCCATGCACTACGGCCAAGGATATTCATTAGGGTCACGACCACAAATTATCCATGCACTACGGGCCAAGGATATTCGTGTATTCATCAATGGTCATTATCATGCCAACAACTGTCCATCAATGCACTACGGGCCAATAAGGACTTTTACCACATCATTTGTAACATTACAGTCATTATTATACCGAATAATCCCTGGTCATAATCATACCAAGTCCATCTATGCACTACAGGCCACAGATGACTTTCAAAAAAATATAAACATGAGGATGATGACAATGATATAAGAATTCATTAAAATAAGTTCACGAATTAAATTATCCAGAAACTAATAACGTCCAAATTGTCAACATGATACTTCTTTGTAGAGTAAAATTTAAGAATGCTTAGAAGAATATTTTCATGAAAAGATACTGGATAAAGCGCAAATATCAAGGATATTCCACAAATTTCATGGAGTATAGAAGTCAAAACGTTAACCAACTGAGTATAATAAAGAATGAAATAACAAAAGAAATCACCATGCATGCGGTACTTCGCATAGACAGGATATTCCAACAGAATAATAAGTAACGGAACCAGGTCCGGTGTAAAACACACAAACATGATATTCCAGCAGAATAATAAAGAATAGAATAACATAAGGATTTCACCAAGTATAGGGTATGCCGCGTATACAGGTTATTCCAACAGAATAATAAAGAATGGAATAACATAAGGATTTCACCAAGTATAGGGTATGCCGCGTATACAGGTTATGTATAGGGTATGCCACATATACAGGTTATTCTAACAGAATAATAAAGAATGGAATAACAGAAATTCTCTTCATGAATAAGAAATAATAACACCCCTTACAGGTACAACAAATAATATCCCTTACCGAAAAAGACACTGGATATCGAAGTAGTGAAGTGGCAGAACACTCTTCTTCTTTCTCTCTATAATTTCTCTCTCTAGAGTTTCAGTGAATTCGTAAGAAATAATGAAGGAATGAGCTTGTATTTATAGAAAAACTGAGAGCGGCTCTTGGTCTTAATGAAAGGTCAAAATGACTCTTGGTAATATTGAAGAGACAACTACTATTTACGAAGGGGTAATTTACTCTTGGAAAACTGAAAGGACAAGTTACTATTAAAACTTTAAATCAACGATCTATACTGATTTACTATTATAATTTCTACCAACGGTCTGAAAAAAATTAGCACATCTCCTCATGGAATAATATTGTACCCAAATATCCGAATGCACAATACTAAAGTGAATAGTAATCAGGTAAATAGTAACTCATGAGTAGTAACTCGTGAATAGTAAGTCATGAATAGGAACTCATAAATAGTAACTCGTGAATAGTAACTCGTGAAAAGTAACTCATGATTAGTAACTCGTGAATAATAACTCATGAATAGTAACTCGTGAATAGTAACTCATGAATAGTAACTCCGACACAAAAAAGTGCCCCGAATACCCGATTGAACAATATAACCTCCAGACATCAATTATTATCAAAATAAATGTCAATTTCTACTAACACAAATAATCTCAACACAATGAAACTATCAAATTCATCTTTAATCAACACGAACTTATCCATCATTAATATCATAACTCACAATATTTAACAACCAGGTTGTTCCCAAGAAAGAGAGGGCTTTCCAATAAGGATTTCTCCCTATTGGCGCGCAAGTAGGTGACCAAACCTCTCCTTGACAGAACTTCTAGACATTTTAAATATTGCAATTTAATAATATGAATAACTTTGTCGTCTCAATTATTGATTTAATAAAATAACATATTATGCACATGATACTGTGACAATAATTGAATCAATAATATGAGAGATATGATGCAGCAATTACTGTAGCAATAATGCAGTATAACTGAGTGACTTATCACGTAAGCATCAATAATGAATATCGTGTGCTACTATGCAACCACGCGTATTACTGTACTTTTACTACTGGGTAGTTCAATAGTATTAACTGTAAAACCTCCGCCGTTATTTTATAAAATATCTTTGTCGTTTTCTAACTACGACAATAATTCCATTGTGGGGTCCACCAATGATTGTGTTGTCGTACGAATATTCCCTGACAAAAAGAATATTCCCCGACCAATTGAATATTTTATAACAACTTGCATACTTTACAAAATTTATAAATATTACTCACAACTATAACATTATATCAAATTCACACCATAATTTTGAAAAAAACAATATTTCGAGAAAATTAAATCTTTATTCGTAAAATCTGGGGTCTCACAATCTCCCCTCCTTATGAAATTTTTCCCTCGAAATTTACATACGTACCTGGTATGCCGAAGAGATGAGGATACCTTGACTTCATTTCAAATTCTAACTTTTGAGGTATAACCTTTGAGTGTTGAATACGATCTTTTTTATCCAAGATTTTAACATGTATCTCCTCATACGTTAAATCTTCTGCTATCTCGTCCGGTTCTAAATCAATAATGTGTTTTGGGTCATCCACATATTTACGTAACATTGGTACGTGAAAAACGTTATGAACACGCGACATACTTGGCGGTAAAACGAGTCTATAGGCCACCGTTCCTACTCGATCGAGGATATCAAATGGGCCAATTAAATCGAGGGTTGTGATTTCCTCTCTTCGTCAATTCTTGCTTCTATAATAACGCCCTCGTGAACCTTCTTCATTCATCAGCTCTGAGTATGTAGCTTGAGCGGCTTTAACTTTATCGATTAAAGTCAATTCTACTCGTATATTCGTTATCTTCACATAGGTCCCTAGAGTCTTTAACTCTATCTTCATCATTTGTAAGTTATACGAAATGAGTCTTTGTGTTAACAACATCGCACTCGTAAACGCATACAATCTTCTACTCAACACGTCATCTACCACGTTCGCTCTTCCACGATTGTATTGAATGGTTAGATCGTAATCTTCAACAGCTCGAGCCAACGTCTTTGGCGCATATTACATTCGTTTTAGTTGAAGAAATATTTTAGGGTTTAAGAAATGTGTTTTATACTGGGGTCAATACAAAATTCGATTTCACGCTCTAGGGGTAGGCTAGGAAGTCTTCAAGAATACGTCAGGAAATTTATTAACGGTACCAACTGTGACTTCTATCCCTTAACCTGGATAGCACCTCCCAATGATACCTATCAACTTGTCATCTTCATTCACGATGTCGCCTACAGAAAGTTTGGCTTAGGTGCATTCCACACAAGGAAGTCAACAACGAAAGGATTGGGGCTCTTTACTTATGGCTTTATATGACAGTGATTGACTTTAGTGGTTTGGTTGCTTGAATTCGCATAATAGGTTGGTTATGAATATAAAAGCTAACAACCTTACGAAAAGCATGATGAGTAGTTAACCAATCTATTCCTAAGATCACATCAAAGGAAAATATTTTCAAAGAGATAAGATCGACAGGTAACGTGAAAATATCGATTTGAATCAACAAGATTTTATAAACAGTGGAGGTAACGAAGGCTCCTACTAACGAAGTTTCAACCAATAAGTCAAAGTCTAACTTCTCCAAAGTCAAATTTAAACATTGAACGCAAGCAAGAGAGATAAAATAATGGGTAGAACCGGTATCGAAAAAGGTATAGACTTCGCAAAAAATTATAATTAACTAACACGTGCTAACTTCGTTCGGTTTACTCGCTTTTTTGAGAAGTCACGAAAAAAACCCTCTTCCTAAAACCACCGAATTTGTGTTGTCCGTATCCGCCTTTGGTGCCACCGTCCCAGCTGGACTTGACTTTGGTGCACGACAAAATCGGGCTAAATAACCTTCTCTTCTTGAAAATTTCTACTTTTATTATCTTGTCCATGATCACCACCGAAGTGGTTACCATTCTTGGCATGATAATTTACCCCACGATGGTCATCATTGTTCCGATGATCGTTGCCACCGGTATGATTATTATCATGTTGTTGGTCATTACCTTTTGGTTGTGCTAACTCATTATCGCGCTCCAATAATTGAGCCCTATTCACAACATCATAATATAAATAAAGTTTATGAGAAATAAGGTATTGACGTATATCGGGTTTCAAACCTCTTAGAAACATTCGCGACATTCGCTCTTCATTATCGACCAAATGGGATGCAAACCAGGATAACTCCGTAAACTTAGCCTCGTACTGCGATACGGTCATATTATTTTGCCCCATTGCTTATCTCAACATTTTCAGATGTCATTTTCAAACACTGTCACAAAACAAGGGTTAATTAACATATCACATATTATCCCTATACTCTGATCGATCAATTAAATACCAAATAAACTTAGGTAGATCATACTAGCGAAGGAATTCTCCGTCTCTCCCCTCCTAGTTCTTGTCTCACATCTTAGCCAGGATCATATCCCTAAGCATTGATACCAACTGTGACGCCCCCAAAATAGGTATACATCACCCATTTTGAGTCGCCAAATAAATGGTATAAAAATCAAATACAACATAATTATACAACTGTCGTGTAAAACATAAACTGAGAGTTTAAACAAGAATATTGTCTTCTAGACAATATCCATTCTCAATGGAGTCCTCATAGACAGTATACAAACTCAAATTCAGTCCTCATTATATTTATTATCAAACTATTTAACAGAATAGTGAGGACTACTAATGCTATCATCTGGACTGTCAATCTCTTCCCCGACCCGTCCCAGCTATATTCTCATTTCCTGAAGAGAACGGTGAAGAAAGGGTGAGCTCAACTAGCCCAGTAAGAAATATTATGACTAAGATAATGCAGAATAAATTATCATTAGTCCTCAACAATGCTAAACTGATAAAATACAGTAAACATCAAGTTTAACTGCAGTGGAATAAGCAATCCATTAAAAGAGTCAAGTAGAGAATAAAATCTACTATCTTTTATGATTTAAAACATTTTTATCAATTTTTATAGCTCAGACTCAGCTTATTAAATAATCCACATCATCCCTGCACTACGGCCAAGGATAATCATTAGGGTCACGACCACAAATTATCCATGCACTACGGGCCAAGGATATTCGTGTATTAATCAATGGTCATGATCATGCCAACAACTATCCATCAATGCACTACGGGCTAATGAGGACTTTTACCACATCATTTGTAACATTACGGTCATGATTATACCGAATAATCCCTGGTCATAATCATACCAAGTCCATCTATACACTACTTGCCACAGATGACTTTCAAAAAAATATAAACATGAGGATGATGACAATGATATAAGAATTCAATAAAACAAGTTCACGAATTAAATTATCCAGAAACTAATAACGTCCAAATTGTCAACATGATACTTCTTTGTAGAGTAAAATATAAGAATGCTTAGAAGAATATTACCATAAAAAGATACTGGATAAAGCACAAATATCAAGGATATTCCACTAATTTCATGGAGTATAGAAGTCAAAACTTTAACCAACTGAGTATAATAATAATGGAATAACAAAAGAAATCATCATGCATGCGGTACTTCGCATAGACATGATATTCCAACAGAATAATAAGTAACGGAACCAGGTCCGGTGTAAAACACACAGACAGGATATTCCAACCGAATAATAAAGAATGGAATAACATAAGGATTTCACCAAGTATAAGGTATGTCGCGTATACAGGTTATGTATAGGGTATGCCGCGTATACAGGTTATTCCAACATAATAATAAAGAATGGAATAACATAAGGATTTCACCAAGTATAGGGTATGCCGCGTATACAGGTTATGTATAGGGTATGCCAAATATACATGTTATTCCACAGAATAATAAAGAATGGAATAACAGAAGTTCTCTTCATGAATAAGAAAGAATAACACCCATTACGGGTACAACAAATAATATCCCTTACCGTAAAAGACACTGGATATCGAAGTAGTGAAGTGACAGAACACTCTTCTTTTTCTCTCTATAATTTCTCTCTCTAGAGTTTCAGTGAATTTGTAAGAAATAATGAAGGAATGAGCTTCTATTTATAGAAAAACTGAGAGTGGCTCTTGGTCTTAACGAAAGGTCAAAATGACTCTTGGTAATATTGAAGAGATAACTACTATTTGCGAAGGGGTAATTAACTCTTGGGACACCGAAGAGGCAAATAACTCTTGGTAATATTGAAGAGACAACTACTATTTGCGAAGGGGTAATTAACTCATGGAAAACTGAAAGGGCAGGTTACTATTAAAACTTTAAATCAACGATCTATATTGATTTACTATTATAATTTCAACCAACGGCCTGAAAAAAATTAGCACATCTCCTCATGGAATAATATTGTACCCAAATACCCGAATGCATAATACTAGAGTGAATAGTAATCAGGTGAATAGTAATCAGGTAAATAGTAACTCGTGAATAGTAACTCATGAATAGTAACTCATAAATAGTAACTCGTAAATAGTAACTCGTGAATAGTAACTCATGAATAGTAACTCATAAATAATAACTCGTAAATAGTAACTCATGAATAGTAACTCCGACACAAAAAAGTGCCCCGAATACCCGATTGAACAATATAACCTCCAGACATCAATTATTATCGAAATAAATGTCAATTTCTACTAACACAAATAATCTCAACACAATGAAACTATCAAATTCATCTTTAATCAACATGAACTTATCCTTCATTAATATCATAACTCACAATATTTAACAACCCGGTTGTTCCCAGGAAAGAGAGGGCTTTCCAATAAGGATTTCTCCTTATTGGCGCACAATTAGGTGACCAAACCTCTCCTTGACAGAACTTCTAGACATTTTAAATATTACAATTTAATAATATGAATAACTTTGTCGTCTCAATTATTGATTTAATAAAATAACATATTATGCACATGATACTGTGACAATAATTGAATCAATAATATGAGAGATATGATGCAATAATTACTGTATCAATAATGCAGTATAACTGAGTGACTTATCACGTAAGCATCAATAATCAATACCGTGTGCTACTATGCAACCACGCGTATTACTGTACTTTTACTACCGGGTAGTTCAATAATATTAACGGTAAACCCTCCGCCGTTATTTTCATAAAATATCTTTGTCATTTTCTAACTACGACAATAATTCCATTGGGGGGGGGGTCCACCAATGATTGTGTCGTCGTACGAATATTCTCCAACAAAAAAGAATATTTCCCGACCAATCGAATATTTTATAACAACTTGCATACTTTACAAAATTTATAAATATTACTCACAACTATAGCATTATATCAAATCCACGCCATAATTTTGAAAAAAATATTTCGAGAAAATTAAATCTTTATTCGTAAAATCTGGGGTCTCACATATATGTATATAAATTTTGTTTTATTAGTGTTATTAATATAATAAAACAGAAAAGCTTTTTATATAAAACAGAATACTTTTATAAAGTTATTTGTTTTATTAGACAATAATTAGAATATAATATATTTTATTATACATAGTGTTTTGTATAGTAAAATCTTTTTATATAAAATAGAATACTTTTATAAAGTTATTTGTTTTATTAGACAATAATTAGAATATAATATATTTTATTATGCATAGTGTTTTGCATAGTAAAATCTTTTTATATAAAACAGAATACTTTTATAAAGTTATTGCTTTATTAGATAATAATTAGAATATATTATATTTTATTATGCATAGTGTTTGTATAGTGCATGCATAGTGTTTGCATAGTAAAATCTTTTATATAAAACAGAATACTTTTATAAAGTTAATTTTTTTATTAGATTTAAATAATTATATATATATATATATATATATATATATATATATATAATATTATTGCATAGTATCCTTTCTATTTTTCTACAAAATGCTTAGTTATAATTGAAATCACACCAGAAGTTCAGAGAATTCTTCTTCTATAATCTCAAGCGTATTTCTTTAGAGTTTAAGAAAACTTTTGATCGTAGTGCAAGTTTTCTTCAAGTATATTCCCGCTCTATTCGTTGGAGTACTCTTCTTTATAAGGTAAGGAGTATTATTTCTTTCATATTCATGAAGAGAACTTCTGTTATTCCATTCTTTATTAATCTGTTGGAATAACCTGTATACGCGGGCTACCCTATACTTGGTAAAATTCTTCTGTTATTCCATTCTTTATCATTAGTTGGAATAACCTATCTATGCGAAGTACTGCATACATGGTGAAATTCTTCTGTTATTCCATTCTTATTATTATGTTGGAATAACCTGTCTATGCGAAGTACCGTATACATGGTGAAAATCTGTTGTTATGCCATTCTTTATTATTATATTGGAATAACCTGTCTATGCGAAGTACCGCATACATGGTGAAATTCTGTTGTTATTCCATTCTTTATTATTCTGTTGGAATATACTGTCAGTGCGAATTTTGCCTGACCAGGTTCCGTTCTTTATTATTCTGTCAGAATATCTTGTTTGTGCGTTTACGCATAATCTGGTTCCATTATTTATTATTCTATTGGAATAACTTGTCTGTGCGGTCTATCGCATGCATGGTGAATTCTGTTGGTTATCCATTCTTATTATTCTATCGAATATCCTGTCTGTGAGTTTACACATAACCTGGTTCCATTATTTATTATTCTATTGGGAATAACCTGTCTATACGAATTACCGCATGCATGGTTAATTCTTCAGTTATTTCATTCTTTATTATTCTGTTGGAATAACCTGTCTATGTGGATTACCACATGCATGGTGAATGATCCTTTGTATTCATTCCTTATTAAATTGTGGAAATGATCTGTTTACGTGAATTATGATAAAAGTCATAATAAAAGCATTAGACTGATGAAAATCATGGGTATATGTAGTATTAGTAAGTGTTATGATGAGTTATGTTGGTTATTATGTGAAAACATAAAAATTTCTTAGAAATCACGAAGGGTTGAAAATCAGATTTTGGTAAAAATGTAACATGAAATTCAATTGACCATATCTCCTATTATATTTCGAATTATTGAGTATGGTCAATTTCTAGAGTTAGATCTATGAGTTTTCTAACTTATCCAAGTGGAATCACTGGAAAAGGTGTTGTAGATTTTCGTGTGGACTGATTTTAGCAAAGGAGTCAAAAACTGCAAAGTACCAAAAAAACTACTGCCCATAAATTTAAAAGGGCATTTTCGGCCACTTAATTTGTGATAAAAATTCTGGCCTTTTGGAACATGGAAATATATGGTATAAAGTACCTCCTCTCCAAAAATGATTTCATTCCGACTTAAAATGAGCAAGTTATGACTATTTCAATATTATATTTTTCGATGAAAAATGCTATAACCGGAGTTCTATAAATCCGATGACCATGAAATTTAAACTGGAAGCTCACGTTAACATGTGTAAGATCCTGCCAAGATTTGGGAATTTCTGGAGTTAAAATTGAGGTAGCTAATTTCTTAAAGAATTAATTAGAAATTGATTTTGAAAAATACTTAAGGGAGTTGAAAAATTATAAAAAAATACTTGTTGTGTATGAAATATATGTATATATGTTTGGACAAATGATAGAAAAATAATAAGTTGAATTGGTAATTTTTCATGAAAATAGTTTAGTTACGAACATATGAGTGAAATATGTTATGTGAAGTTGAAGAATTGGTAAATAGGATTTTAGGGCTTGAAAATCCTATATAAGGTATATGCAGAATTTTGATAAGGGATTTGATCATTGGTGATGAAATCTTGAGTATGGCGTTTTTGAATGATTAAATGCATTATTTGGTAAAGTATAAAAAATTGAAATAAATTGTTTATAAGTTTAAGAAGTGATTAAAATATTGTTATAATATTAATAATATTAGATTATGAGTTTATTAAGTGATTGATAATATTTGGATAAATTTAAAGTCTTTAATATTTATCCTTATTTTCGTTTAATTAATGCTTATATCATTGTCATCATCCTTATGCTTATATTGTGATTAAAGTCATCTTTGGCTTACGTGTATAGATGGACTTGGTATGATTATGATCAGGGATCATTCGGTATAATCATGACTATAATGTGACGAATGATGTGGTAAAAATCCCCAGCAGCCTGAAGGGCATGATGAACAGTTTTGGTATGATTATGACCAGGAATTATTCGGTATAGTCATGACCGTTGATGATTTAATGAATATCCTTGGCCCGTAGTGCAGGGATGATTTGATGATTTGGTTTATTTATTAAGATGAGTTTCAACGATATAAAAAAAATTGATGATAACATTTTAAATCATAGAAGATAGTAGATATCATGCTCTACTTGACTCTTCTAATGGATTGCTTATTCCGCTGCAGTTAAACTTGATGTCTATTATATTTTATCAGTTTAACATTGTTAAAGACTAATGATAATTTATTCTACATTATCTTAGTCATAATATTTCTTACTGAGCTAGTTGAGCTCACCCTTTCTTTCACTGTTCTCTTCAGGAAATGAGAATATAGCTGGGACAAGTCGGAGAAAGGAGTAACGGTCCAGATGATAGCATTAGTAGTCCTAACTATTCTGTTAAATAGTGTGACAATAAATGTAATCAGGACTCCTTTGAGTGTGGATATTGTCTAGATGACAATATTCTTATTAAAACTCTCAGCTATGTTTTGTCGTATTTTTACACGACGTTTGTATAATTAAGTTGTATTTGTATTTGTACCATGTATCTGGCGACTCAAGATGGGTGATGTATACCTATTTTTGGGGGCGTCACAGTTGGTATCAAAGTTTAGGGATATGATCCCTTGCTGAGATGTGAGACAAGAACTAGGAGGAGAGAGATGGGGAATTCCTTCGCTAGTATGACTTATCAAAGTTTAGAAATTGATTTTTGAAAAATACTTAAGGGAGTTGAAAAATTATAAAAAAATACTTGTTGTGTATGAAATATATGTATATATATTTGGACAAAGGATAGAAAAATAATAAGTTAATTTGATATTTTTCATGAAAATGGTTTAGTTACAACATATGAGTTAATTATATTATGTGAAGTACCGAAATTGGAAAATAGGATTTTATTGGGTTGGGAATCCTATATAGGGTACATGCAGATTTTTGATGAGGAATTTGATTATTGGTGATGAAATTTTATGAGTATGGCATTTTTGAATGATTAAATGCATTATTGGTACAGTATAAACAATTGAAATAAATTGTTTATAAGTGTAAAGAAGTGATTAAAAATATTGTTATAATATTAATAAAATTAGATGATGAGTTTATCAAGTGATTGATAATATTTGGATAAATTTAAAGTCTTAATATTTATCATTGTTTTCGTTTGATTAATGCTTATATCGTTGTCATCATCCTCGTGCTTATATTGTGATGAAAGTCATCTTTGGCTTACGTGCAAAGATGTACTTGGTATGATTATGACCAGGTATCATTCGGTATAATCATGACCTGTATATTATAAATGATATGGTAAAAGTTCTCATTGGCCTATAGTGCATTGGTGAACAATTTTTGGTATAATTATGACCAGGGATTATTCGGTATAATCATGACCATTGATGATTTAATGACCTTGGCTCGTAGTGCAGGGATGACTCGATGAATGTGATTTATTTATTAAGCCTGAGTCTCAGTGATAAAAATTGATGAAAACATTTTAAATCATAGAAGATAGTAGATATCATGCTCTACTTGACTCTTCTAATGGATTGCTTATTCCGCTGCAGTTAAACTTGATGTCTATTGTATTTATCAGTTTAACATTGTTAAAGACTAATGATAATTTATTCTGCATTATCTTTGTCATAATATTTATTACTGGGGCTAGTTGAGCTCACCCTTTCTTTCATTGTTCTCTTCAAGAAATGAGAACGTAGTCAGGACTAGTCGGGGACGGAGTGACGGTCCAGATGATAGCATTAGTAATCCTTACTATGGCATGACATGCAATATATAATTGTATTGAGGACCTAAGATGTTTTTCGTCGTATTTTATACGTCACTTAATAATTGATTTTGTGAACAACAATAGGGGTGATGAGAACCCGACCCTGAAAGCATCAAAAGTGCACCACAGTAAAATGAAGAGAATAGAAATCTTCCCGTGTCCCTTTGGAGACTTAAAATATTGCTGCTATACTTTATATGGCATGTATTAATTTGAGTATGAATATTGTCGTATTATATACGTTACAATATTTGTATTAAAACTCACAGCATATATGACGTCGTATTTTGCACGACTGTTGTATAATTAAGATTGTATTTGAATTTTGTACCATGTATCTGGCGACTCAAGATGGGTGAGGTATACCTATTTTGGGGGCGTCACAGTTGGTATTAAAGCTTAGGGATATGATCCCTGGCTGAGATGTAAGGCAAGAACTAGGAGGGGAGAAACAGGGGAATTCCTTCGCTAGTATGACCTACCTAAGTTTATTGGTATTTATTGGTTGGTCAGAGTATAGGGATAATATGTGATATGTTAATTAACCTTTGTTTTGTGGCAGTGTTTGAAAATGGCAGCTGAAAATGTTAGCAATGGAGTGAATGAGACCGTTGAGACACCTTTAATCACTAATCAGGTTAATGTGACGTCAGACAAAGAAGAATTAGAGATATCTACGTGGTGAGTGAAGAACTAATAGTTACACCCGAGCTAGTTGCAGAGGTAGCAGCAGAGAGTGAAGAAGAAGAGGAACCTGAGGAGAATTGGTTAGAAGAATTTTATGATCAATATTTAGAATTACAAAATCGTATTCATGAGTTAGAAGAGCAGGCTAAAGAACGGCAGGCGGTCGTGGAGCAAAGAGATGTAACAATTCAAAATTATGTTACTCGATGTGCGATGCTTGAACAGAAGCACTCTTTGGCAGAGTATAAGATATTAAAGCTGGAATCTGAGAATGCTATGATCAAAGTTTTGATGAAAGAAGAAGAAACTGAACGAATGAGAATAGATGATGCATGGGTAAAAGTCGCAAAAGTCGCACGACGCGTAGATATTGTAGAAAAAGATGTCCGATCTAATAAGGCCAAAATAGATGAAATTGATTTTGCTTTTTGGACAGCAATTGGGAGAATCCAACATCAAATTCAGAATTACCCTGTGCAGAGCAGTCAACCCCCAATTTGATATGGATCGGAGAATATTAATTCGAATCATGGATCAGGAATGTAACGACGCAATTAAGGGTGGAATGTACTCTAAAGCAAAGTTAAGTCCAACTGGTATGTCCCCAGACAAGTCAAAATCAGTAGTTTAAGAGAGAGCATTTTTTTATGAGGAACCTGAACAAATTTATCACGGGTAAGTTAATCATAAACTCTTGTGAAGTCTATACCTTGTTAGATACCGGTTCTACTCACTCTTTTATTTCACCTAGTTGTGTTCAACGTTTGAACTTGGCTTTTGAGAAATTAGACTTGATTTATCTGTTGAAACTCCGTTGGAAGAAACCTTCGTTACCTCCACTGTTTATAAATCTTGTTTAATTCAAAATCGACACTTTCACGTTACCTGTCGATCTTATCTCTTTGAAATACTTTCCTTTGATGTGATTTTAGGAATCGATGGTTTAACTACTCATCAAGCTTTCGTAAGGTTGTTAGCTTTATATTCCTAACCAACCTGTTATGCGAATTCAAGCAACCAAATAACTAAAGTTAATCACTGTTATATCAAGCCATAAGTAAAGAGCCCCGATCCTTTCATTGTTGACTTCCTTGTGTGGAATTCACCGAAGCCAGACTTTCCGTAAGGGACGTTGTGAATGACGATGGCAAGTTAATAGGTATCAATGTGACGTGTTATCCAAGTCTTGGATGAGAGTCACAGTTTTGAATGATATTTCTATTGTTAATAAATTTCCTGACATATTCTTGAAGACTTCTTAGCCTGCCCCTAGAGCGTGAAATTAAATTTTGTATTGACCCCAGTATAAAAACCCATTTTGTATAACTTACAAATGATGAAGATAGAGTTAAAGACTCTAGGGACCCACGTGAAGATAACAAATATACGATTAGAATCGACTTTAGTCGATAATGTTAAAGTTGCTAAAGCTGCAGACCCGGAGCTGATGAATACGAAGAAGAAGGTTGAAGAGGGTGGTATTTTAAAAGCAAGAGTTGCTGAAGAGAGAAATCTTAACCCTCTATTTATTGGCCCATTTGAAATCCTTGATCGAGTAGGAACTGTGGCTTATATACTCATTTGATCGCCAAGTATGTCGCGTGTTCAAAATGTTTTATATGTATCGATGTTACGTAAATATGTGGATGACCCGAACCACATTATTAAATTAGAACTAGACGATATAGCAGAAGATTTAACGTAGGAGGAGATACGTGTTAAAATCTTGGATAGAAGGATTGTATTCAACAACTCAAAGGTTATACCTCAAGAGTTGGAATTTGAAATGAAAGTCAAGGTATCCTCACCTCTTCCGGCATACCGGGTACGTACGTAAATTTCATAGGAGGGGAATTGTGAGACCCCCAAATTTTATGAATAAAGATTTAAATTTCTCGAAATATTTTTTTCAAAATTATGGTGTGGATTTGAGATAATGTTATAGTTGTGGATAATATTTATAAATTTTGAAAAGTATGTAAGTTGTTATATACATGAAAAGTATGCAAGTTGCTAATTGGTCGGCAAACTTTGCTTCGTACTGCGCCACGGTCATATTATTTTGCTCAAGCTTGATGAACTCCATCTCCTTCTATTGACGAATACTTTCAGCAAAGTACTTGTCATTGAACAATTCTTAGAAATTCTCCCAAGACATCTTCAATGCGGACAGGTTGAGTACGCTTTACAGATTCCCACAAGTAATCTGCCTCTGCAACGCAACATGAAGGTGGCAAAGGGAACCCTTTTTCTCCTCAGAGCATCCCAAGACATCAAATATCTTGTTGATCTGCTTTATCCACGTCTCCGCCTTAAGTGGTTTTGGGCTCTCCAAAAAAAGTTCAGTGGTTCCAGCTCCTTGAACTGCTTAGCGGTGACCATCCGAGAGTTGTCAGTGTTTTCCACCTGCATTTTGGATAGGTGCCGCTCTCGCCCTGATGTTGCATAAATTGCATAAAGCCTCTGAACATCTCATCGTTCACCATTTCATCGGTGTTATTATTTTCACGAGGATTATTGTCTCCCTGTTGCACATTACACCTGGGCATTGATCGTTGGTGACTCAACGGTCCTCATGTGCTTCATTACTTATCTCAACATTTTTGGATGTCCATTTTCAAATACTGCCACAAAATAAGGGTTAATTAACATATCACATATTATCTCTATACTCTGGCCGACCAATTAAATACTAAATAAACTTAGGTAGGTCATACTAGCGAAGAAATTCCCCGTCTTTCCCCTCCTAGTTCTTGTCTCACATCTCATCCAGGGATCATATCCCTAAGCTTTGATACCAACTGCGACGACCCCAAAATAGGTATACATCACCCATCTTGGGTCGCCAGATACAAGGTACTGAATATAAATACAAACTAATTATACAACAATCGTGTAAAATACGACAAAAATAAATTGAGAGTTTTAATAGAATATTGTTCTAGACAATAACCACACTCAAATGAGTCCTCAATACATTTATTGTCACACTATTTAATAGAATAGTGAGGACTACTAATACTATCATCTGGACAGTCACACTGTTCCCCGACTGGTCCCCTCGGCTACGTTCTCATTTCCTGAAGAGAATAGTGAATGAAAGGGGTGAGCTCAACTAGTCCAGTAAGAAATATTATAACTAAGATAATACAGAATAAATTATCATTAGTCTTCAACAGTGTTAAACTGATAAAATACAATAGACATCAAGTTTAATTGCAGCGGAATAAGCAATCCATTAGAAGAGTCAAGTAGAGCATCATATCTACTATCTTCTATAATTTTAAAATGTTTTCATCAATTTTTATTGCTGAGACTCAGCTTAATAAATAAACCACATCATCGAGTCATCCCTGCTTTACGGACCAAGGATATTCATTAAATTATCAATGGTCAAGACTATACCGAATAATCCCTGGTCATAATCATACCAAAAACTGTCCGTCAATACACTACAAGCCACAGAGGACTTTTACCACATCATTTATAATGTCATGATTATATCGAATAATCGTTGGTCATAATCATACCAAGTACATCTATGGCACGTAAGCCAAAGATGACTTTCATCACAATATAAGCTTGAGGATGATGACAATGACATAATAATTCGATAAACAAGTACAAGAATAAATTTTACAGATTTATAAGTTAATTTATCCTGAACTCAATAATGTCCAAATTGTCAACATGATACTTGCTTTGTGGAGTAAAATTCAAGATATGCTCAGAAGAATATTTCCATGAAAAGATACTGGATGAAGCGAAAATATCAAGGATATTCCACTAATTTCATGGAGTATAGAAGTCAAGCTTTAACCAAATGATAATAGGAAAATATATGAAACTGCAAATGGATTTTCATCTGCCATGCGGTAATCCACTTAAACAGATCATTTCCACGAATTAATAAGGAATGAATACAAAGGATCATTCACCATGCATGTGGTAAATCCACATACAGGTTATTCCAACAGAATAATAAAGAATGAAATAACAGAAGGATTCACCATGAATGCGATAGACTGCACAGACAGGTTATTCCCAACAAAATATAAAGAATGGAACCAGGTCATGCGTAAACGCACAGACAGGATATTCTGACAGAATAATAAAGAACGGAACCAGGTTGGGCCAATT